>OU538792.1:4899844-6099844 GCA_912999815.1 Campaea margaritaria
ACTATACTCGTAACTAATAAATGAGATGCAATACATCTCATTTATACTGCTAAAGTGTTTAGTATCAATATACTAAACACTTTAGCAGTCTAACTGTCATCCTGAGACTACGATGTTTCAACCAAAACTACCTATTTCAGGACCAAAATGGTTGAAACAAGAACACGACTGCAGAAGATAAGCTTCAAGTTCCAAAAGCAAAGGCCATCAACTATTTGATCACTCATGAAAGCTACTTCCATTTCACCAAAATTGAATTCACTCCGAATGAGTAAATAGATAATAAATTAATGTTAATTAAATATTACAGCAGACCGCAAATTGAAACGTGGACGCTATGAATAGCTAAGTGAAATGTCATTTGAATTGAACCAAAGGGTACAAGTGCATTTTAAATATAAAGCATCTATTGCCATACCTACTGTTCAGAGTAAGTATTATACTTACGGCAAAACATTTTAGGTATAATAACTAATTATTCATTACCCTTATATAGCTTGTGGCATTAAGTATCACAGTTTGTTTGATGTTATTACTTCTTATTTGCTCCTAAAAGCAATAATTTCGGTTACAAGAGCAAAGGCACATCTTGATATCATTATTCTGGGGCAGTTAATAACATTTATTTATTAATTGTAAGAAGTAGTGGGTACTACCTTAATACTCTTAAGACTCTGCCAGATTTGCTAATACAATTATGTATTGAATATGTCATATTAATATTATAAATGTGAAAGTTTGTGTGCCTGTGTATTTGTTCCCCCTTCAAGCCAAAACAGCTGAACGGCTTTGATGAAATTATATATACAGATACAATACGTCCTGGAATAGAACATGAGATACTTGAACCGCAAAAATGAAGGGTTCCTGCGGGATAATAGTTAACGGGGTTGAAACCGCGAGGCGTACCTAGTCATATGGAAGAGAATGTTGACACTAAAGGTAGTGTCTGCCATTCCTGTCAACCTTTCTTTTGAAATCAGTCAACCTTTAAAGCCCTTTGCACAAACAACAAATCCAGGCTTTCACAGTGAGTTTACTAACAATCAGAGTCAGACAACAATAAAATAGCGAACTAGCCTTTGAGCCAGCAATGATTGAGCGCTATACGCCTGTTTATTTACATATCAACTCAATTAACGAATACACTGCAGCTCATTATCCATTCAAATCGCAATCGCAGTTTTCCCACGTTAGCCGATTTTCAGGCGAAAACTCAATGAAAACTTCATAACAGTGTTGACTTTGCGCTCGAAAACGGATCGCGTAATGGCCTTTGTCAAGCGCAAAAAGCGACTGATCCGGTCCAGATCCGCTTTGTATAGCCCGTTTGCTTTAGTCAGTTGACAACATAATTATCGACTGTTGTGTAGCGACTACTAAATCACAGTACCAAGGCATTGTTCGAGCACCGACGATTAGACTTACGCACACACAGATGCGCGCATTTTCACACCATCAAAGGGGTTAAGAGGGCATATTCTTGTATCCTTCTTCTTACTCAAAATTTTCTCGGAAATTAGGGCCATTAATTCCACACTTAACGTCAGAGTGATCTCATAACCAGTGTTTAGGAGACGATGTCTTATTCTGTTTGATTAAGTACCGTTTCTTTACAGGTCTCATGTAACATAAGGTACTGCCAAACTGCGACTCTATATCGAAATGGGCCGGTCAACGTACCGCACGTCGAAATAGAAGCGAGCTCTCTAAGCCTTTAAGGGCTTCTTTGTGGACGTGCACTCCTGTGCAAAGGAAAATAAGGTTTAAAATGGATTACGCTTTCAATTTTTGCTGCACACGACCGCTTAGCGCTAAGTCGTGTTAACTGGCAAGTGCTGACCTTTTAATTACAAACCCTCCAAAGCTATTCATTTGGCATCCCCACTTTATCCGTTTTGTGATCAAAACACTTTAAACGTAGCCATATCATCATAACCTAGTAGATTTAATTCCTACTTCTTCGTTTAATGAAGTAGGCAGACGGATAAATGAGTTGTTAACAACACCGAAGTAATCCGCAAACGCCGCGGGCGGAAATCTCATCCCATCTCGGCAATTTTCTATCCGGAGCGGCCTTGAGATGCACTCTGATGCGACTCGTCATTCGCCTCCTGCAGTGGCAATATGAGTCGGACTACTTTAACTAGATGGCGCTGTAATAAATCCTTCATTACAGGGGCTTCATGGACTTTGTAATGAGATGAGGTGGTTTCTGCCCTGATTTCAAGCGACTCTATTCTGAATAATAGTGACTCGTTTCGGAGTCCTAACACATACGTATTAGGACTCCTTTAGTTTTACATCGCTAATGATTGGAAGGTTATTATGTAATTGTTAATACTATGGTAGTATTATCACAGATCAGTTCTTATATAAGATGATACAATAATGAGGTGACAAGTCTAACAGGCACATAAAGATTAAGTGACTTTCAGCTGACTTGTAGGTTATGTGTGTGTTGTAGGTTTTGTTAGGTTTTTGTTTCTGGTGTACAATAAAGAGTTTTTCTATTCTATTCTATTCTATGTGATTATTATTAGACAACAGCCTGTTAGAATCGCTCGTTTCTAGTAAATACAACAATTCGTAGGTAATGCGTAAATCAATATTCATACAAATCAAAATGTATAGTAACTAATCTCACTAAAATATAGATAGATAAACTCTTTATTGAAACACCACAGAACAAGGAAAACTTAAAATTATTGAAAATCTTAATCTTCTTTTAAATATTTGTAGATCACATTCGAGACCTACTATGAAACATGATATCAAATGGATTATAATGATTATTATCATTTCGTTATACCACCGTCTGGTAGGTACCATGTGTACAGCATGTGTTGATAATAGGTCATTTTTTTTATATAGATTTGAAATAGCGTTGGGTTATTTTGTTCCCGTTCAAAAAAAGAGTTGTCACTCGTCAACTGTGGGAGATGTATCGCAACGGTTCTTTGTTTTTACAGTGTTGCTAGTATGTAGGTATAGCTGGAAAAAAAGTAACTTAAAATTTGTATTGTAAAAAAATTGTTATAGGCAATTTCTTGTTTGAAAGGAATTGACATTATCGCTCTACATCAACAGTAAAGTTTTATTATAAGTATAATTTTGTTTTTTGTAACTGAATACTTAATTGTTCTTGTGATTATGTTTGTTGCCTTTTTTATTTCTCATTCAAGTAGCCAATTCGTAAATTTAACAAAAACTGTGGTACGACCAGTCATAAACATGATTAAAAAAGTTCTTTATGAACACATTGAGTAACTTTGGATTTATATTAATTGGATGAACAAGTAACATAATAACAAATAAAACTGATCACACTTAAATGAGAAGTCATGTCATAACTACCGGTTCCTCCATAAATTAACATAAATTGTCGGTGCTGTCCGTACCACACGACATGTGTCCATCTCCAGAGGATCGATTATAATTAGACAAGTCCGCCTGACATGTTCAACACATTTCTATCATCGGATACTTCGGTAAAGGTGCTTGCTTCGTACATAACTAACTGACTACCTGACTTCTAATACTGTCCGTCTCTTTAAAGGTGCATTAGTCAGTATGACATAGTACTGAAAGAATTCCAATGACTTAACTCGCACCCAGTTAGTGTAAATCGAATGAGTAAATACTACTTGGTAATAATAACGTGGCTTCTTTTCCATAATGTCTCGTGGGTATCTTGTATACATATGCGTAAGCATGAGAGTTGACGCGATTAAAAAATAAATATTGGTAAGGAATTTCATCATCATTATCAACCCATATCGTCCCACTGCTGAGCACAGGTCTCCCCTCACTTTCGTGAGGACGGTTAGGCCACGGGGGCCAGATCCGGATTGGTTGATCACCTACCAACCTCCGAAATAATTCACCGAAAAGAAAGTGATAATTACGTTCATATGTTTTAAAAGAAACACATTGGTAACTAAAACACTTAAACACTTGACTAAAACAAGCTAATTACAATCGATCGCTAATGACCATGAATATTGTATCATGTCCATTTAGTTCCTGATTCTCTAGATACAGGATCTAGCTACTTTGTATGTGATCGTGACGCTTTATTATAATTAATAAATCGTATGATAGGTAGAACTTTATTTATTAATGTGACTGGCCATTTACAGAAAAAGATTGGTAATTATTTTTATTACATGGACACGCTTAGATTTTGGATATCATCTTGAATCTTGATCTCACTGAAAGTGTATTAATGCAAGTGTGTAATTTTGTTCCCTCTCATAATTATCTGGTCCCATATATCACATAATTTGAGGAATGTCATGTCCTCTTCTGTGTATTGAACTTTTTATCAGGGGATCAAAGTATATCCTACATAGAGAGCCATTCGCACACCTAAGTCAAACTTAGCAAGCTTCTCCCCAATCGAACAAAACACTTTCTTCAATAAATCACCGATCGCCCCGTTCCCTAACAATCGTCAACAAACTTCCTTCGCGTTTTCGCTCTAGTCTTAATTGAAAATTCAATCATTTATTCATCCGATCGTCGTTAGGCTCTTTAATAGCTCGCGTGCCTTTTTACTTCGCATTGTAATAGCCAGCTAATTTTCTTTGTCGACCCTCCGTATCCTTGAAAAGCAATTGAAAAAGTATCTGAATCGATCAACTTGGACATTTGGTATATTATTATGAATTTTAAATTCTTGTATTAACTACCTACCTGAACGTTTTACTTGTTACTATTCACATATTATAAGAATAGAAAAAAAAAACTTTATTCTACGCCAGTTCGGAAATACACAAGTTACATAAAGAATATAACTTATTGGAAAGAATATAGTACAATGGGCGGACTTATCCCTAACAGCGATTTCTTCCAGTCAACCTTTGGATGGAGAGAAGCCAATCAAAACGAATCTAACTATAGACTTATCAAATAAATAATAAAAGTTAGCTAACCTTTAGTATGAATAATTCCTGCTGAGCGTACACAATCTCAGCATTTACTTCCAGTACAGCTGTTGAGCAGCTGTAAAAAACTCCTACCCACACAAATATAGACGCACTAAAACCTGATAAAAAAATAAATCAGATTGACCAACATGCCTGCAATCATTTACGAAACACACCCTTAAACATAACAAGGATTCCTTCAAGCCCCGAAGATATATCGCGATATATCTGTCCCGCAATAAACAATAAAGAAAATAGAATAACAGAAAGAAAAACTGCATATATACGACTTATTGAGTTTCCAATATCCCGCGATAATGAAGCAGTAAGTAATATGGCCGCGGAGCCTCATCGGATATTCATAACGTTAGAACTAGCTGGCTTAGCCGTTCAAAGAGAAACTTTATTTATTTATCGAATGATAATGTTGTGGCCGGAGTTTTATCTAGTTATTTACTTCTCTAGGGTATAACATGTACTTATACGTCGTGTTACATTAACAGACATGAATATGTACTGACTGGACGTTTTGAAATCCTGCTTTTGCTGAGTATTTTCACTTGGTATTTTTCTGGCTTGGTGTGTTAATGGTAGAGACATTATTAGGGCTTAAGCTTCACGTATAAAATATTTAGGTAATAAATAATGAAGTCAAGTTTCGTACATGCCACTTTCCCTTAAGTGTCAAATGTATGTTTTAAACAAATCCGCAAGTGCAAAGCTTTTTGTTTGAAATTTTAGAGGTAGGTCATATTTATAAGGTACTAAGTAGGTGACATCATCATCATGATCAACCCATAACGTCCAACTGCTGGGCACGGGTCTCTCCTCACTTTCGTGAGGAGGGTAAGGCCATAATCCACCACGGGGGCCCAGTCCGGATTGGTGGATAACATACCTACCTCCGAAATAATTCTCGGGTAGGTATGTGGGTTTCCTCACGATGTTTTCCTTCACCGAAAAGCGAGTGATAATTACGTACATATGTTTTACAGAAACACATTGGTACGTGCCTGCACTGAGATTTGAACTCACGACCTTCTGATTGGAAGGCGGACGTTCTCCCACTAGGCTACCACCGCTAAGTAGGTATAGAGGGAGATAAATAAGTTACAGAATAATGAATTTGTCATTGAAACGTAACTATTTAATCCTAGCGGCTCTCCCGTCCTCTCAAAGTCAACCTATGCGTCTCACCTTGAAACAGAAACGTTGTAAAAACCCAAGCGTGACCGCCAAAAGAAAATTTAGAAATAATTGGCTCATGCAAAACACGTCCAAGAGAGAATTTTCACAAATGTGAAACAATAAGTGCTATCGCTGCTTTCGAGCGAAGCCAAGTGCTCAAAGTTTGTGAGAATTTATTTCATTTCTAAAGAACTGCCATGGGCAGTGTAGGAGCTTTGAACGCGAGATACCTACAGCTATGATACACATACCTAGGTGCATTTTGACATGGTATTTGGCCATGTTAGCCGAACTGGTTAAAAATTTTCATAATACATACTCAATGCAATACTTACGTACTTATCCATGTATGATTAGGTGCCTTATGCATTGAGATCATAGCTTTGTAATTGCCGTGTGTTATATTAGCTAGCCCTCAAAGGTCACACTTTGTTCCTAGGAATATTACTATAGACGTGATAGACACAAGTTGTTATTCTGGAAAACGTGAGACCCAAACTGGATGGTCCTCCAGATCGGACCAAAGTATCATTTCACCTTTTGTTAACTAGAGCGGTCTCTTGTATATTTGCTGGAATTACTGGTCCATTCCCAACAGCTTCAATACTGTCTACATCGTATTCTGTTCTTATGGTACTATTATGCCGTTCTCAGCTACACAACATAAATAATAATGCGGCCGTTATAGGGTCATTACAGTGAGACCCGCCGAGTGACGGTAGGTCGCAGACGCACGTACAAAACAGGCTTGGTTTGTAGAGAAAATGTTCTGAAAAATACATAGGTAGGTACGTAGTTTAATGCAAAACTAGTTGAGTCGTTTTTTGGGTAGCAGAGAATTGAGACATTCTGTAATCAAAAATAATGTCTAGTTTTATTATATCGGTGAGTTTTTGTTTTAGAAATTGATATTGTGAATTTATGATATTTCGTTGACTGATTATTATTATTCTACGTAGACCGACCCATTTTCGGCTTATTCCTGTATGTACTGTTTGTTCCTATAAAGGGCTATCCTTTTTTATTTCCTTTACTTTCACAACGGACCGCACAAAATCATTAACTTAATAACAAGGAACATTACTACATTATGCTTGCACCACTTAGTATTAAGTGCCGTCAGTAGTGAAATGCAAACCTATTATATATAACAAAAAAAAATTAGCAACTCCCACTAAACAAAACAATGTAAAAGTTCTAAAACCCAGCTTCAAGCCCCGCCGTATAGGTAGGTACATCCGAAGTCTTGAGGAGGCTACGGGTATCTAGCTGAACTCTTTGCCAGTCCATTGAAGCCGCGATGAAAGAGGGGTCATTACCTGAAACAAAGGAGGAAAGCCGCTCAAACTGTGCATAAATCTTGCCTGTTTACGTACGAGAAAACTTCCAGAAAGCCGCCAAAGAAAAACGCAGCATACTTCACCTCTGAACGTCTCGGCCTGAATAACGTTTTCTATGCCCTTAATACATTTATGCGTTTCCGGAAAGAGTGGGGGCCTTTTTAGATTAATTTTTGCGAGTTCTCATTACTTCAGTTTCTTTTTGAGACCTATGTAAAGACTGATTATACTAATCTGGCGTAAATAAATTTATTTAATTTTAGGTTTAGGAGATCACGCAAGATATTGTTACGGCGGACTTTGCTATAAGTTCATAATATACTTATTAGTCTTTTTGTGGCTATTACGAAATCCGGCCAAATAAGTCGCATTTCGATTTTCCCAAAGGTAAATTGCTAATACAATTTGAATATATATTTTTTTTAAGTTTTAATAGAACTTGGACATTTGAAATAAATAAATAAATTTGTTTGTTGTAAGGTTGTTCAGTGCGCAATTGACGTCAACGTTCATTTTTTGTTGGGATAGTTCTGAATAAGTAGTTACTAACAAAGTTTCTTGTGACAGCAAGTTTAACTTACAATACAGTTAAATACTTAACAGGAAATAATAGTGGAAAATTTCTTTATCCTGTTTAACTATTTAACTGCTGAAAACACACACGTTTGTGTGTTTTTTTTTATTTGACTGGGTGACGAGACGAGCAAGTCGTTTCCCTGATGGTAAGCGCTACGCTTGCCCATAACAGTTACAGTGCCACACATAAATTTGCATTGCATCATCTTGCGCGGCACTGCACTGCGCTCGTCACCCTGAGACATCGGCTCTAAAGTCTCATATGCCCAGTAATTTCACCGGAAACAGTAGTAACAGTAGTATTTCAAGCAGTAGTGTGCATTGCAAAGTTTTGAGTGTTACTTTTGCTGTTATGTCAGACGCCCTATAGCGGCCTGAAAAACAAAACTCTGACATCAGGGGATTGATTATTCATGCAAGTGAGTTTAACATGTAATTATGATGTCATCGAGTTGAATTAAATCATTAATCACATTGAGAACATTGCTACAACTCTTAATTGTCCTGTAGTCAAATGCAGCTATTAACTACTCATACCCACCTAATAAGAATGACAATTATACGAGTGGAACTTCTGCATGCATACTCTTGAACAAAACTTGGATCCGCTTCGAATTGTGACATTTCGTAGCTTATTAAATTTATTAACCGCCTGCACAACGTTACTAAAATTACGAATTCTAGTTGAGAACTGATAAATATTATTACTGTTTGGCAATATACATCAATAAAACTGGGTATGTACCCCTAATAACATCGCTCCTGTAATTATAGCCAGTAATTTAGCTGCAAGTATATTCAATTGATCTCAAAAACTTATCTCAAAACATAAACAGCGATGCGAGGACAGGGTAAACTATCTATTTGTCGGTGGCAGCTGCTGATACAGGAGCGGGCAACAATTGAATATAGCTGTAAATCAGGGAGGAACGTTTGACCCCTCATGTAAATGTCGGGTTGACCCCCTCCCGACGTCTTGGGGATTCGGTCCAAGGATTGAGCGGTGGGATTAAAATAATCATATTTGGATGATAACAACTTATCTCCTGGAAGCAGAGTACACAATGGCACGAATTATTGCCGTTTTTTTAGAAAGTATGATTTTCTCACACCAACGACTTAGTCAGCCTTTAATAGAGAGAGGGCGGCAACGAGCTATCACGGTCTAATGATTATCCGGTCTACCCACACATCTGAGGAAATACTTCACAATGTTACCTTCTTTCTTAAAACGGCAATCGATATAAAAATTGCCAGTTCAGGCACAGTAAATCAGAATCGGCTCGAAAGCCAGGACATGTGTCTCAATAACGCTCCGTGCGATATGCGATAGCCGTCCAGCGTCGCGATGTTTTATTTTCATCCCCCTGTATAAAGTGAAATTGTCGAGGTGTTCTATCTTTGCTATTCTGGGATATTTTATTACGAGCGATTTTCAAAGAAAGCCGAAAGGAAATGTGTAGGAGTTGTAATAATATTTTTCGTTATTTGCGTCATTCATCCTCACTAATTTTATCTTTTGTTTGACAAATAAATGTACTCATACTCCGTTTTTAGCAAACCCTTGACAGACATTGAACCGTAAATTGGAAATACAATGCAATGCAATACAATAATTCTTTATTGAACATCATAAAGCTGAAGTAGACACAATACAATAGAAAAAAGTTTGAAATAGTTCAATTAGTTTATTTCATTTTGAACTGTCGACAGTAAGGTATCCAATCTTGACTGAATTGGAACATCAATCTATTTTTAGACAACCACTCAAAATAAACAAACAGAGAAACCTAAACTTAAAAAAATTGGTGTCCATGAGGCATAGTGCCAAGAACACTGGCTGCATTTCCGCGTTGAATAGTTATTCTATGAATTAAAAATCAGCCAGCCATCTTGTCACCAGAAGCAATGACTTAAAAAAAATACTCAATGTGGATACTGGGACCCCCTGGATCAAATTATCGTAGTGGTTAATCTGAGGTGCAATGTTTAAGCGCACAACTGACAGAAAACATGAGTTGTACTAAATAGTATGGAAGATAAGCAAAAAACAACAACATCATTTGCTTACCATCAAAAGATCGACAGATTATTTGCACGTCTGGTTTGGATAAAAATCTGTACCTAATTAAATTCTTCCTGTTGCAACTTGTACCCACCAATTACAATTTTCTTTTCCAAATGAACAGAGACAGCTAATTCCAAGGACACTAGAATACACGCTGATTACACACCTGTTGATGAACAAATATTTGTTTACCGGCTCCCGGTTTATCTTTAAACGGAATCGCACAGATTCTATCTGATGCTTAATTAATGTGACGTATTAAACAAGCCGAGACTACACTTGGTTGGGCAAACGCCAGATTGTACTTTTTGCTCCACACAACAGGCTTGTCTGCGGTGGATTGCAAACAGTAAGGAATGTCAAGCGCTTTCTGTAGATATCTAGGTAGCTAGTCGTTAGAGTGCCAAAGTTGGTGGAAGGGAAAGTTAACATACAGTAGCTAAGGTTGATAATGTGGAATAAAGTTTGAGAAATCGTAGGAAATAATTATCCTTTGACTACTTCGAATAGCTTCTAGATAAGTAACTAAAAGATCAAAGGCAATAAGCATAATTTGTCTATAATATACCTACCTTTTTATAAACATACAGTTATATTTTCAGATATAAAGTGTAAGGTATTGGATTGACCCTCCCGGTCAATCCAATCCAATTCAATATAATCCAAAGTAATTCAAATTCCAATATATTTATTCACATGTGTTCCATGTGGGCATTTATTAATAATCGTCAATAAAAACCAAGCAGATGCGTAAAAAAACAGAGTACAATGGACATAACGATAATCCTGACTGCTTCTAAGTCGACTAGAACTTTAGCTTGAGACAGTAAAAATATTATATCAGATTCTTATATACACTAGAAGTAACAAACAAATTCTCTCGACGTGGTGACACAGTCAGCATAGCATGCTACCGTATATGTACAACTCGTGGTGAACGTGGTGGCTAATCGCCGCTTGTATGAAGTTCATCTTCTGATCTACGGCCTCTGCAACACAGGCTACCTAATACCTAGCTTTGACTATGTCCCCTGCATTCTGCAGGAATGTCCTGAGTTCGACGCACACAAATCAAGAGCTACTTTGCTACTTCACAAAAGCTTTAGTATTGAGCTATATTTAAAGTGATTACTAGCATTGCTCCTTTTTGGTCTTTGTGTCGTCTATTCTAGAAACTTCGCGGGTAATGTAGAACGGAGCGCTTGCTAATTGCCTGAGTTTAACTTTTTGTATGCTCGCATTGTTATGGTAAACTCTTTTGAGCTCTGTTGCGGTGAGAGAGAAAGTTTTAGTAGTTTTTCGCTGCTATTTATGTTATGAGATGAAGGGTTTTTGCTTTTTCGTAGCTAGTAGACAAGAGCTTTCTATGGGTTTTAATTTACTTTCACCGCTAAGCCGATTTTCTTGTCTAGCCACGGGTGCGGCTCTGCACACTCCATAGTGTTTTCCCATACAACAAACACAGTAGTTGTGTTTTTCCGCACTGGCGGCAAGTTATGAAAAACATGACAGTTGTGCTTTCAGCTGTGAACGCGTTAAACTATATCAGTTTCTTAGGTAAAATAAAGGTGAGTAGGTTCGAGTAGCATCCTCGAATTTGTACTCTTACAGGACATTAAGTCACGCTGACTTGGTGTCCATAAAGACTAATCTATCAATGTATCGAAGTAAAATCTCCACACCACTATTTCCCTAACAACATTTACGCTCAAAAGTCCCATATTTACTCTGTTCTTACACTTTTAGCTTCGCTTCTAATCTCAAGATAACAATATAAAAATGCACCCACAACTTAAAACCTACACATTTATAAATTCACTCCGCACAGAATTCTAAAAGTGAGATGCACAAGAAAACGTGTGAAATTAAATTGAAGTCGGCAAAGGGCACACAATGGAACTCTACCTTCACTCTGAGACCGTAGAGCGCATGAATGCGGACTACATAGAGCCTACACAGACTCATAATGCCGAGGCGTACAATATACCCCATTTATAAGGCGTTTTCTACTCCTGAGAGGGTCTAATTCAAATTCAGATTTACTAACATAGCCTAAAATATGGCCTTTCGTATGGAAAGTAATGGTTGTTACAAAGACGCTCGGATATTACCTATAACGTTGTACCTAATCAATGTTTAGGTAGTTTAAATATGTCCAGGACTTGTCTCAAGAGTTTTGCTACTTGTATTAGTGCTACATTATTTTAAACTACACACACACATAGTTGTACATTCTTATTAATGTCTATTCAAGACAATTGCACTGTGCGCATCATACTTTAGTTAGTAGGACCTTCAAGATCAAATTTGGCTTTGCCAGTTATGTTCCCTCTCACACCCGTGTATGCCAAGTGGATGGGTGCATCAAGGAGAGCGTCATCATCATCCATTCGATATCTATCCTTATTTTACTCCTTCAGAATGATGTTCTGGGCATTGTGGAGTGACAAACAGGACTGTCTACTTCAAAGTTTTGGGTTGATTTACAAATAATGGTGTGCCATGGGGTCACCAGTGATTATTACTAGCTTATCTATTACTATTCTAATTAAATATCGTTATTTCAAGTATTATTTATGCGTGTCTTATCTTTAATTCAACACATACATCTGTCTCTAACAACTATAGTATAAAGTTTGCGAGTATTCACAAAGCACACACAGAGAAACATTTTAAAAACTTGTACCAAGATTGTCTCACAACCAGTCTTAGAGCGCCCCAACGGAAACTTGTGCCGTTTTCAACGCAATAAATGGTGCGAGCTCACATGCACTACTAAAAGAACCAATTTCATTCTTATTCCACTGTTCCCGATTCAGATTTCGATTAAAAACTTTATCGAAGTTTTAGTCGCAGTTTTACAAGGTCTGGCATTTGCAAAGATTAAATTTTGCTTGGAATTGCAACTTTGTGAAGCTCGATAAAAATTGTATTGAGCAGATAGCTGAGCTTACGGGTAGGTATTTACTATTGAAAAGGATCACAGTTCTGCTTGTAAATAGTGGCCATGGTGGTGTATGCTTTGACTATTCCTAGTGTTAAGATACGTTAAAATCCTTTCCGAATTCTTAAACCGAAAAAGCTCTACAATCTTAAAACGTAGACGTAAAGTAAATGTACACATAAAAGTTGAATTGAGGCTCTTTGGAATCCGAATCGAATTAAAGTGCCGCCTCAGTGCATACCGGCTGCAATCACAGCGACACTCCAAACATTGGAGATTCTTTAAAACAGTTCTCCACACCAATTCCTCACTGTTTGCTCTTAGAGTTTACATTTTCAGTACACAAATTCGTGATTTTCCATGAAAATTGAATCCTACGCTCAATTAGAGCGATGGGGACGTCACTGACGCGTAATGTCACGTGGAAATGTTACTTATGGTTTCTTGGTTTTGTTAGTTTACTTAAAAACTTTAAATTCCGTTGATGCTTCATTCAATCAAATTCAAAAACTTACACGCACATAATCACAAATTTATTTGACTGTCTATCTTTCTTTCATTTCTTTTTCTAGTGCCTAGCAATTTACCAGATATATGGAAGTTGTGATTCTGTCTTCCATTGCGTTTTTTGTGAAACTTCTACGAACTTACAAATCGCAATTCGAACTGTGATGTACGAAAGAATCACAAAAGTTAGGTTTTGACGCGCAACTAGTGAATCGGGCAGATTTCGCAAGAAAATAAAACCCGTATTACACTTTTCAAATTTAATAAATCCGAGAACATTTATTTTGAGTTTTGATTTGATCAATTGCTCATGATCATAGAGTTATTGCAAAGTAAAACTGAGAAACAAATTGTTTCAAGGCCGTCGCTATATTCGCGAATAAACGTTTGATGTGAGGAGCAAAAATTTTACGATTATAACTTCTACTGTAAGGTTATTTTAATAAATGTTACAAATGGTTTTAATGTAACGCTAAGCGGAAGTAAAAGAGGTGGGAACAACGTAAACAATATTTCGTATCGGTTTCACAAAATTCTCGGTTGCTCAATTCTCTCTGTTCAAGCATTTCGGGAAATAAACAAACCTCTGGTTAATTAAAGTAAGGAACGGTTTTGAAAATTAAATAGGCTTCAACAAATTGATGTTTAACGACAAGGGGTTGGTACAGCTTTGTGCTAGTGGCAATGTTTTGTGACGCGCCTGGATCGTTCACATTTGCTAAAAACTTTTTTGAGTTATAATCCTTCCTACTTCCTACTAATATTATAAATGCGAAAGTTTGTGAGAATGGATGGATGGATGTTTGTTCCTCTTTCACGCAAAAACTAGTGAACGGATTCGAATTAAATTTGGAACACAGATAGTTTATAACCAGGACTGAGTAATAGAGTACTTTTTATCCCGATAGTATGTTCCCGTGGGACAAAACGGGTACTACGCTGGTGAAACCGCGGGGCGCAGCTAGTATTTGATAATACTAACACAAAAGTTAAGGTTTAAACGGGAAATCTTATAGAACAATAGGTCCTCTAAAGTTATTTAATATTTTATTATCTTGATTGATGTTAATTACCTTAAACACAAACACAAAACGCGGTAATGGTGAAAGTGGCTATCCAGCCATACCGACAGGTTATATTTTACGTTCCTAACTGCTTTTCCAAACTCCAGGCTGCCTAGTGATTCATTAAGTTATCTTCAGTAAACACACACAAATCTGCAGTACGTTGTAACTTATTTAATGAAAAATGAACGACTTGAGTGTGCAGTAAGAGTTATTAGCCAATACGAAAACAGTAAATAAACAATAATCCCGATAAATTACACTTGATCTTTACGGCCTAGATAATAAGGTAAACACTGTAAATGTCATATCCACAGACAATACCATAGTTCTTAAATATACATGGGTAGAGTGGGCTTGTTATAGTTTGCACTGTATAAACAATTAGATTTACAGTATTGACAGACTGAAATAGACCGTAGTTTACTTTCAATTAATTTTAATTGGAACTAATGATATAGTATATGTCTCAAATGAGCTGTTAAAGCGGCGCTAATCGTTCAGATCATCCTGCATGGGTCATTGCATTGGTTCATGCTTTGTTAAGAAAGCCATAAGTTAGCTGACGTCTCCAATCAAAAAAAGATGGCGGATCTAGTAGCCATGTTGTTAAAGATATTGATTTTTAATCATAGAATTGCATTTCATATTTTGCACAGAGAATAGATATTGCTATTCAACGCGGAAATGCAGCTAGTGTTATTGGCACCATGTCTCATTGGACACGACATAATTATTGACAGATTTTTAAGGTTATGGTTCAGTTTAGATTTATGTTCATTAAAATTTAATTTTATTCTGTCGTAACTAAATAAAATTCAATATAGGTATTGTAGAAAATGTTACAGAAATAACGATAAAAAGAGTATTCAATATTCTTTTCTAAATTAAATATGAATCATAAAAAGTTTAAATATTAATCATAAAAATGAGTTATTTCATTGTTCGTTATAAAATTTCGGAGTATTGGAATTTCACTAGAAATCCCACAATTGAAACGTTATTCAAATTTGTAGTATTCACCTATTGAATTATTTTGTATTATTTTATCACTGCCTACTTTTATGTATGATATGCTTTGAAGCCTATTTTTATAAATATTTTATTTTTACCTACTATCTCAAAACTTAAAACTCAAATCATTTATTGCATATAGGCAAAAATAATGCACTTGTACAAGTCAAGCACTTAAGTCTCATAAATATAGATAACAATAAAAAGTAAATGAAATATTTGGTCCTGTTATTATAATTGAAAACTAAATATGTCCACGACTTCATTCGCGCTTACAATCATGTATATTCGCATCTTATGAACACTGTAAGAAATCGAAATGAAGCATACACGAAAATAAAAGAAAAACAATTTTTTTAATCATTAAAAAGTTAACAGTTCCGTTACGCCGGTTCGGGGCCTATCTTAAACAAAAATTCAGAAAGACAGACACCAAAATTCTAAAACTTCTCATATATGATTACTGATTAGGCATCGCATAAATAGCAGTTTTCACTTCAATTTTAGCATTAATTTTGAAATTACAAACAGACACTTCAATTCAATTAATGATATAGATAGGTTTGACGTATTATTACTGGACACTAGACTTAAGAATACTCCGAAGTAAAATCGAACCAATAGATATCTATAGCTATTTCGTCCGCGTCTGAGGTTATTTCTATTGCAAACGCAGGCGGAATCAGAGCATTACATGTACCGTTACGTCTATTCTGACAGGACTGTCGCTTTGTAAGCCAGATGTAATGGCTATAGAATGTGAAGCTTAATATTATGTGTAATTTTGCGTCATTATTTGTGACATGGGCGTTCTTTGGTCGGCTTTTCTTACAAATTAGCGCTCGTCAACATTACAGAGTTGTCGAGACGAGTTTATATGACACCTGGTTATATGATAATGTCAGCAAATGTACCATGCCTATATTTTCAAATACATGGATTAAAGAACAAATTTATTCTATTTACCATGTATTGTATCATGTTTGTTGGTTTTATAATCGGTCGTTGCGTCTGCTGAGCCAAACAGATTAAAAAAAAACAACAGTCTGTTAAATTCAAATTTGATTTTGATTTTGACAGTATAAGGTTAACATTGGGTGTTCACTTGAAATATTAATATTGAGAAAAAAGAATTACCACCTCTTTCATCTAAACTTCTTCAGCTGTTATATCAATTACCAAACTGTAACTAAAGACATACTCATACCGAAATCCCTTTATAGTCTTTTTCATTATGATTATATTTCTGGCTCTAAGGTCTAACACACACAGATGGCTAACAAGTAAAAAGCATGATCTCCAAAAACGCGAAAAGACGGGGAACACCGCTCTAAATAAGACACTTGTTACCATAAGCAACAGCCGAGGCCCACACCTCTACATCCCCATCTTCATACAGCACATCTCATCATTCGTACATCGTCTAAAAACGATATCCAGTATACGTCGATAAAAAATGTTCATTTTACACTCGAAAGCGTATCGAATATAAAATTATTCCGCTATCTCCTACACTGAACTCCCGATTTCACATATCGTAAAATTTTTACTCCCAAGATTTTTATCGTCTCCCGTGAGTCTTAAATAAGCTGAAATATCGTCGCTTATGCTTACCTGATGTGATGCGATGGTATCATTGTATGCAAGCTTCAAGATACGAAGCATCTGTTCTGATCCTATTTGAGTATATCCTGGGACGTAAATAACAGACCAGGTCGTCCGACGGCGTACGTCTGTCATCTGTGTTCCCAATATATTTTGCGAACAAAAGGAATGAGCTTTTGTGCAGTAGGTACAATATTTGTATAAACAGTGATTTGCTTGTCAGATAAACTTGAAGGAACACAATAGCTTCTATTTTCAGTATCAGCTGTCACTATGTTAAATCTCTGAGGCATGAACTAAAATTAGATTGATTTACGAATTTATATCGATTTCTATTGCGTGTCATAGCACGCCTACTAATCACGTCTGTCGACTTTACGAACAAACCGTAATCTGAGTTTTCAAGTTTGAATTTCTTCCTCAATTGCCTCTTTCAGCTTTTATATGCTCGTGCCATAGATTCGGAACCATCAAAAACCAAGGAAATATGGCAGGCCATTTTTGGCCATAACTTTTGAAATCCCGAAACGCAACTCATAAAACGCATTTCCACCTTACTCTTCGAGTCGTAAAATGCAGGTTCGTAAAACCGATACGACGTATAATCATGAATCCGGCTGCGTTTCGTCACAGTACAGAACTAGAGACTAGTAAAAAATCGTCAGCAAGAAGGTTTAATTCCATTCGGGCACGCTAACGAGCTCGTTTGGGTATATTGAATTCAGCCATGCGATGCAATGCGCTCAGTACTTGACTCTAGGCTGGTGATTATCTGTAGACAAACTAAAAAAACTAAAGTTTTCTTTGTTCTGTGGTGTTTCAAAAAATACTTTATCTATCTATCTTTAATAATATAGTCAACTTATCCATACTTTTTAATTAATTAGTATAACCTGAATAACCAAGAGTTAAAAATACGTCCAAAGCAAAAATTTACGGATTGCTTTTGTTAAATTTAGGTTTTTGACCTATTTTTAACGTATTTGACGTAGCAGTCAAAACAATGTAGTTACAACCAAAACTGCATACGGCCCTGCAGTTCTTCTAACTCTAGGCAGATTTTGCGGCTACCATGGCGCGAATAACTTTTTAGCCCTTCTTGTAAAAATACTCAATACCCTACTATTTTCAGGTGATGCGATGACAGTTCAGTTGATTCGATTTTCGTATTGCATGTGTGCAGAACTAAATAACCACATAAAAATACATGAGTTTCCAATGAAAAAAAAAATCGTTGAAAATCTGGCCCCTAAATAGAAAAGCTATCCCGTAGCACCTATCGGGGTGATTCGGCAACTATCCTTGAGAATAAGTCCCACTCTAGATTTAACATATTTACCACCTTTGACCTTATCATCACTTAACATCAAATGGTCGAATGCTTGCCAATGAAATATAAAAAAACATTATCCTTCCATACTGTTACTACGAACACTTGCTCTTTCGATGACGAAGAAGGTACGGAAATAATTAGAGCCGCTTTATTCGACCAGATCGTATTCAGTCGCATAATGAATGAACCTTCAACACAGCGTTACCGGTGGAATGGCGTCATAGCCTCATGACTCCGTTGATATTTAATGCAGATATAGTGGCATCATTTTGGCTGTTAATATTACCTTTATAATTTTCAGATAATAGTGATATCAATGCGGTTTTACTGTACCTCACATGGACATATCAATAGGATTCTGAGAAATTGGACTGTCAATTTATTTGAAATGTATATGGATAATACCTTTGTTCCATTCATATGTCGCCATTGAAACTAAATTAAGGTGGTATTGACAACATGTAAATTTATCAATTTGACGAATATATACATTTAATTCGTATATTTATTATATTCGTATATCGTATAGCTCTTCAATTTTATTGGCATTTCACAGAGCGTGGACGCTTTACAGCCATGTTTAAAGAATCTACAATCAAGCTACCATTCTAACCTCAACCTCTACAAAATGTAACTGACTTGAATAACAATAAATTACAGTAATGCCTTAACATTGTCTGCAGCACACGTCGCGATGCGACCACAGCATCCCATAATACCTACACATGTACCGTATCTTCCATAAATCCGATACACGGCAATTCGATAAATGGCAACAAGCGGCCACCGCTGGATTTTCCAAAAACAAAACGTTATAAATATCAGACAAACCGCAGCGGATAGAATCGAATATGAGAGGAGTGAAAAGAATAAAAAAAATATTAAAATTTTTGAGCGCTCGCAATCCCAGCTATCGATATCAAAGCACGTCCAATCAAAACGAGACGTGACAATGATTCAGAAGCCTTTTTTGATTCTGTGAATAGGCCCGCTAACTTATTGGCAGTCCTTTATTTGTTGATTGCTGTTTGACACCTCAGCGGGAGCGGATTCGGTTGGTATTTTTATTTAATTAACTTTTGCTGTTGGCTGCGTCGGTGGAGGGGCGGGAACGAAATACAATGCTGACTAATTTACGCGCGGTTTCAGTCGCTTTTCAGTTTAACTTTTTATGGTTTATGTTGCTTTTTAAACTCGTTTTCGTTATGATTATTTAAATTGCTCTCTTTGTTATTTGCATTTTCATTTGTGGGTATCTAACGGGAAATTTCAAACTGCGTGAAACCGCGTTTAGTCATGGACGGAATTGAATGCTTTTAGAGGGCGAACACACGCCGCGGCTTTTTCCCGCACCCGCTTGCGGGTGCAATTTGCTTTTTTTAGAATTCACACAGTCCGCAAATTTTTTGATTTAAACGCCCACAGATCTAACGGAAAAGAGCGGTAAGACATACGGTCGTGTTTAATTTTTGACCGTTTGTTAGACAGTAGCCGCGGGGTGGGCGGAAACTGCGCCGTGAATCTTGCATATTCGATATAATTATATTTGAAAAATTTACCTCCTATTATACAAAATTAAGCAATATCACTTTGCTCTATATATATAATGTATCTAAACATTTCTCACTTGTTTCGCTATAACCGCGCGAGAGCAAACCGCGACATGTGTTCTCAGACAAAATTTTATTTTTTACTGTGTTTCTGACGCAACTACGAATATGTTCTCATGTAATGTAATGTTTTCATTTTATCATAATCATCATCAACCCATATCGTAATCCACCGGGGGAGCCATTTAGTTTTTATTAAACTCTTTATAGACATTTAATTTTATTTGTTTACTCTATAATTAAACCGCTTATTCAACGTAAAAAAATGAAAGAAACTGCACTGAACGAAAAACAGTATCCAAGTCGAGCACCCTCCACGAAAGCTGTAAGGGAGATAACGCGATAATAATTCTTCGTAAAATGTCACCAAAGTTCATAACTGATAAAAGTTGAGTCCCTTTTCTGAAATTTTAATAGAGATTTAATTTTCGCGAGTGTCCAAGCCGTGCCGATAACGTTACTAGTCGCCACTCGGATCATAAGTAGGTACCTACGCTCGTTAACCCCTACTAAGCGTCCTCGTTCTTAGTTATTACAGTTTGGCTTTCATAAAAGTATTATAATATGGTTTTTGACTTCTATGAGATAAATATTTATTTTTAAAGCGCTATTTAACGGTTTAGTGGTTGCTGCTAAAGACCGATTGTTTCATCCATAGTTAAACTAAGTAATAAATAGACAAAATATATGCATTAAATTAAAATTTATATTTAATTTTAACTATCGATAAAATAATTGGATTTATCATTAAACTTAAATGTAGTTGATTTTTAACCAATCAATTTTCAATATGTATAAGAACAGGATAACAATTAAAGGTAGTACAGACGAGTACTTACTTTTTTTAATAGAAAAATTACTATTATTTATTATTTCACAAACACGACATAAAACTACATACAACAGTTGGACAACTACAAACCGTTTCAAGTAATCCAAGTGTCCTAAGCCACACTACCAAATGGCAGCGTGCCCACATGCTGGCAGCATTGCCACGTAGAAAAAAAAGTAAAAAAAAAAGTTACAAACATTGCTTATACGATGAGCCAAATAAGCACCTGCATTTTGGTACCTCTTGCTATGATTTAAAGGTACGATCATTATGGTTATTCCAATAGTTCACACTTAACATCGCGCGCCATGCAAGTTTGTAATTGAAAAAGTTCACATCGTTTTATCGGAACTTTTTATTTGGTTTTCAATTTTATTTCGCCCCAGTAGGTGCTGGCCTGGCGGTAGATGTATGGTTTTGAAAATCATTGTATTGTTTCTTTGAAATTTGCGAACGTATTTTCATATTTTATAATAAGTAGTTTTGATGTATCGTTTAGTAAATAGAGAAATATATATTTTTTTTATGCCGAATATTAATTTAACCGAACATGCATTTCACGCAGTCTCACCTGATGGTAAGCTACGACGCTAAATAAGTAACTGAGCTATTAATTTTGGGTTTCTGGAGTAAAGCCACTGATATGGACATTGTCAGGTTTCTAATGAAGGTTCGGCTCGGGATGCACAGCTACTAGAAATGTAAATATAATATACCTACCTAAGTTTAAATAATATTACTATATCCGGGTTCTTTCTTGACTTTCATTTCAACATTTTAAAGTTTTTTTTTTTTTATCTATATATATAAAAAAAAAATTTGTTTTGTGTTCGCTTCAAAAACTCAAAAAGTTCTGCACCGATCGAGCTGAAATTTTAGCATGATATATAATCCGCATCAAGGATTGTTTTATCTATTTTTTTCATCAGTGATATATCAGCGAATGTGCGAATGTGTCACAGCGAAGCGTGGCAGGGTACAGCTAGTTGACTATAATTTTATTAATATTGAAATATAAAAAAAAATTCTGAGCTGAGTTCAGTCTTAGCCAAAAAAGGACTCTATTCTTTCTCATTTTCGCAAATTCCTTCCACCAAAAACATTCCTAGGTAACGAATTGCCGGCCATTCCAATCCATCTACGTTATAAAAAAGGTGGACAGTGATACAGACACGTTAGATAGAATAATAAAAGTGTTTTATTGTACAGTTTTACGGGTCTAATGGCTTAAAAATGAACAATATGATATCGGGCACAATCGCCCTCGGTTTCGGGTTGTAAACGTCCCCATGTTGCGCATGTCCGGAACGTTGACTGACGCGATGTGTGGAATCATTTTTCCCATTTATGTAGTAGCACTTAACGCAAAATGAAAGTTTAAAACATCTAAGGAAATAATTAGGTGAACTATGTTTGTATAATATATTCGGACACCCCGGCCAGTGATTCAGGGTCACAACCGGAGTGCAGTGCCGCGCAAAATTTGTATTCTAATGTTCTGGGTTATACTGCAATGGTTATGTGCAGGCGTGGTGCTTACTATCTGATAAAAGACCAGATCCAGTTTTATAAAAAAAAAACAGTCAAAGCTATAAGACATGCTTTTCTTAGTAGATAATATTGAATTTACATTAACAACTGAGTGGTAAATTTCATACTCCTGTGTTCGACAGTAATGGCTTAAAATATACCCACCAAATTTCATCAAAGCCCAATTAAAAACCAAATCAATATTTCTCCGGAAACTTCCAGTAAGTAATTATTTTAGAACTGAATGTTTAATTGCTAAATCGCAAACAGTACCTTTTGGTTCTAGAATTAACCGAAAGAAACCTTACAAACCAATTCAATTAACAAACCAATAAAAGTTAGCTCCATATAACAAACACTATTCACACTCGATATTAATATCGCGTTTTCAACATGTAATTAAGAGTCACAAAGGGTTGATTTACATTATAACTTTTTGCCATATTTTACCCGTAGCTTTCACCTAGCACAAAATTGAACCCTGTTTTTGTAGCATTACGTTTGACTCTCCGCTAGAAGGCGTATGTCTGATATGTCGTTTTAATAGCGTTAGTACTAAATTGAGTCATTAGTAGGGTAACGCAAGAGGTGAGAATACGTCAAAAGGTGCACACGATACATGCAATTTCCTTCAAGATGGTGCTATAAATATAAATGAATTCTAGGGAATAGTGAAAGGCGTATGACTTCCTTCAAAGGAGCTAGTGGGTGTAATTGAAATTTAATTACTAATAGTTAAGTAGACTTTACTTAGTACCTGTTTTATTGAATTAATTAGTCACCTTTGTGCATTGCATTAAAGTTATCCGTATTAAACATAGGAGGAAAATCTGCTACGTATTTTAATGAAACCTATACGAATAAGAAATGGTTCTTCGAATTTCTTCGTTACCAACTTGTTGTTTGAGTTCCTTGTCAGATCTTCTGTTGGATTAATTTCGATCCAAACACAGCAGTAGCCAGCTATTCTGCTACCTATTATACCTACTTACTATCATAATGTGTCTGTAACTCTAATTCCTTAGAAATAATGTCATAATTTCCTCTTTTTATCGGACTGGTACTCCAATTAAACTCACGGAACGGATACAAACGTTAGCCTTTACTAAAGTTAGGTAGAGATGTTACCAAATTTCAATATTAATTCTCAAATCTCGATTATCCATAAAGACATTTATCTTCCCCAAAAATTATTACATTTAATTAAACTTTAAAACAAGTATCTTTGATATCGGCACCAGAATCCGATGTGTTATAACGAAGATTCGACGACCAAATAATTTGTAAGGATGAAACTTAGCCTAATTTGGGTCTCTACAACACTACTCTAACTTGGTTACTTCGAGTACTAGATCCCAGTCTTGCTTTTGGAGCTAATACATTAGTCACCACGAAACGACCATCGTTTTCATCAAAGGACTTATGTGAACTTTACTGAAGTTCAACGTTTTCGTTTGCGCTGATTACAGCGTAAATTGATGACGTGTCCGTTTATTCATCAGACCGGACCGGAGCTGGTTGGCAAATTGACATTAATTAGACAACAAACCTGCACGTCTGTGATACTCTCGAACAGACTATATACTCGTATACTAAGCATCTGGTACAATAACTTTAACCATTCGTTATCGAAAAGGTTCCGATCAACGCAGAGTCAGCGGAACGCAACTCGCATCAGCAGAGTGGAACCCGACGTCCAGGATTCGTTTTACTCTAGCCGCGACAGCGTTCCCGAACTTAATTGCACTGCACTATTGTTAATTAAGTAACGTTTCAATACCACAATGTAACTATTAAAAGGAGATTAAACTTAACGAACGGTGTAATTCAGCGTGTTGAAGATATCGATGCACGGGGTGGTGAAGTACATAATAACCTACAAAGGATTATCAACTCTTATGTGAAATCTGAATGATGCAGCACGGAAAAAGTAAAGTGGTAGGTGTGAAGATAAAACTATAGTTATCGTATTACCAAGGCATATAATGTGTAGCTTCTCTATCGATTCTTTCCAAGTATATTGTACAGTAGCTATATACTTACTGTTATTCCGGTACCTACAGTGTACCTACCGAAATAACGGAGTGAGCCGACAGCACGGAGTGGCAGCATGAGCTTCACAGGCGGGCACCTATATTTATCTTCTTCTGCTGTCATTATCTTACTGTAGTGATTATCCTGAACTACCGTGGAAGCACCTAGATTATCACAGACGCGACTCTTACCGTAGGCATAGCAGTAGACGTCCTGTGATTAAAAAGAACAACTTTTTCAGATTTTTTTATATCCGCGTTTTTAGAATAGAATAGAATAGAAAAACTCTTTATTGTACACCAGAAACAAAATTAAACACAGTACAGAAAAATTACAATAGGTAAACAAGGGTAGGGTCTACAGTTTGTACAAAACTAAACCACTACCTGTCTTCACTATAATCATATGAAGACTTTAGTTTTTAATGGCGAATAAATTGACTGGGTTTCGAGCGTATCTAAAGCTCGTCCTGATCTACCTCTAGGGTTTGCTCCGAGAGATCCTCACAACTATATCTGTAACTTTATGTGAATTTTAATTGACGCAATCATAGAAACTTGTCGACTAAACTAACCTCGGCAACATAATGCCGTATTGGATTAATTTTGATCTGCACATTACTAAATCAGAATTGCGTTTAGTGGTAATTTTGAAGAGAAAAT
Source organism: Campaea margaritaria (assembly GCA_912999815.1). Classification (NCBI taxonomy): domain Eukaryota; kingdom Metazoa; phylum Arthropoda; class Insecta; order Lepidoptera; family Geometridae; genus Campaea; species Campaea margaritaria. Next base: position 4,925,083 of record OU538792.1, read on the forward strand.
TAATTTGCAATTTGGGTGGATTTCCACTAAGTGCTTTGATAATTTACAGTTGTAAAATAGGTATTCCATTTTCAGCATTCCACTTGTAAATGTTAGCAACTAAACTTATTATATAAATTAAATTGAATCATGACCGCAACTGAGGGAATAATTCTGAGGGGTATCTTCTAAATTTTCAAAGTTTGTGCCAAAGCCTTAACTAAAACTTTTTTGTTGAAAACAGATAATGTATTTTTTTCTTAAAAGCTTGGCCCATATCATTATTTATAATTACGGATGTCCAGTGATGAAATGTATTTTATATATATCTTACTAGCGGCACCCCGTGGTGCTACTCGCGTTTAGTATTATTTCACAGGAACCGTGAATTTATATGGGATAAAAAGTATCTTATGTGTTAATTTAGATAATAAAGTATCTGTGTGCCAAATTTTATCTAATTCCGTTCAGTACTTTTTGTGTGAAAGAATAACAAACATCCATATATCCATCCATCCTCACAAACTTTCACATTTATAATATTAGTAAGAGTGGATAGGGTTATTCTGTTACGTTGACAGTAATAGCTCATTGTATTCTATTTATATAACGAATGTGAAAGTTTGGACGTTATTTGCTAACTCAATCACGCCAAAAACAAAAGGAAACTTAAGAGTTATCACTGTAATCAGTCTTGCTCTATTTGTTTTTCTTTTTATGTGTGCACCGTATTAAGATGCTTGTAAGCTGGACATCTCAACACTCAAAAAGGAAAACCAGCCCAACCAGTGTCCATTAATATCGAACAAGAAAATAAATTTTGGGTGAGTCAGTCGGTACCTTTCCCTTTTTCTCAACCATTTCCTTGGTTATTGTACAAAACCAGCTGCTCAGTGCAGCCGACGCATTAGTACAGTGTACTAAATAATCATTCAGGTACAGCAGTGGTAAATTTACCGCGGTCACGGTACGTTGAAAGAAATTTGTCACAGTCGCCAGTGGATTGAGAAATACAACCACAACGATTAGTTTTCAACGGAAACATCGCCATTTATCTCTGTAAGACAATCTGATTATCTACACGGTCGTTTTAACAGCAAAGTTATTTATAGTGCGAACTGCAATAGTTCATTGCAAGCGTCACGTTTTTGCATCAAAGACGCTCTATTGCGTCACTAAATAACTGATTGCATTATGTGATTCTCACTTATTATAGCGTCCAGGTTTAGTAAACAGATTATTTATCACACGATTATTTAATTTGCGTTTCTAAATATAAAAGCTGTAATAAGTACCTACATACTTACCATCATGTTTCTCGTCTTAAGCAGATATATGGTATTTAATCTGTGTTCTAATAAATACGGCTAAGCTAATTTGAAGTCTTACTATACTTTTTAAGGTACTTTCCTACCCAGCTATTTATAATATAACTTTGATTATTAATACTTAATCCTACGAAATCTTGAGGTAACTTTTGATCACTGCAATGACATGTTAATTAATTTTATTAAACCCTGAACATAATTATGCAATCTAATTACTATCCATATTTAAAATTACACCAATCATGACTCTTATGTCATATTACTCCAAAACTGTCATACAATACTTACGACATGTTGTTTCCGCTACCACTGGCTAACGGTAACTAACGACTAGTAAACGTTACCATAAATCATGGAACATCAAAACGACTAACGCTATGATCACTCGCTAAATAAACATGGCATTCGTCACTTTAAATTGGTTGTTTACATAATTAATTGATTATGTTAGCAGTACAAGTTGTAAAATTATTTTACGTCTCTTGGTGTTTTGTTAAACTATAGACTGCAGCTGCTTCAAATTCAACAGACACAGACATATCGATACACTGCATTTTAGCAGTTCCTATCTTGATTAGTCCCTTTGATGGAACTACTAAGATACTCCAACTTAAGGCGAGAGTACACATGCCAGTAACTTACATGCAATAAATAGCATTATATTCAGATGGCACACCATTGATACAAAACGAAACAAAACACTTGCAAGCGAAATTGTGTGTCTGTATTGACATGCAAGTGCTGGCATGCCTGTAGCTTGCATGCTTTTGAGGAAGATACTGCCATGTGTATTCTAGCCTTTAAAGGAGTTAGCTTACGTTTAATATTTTTCAGAGACATTATTTTCCACCTTTCTAATATACTTATTCTGGCTAGCGTTGTTTATAGCTTAGAGGTTGGTATTATTTTCAAACTTAGATAGGAGTATGTTTGTTCAGTTCCAAGGGATTAAGAATTCCAATTATCTGGGAGTGTTCAAAGTAAGAGTGAAGGTATCTTCTAGGCAAGAGCGTCTTATCTTTAATCGCATTATTGTTTACCACCAAGCGAGATAGTGGTGACATGTGAAGGCAAGATATTCGTTTAAAACATCCATGCTTGTTCTTCTTCTTATTTGGGAGCCTTACTTCTATAGGGGGTGTACCTAATCACTTGCGTTCTCAATTTTCAGCCAATCCTAAGACTTCCATATCATCATCGTCATCAACCCATATCGTCCCAGTGCTGAGCACGAGTCTCCCCTCACTTTCGTGAGGGGGGTTCACGACTTCCTTTTACTACATGGAATTTGTCTAACATTCAAATTACGTTACATTTTAGCATTTAAATAGGACATGCAGATTGGTAGTACTATCCCTATTCCACATCTCAAACATTTGCCCAATAACTCAATTTGAAATATAACATAGAAAATTCAAATACGCAGAGACGTCACCACATGCGTCTTCGCACATATGTTTCGAATCAGACTCAATGTACCTTGTAGCTAAATAATAAACCGTTTGTGCCAACTAAATACTGCTCATAAAGTGTTTTCCGACTGGAAAACACTGTATTGTAATAGAAGAGTTACAGTGCATTAAAATAAATCCCTAAACTCGGGCTAGGTTAAATTAAGAATGCAACAGTTAAATAATTGGATAAAAGAAAATTGGCCTCTTAAAAACTATATATAAGTACTTAACAATGAAATGAAACGATACATTTTTATGATTAATTAACAGCTTGAATTAAAAGTTTTGGGTACATAAGGAAGAGACTTTATTAATCTTCTCAATAAAGCTTAGTCAAAATCGCTCAAGGCATACGCAGTCAATGATGAAATGAGGCGATGACGTATTGTTAACATTGTTTCAGCAAAAAAACTTCGATCTACTGAAAAGACAGATTTAAACTTCTGACTAAAGTTAAGTGAAAAACGCTCAAGTCTTAGCAAAGTACAAAAATGGCAACTGCGACTCGAGAACAGTACGTAACGACTCGAAACAAGTTCACCTGGACATGAGTGTCTTGTTAGACTTCTTTTGTTTCTAACTCGCAGAAGTAGTGAGTTCCAAGGGAAATAGGACTATCGAGTTATGAAAGGATTACGCAACGATTGCTTTTGATAGTTTTACTCAACTACCCTGAAGGAGGGTAAGTTTTTTTGGGCGTATTTATCTATGTCTATGTGTTTATTTGGCACGTGCTTAAAGAGCTTGATGGATTTTGATAAGCGAGATATATTGGATTTCCCTAATCTTGAGAGTGATATAGGATAGATTTATAAGAAGACGAAAAAAAACTATAATCTGATCTTAAATAAAGATTATAGTTTCTCTATTATCTCTGTAGCTATAAAATCGGTTCGAACCCGAGTTGTTCTAACCTTTATTATTATGAAAGGACCTCATTATTGTTAAATACTGCCAAATCAGTTGAATTAGCTAAAATTTAAGCGATTACGCTACCATGACACCAAACTTAAAAATCGTCTAATATTATTTATTTACATATCCCGAGTAACTTGTGAAAATATTTAACTCAAATGTTATTTACGGGTTTCTTCTACTGATTTAATTTTTACTTTAGCCCTAACATTTTTATCCAAGCATTTCCAACTGCACTTGCAAAAACAAAAAACATGTTTACATCTTCTTTGAGAGCAAACCGTGACGCTTGCGCGAGAACTACGAGTAATTCCATGCCTTCAATATTGCAACTACGTGCCCAAGATGCAAAACCGCACGCCAAAGATAGACGTATGTTACCTACGACATGCCATCACCATAAATAATGTATACCGTCCTGTCGTAGACTCTGAATAATTCAACGTTGACGGCCACTTTATTAAATTTGACGTTTTATTCTGTATAGTCCGCTAAAAATTAAATATAGAGCGGGAGTAAAATTTTCCAAATTAGAATGATACCGAGAATATAGTTAACGGCGAAAACAAATGCCTAACAGATTTAAGGCGGTTTAAAAAATTGATTGTGCCCCTAAAGCAAATAGTGTGCTATCAGCAGTTATCGCTCATCGTTGGAACAATGCTGTAAGGAAAGCCACTTCCCTACAACTACCTGCCACTGCTATAGTGCCACCCTCCATACTATGCCACCGGTTTCTTTCCTAATTTTAAAGATAATTTCCCCACCTCAACAGAGTTCCTTTTAATATCCAGAACCCACAATCTAACCGAACACTATCATCATCTAGCTAAAAAAAGAAAAAAAGAAAAAATATTAACTGATCAAATCTATCTAACAACCATGTTACCTACTATAAAATATACAGCTAGGAAATGATAATAGCTAAGTTCGGTATTAATTTGGGTCAGAAATACTGGGATTAAGAAAGATCGGAGCGCCTCTAACAAATGCATCGAAAAGTTTTGCACTGACCCTGCTTAACTTACAAATCCAAAGATAAAGCAGTCTTCAAACTCATTTAGGTAGGTACAGATAAAAACCATCATTTATTAAATTCCCAGTTTCATAATAGAAAATGTAAAATAAATAGTTATTAATCTACTTATCCAGTGTACCAATAAACCTACAACTAGCTCAGTTTGTTTTCTGAAATAGTTTAGAGATTTATGTCTGCGCCATCTAGCGAAATATTGAGGAACCGCGACTAGGCCGACAACTGCAAGATAAATAATAGAGACGGACAGAGTAGAGTCGCCGCGTATTCTCATCCCTACAAATGCATTTTTAGTTTGGACCCATACCTTACATATTTATTGTGAGATCTTCTTTCATTACTTTAATTAAGTACATAGATCAGTAACTTTAATGAATTATATCTATTCGAATACATTAAATAGATAATAATATAGAGATCAGAACAGTCACATTTAGACATTTTTATGGGCTGAATTGATCGTCATCTGATTTTACACTAACCGATTTTATGTTTAATACATGTATCACGACTCAATAAAAAACAAAACTAACATCGTACCATCTGAAAGATAAAACAAAACACTAAACTTAATAGAGCATGCAACAATAAAGAGTGCCATTAAAATTATTTTATATGTTTTAAACGTCAACCGTTAATGAGGCGGGTGGAACACTGGGACACCACAAATAGCTGACAGAGCCCGTTTGAATCGGCCCGCATATTGTTGGGACACCGCACCGAACTCTCAAGGGTCATCACGCATTGAAAGGACGATGAGATACCGACAAGGACGCCGGTGAGAGGGTTAACGCTGACCGAGGAATTTTTATTTTTCCAAACTTAGTTTTGGTACTTAACCTCTACGTTAGGGAGCTATTTAAATACATAATTTAATATTAACTAGTGATTATATAGGAGATTAATAATAATAATTAAATCATACTAATTAATTATAACTGTCCAATATTGTAATCCTCTTTAATTTAGCTATAAAAATAACTAAAAAATACACTTACCACGTGGTAAGCATTTTTTTATTACTGTATTAATATCTTTTAATATTGTATTAATCATCTGTTCCACATGTGCAAAATTTCAAATAGCTCAGACATCTGGTAGGAAAGAAATATTATAATGCATTCATACATGCATACAGTTGCAGCTAATAAAATGGGGAACAACTACAATTGAAATGTTTGGTTTTCTCTTAAAAAAGGGAGAATGATGTAAGTACCTAAAAAATAGAGTATTCAATCTAGTAGTCGCTACTAAAAGCTAAACAACCTAGTTAGTAGATACGCATATAACCGTAAGCCTATATAAGTGTTCGTATGGAATAATTAAGCACCTAAAAATCACCTTTTTCGCTACTATAAAGAAAAGGAGGCTGAATGAAATAAAAGCAAGTGTCAGCAGTCGAAAAAAAACTTAATAAACACTATTTCAACAATGTCAGCTTTAATTATATTTAGCTTTAAAGCTCTTTTTCATACAATTTTGGCTATAATTTGCTTGATTAAGTACAAATTTTTATGCAAATTCTAAAAGAGCTAAGCTTGCAACACTGTACGTAACCATTGACAATCGCTATGACCGTCTCGTGGACCCTTTAAAACTTCAACCGTCGAACCGAGCCGGTGGAGAACCGCTCCGTGTGCAAGTGGCCTATCCGGAAGCCGTTCACTGTTCGATGGTACTTGAATGTTCTTTGACTTACAAAGCTCAGCTGTTCGCGGCGACACGTCACTTGTAAATTGTTCTAAAGGCATATATAACAGCATTTGTGGTGGCTGTAAAGAAGCTGTGAAGATGTAGACTTTTTTATGCATCACGAGTTATGCTATGATATAATTTGACATGAAAGTTGCGGCGGGAGAACCGCCCGTGTAGTTTGGGCCATACATTCATGCCAACTCCTAACTAGGATTCGCTGTATCTAGGGAATCAGGAACTACTATTCACAAAATCTATTCCATATCTACCTCCGGAGGTTTCGCGGTTGCTGACATTGTCTATTTTGCCCTTTTCTCATCCCTTTTTTACTTACGTACACTACACGCACGCTGTGCTTGCGTTTTTACTTACTATAAAGTCAGGTATAGAAACCTCATGACCTGCACAGTGGTCTGTTTTGCTATAGGGATTGAAAATTGGTGTAAGCTTGATTAAAGTAAGTAGCGAAGGAAATCCTAAAAATCTTGTTCACGTTGACACTACCGTAAATTTCTTGGACATCCTTCGAATTAAATTGTTTATTTACGTGAAAAAAGACTGGATCAGATGGGAAAAAATATATGAACCTATGGGAATAAGTCACAAGAGAGATCTAATAATAAAAATATTTTACAAGTAGGTTTTTGGCTGATCACTATTAAAGTTTAACTGCAGCTTGTTTCAAAGACGTTCCTCATTTCTTTTTTTTGTCTAGTTTCTGTTCCATAGCATTGCTGGTGAAATTTCATCCCAATTATTATGAAGGACGATGAGTTATATTAAATTTATTTCTGATGCAGTCACTTGAAAGCTTTGCACTATAGTATTTTAGTGCGATAACTCATCTCAACACCAGAAGCACTGCACACTAAAATACAATCGCACTGGACTAAAAGCACCAAAGTTTTCAATTATCGTTGATTTAATTGAGCTCTCGTAAATCTCTACGCGCTTCAGTTTGTTTATTAAATCTATTTAGATAATAATAAATATCATCTATTCTGGTTCCTAGATGCTTTTATTTTCAGTGTACAATTAAAAGCTAGAGCGAATGTAGTTAGTCCGTTTTTAGAATAGCATGCTGTCCATTATAATACAAACAGTGCGAAAATAATGGATGAATTTGGCTCTGGTCCGTTAAGTCAGACATAAAAAGGCGAATGCAATACTGAAGCACTTATAAATATATTTTCAGCTTCAATGGTAGGTTTTAAGGTATATTATGGCTTGACTAGAACAAAGCGGCTTATATTTTTCTTGGGTGGATTGGGTCAGTAAATTATCGGCTCGTTATACGGACCGATCGCTATAGTATATACTTTTTGAAATAAATGAACGCACCTACTTACTTGTCTTTGATGAAGTTTCATTGAATTTATAGGGTTAATAATATTATTTATTTAAAGTAACCTTCAATAGCCTTTTGTTGGTTACTTCGATTTGACTGAGTGACGAGACGAGCAAATTGTTCACCTGATGGTAAGCGCTACGCCTGATAGACGCTTCTATAAAAAACTTTAATTGTGTTAAAACTAATAAATCTAATTAATTTTATTGACAACTATTAGTTACCTTTAGTTTTTTTTTCATTATCAAATGTCGTGTATAAACATCCCAGGACAGAGAGACGGTACTACAAAAATAACGATGTTTGTAGAGATATGTTTTAAGAATAAATATTAATTAATATCGAGATCAAAATCGATACATGGTATCTAAGGTTAATATCGAGAAATCTTAAATTATGAATCCATCGAAGAAGGAGGTTACATTAATTATGAAACACTAACAACATATAGCTCAGCAGTTATTATATAATTGAATAAAAAATATTTCACTTCTGAGCATCGTTTTAAACAAGAATAAAGAGTAATTAAATTTTATCAAAGCATAGGAAACTAGAAAATATAAGGAAGGCATAAATTATTTAAAACTGTGTCTCAAGAATCGGCTTTGAACGGAGATGAATAAAATTGTAAATATAATTATTACAAAATGAAATATCCTTCAAAACATAAAAATATCACTTACAAGTGTTTATATTTATATGGTTTGTGATAATAATGATGGTGAATTACAAGAGGATCGTAGTGTGGAGATGAAACAAACTTTTATCAAGAATAATATTTTTATTGAGAGAAGAACCAACTAGACCCTGAGAGGCTTATTTATTTATTTAATAATTTATTGCACATTTTAACTAACTAGTGCAAATGGCGGACTTAACGCTAAGAGCATTTTCTACCAGTCAACCACCCAATAGTGAAGGAGAGAGGGGTGTAGGCGTGCATCAAAATATATCATATCTCTTATTCCCATAGAGTCATCATTTTGTTCCAACCAGGTCATAGTCTTTTTTAGGAATACAATAAATTTCTAGGACAACCAAAGACATATAGTAAGAAAGAATTAGTACGTACACAGTTGTAGACAACCAGTTAAATAAAATAAGCTCTGAAACTAAATTAACACGTTCCGGGGGCATGTGTTGACGGACCCCGCTAGGGAGCAATGATAATCTTATATTTTGTACCTGTTTCCAGGAGCGCAGCAAGGACTGCACTTCAAGCAGAATGAGAAGCGTAATGAAGCGTATCAAAAATGTGAACACGATAGTCTTTTTTTTTAATCACGATCCCAAAGGCACTAAGCTCCTGTTTTCTTGGTTACTGAGACATCTAATTTCAAGAGTTGACTGAATGTTCTTCGAATAAAGTGATAATTACAAGATTCAACCGTAACGATTAACTTTGACAGAAAAACATATATTATTATTATTCCAATAGACATTATACATACACAGCATATCCTTTATCTTAAAATTTATCTGTTCAATTGTCATTAATCGGAAGATATCATCAAATCCGGTGGTGTAAGTGTCTTGTTAATACAATGGTTACAGCATTACACTCAAATCGTAATTTACGAAATCAAACACTATGAGATCTATTGTACTGTGTCTACTGAAGCCTATAGTGTTCAATAAATAATTATGGATGTTTATTTATAAGTTACATTATAAAATTACTTTAAGTCATTAATCATCGAGAAGCTACAAATTATATTTTTCGTGAAAATACACCTTAATAACAAGTAAGGTCTGGTAAGTAGGGATTTTAATAGTAGCAGGACTTTTTTTTTTATTTTATTAGTTCTGAACCCCCTCGCCCATTGCCTGAGTACGCCCATGCCTGTACAGATTTCCCTGGCGCTATGAATATTCAAGTGCACATGGATTAAGGCAGAAAAACACCCGGAGAGAACATGAGATTGCTTAAGAATTCAGTTAGTAGAGTACGTCAAGTTCGTAGACGATATGCGGATGTAGCGCAAATTCTAACACGGGAGCAGCGATGCCGATAGCAACTTATAGAAATTTAAAAAAAAGGAGAGTAAATATATTCCATAATTATTATCATAATTATAAACTAGTAGGAACTACATCAATGTAAGCAGCATTTGTGTGATATTCTATTTTACGAAAAATATTGTTTTATTTATAAAATATAATAACACAAAGCTTTATTTGTATAAGATCAACGGCATCTATATTTATGATTACTAACTTTTATTCAAATCCAGTGAATTGAATAAATAACTAAAAATGCAAGTGCAGTCGTTAGCATTTTTTAAATATTAGTTTGAGTCAAATTTTTCCGGGTAGAGTTTTTGTTATTATTAAATAATAGATAAACTTTCCACAAAGAATTTACACCATAAACTTACTCTATAAACAATTCCCGAAATTTGCTACAATAGATAGGTAACAGCAGGCATTGGAATAAACAAATAGAGAAACATTGTTCCTAATCAAGAGTTGCAAAAATGGGTTGTACTCGTAGTCATCATCAACCCATAACGTCCCACTGCTGGGCACGGGTCTCTCCTCACTTTCGTGAATTGGGTTAGGCCATATCCACCACGGGGGCCCAGTCCGGATTGGTGGATAACATACCTACCTCCGAAATAATTCTCGGGTAGGTATGTGGGTTTCCTCACGATGTTTTCCTTCACCGAAAAGCGAGTGATAATTACTCGTACTCGTAGTACCCATGAATAAAGTCTACGTGAAATCAATTATGGCCAATACGCCAATCTCCGTTGGCAATTAAGACTACGCTGCACACGTCGCAACGAATGACGCTCTTCAATCAACCAATCAATCTACAATCGGAACGGACGCCACTTGCTGACGACAGCTCAACGAATTTATCGCGACTCGACGGTAATTTTCAAATTTCAAGCCTGTTGATCGAAACGACTACGTGTTTCAATTTTATTTTTTTGTATGAGATAACTTGGTTATCCCAACTCTCTCTTCTTTCTTTCTGTTGTTTTGTTTGTTGTTGGTTTGTGGTCTCTTCTCTTACTTAACACTTTGACCGCTGAGTCGATTTGCTTGTCTAGCCACGGGTGCGGCTCTGCACACTCCATAGTGTTTTCCCATACAACAAACACAGCAGTTGTGTTTTCCCGCACTCGCGGCAAGTTATGCAAATGCATTTGTGTTTTCAGTTTTGATCAAAACGTCGAGGTTTGTCGAAATTATATTTTGATACTAATCTGTACGCGGATTATACACCCGTTTGAGTCAAGTTAATATCTCATATCAAGACTGATTTTACCACGTAGAGACATCAACTAATGCTGAGTATTAAGGTTTATCAGATTAAATAGCTAGTACAAATGGCGGACTTAACGCTGAGAGCATTTACTACTAGATATTATTTATTTTACGTCTCTTAATATGACAGATTTATTGGTGAATATGGTAATCACCCAGGGTCGAGCTTTTTGATCATTCGTAAGCACAACTACGTTATTATTGTTGTTTTGATTATATGATTGTTCTCGAAATGTAAATTATTTTCCAATTTCAGGCTTATTGGTCGTATTGATATCTAAAGAAGTAAATTTTCGATTTAAGCAATGGATGGTGCTGACGTTGAAATGAGTACAAAGGCTGCTTTCTATTTTTCACTTTTCTTTCTATTTTTAGTCATCTTCGAAGCTACACGCTAATTATGTTTATTGCATTTCGATATTTAATATAGTATTTCATTTTCGATCTAGTTAATCGTACGCACACTTACACGTTTACAACTAAATATTAAGATGTCAATAAGCAGTTGTAACTTTTATATTAAATTTTATATCATACTTACTGAATTATCCAAAGACTAAAATATAAGACTATGTGTGTTGGCTATTAATTTTCATATTATTATACCTACACAAATAGAACGTAAGTGTTTTATGTTAGCAGTATAATTATTCTAAATATCACTGCGAAAATGCGTTTAGTAAATTATATATTCACGAGACATGTGATAAACTAAAGCTCATTAGCCATTGCCAATAGTCTGAAAATGCGTTATTAACAGCACTTGAGCAAACAAAACTGTGTTAAGGCGACGCCCATCTTTTCTCGGCTCCCGTGCTCAAGCTAAGCTCAGTTAAGGTGACGGCTGGTTAAGTCGGGCAGATGCTCACTCGTCTGCTTGCCAAAACCACTTGAATCAGCACTATGACGACTGAATACGTACAGTCGTACGTAGTCAACTTTGGCAATAGTAGCCGAGTTCGCTTCTGTTTGCTTCCCTAGATTTCTCTTTTTAATCTAGTTACTAATGCGTTTAAATCTTGATCTAGGCTAATGCATCCCATTTTGAGCTCCTAAATAGTATTTCTAAATAGTTCTACACATTTAACGTTACTTTGCTTCTTAATAAAATACTACATTGAACAATTACCAGTAAATTTATTGCATTTCCTCTCTTAAGTATATCAAAGTGTTCGTAAATTCACATTCAGTATTCAGCGCAGCATTTTATCGTCCTTCACAATAGTAACAAAACGAAATTCTCTAAATAAATCGAAGTCCCGCCGTTCCGACGACCACGTATCTTCGGGTTTCCGCTTCCAAAGACATGGGTGATTTACCTGTGAACAATAAAAAAGGGCGTTAATTTACGGTGCTGGAGAGTTGCCAAACATTTCAACTAGCCATCTAAGTTGGTGATTGCAAAATTAACTAAACAACTGGACGTTTAGACGTACCGTTGTTCGTGTTAACCGAAGAGTCGAGAGATGGGCTTAGGTGAGGACAGACGATATAAAACTCATTTATATCCCGTCAGGGTGACGGGTAGACGCATGAGGCGTGGTGCCGCGTTTTCCGATAGATTCCTACGCTCGTTTATCAAACGTCTCAGACATAATGAGACGCACCGCGACGCACGAACCAAAATATTTTAAATTTATTCTTATTAAATATCCCATTAATCCCGCTAATAGAATTAGGAAGAGGAAAATAGAATGATATACAATGACATTAGTTACTTTTCCATTAACTAAGGACTGTTTGGATGAGCTTGGAATGGTGAAATGGTTGTATTTTATTATTGGACGTCTTCTCACGGAGAAAAACGCTGAAATATCATCAAATATTGCGCTTGATACTTGTACCTACCTATTGTGTGTGGTTTCTTTTTTATTAACAACTAGCTGCGCCCCGCGGTTTCACCCGCGTAGTTCCTGTTCCCGCAGGAATATGGGGATAAAATATAGCCTATGTTACTCGCTGTCAGTGTAGCTTTCCATTAGAGAAAATTAAGCCGAAACTTTACATATTCCTATACATACTTTCATCCCCTATATTTATTTCAAGGGTAAAGTTTTACAAACTTTGAATGTCAAATTTATTTATATCTAATCAAAAGCCTAAAAATTAAATTTCAAGCTTCTAGCTTCAAAAATGACGATGCTTCCATACAAACTTTCATCCCCTATTTCAAACCCTTGCAATGCATTTTTTGCAATAAAAAGTAGCCTATGTCCTTCCATAGGCTCTAGACTATTTCTGTACCAAATTTCATTTTAATCTGTTCAGTAGTTCAGGCGTGAAAGAGCAACAGACAGAGTTACTTTCGCATTTATAATATAAGTAAGGAAGTAAGAATAAAGAGTTTTTTTATTCTTTGCTCTGAGTCTGGGTGATTGTAGGACCATGGTCTTCGTTAAGGGCCAGGTTTTATGTATCTACTGGTGATATCTACTTTCTTTAAAAATCTTGGGTGGCACTGCACTGCGCTCGTTATCGAGAACAATATTCCATTTGATATGATATAAACGAAATCACATAATATTATGACGTATGCTTAGCATTTGGGCTGAAAATATTGCCCTTCAAATTGGAATACACATGAACACATGCAGTTATGTGGCATATTACTGCTTGGTGACGGAATATCTGGCAAAGGTATGACTTTACCCAGATCTCTCGGTAGAGACAAACCACTATAAAATATTTCTAATCAATATTTCAGATTACTTCAATGTTGCGTCACAAGTGTTGTGACCTGACAAAAATAAACGGCACTAAACAACCCAGTAATTATGGGACAATGACGTTTTGTTGCGAGAAAATAACTAAGAATGTCGTTAAATCACGTGCGATACTAATATATTTCACAATACGCGTGCGATAATTTCTCCACTGAAACACTTATTTGTGTGGAAGCGTCAATTTTAGACTTAGAGCGTTAACGCAGTCACATGACTGGCCGCGGCCAGACGAATGGCGACGCGATCCAGAACATAAATAAAAATAAACCATAACAATGTGCGTTCGCGACGTTTTAATTTCGAGATTTAGGGGAAATGTGTCAGTGAAATATAATGACATCAGTCTTTTCAATGGCCTGTAGAGATTCCAAGCGGCGTGCGTGTCTAATGTTTGCTGTGGCGTTTAATCAAAGAATTGGACTGCCCTACTAAAATTCTTTGCATGATGTAATTTAGAAACTTGTCAGTAATAGAGGTATATTTTACAGAGTTGAAAATAAAATCATTCACACAGTAGTAGAGTTTTGTAGAATAGTATTCGTAGATAAATCGAAATCATAAACTCCACACCACACTACTGACTATGATATACTCTATCTTATTAATAAATTAAAAAACACAAAATAAACTGTTATTTCTTGTAAAGGTAGAAATGAAATTAAAAATAATAAACAGTATTTTTTTTCTATAAAATATCATCGTTATTTATAAAAAAAAGTCAACTAGCCAAAAAAGAACTAGCGAATCAATAACAGAAACGATCCAATGTTCCATCAAAAACCTACCTACTAAATTTCATCAAAAACGTCGTTTTGTCGTTAAACATTTAATATTCTCATGTAATAGAAAAAAACTGATACAGCGGTTAACGGCATTAGTGTCGTTGACATGCTTTTGGAACTGATAACAGCTACAAATCAGTGCTTATTGTGAGGATGGGTGATAATCACGTCATGATGACGCGTGGTCACGCGGCAAGGGATGACGCGGCCGACGCGTGTACGCATGACGCCGATGACGCGTGTTGACTCTGGACTTTACACCTCGGCTTGACGTTATGTCGTGTAACAATAACTGTTCAGTTTCTATGACGTTTTGTTCTGTCAAAGGCCAAGGCATTGTGATTTAATTTTGCACAGGTTTTAGTCCGAATATATAATTATAAATATTTGTAACAGCTAAAGTTCTAAAAAAGAAAATACTCCGACAAGATTCGGATCATTTTGAAGTTCTTCAGCTAAGACCAAAGCTCCTTTAATAGACCCAAATGTAAACTAAATACAGTTTTCAATACGAATTGGAGTAGTACGGTTATCGTTTGCATCTTCCTTCGTGCCGATGTTTCAACTTGGCCTTGTCATGGTATGTTTCGGTTGAAACATCCCAGCGATGACGAAACTTACAAGAAAAGTGTGCGTCGGAGCTTTTAAAATCATAGGGATTGATTTATTTACGCTACTATAGGATGCTCTTCTCTATTCTATCCCTTCCACAGCGCTATTTCACTTGGTGTTTTGCTATTTGATATGTATCCCTATTATTAAATTATATATCAGTCTGTTCTGTGTTGGTATACATCTTGGGCTCAATAAAGAGTTACCCACACATCTATTTTGTCTTTAAAATTATAATAATACTTAGCTAACTAACTAAAACATTAAAGCTTTTTGGTAGGTGATATTGGTAGCTAGTTTAAACTTTATACGCTTCTGAAATACCTATTAATAATTAAAAAAAATATGAGTCATGATGTGCCTCCGGACGACCACTAAACATATTTCACTATTAAAAAAATCTTATTATATTCACATTGCTAAGCTTTCGACAAACTGTCGCACGCACTTGGGACTTTATCATCATGGAATATTCCCCGTTCATGCGCGAGCGGATGCCGCGTCAGTTCCAACAGATCTATTTTAAACCGCCCCCAGTTGTCTCTGCAATACAATAATCACGCAATAGCTATAACTGTTGGGTTAATTGCGGAACAAATCAGAGACGTCATTCGGTAGAGATTTTAGGCTTAGGTACTTTCATTGTATGACGCAAATTATAAACAAGCTATTTTAACCACTGTTTGGCATGTAGTTAAATCAAAATGAGCCCTAAAGAAACAAAGATTGAGGTTGGAGTTCGCCGTTTAAACAGTGGTTAAGCAACAGTTTTCATAAAAATGTTTGCAAGGTAACTGTTGATTCATTCACTTGGGATCAAATAAATGTTGTTAGGTTGGTCGTTTTTACTCCACCGCTACTTCGCCGTAGCTTCCCAGGTGCAAACTTTCCGGGAAATTGGAATTACATCATTAGAAGCGGAAGATGGAAATTATTATAAATGTACACTTTTTTAAATACATTTAACAGCAAAAATTCTATTCTATTAGAAAATCTAGTTTATTTACTACGACCAGAATATTTCAGCGTGTACCTAACTTTTACCTACAAAATTTTCCTTAGTCAAACACGCTCCAATGGTAATTAAAAACCAATACGAATAAGCTCCATACAAACATAAAACGAACAGTGATATTAAACAATAACGTACCGAATTGGTTCTCAAAATAAACGTTCGCAAAAAAAGATAATCCACACATTGCCACCGTCAACAGAATACGATTCTGGCAAATCGACAGTGAATGTGAAAAAACGCAAGTGGAATGAGATGCAAGTAAATACAGACGGAATAACGATAACGTTTTGAAGCAAGTTACACTGCCGATGCCGCCAAAGCAACCTCGGCTTAAAAGCTACCTCAGTTGCTTTTTGGCCACGATTGCTCGATTAATGAAACAACGAAAATATTCATTGGCAATCAAACAGGCGGCCGGCACTTACGCAAATATTGATACAATGAATCTGTGCGAATAAAACGATAAAAGCCCTAAATTATCGAGCCCGCGGTCAAGTGTTGCCTATCCTGAAGTAAGTATACTGTATGTATACAAAAATCGATTTAAAAAAAAAATTATCTGTTCTTTTTTTAATTACTTTTTGTTGTGTAAATTTTTTTTTGTTATTCTGCTGAAAGATAACTCTTTAGTGACACCAAAATCTATAAAACACAGAGATAAAAAAAAAACATAACTAAAAATTAGGTACAATGGGCGGTCTTATCGCTTGAAGCAATCTCTGCCAGAGAACCTTAAACCTAATCTATAACCTTTGAGCCATTGTGTGTTTTATAATAAAACGGAATGAGTGAGAATTTTGAATTGCAGCTACTTTATTTCAGAGCATTATTTGTTTAAGTATACTTAAAGCAAACAAATAATGTAGAATGAGGATTTAATGCTGAGTAGCAGTCTCTAGTAGTTTAGCACTGATGTCTCAGGGTGACGAGCGCAGTGCAGTGCCGCGCAGGATTATGTAATGCAAAGTTCTGGGTGGCACTGTAACTGTTATCGGCAGGCATAATGCTTACCATCAGGCGAACGACTTGCTCGTCTCGTCACTCAGTCAAATAAAATAAAAGTCACCTGGAAGTGCAGTTAAAATGGTACAGGTGTGGCAAAAATAAACGGAGAATATTTATATTAGAACAAAAAGGTCAAAACCGTGTACGTTAGTAATTTAGAAAACCCACTGAAGACGGTTAATTTTGATATGAGATCTTGATTTTCAGTTAGGTTAGGAGAAGATTAAAGTGTTTACTTTGATAAACACAATTAGTCGTTAAAATTACAAGCAATCTGTCAAAAAGTAAAATTAAAATGCCGATTAATCCGTAACAAGCTTTGATAACACTGCCAACAATATTCCTAGAGCAAATACGACGCATAGTTTACTAAATCGATTTCTATGTTTTTTTTTATACCTACGAACACTAAAAAAACAGTTCATAAATAACTGTCATTGTTTAGTCTAGTTAAGTAAGATTATAACTTATCCCATAGCCTGGTATTGGAGAAGAGACAGAATTCTAGTTGAAATAAATCTACAGGGGGCGGGTGCCAATTTTACTGGCTGTTTATTAAAAATGACAGGGGAAACTCTTGCAATATTTTACGAGATTAATCTCTTAAATGCATTGCTTGAATTATTTAGCATCGCATAGCTCGAATCGCATCTGCATGTTTGCCTCTTTGGAGAATTAGCAATTGGAGTTAGTGATGGTAATTATAATTTATAGTTGGTAGTTACCCAATGTGACCAACTGTGTTAAATAAATTATTTTATTAATTAAGTATATTCAACACAATTTACAGTTTTGTTGTGAACTTAAGATAGTTACAGGTTAATTTCATACCATGTTAGGAATATTCAGCGAGACGTTTTTCAATTTTGACATAGTTACTAAAGTCGTACGCATACGCCGTTGATTTAGGATGATGGAATGTGATAATAATAACCGTTTAAAATGGTATTTTCGCCTTTCTACAAAACACCCAAGGTTCCGAATAAAACACACGAGAAATAATTTCAACTATAACAACAAGCTTTATTTTTATTTCGAGTCAAAGATTTTAAAACAATATTGAAAGATATTTCACGGAACTAGCGGCAACTATGTAATTGTCTCATATAATGCAGATCTATTTAAAATAATTGCGAAATACTAAGTTTGCTATTTACAAAATTGCTTGTGGCAGCAAAGAAAATTGTTATTGCAATTTATGGCAAACAAAACTTCGTTTCTTAATAAATTAAGACAGTAACAGTTGGAGATATGTGTACGCGAAAGAAAAAATCAAACATGATTTTGTCTCACATTTATAGTTTTTCCGAATTTAAATCTGTCATCGTAAGTCGTTACTGTAGTATCTAATGTTAATGTTGATATGCTCACACAAAAGTTCATTGACCTCTATTAACACTAGCACTTTATTTTTCTGTTGCAATAATTTTACTCGATTTTACACCACGCATTTGAATTACTATCTAAAAACTTAACAGCGATAAGGTTCGACATAGTTTATATATTTATGGAACAAATAGATACAAACATAATCTGTTTGGCAGAGTAACAAAAAGAGATTGGATTTTAATCCTGCTGAAATATCAGCGAAATTCACCAAAATGGAATCTAAAATTGGTGAAAATACATATTTTGATGTTTCATATCCAAACAATACTGATTGATTCAAGATTTGGATGCTTTACGGATTGTTTTACATCGGTTACGTTAATCCAAACTTTAACGAATAGTTTAAAAAAATATAAGGTTCTAGTTTAAGTAGAAATAAGGCAAATTGAAAAAAAGATCAAGTTTTTTTTAGTTTAATCTTGCGATTCAATTATGAAATTTTTGACCCAATTCTGGAGTTGGAATTTTGCATGCCCGTCAAGCTCTGATGATAACACAATAATGGTGACAGCGATCTGATCTGATGATAGATATGGATGGTAGAGCATCGAACTTCTTAGTGACCAACCATAGATTTATAGTGCTTTGGGTCACTTTGATGAGCCTGCATTTACCAAATATAAAAAAAAAAATTCACACGTCTCTTAATACTGCCCAGAACAATATTGTAGGGCACAATTTATTAAACGTCGCATAACGTTATTACACTAACTAATATAACGTCCTTCCTATATACGCTGACATTGCTTATTAAAAGAGTAATTCATTTTATGATTAACATCGCACTTGTGACCGCGTTTAATTTAATATTTACAAGCTATTTGTATTAAAGGCACGGAAGGGCAACGGAAAGCACGTGTCAGATCACGTGACTACCACTCCTGACTTTTCACATCACTACATATCGTACTGTTTAAATGTACTTATTGATAAGAAGCATTATAAATTAAAAAAAAAAAAAAAAAAAACTACATATCGTAAAACAAAATTGTATTAATCTTGCATTTGTCTTGTGTTTTATTTTGTCATGCATTTTTTGGTAAAAATTCGTTTTCTCACTTTAATTCATATGTTAGTGACCATGAGAGTTGAAAACCTCATTCTTGACTAGCTTATAGCCTTTTTTTAAATTTTTTTTAATATTAAAAGGGTAAAATTTTGATTGAACCTCGATCTATTTTAGTGTAAAAAAACAACGGTCTTTCTTATCAACGTACTTCTTTCTATTTCTATGAATAACTCCCTTTCGAAAATATCCTTTGAGCCATATCCATTGTTGCTCCCATCTCTTGTCACCTCTCTCATAAACTCACTTTGTCCAACTAAACGTATTTAACTTCACACCTTCAAAACTTAATTCCTAACTAAAACAAGCTAAGCTTAAATACCAGTTTAGTAAAGCCGAATTAATAAGTACCTTTTTCATAATAGACCGATTAAAGTAGTTAAGTGTTAACACCACTTTCAGCCCGTTTAACATGTAAACCGCTTATGAAAAACGAGCTTAGAACATGCACACGTTTTGTTTTAGCTAAGCGCCATTGCTAAGTGTCGCTTGTTTGATCACTAGTATCAAAATGTATCTAGACAATTTAAGTATTATTACGTTTACATTAGTTTTTAAATAGTATTTAAGTCATTTGTCTTAAGTCCCACTTGCGTGTACTGTTGGTAGTTTAAACACAATCACAAATTTTGTAACAAAGTCTAGACGTGAAAAATGTTTACTGAAATTATTAAAAACTAGCTGTGCCCTGCCACGCTTTGCTGTGGCACATTCGCACATTCGCTGATATGTCACTGATGAAAAAAATAGATAAAAACAATCCTTGATGCGGATTATATATCATGCTAAAAATTCAGCTCGATCGGTGCAGAACTTTTTGAGTTTTTGAAGCGTACACAAACCAACATAACATTTTTATATATATAGATTGCTAGGCATACATAACATTGGTTAGATTTTGGTAGGAGTTAAGTTTCCCCAACTGCCATTATCGTTTGCTCCACTTTTTTTTTTTAGCTAATGTAAGGACTTTTTATATCGACCTAGAAATGAAACATCACTCTTTTTGGTGTCGAATAAACACAATACAACAACTAAATCCGGGGTAACAGACCTTACATCCTCAACAAAATAAGAACAAGGAAAAACCATTAATCAGGTCGAACATGTAATGGTACCTACCTCCTATTCATACTGCTACTCATTCATTATCGAAACCAACCGCCATGAAAATTAACAACGATCGTTAAACAGTAGTAAATGGAGCTGGCACTAAGTACTTGTAGCTTTATTACAATTGCAGCTTTGGGTATTTCACGACTGTAGTAAGAAGAAAAAATAAGAGATTATGTGCAGAAGTGTTACTTTGTAAAAAATTGAATCATATTTTAATATTAACAACAAACATAGAAAGAATGGTTGATTACAGTAGAGAAGTGAAACCAAGAACTGGATGGGTGTAATTTTAATTAGCTTTTCCTGTTTTCACTCCCGCATTCGAAAAGCCTGTTGCAAACGAAGTTGGCAGTTTTTTTTTTTATTTGATTGAGTAACGAGGCGAGCAAGTCGTAACAGTTACAGTGCCACCCAAAACTTGCGCGCATAATCTTGCGCGGCACTGCACTGCGCTCGTCACCCTGAGCTGTTAGTTGCAAGATTTGTAAGTCAAAATGTGTGTATATAAACACCAAATTACCAAAAACCTTGTGAACAATTGTGACAATAGCCCCTCTACAAACTACGAGCAAGTTTTCCATTAGGAAATACCTTACATTCTAGCCATCCTTATACACAACCAAGTATTTTGTTCTCTCTCGTGATATTAAAAGAGCGAGCAAACTGTGGCGTCCCATCATACTCGTCGAAGGTAAACTTTGCGACCGCTCTGAAAGACTGGAGCTTAATCTCAGGGAACATTTTAAATTCTTTCCAGGAAGCCAGCAGACGCGGTCAAATCGAAGGCTAAAAGTATTTTATGAAGCTAAAAAAAAGACGTTGCAATACCTAAAGTTGTGATAAAACATCATCACTTTTTTATTAGGTTCTAAATAATGTTTTCTGAAGTAATGGCACAGTGTAAAGACTATAATAGGTTTTTCTAGCAGCGCCACGCGATTTCACAAGCGTTTGCTATCATCCCTCAGAAACAATTATTTTGTACGGGATAAAAAGCATGCTATATTCTATTCCAGGACCTAAAATATCTATATACAAAATTTCATCAAAATCAGTTCAGCCTTTTCGACATGAAGAGAGAACAAACTCGCTAACACACAAACTCACAATCTTTCGCATTTATATTAACTATTAGTGAGATTAGGCTGTGGTAATTGTATCCACCCGTGAAGTAGTGACGTGACCCAAAGCAAACTAAACCAGCGCATGGAGATTCGTCTCACTGCGAACGCCATTTCGCGAACTCAAATAACAACAGTGTTTAATCATTAACGCACGTAAATATTGCACACTCGTCTCTCAATTCTACAAAGTTCCCTCGTAAAATTTACCAAATGGGAACTTAATTTTAAATGAAATGTGATTTATGAACAATTAAAAGTGATGGAAGCACTCTTGCGTTTCTATGAAATGATTCATTCATACATTTCCATTGGGCGTATGTGTGTGTGTGTGTGAGAGAGCTTTTAACTCCTTCTAACTCACTTTTGCAAGGGTCGTAAAATTATTTCGATGTTTGAAAAGTTTATTAATGGATTTGCATTTCAGACTTCGTTATTACATTCTCTTTAAATGTAGCAGATTTATGCCTTCGTGTACAAATGTTTTTCTATATTGAATAACGATGTGTAATATACGCTAATGTGTAATATAAGCAGACCCGTAAATATTGGCCAGGTATGAGAATTCTTTGACCCTCGACCTTTGATTTACACGTGCCCCACAAACTAGCAACAGAATATAGCGTTACAGGTGAAATAAAACATTTATACATTCTGTACAGAATTTTTCTAGTGTGGTAGACATATGAGAGGGTATGCGCGCATGAGGGATGAGTCATAAAGTTTGTAGGAGTCGGGAAAAATTCCTGAAACTAGCGAACCGGTGTGTGGAGCGAAATTCATAACGCGCTTACGCTTAGCAGTTCACCTCACCTGTCTCGTTAAACTTCGGAATTTTTAAATTAAATTCTCCGATACCCGCCGACTCGACAAAGTTGCGAATTCTTAAAATTCGGTATCGTAATTAATCTTTCGGTTTAATAAACAGACAAAGGCGGACAAAGAAAGTGGAGTGGTTTATTCCTTATTAATGTTGGGGATGAGGCTAAATCTTGTAATTAATGCAGGTGCTCTCGCTCAGCAAACTTACCGAGAGGATCTTCGGCAATTATCGGAAACCCGCTTTCTGTTACACGTTACGCGGGAAATTATTATGCTGTATTAATTCCGCTAAAAGCTTTTTAGGGGTTTTTAACGACCTTCAAGAGTGTCATTATTGAAGTGAAAATCGGCTTATAACTTTAGGGGCGTTTGCTGCGGCCACTGTTAAAGGCATTTCGGTGTCGTCAACTTGTTCAAATTAGACATTTTTATTCGTTGTTCGACGGTAAAATTTAAATTGAAACTCTGTTGACGTGCTGGTTTTCCAGGTAGATTAAAATATGGGTTACTTGTGATGGGTGGACTTCGTCTGAAGTTCAAATGAACTCGTGCAATTATCATTAAAGACAACGAAGATGTAACCCCGAAACGTGGGGGCCTCTATATAGCGCCACTTGCTATAACCGATAGGTATGGACGGCGAAAGTTTCGACTGCATGTGAGAACTGCGACAGTGTGTGCTTCACGACAGTTACAGCAGTCTGCAACGACGTCAGCAAGGTACGACACTAAACGCACTTCTACAGTATGTTATTGATTTTCACCGCCCGATGGGCGGAGCCAAATCTGTGCGAAAGGGATCACGCGATTGCCTCCTCATTAAATCAGAAGAGGAGCCTCAATTTCACTCCGTACAGTTTCTAATTAAGGACGTTCCCATTAAACTAACTATTTAAAATAGGCAAGCCCTCGTGAAAAACATTTTCGCGAGAATTATGGGTGCCAAAGTTGCAACGTCACAAGATAGAGCTTTCCGCTTGGAGTCTTTCATAATGCACGTCACGGGACGGAATGTTTTTCTACTTTTATAATACTCTTTAAAAATGGTAAAACACGGAGAATTTTACGCCCGAGATAAACAGTCGTTGCTAAGCCTGTCTTTAAACTAAGACTACCTACTTATACCATCCTTGTACGTATCAATAAATAAAACTTTGTATAAGTTTTCTACTTCCGCAAATCGAAGTAGAGCACTTCCAATGCATACTCATAAGCTAATAGAAGTAGTAAGATATGGGAAACAGGTTTATTTGTATGCTATAGTGTTTTGGACATATAACTCGAAAAACATCCATCAGAATATATTTTAAACCGAACATCACTAAATACCTTTTGAACATAACTTTTAATTTTTTAATTTGTTTACAAAACAAAGACTAAAACACACACTCACACTCTCTCACACACACGCACGCACGCTCACACGCTTACAGACAGACACACTCACTCTCACATATAAATATCTTTCTAATAGCTATTAATAATGTGGGAACCAGGTGCTCCATTAATTATAAAAATGTACCTAATAAGCCTGTTCCAAATAAATTTTTTATAATTTTCATTTATAATAATTTTCTGTGCCTGCTAGTTAGATAAATATGTTAATATGTTTTAACTAAAAAAAGAAATACAATGTAGAAGGTCCAACCTGTCATAGTCAAGGTCCCAAGTCAATACGAACATCTGAGGATTGTACAAATAAAAATCCTTCAATACGAAATTAGGTTTGATGCACGACGCACATTCGATTCCCTTCCGGTTATAAATAAAGCTTAACGATAAGGGTTGAAGTACGGTAGAATCCTGAGGAATTGTCTTGTCCCGGTAGTACAGGAGATGTGGGATAATTTTATGTCAGTAAAACATAAAAGATTGAAACTTTTGCGACGAACGGGTCTTATTCACGCACCGATTTAGTCTCAAAATAGAATTATGACAAACCTCAACCTTAAAACATACTTTACTGCTAATGACAAAGTATCAGAATGTAGGTGTAACATTTTTTAATTTTACTGTGTTCAATATAAATTAAAATTTCAAAATTTGGACTACCTAACGACAAAACATTTAATGGTACAAAACCACCAGAATACCACCAAAATGGTACCAGGTGTACTAAATTGATTTAAAAATTGTAATGAGCAATGAGCTTCGTTTTTTTATAAACTAGCTACACCTACACGATTTTATAAACCAGTTCATGCACGAATATTTTGCTTTATTGGTTTATTCACCGGACAGCATTATTGCACTGAAATTTTATAATATTCTAGCAATCACAATACATACAATTCAATAACATTTGAAATCAAAATATCCTATTGTGTGAGTAAATTAATACATTGAATCGTATGCGTGAGTAAAAAAAATCTTTTCAATCACATTTAGAGAATATAATATTGGTAATTTGTCTCGTAATTGGACCTACCCGTGACTCCCCGTCTAAATTGATATTTCTCGGGTTCATGGGGTCAGGGTTTCGAGGACGGGACGGAGCCGTGACGCGTCGCTCGTGTCACGAATAACAATATTTTAGAAACCCCTCGAATCTGCATAATGCACGATTTGATTTGGTAAATGTAATAAATATTGTCGTTTTGAGGCCAATTTAATGTTTCAGTCCACATTATTTCAGTTGAATGTACGGGCGAACTATCAGTCTATTTTTAAACAAAATTGGAACTGAATCGGTATCGAAGTTGTGACATTTCGAGTCTATTACATCAGAATCAGTATGTTCAAAATTCTATCTATTCGTGATTGTAGTCAAACAGTGAATTACGTACTTTAAATTTAAAAGTGGCCTTCAGTAACCTACATTGACTTTCGCTTTATATCTGTTGCTACTACTCTTCAACATTGCAACGTCATTTGTACATACCATTTGAGACACGCCACATCAACAGTGACATAAATGTACCTCATCGCCATCACGCGTTCCCATCAGTCATATTAATTAACGTATGGAATTAGCTGACATTTCATTGCAACGCATAGACCCGCATGTCCTGCTGGCTGCGAATGCGCCGCTAAATCAAACAGCATTTACAAACTAACATGAGACACATTTATACGATAATCTATTAAAGATTTATGAGCTAAAAGTTATGGTGAGCTGTTGCAGCGTCTAATTTTGACTACTATGGATATAGCAGACTTTGTAACAATAGAAGTTAGTTACGGAAGAGCTTTTTGGCATGACAATGAAACGCGTATTGAAAAATGATTCATGATAATGGAATTTTGACAAGTTCACCTTTGGTGTATCAAGTATATTATATTTTTAAATTACTTTCTATTAGCAAAGTAAAGTCGTTTATTAACTTTGTATGCTAAATAATTAAAAACAAAAAAAAAATTACTAAGTTAAAAAAGTGTTCCAAACTTTTTGTCAAATCCCCAATTCAATTCCGAATTTTTAATCATGATTATTAAAACTACCGAGAAATCTAACTTCCAAAGTAAAAACTGCAAAGAATAGGCGAGGTGGCCATTGATTACCAAACCTCTACAATTTTCAATTACGGCCCATTCGAACAATGGCAATTTGAAACTTGAAAAAGTAAAAAGGCGGCCTAACTCAGCACAATCAAGTCTCTCAAGTGCAGAAACATAAATGAAACCATTAATTATCCGTGGGTCGGTTATTCTTCGGCTCCCTCGCCCCCTTCCTACCTCCTTTTATATTTTTCTCTTTCCCGTTAATTTGTCGAAAGTTAATTGAAGGGATATTTCAGGGAGTCGTAAATAGCTCGAGTTGAAACAAACCTGCTGTGAGGTTCAGAATAGCATAACAGGATGATCTCAAAAGTCAAATTATGCCTCACCCCATTCCTGTTCGCGACGTCGAGTTCAGAGTTTGAGAAAAGAAAATTTTAATTTCTTTTCGCCAGTTTTTCCTTACTTATCGTATTACAATGATCTCGGGATTGTGATAGCGCTGATAAGTGGCTGGTTTGAAAGGATTTGCTGGAATAACAAGGATTAGATGTAATTTTTTGCTTCCCGGATTGCCCTAATAACGTTATACAATGTTGAGAAATAGAAAATGGACAAAATTTTAAATTGGCGTGGTTTTAAAATTACGGGAAGTCAGTCAATTAATGTGAGAAGAATGGAGTTTTGACAGGTAAGTTAAGGATCTCAAAACAATAGAGTAAATATTTCATTAAAATGACACTAAGTAAGCCCTAAGCCTAAAATGCAGCACTGAAGTGAGAAAACAATTAAAAAAACACTATTTAATTAAAAACCTTCAAGCCCAATCCTCTACGAGGTACGACTCCAAAGATTGTCAAAATCAAAAATACGTGAATAATCACATTCGAATTAGGAACTTCCTTTTTCGATATCAATTAAAAAAATTACCATCTACCCGCAAAAAAAGCTCGTGAATAAAAAAAACGAATTCCGGGCCCCAAATACAAAATCCATTTAAAAAGTCAAATTTTTCCCCGAAATCGGGTCAGCGGACTTTTGTTACCTCGGGCTAGGTACACACGAGTAACCAACAATTAATTAATCCCTAGAAGCTTTACTCGCACATTTTTCACAGCTAAAAGGGTCGCGTCGCCTAGTCAAGCGAATAACTGAGGATCGACGCCGCGGCCGGCGCGCTGCATTGTTTACCAAACAATGGTCGACCTCTGCGAAGTCATTAACCCACCTCAGATGTCAGCACTGAGCGAGAATTCTTTACGTTTCAAGTTTTAACTCAGAGATTTTAAGTTTGAATACGCCGAGGTCCTGGAGAAGGAAGCGTGCTGCCTGACGCGAATATTACGTAAGTTAATAAATTAGATATTCGTAGATAAATAGATAGATAGATAAACTTTATTACAATACCACAGAACAAAGCAAACTTAAAAAATAGAACCAAGTTGTCGTTAGATACTATTTTCAATTATATATTCATCATCTTCATCATCATCATCATCAATCCATACCATCCCACTGAGCACGGGTCTCCCCTCACTTTCAAGAATTGGCCAAACCACCACGGGGGCTCGATTCAGATTGATGGATCACATACCTCCAAAATAATTCTCGGGTTCTAAAATTTATTTATTACACAAATAAAATTCACAAGGAGTAATGCAAACACCATATTTATCTTAGAGGTGCAATAAGTGTGGATATAGTTAGGTTACTATTATTTCTGTTCACCTATTGACATGGAAATAGGGTTAAGACCGACTTAAAGGCTTTACACTGTAGATCTGGCACACGCTCTAACAGCGGTAATTTTGTTGCCCATTCCATATAGCTCACTGTGTTAGGTTTAGTTATCATAATAGATGTTTGTTTAGGTTACATTTTGCAAGTCTAATTTACCTCTGTACAATTGAGTTGGGATTTTACATGCTTGTCATCTTTGAATGGCAAGAAGTAGAACATTACTGTGATAGTAAACTGATCTGATGATAGTGGCAGAAAGTGGACGGCGGAACTCTTCAGGAACTATCAGAAGATTGATAGTTTTTGGGCTCAATGTGATCAGCTGACAGTGTCAAATATATCCATATCCAGAATATTAGAAATACGAATGTAACTCTATTTGCTTGTTAGTTACGTTTTCGTTAAGACATAGTTTAAGCCATGGGGAAGGACATACAAGATATAATGATAATTTTTTTTATCACGATAAACTGTAACCCGCGCAGATAAAGTCACGGGCGAAAGCTAGTATCTTAATAAAAGATTTTCTGGTAATGAAAATAAAGTAAGATTTACAAAAAACAACTTTCTAAAGCGAATAATAAATCTTACTACACACTACACCAGTTGTACCCATACTAGGCTACAATAAACTTCTACAATTTACATTAAACAATCATAATAATTTTCTTGTTGTAGAACCATTTCAAGAAGGTTTCAAATAACAAACGACACCCTTGAGAGCGGAAAAGTTGTCGCGGATGAACGATTCTTAAGAAAAGTAAATTCTAGTCATAATTAATATCTACTTTGACGACTAAAGTTTCATCCAGTGCTCGTTCAACCGAAACATTTTCACCTTCCAGCAACCTGTTTACCTAGAATTTCTGGAAAGTTTGTTTTAAGTAGCACAAGTAAATGACTGATTAAGATTTTTTTATGAGCACTTTTTACTCTTTTGAAAAGAAATGCTGTAGCATTTTTGGGCACAAGATACGAATGTGATTCAAATCGTGGTATTTGCTGGGGTTTTTTAAAGTTTTTCCTTACCTAAAAGGTAAAAAAACGGCCTAAATTAATTTACCCACAATTAAGTCGATGTGTCAAAGTGACGAGCGTAATGTAGTGCTGCGCAGGATGATGCAATGCAACTTTCTGGGTGGCACTGTAACTATTATGAGCAGTCGTAGCGCTTTCCTAATTAGCCTTAGCTTATTTAGTAGACTTCTCAAAATATCAAACAGAGAAGCAAAAGATCAGGTCCTGACTCTTATTCTACTGCGCTATTGCGTTCGTTGGAATTCCTGTATACGATACACATTCGTGCTTTATGCCATAATGATACGATATATTTAGATGTTTAGATTGAGCGTTCAGCGTTGACAGGCCCTTGGTTATAACTTCTCTTTTTCATTGGACTTTTTAACAAAACATAGAATGTTTCTTTGATGTAAAAACGTGAACTTATTTATTTATGTACTTCTCGGCGGGATTGTTTACGGATTTCGTAAAATTTAAAATAAAAGATTAATTTTGAAACAGAGCGACGATAATGTACTAATTTAAAGGGACATATTTATAGACAATATACATGTATTCAACATACCTACTCACAAATTATTGGACAGCTACAGCTTTTACTAAAACACAGTCGATAATAAAACGAAGCGGTTGTGGCCAAACGGTAATCTATCCGCTTTATAATCCAACACCTGGTTTGAAACCTCAGCCCTGCAACGAATACTTAATTATTTAAGTTATGTGCGGATTTCCATGGGTATGTGCAATCGGAGCGGTCAGGGGGGCAGTTAAGCCATCAGCACCGGCCGTATTCAACTGATGGCAAATGCAGAAGCCCTTAGGCAGCCTGACATAATCTAACACCAGACACTGGTACTAATTCGACAAACAACCATCTTCTAGAACCACAGAACTAAAACCTCAGAATTTAAGTAACACAATTCTAATGATAATTGATTAAGGAACACGTATAAATGCGTGGACGGCGGTGGTAGCCTAGTGGGAGCCTTCCAAGCAGAAGGTCGTGAGTTCAAATCCCAGTGCAGGCACTAAACAATATGTTTCTTGTACAAAACATATGTACGTAATTACCACTCGCTTTTCGGTAAAGGAAAACATCGTGAAGAAACCCACATACCTACCCGAGAATTGTTTCTGCGGTAGGTATGGGATCCACCAATCCGGACCTGGCCCCCGTGGCGGATTGTGGCCTTACCTCTTTACGAAAGTGAGGAGAGACCCGTGCTCAGCAGTGGGACGATATGGGTTGATGATAATGATGATAAAAACTATGACCATTGCAATCTATTCCGGGGACTTACTAGCCATGCATTCAGAAAAGATTAAAACCTGAATACGAATTGTTTTCAAACAAAAAAAAACGCCTCATATCCAAACTTCTATCCGTTACAACGCTTTGCGTTTAAAATAGATGAATTTCAATAGAATTCAAATAAGAATTGCGCTAAAAATTGCGTAAACGAATTTTCCCAATATTCGTAGCTAATGACATTGGACAAATCTAACGGTGGTTCTAATGGCATTGGTTGTTTTTCGTAATAAATTTAATTTCCCGGCTATTGTTGCCTTTGGTTTCGTAAATATCAATCAGTTCGGTTATTTTTGATGAACGATAAATTATAGGTACCTAAATGGTGATTTTAAAAATATTTGTAAGCATTTGAAGCAGCCAATTTAAAAATGCAAGTGTGGTATCCACCATCCACTGGCCCAGCGTTCCCTTCCACATTGAGAAAAGCCCGAATCCCCGCTGTGGGTACGCTTCGGAATGATGATAATGTCCTTGACGTATCCGAATCGGAAGCTATTGACGTTTAGGTACGACTTTATGAAAAAAGGTTTCAACTTTTTGTTCACAGTGTGTAGTAAAGTATGCAACTGGTGGTAAAAATTTGAAACTATCTTCTGTCCTGTCGGCTGCCTCGCAAACAATGAGTAGATTGGTGTCACGTCAGTCGGTGTCCGCCGGATTACGTCACGCGGACGGCCACATCCGCACCACACCGATACTGACCTACCACATTGACATTGCACTTTATTCATATAAAAAGTAGAACTTACTTGTAGTTATTAAAAATTGCGTCAGTATTTCTTCAAGTATTTCTTCAACGTCCTAAAATTAATTAAGAATAATATTGAGGCCATTACTAATAGACAATGATGTCACGCAAAGGGACAATCCTTGGATTCCCAAATTGTGATACTTACAAATAATTATGAGGCATCACATTTTATTGATCCACAGAAACCTCATAAAAAATCAATTAAAAAAGTTTGTGAAAACCACAGGTATTTACTAGAGTCTGGGTTTTTGACTTGATTATCTGAGACCATAATCCTCGTAGCTCCTCATTCCTGATAGGTAAGTTAAGGAATTAATCGTTCTAGTTAGGTGTCCAGATCAATTTATATGATCATAAGTTACTATGTTCAAAGCAATATTTGAGGATACGCGTTTGGAAATGATATCACTATCCAGATTGATATCACTGCGCGGTGTCGCTAGCCATGTTTTCCTAATCATAGTTAGCGACACTGAAAAGTATTTATATTAATATGGAAGCCCTCACGTTATTCGCATATTCAAGCGTGTCAGCTCTCAGCGCCAATGTCCTGCCAACGGACAATGAGGAGATTGGTGTCACGTCGGTAGCCGGATGACGTCACGCGGACCGCACCATCCGCCGAAGTCGAGACTTGTGACGTGGAACGGAATACGGATGCATCGTTTTAATTATTTTCGTACATTTACTCTTAATTGAAAATGGTACGATTATGCCAATCGCCCGACATAATGTGACGTGTGGTTGGCAGCTCATATGTTAAAATTTAAATCGGTATTTTCACATTTTCTCTGCTTTTCATTTAATTTTACTCATTTTTAGTTATATCAATGTTGTGATGGGTTGAATTTATAATAAATAGTAGATGCAGTAAAATTTGCAGTAAAAATCAGTAAATATTTATTGATTCACTCTTGTTCATACTAAAGTTGCTAGTAAATTTATTGAAGCAAACATCAGTGCCCAATTATTGTAATACACAAACATTCTGCAGATAAAGTAGGTACAATAACCTACGGAATATAAATCAATAAAATTTATTAACATTATATTTCATTTCCACATCCACGACGTAGTTATTATTTCACAGTTCCCTCACAAAAGTGAATTTTCTTTCACGAAACCCACAAGGAAATAAAATAATTTTATTGGTACCTTTGTCTGCGTGGTGGCGATATCGTTAATCCACCAACTCTTACAGCTACAGATGAACGTAACCAGGAAAGGGGGGAAATTTCCTCCTTTTCTTACCCTTCATTTTTCCTGGCTTTCTATTATGTACATAATAATAATCAAATGAATAAAGGTAAGTAATCCTACTTATATTATAAATGCCTAAATTTGTTGTTTGTTTGTTTGTTCGTCCACTCTACAGGCCAACAGTTCAACAGATGAAAATTCGTATATAGATACTTTAGGTCCTGCAAAAGAATATAGGATACTTTTAACCCCGTAAATTTTGATGGTCCCGGCGGGATAGTCAACGCGGGTAAAACCACGAGACGCAGCTAGTTAAAACATAATCATTCTAGCTGTATAAAACCAGAAACAGCCCTTTTAATGATAATTTAGATAAAGACACCTACCAAGAATTCACATCTCCTCAAAATAGTTTTTTTTTTGCATAGAGCATCGTGCTCTTTTTCCCCCAAAACCTTGTCCTGATTACGCCCATATTCTTCACTGTACTTTAACGCTCCCCTAACTTACGATTTTATTTTTACAACACTTTTTAATGCGTAGAGATGGTAAAGCTTAGTGTTGCCATTAGTAGGGGGACAATACAATAAAGACAGTCGCAACTTTTACTTAATTATGTCTCTTAACTTTGGGATGTAGTTTCTAAGAATATAGAGAATACTTATCATTTTGTAAAAGGACTGTGGAGTGACGTGAATGCGTGTTTTACGGTCCAACTTCAATATGTAGTTTGTGGTTTGCATTCTTAGCAGAAACGCATTGGATAATGAACCTTAAACAGTG
Source organism: Campaea margaritaria (assembly GCA_912999815.1). NCBI lineage: Eukaryota > Metazoa > Arthropoda > Insecta > Lepidoptera > Geometridae > Campaea > Campaea margaritaria. The sequence continues at coordinate 4,958,009 of OU538792.1, forward strand.
GGAAAGCTTCACACCGCATCCTAAAGTGAAGCATCCAAGATATGCCGATGCGTTCGTACTCAGTCACACATTCGCATCATGTTATACCAATCAATACCGCTTATGCTCGAAGCATGAAAATCGCTGTCTAATTTCATTTGTACAGGAAGGTGATTTACCTTTTTACTACATTTAAGACTGACATTGTCATACGTATACACTGCTGCTGCCATTATTATGTTTCACTGTTATATACGGGACCGTGGTGTCCTTCGTTTGTGTGGGTTCATGCATTGAATTGCGAAATAGCGTGTGGGTAAGACAGAACATCAGCAATAACTTTTGATGCATGCTTTATGGACATCATTTTGTTGCCACCTTTGAAAACTTACGAAGTTTCTTGCAACAATTCAGTTCAGCGACAAAACTATAAAATATAATGGAACGTACTACTCATTTTAAATTTGCCACTTCTTTTTCTTTACTTTTATATGGATGATACGACCGCTTTTTAATCTCCGAGGGAATAGAGCGGTGCTATAATTGTGTAGTATCTGTTTGGGGCATCATAGTATAACTTCCAGGTAACAATAAGGTATGCATATACGAACAAAAAGTCGTTTCGCAGAACCTTCGAGTAAGGTCATTCATTATACGACAATGTAGGTACGCGGCAGAGCATGGCTATACGACCACGTTGCGTCATACTATATGCACTGGTGGGTTAGGGTATGCATTGTAATTTATAATTGGAACTTTCAACTTTCCTCGGTACCTCACAATGCAAGCCAGGAGGATACTTAGGTACCGCTCCTCCTTCTATCGTGTTTCTCAAGTCGTCACCTCCGGTATTATCGTAATCCTAATGTAGTTACACCATCTTTTTCTGTTATTAGCTATATGTAGTGCATTGGAAACAGAGCCCGTCATCTTTTGCTCTACTTTACCAATTTTCTAGAAGTTTATTTTTTAATGTTACTATGTAACGAGACGAGTAAGTTGTTCACCTGATGGTAAGCGCCACACCTGCGTATAACAGCTACAGTGCCACCCAAAATCTGTTGCGGCACTGCACTGCGCTCTTCCCCTGAGATATTAGTTGTCTAAAGTAGTCTCTATTCTGACTGAGTAGGTTGATACCTACAACCACATGATTATACTAATTGTTTGCTTTCTTTTTACCTTAATTTAACTCCTTAAGACGAGCGTCCGAACACTCGAAGAGTGTTTCGACTAAATAATCTACAGCAGACAGAGGCGAATCGGATTAGGGGGTGAATCAGATGACCAATCACAAATTCGACCATATCTCAAAATCCGCGGCTAACTAAATGAAACCAATCAGCGCAACACATTGCTTCTACCCACGTGGACGCACCGAAAATGATTTGTAACAGGTCAGTCTGGGCGACGCTTTCAGAGGACCGCTCTTTTCGTAAAAGTGATCCGAATGGCCACAGTCTACTATATTATAAGTGGTAGCCGCTTGTAAGTTTAAACTACTTTCTTTTTATGAGAAAACTTTCCTTCTTAGTGATCGTCGACCTACAATCGTAGTTCTACAGTAAGTTGACCAGGTCATATTTATTTCACTTGGCAAGTATTTTTACAAATAGCAGCTCAATGTATTGTTTCACTTCATACTTCGATTATCATTAAGGATGCTGTGCAACTCGGCTCTGACTTGTGTGTTGCACAGGAGTAGGCTTTGTGCGACTTGGCAGCGACGCCACTACGAACAATTTGGGCCTCGGCCACCTAACCAGTTATTGGATTGTCATAACTTAACATGCCGTGTACCTATGGGCTTTACTGCCACACCGCTTGGATAAGCTTGATAGTTTGCAAGCCAAATGTATTTAGTTATGATTTTATTTCTTTTTTAAGTAGCGCTGAATGGCACTATCTGGCTTCAACGTCATAGGTGGCACAGGTTTTAACTAACTTGTGGCGGATTTTAAAATCAGTTGATGGAAGTATTCTTAACAGTAAGTAGTACTTCCTACCAGTTTCTTCAATGTAGAGTATTGTTTCCGTAATTAATTCAAAATATTGACGAATCGCGCTGCCTACAAACAGTCAGCGTTTTGCGTATGATTTATTTTAGACTACATCGTAACCGAATCTATGTTGAAGAATTTGACGTTGCTGCGAAAAACTCTACCAATTCCAAGCTGATGTTAACAAAAACGTCCTATTCATTTAAATAGCTGTTACAAGTTTTATGGCAGTACTTGCAAATATCCCTTGCATCACGTCTCAGTTGCGACCAATATCCATTAGAAAATGGACACTCACAGAGCGTATCGCCATTTCTATTCTCTATTATCCGTGGGAAACGCTGGTACTTGCATTATACTACGCCTAGATAGATAGTGACAATACTGACCGGCGCATAAAAACATGACAATACACTGCGTGGAATACCACGAAGCATGGTCCGTTCACACGCTGCAGCGTTCACATGCCAAATGAGAGGATGAATCGCGCGTATGTCATCATGGCGAACCGTCATTTACTAAATTTCATGTTTAGTTTGGCTGAATGTTGTACAGCATCTGGTGATTTTAGTCTGGCATCTATAATTTAAAATAGTCCAGTTTGGCAATAGAAGTTTACTCGTACCAATGTAAAATTATGAACACGTGTTGAAAATAAGAAATTGGAAGCGTGCTCTGTTTTGTTAAGATTTAACATGTTGGAATATAATATAATTAAAATGTTTCTTCATTGATTACATTTCTGGAACGATTTCTATAGAAAATTGTTGAGTTAGCTCTGGTCCTAGTAATTCGCGTAAATTGATGCAGAAGGTAAATAGAATATTTAACTATAAATAACTCAGGACGTACCAATGTGTTTCTGTAAACCACAGTACGTAATTATCACTCGCTTTTCGATGAAGGAAAACGTCGCGAGGAAACCCACATACCTACCCGAGAATTATTTCGGAGGTAGATATGTTATCCACCAATCTGGACCGAGCCCCCATGGTGTATTATGGCCTTACCCTCCTCGCGAAAGTGAGAGGAGAACCGTGCTCAGCAGTGGGACGACGTGGGTTGATGATGATGATGATGACTGTAAATAAGATGCAGTGCATCTCTGTTCAACTAAATTTACTAATGGTGACCCCAAAGCCTATTCTTTACATTCCGGTATTCATTACGATCTCATTTCAATAGTAAACATATTCAAAAGCAATATTTTGTAATTCTCAAAAGGAGCTCCATCTATTTGTTTCCATCTAAAGTCGTGACATACGAACGAGACTTCAACGAGTCTAACCCCGGCGAAAAGGTCAAAACCGAACAAATACATGTACGCACAATACACCAGTAGTCAGTACTAAAGGCTCATTTACAACACAAAACGATTGACGCCACCACCATTACCATAAGCGCTAACATTTCTGTAGCACTGCAATCGTCATCGAACCAATTGTTTATTTCTCAACAAATACGCTATTGCCCAACGAATGGAGACCCTAAGTAAAGCTGAAAGTAAGTGCCTAGAGTAATCCTCAAAATATAATCGTATTCATAGACGACGTACTTGAGAGAAATAGAAGATGCAACGTAGTCTGTGTTTGAGTTTAAACTAGGGTCGCTTGTTGTTATCCGTGGATATCGCACCGTCTCCTGCGAGGCGGCGTGCTTGCTGGCGGGGTCCCCTCCGTGGGACCTGGAGGCGGAAATGCATGCCGACATGTTCGAGTGGCGCATGAACCTCCGCCTCCAAGGCGAAAGCCCCCCGCCAAGGGCGATTGAAGTGTGGAAGTTCCATGCTCGGCAGTCCTTACTCCGGAATTGGGCAGAAAGGCTGGCCGCACCTGGAGCGGGACTAAGGACTGTCGAGGCTGTCCGGCCGGTCCTCCAGGACTGGCTGGACAGGGCTCACGGGTCTCTCACCTTCCGGCTGGTGCAGGTGCTTACGGGGCATGGGTGCTTCGGGAAGTACCTGCACCGCATAGCCGGAAGAGAGCCGACACCCAAGTGTCACCATTGTGGCTGCGACGAAGACACGGCGCAGCATACGCTTGAGGAGTGCCCAGGCTGGGCAAGCGAGCGCCGTGAACTCGTCGCAGCAGTGGGGGCCGACCTCTCGCTCCCGACCTTGATTAAGTCAATGGTCGGGGACGAGAGGTCCTGGCAAGCCGGAGAAACCTTCTGCGAAGAGGTGATGTCGCAGAAGGAGGCTGCAGAGCGGGAACGGGAGATCACCTCCGAACTTCCCCTCCGCAGCCGGCGAGCGGGGCGTCGAAGAAGAGTATTCTTCAACGCCCTGCTCCGGCCCCCATAACAGAGGCTTGGGCGGCGGACCGGGTGTACGTCCGCCGCCCACTCGTATGCCTCGAGGCGGCGCGCGCGGTGTTCCCGCGCGCCACACTCACAAAGTTAGACGGAGTGGAGCACTCCTCTCCACTCCTGCAACGGGATGGGGTTCTCCCTTGAGGACCAACGCCGTCGGGGCCGCGGAAGTCCACTCTCGCACCCGTTGCCCCGACAACAAAGGCGTCCCGGTGGAACACCCTGGGGTTTAGTGGGTATACCCGTCAGACTGGCGGGGGAGTCCCACATAACCACCCGGCCCTCACCCGGGTCTGGTGGTATGCGTAATTGCATTCCCCAGGTAAAAAAAAAAAAAAAAAAAGGGTCGCTTGTTGTTGAGTAGTTTTACTTTTGGGAACTATAAATTGGACTATAAACACGCCACTGCGTCAGCGCTGTTTAAGCTTCTGTATTAAAGTATTAAAACAAAACTTTTGAACAATATTCCGATCCGATTCTAATACCGCTTCAATTCTTGGTTCAAGAATAAGTCCGCTAAAGTTATGTTATAGTCACAAGAATAAAATAGAATAGAAAACTCTTTAATGTACACCAAAAAAAAGGTGTTGATTTAAAAGAATTTATTATTTTACTAAAACAAATAAAATGTCAAATCATTTATCGCAAGTAGGCAAAAATAATGCACTTTTACAAGTTAAACACTTAATTCTCATATTAAATAGAGATAAATAAAAAAAATAAGTCAGGTATGATCTACTAAATTAATGATAACTGAATATGTTCTAAGTTTGAAATAGGTGATGATTCATGCTTGAATCTCACACAGGAAAAGGAAACTTAATTAACTCTACTAGTGCTTCGGAAATACGCCCGTCAGAGAAAATACCATCAAAAAACTATACGGGGATGTTATTTAAAAAAATAATTGTTTTAGTCCTCTCTCTATTGGCTGCCCCTTCATGGTACACTCAAAAAGAGTCACTTTGCAAGTTTTGCAACGGAACTTTACATGGTTACATTCTTAACTGCAGAACAAATATAGCTGGATTACGAGAACCTCGTATTTATTTACGTACCATGCAGATGTCAACAAGACACAAGGTGTGGAGGCGTTTAGCGTCGTAGCTTCCAACGGTTATGTTATATCTCACGGCCGAGGCTAGCCCACATGCGAATGAGCGCAATTATAGTATGGTTGATGTCTCCACAATAATTTCTACGAATGATATCTCTGTGCCAAACAAATATTTTTAAACACTAGTATTCTGCAAATTCAAATCTGAACCGGCATATTCGTTTACTTAATTCCATAGCACGGGCACAATAAGCCAGTGCACAGCCATTAAGATCTCGATCCTCCATTAATTTAATAGGGCCTTCTTTGCCGCGACGGCTATTAAGCGGCACCGGCAGGCCTGCGACTAATTCGACCCCGGGGCTCTGTAGAATTGCTTATGCAGCTTAGATCACTCGAGATTTACGTACTGAGCACAGCTTGGATGTTTGTTTTCTATCTATTTCAATTAACAACAGCGTCAATGCTAGGCAACGCCGAATCCCTTTTAAAATTCATTAAAAATGTAGAAGTAATTTTGATGTGAAACTATTAGTCTTTTGCATCTCTGAATCTTAGTACACGCACACTGCAGCCTTTCAGTCACATTGACAATGTCTTCGACTATTGGGCTGGTGGTCTTAACTTTGACCAATATATTGTCACATACAAAGTAATTATTGTTATAGTTACAACTATATTAACAATCAACATTATTATTGTTTTTTTTTTACTGTTGTTTGTTGTGTTGTTTTTGCTGATATATTTTGCCCTAGTCCTTTTTCGTTTTCTCAAAGTGGGCTATCTACTCTCACTTAAGCTTTGTGACGCATGACTTTTGGTCTACATTTTATGTATATTTAGGAGATTCAGCCCATAAGCGAAGAGCCCGCGAAATCATGTTTCTAAAATAAATAAGACGGTGATAAAATAATTTCTCAAGTAGAAATGATAAGTTATTTTGCTCTGCTGTATTTTAAACACCGGCAAACAAAAGTGCTGTCGCTCTTAGATGAAATTCCAAGTTTATGCTAAAGTGTTTATGCAAATGAAATAAGTTGTCGCCTGGCTGTTGATTACAAAGAGAACGTCAAATAGTTTTAAGGGGCTACAAATATGTCTCTGCTGATTTACCTTCCACTAGTTATAGATTAAAAAAACAAATCGAATTACTGTAAACTTTTGTGAACCATTGTAAGAAATTCTTATTATTATTTCAGTTTTTTTTAAACTACTTTAAAAAAGAGCGTGTTCTTAATTCGACTGTCTTTTTTATATTTTTAATTGGTTTGGATTTATAAACAAAACACGCTAACCACGTCTAGTGTTACATATATTTTTTTTAATTATTAGATAAAATTTCAAATAATTCAGACAATCAGGCAGTGTGTAAAAATACAATTGAAAAATTCCATTACATAATTATATACATGCAGGTAATCATATAAAAATGGTAGACAATTAAGGTGAGTCCTTAAAAGTGTAATGAAAATTAATTAAGATTTTTTCAAAATATGAAGTCGCTTTTTCAGTATAAAGATTTATAATAATCACACGTTATATTATATTTCTTTTCCATGATTGCTATCAAAACAAAAATGATGCTACCTCTTTCTATCTTTGATAAAAATATCTCACCTTAAGTTTAAAACGCAATTGCTTTGTCTCCCGACTCCGCTCGGCGTCGGACAGGTGTATAATAACGAAACGTTTACAAGCACTTGTTTCAAAGTTCCAACTTTGTAATGTTGTGAAGTTTGGATAAGCAGACACGTTTTATTAATTTTCCTTGAACGTTCCGCTTTTACTAACTAACATACTGACTTGTTTGAGCTTTATACATGTTTATTAAGTAGGTACGAATATCAAAACTAATATTATAAATGCGATTACTCGTGTGTGTGTTTGTTCCCTCTTCACGCCGCAACGGCTCAACCGGTTTTGACGAAATTTGTCATATAGATACTTTAATTCCTTGAATATAACATAGCTCACTAATTATCCCATAAAAATCAACGGTTCCTGTGGGATTTTAGTTTACGCAAGTGAAACCGCGTGGCGTTGCTAGCGTATTATCTATAATTATGTTAGTATGTATAATAGATAAATTAAGTGCATACTTATCAACATATATTTCTGATCGGTAGCAGAAAAACTACAGATAGATGAGGAGGTATTCCAAGTCACCGTTGTAATTTTTTTTAAATATAATTATGTATATCCAGGATTTCTAATATCGGATCAAATTGGACATAAATATAACAAGCAAGAACGATACACGATTCGCTAAAATTACAGAAATTTTTGAAGCAATTAGTTTATAGCTTAATTTTACCCACAAATACATTACATGCCACATATTTGTAACCAAATTTCCCCAAAAATAACCTTTAACTCTTATAATAACCGGAAAATATAATTTTGCTTCACATTTTGCCGTTAAATGGCGTTGCCAAGCCCGCCCGGTGCTGCTGGTGTGAACGCGAGCGATAACTTTATTTTTCACATAACATAACATATTTATTCGGCACGTTTATGTTAAGTACGGCCGTTTTAAGCCCATGAAAAATGTACATACTAACGCTGAATGTATTAAACGTGGGTAGTTTTTATTCTTCTTCTAAACTTTCTTAGTATCAACTCGGCTTCCCATGGCTCAAGTAATTGTTTTTTTCAGGTAGTGACAAAAGCACATTCAATTATAGATACACGTCAAATAACTCTACGACAAAGCGTGGAACAACATTACTATCTAATCTCACCCTTAATATTAATAAATTAAAAGCTAGCTTTTAATTTAAGAATTGCATTACTTTTTATTGCAGTTGACATAAAATGTGGCGAAAATATTTTTCTTTTCCTCCATTTCGATATTGTTTTCAAAGTCCTACGAAAAACACTCATTTGTTCGAGAAAACTCCGGACGAATCAGCATCCTAATCCATTTATGCAAAGCCTGTGTAAATCTCGTTCATTCAATCCATCGAATAGAAAACACATAAAAAGTACTCTCTCCGTTCTTCTGATTTGTAATGAAATTAAAACTTGGGGCTGATGACGTTGCGTAACGGTAAGGATCTCCGTGCACCTAATTGATTTGAGTCACGCATAGGTACTACTATAATATCTATAATCTAGTTTGATAATATATAATATATTTCTAGCCTTTTTTTAACTCACGTGTTCATGCACTCCTGGGGGGTAACCACGTACTTATTCTTATTCCATGCAGTTCATTTTATAGCCTTAGAAACTTTTGAACGGCCTAGATTGGCACCACACACTCACAAACGACAAACATGACGTCACTCAAAAATAGACTGAAGACAATGACAGAAAAAGAAAATGAGATAGAGCTATATAAACTCCCATAAATGCAAATAAATTGTTCCGATCTCTTTGGATAAATGTCGGTGGTCGAGTTATGAACGCTGAGTGATATTGGTGGTGACAGTTAGCAGGGCAGTTCAATTTAAGGCCTTAAACTGGATGGATTTAACTGTTCGTGGTGAGGCCCCTGGTCAAATGCGTACACACGCTACTTGAAAAAGCTTCAGTAGAAAAAGTTTTGAAGTTGTTGAACGTTGTTTTTTTTTTAAGGAATGAGTCTGATTTGAGGTGGGATAGTTCTCAGCTGGCGTTGGTGACGATGAAGACAAAAGTAACACGCCGTTTTTGGTAGCCTAAAATGAGGCTTGCTTTCTCTCGAGAACTTTTTGGAAAGCTTATTCCAATTTATTTTATTATTTTATTATTTTTGGAAAGTTTATTTTCAATTGAATTTACATACCTGCACCGTTGCGACTACTTGAATTTAGTGAAAGTTGCACATTTTTTTCACAGTGACAGATCCCTTACTGTTTCTACAACTCACCATGCTGATGGGAAAGTTACAGCCTTTCCACTTCTTAAGAGATTAAGGGGTGATCAAGTCAGCTTTATGCATTATAAATTTATAATATCCCGTCTAAGACTCTTCATAAAGATTGCAATAGATGTTTGCCACGATAAAAGCGACTGTCACGTTTCAATTGCAATGCCATAAGGATCTAATTTTAAAAGTCCTACGCGGTATACCATAACGCTCGTCACATATAGACGTTAGCATTAGCTACTAGCTGCGCCCCGCGGTTTCATTCGTGTCAATTATCTCCGAAGTACCAGCAATGTTTACGTAATAAAAAAAAAAGTATCCCATCTTCTACTCCAGGACCTAAAGTATGTTTATATACCGAATTTCATTAAAATCCGTTCAGCTGTTGAGGCGTAATGTTAGGATGAATAAACAAACACATACACTAACATAATAATTATATGGTGTAACATATCCATTATTTATATAACACGGTTTTTGTTACACCCTGTATATAATATTAGTGTGACAGTATAGAAGTATAGTAGTAAGACAGTATAGTTCTATTCAGTCCAGCGGGGCTATGCAGCACGGTGCGGATCAGCTCGAGTTCGTTTCATTTTGACGTTTGATTGCCACGGGACTCGTCATTTCAATACGAATGACGAATGAACTGATCCGCACCGTGCTGCATAGCCCCGCAGTGTTACATAGACAAGCCTAAATAGTACTACATACTATACCTAGGTCCTTTGTGACAAGTCTCGTATAAAAATTACTTAGCTAAGCAAAATCCCAAGCGCCTATTAAAATTCCCCGATCTAAAGTTACCCCCACACACTTAAAAGACAATCCCGTTTAAAACAGTCTCAACGAGACAAGTCTTGCTGGGAACGTGACAACAGAGGGGCTTCCTCTCGACGGAGGAAGAGGCGGGAGAGGGGGCACAGGAAAGGCCTTTTGAATTATAGCCGCGGTCTGCCCTTGCCACTTATCTCTGCATAATGACACAGGATCGAGTTACATTGTTCAGATATGCCGTCTGGCGTTTTAGAAGCTCTTGATAGTTGGGAACTGTTTTGAGATGAGCGTTTTTCAGAACGAAAGTGAGGGGAGGGGTGCTCAGCAGTGAACCTAAATGAGTTGATGGTGATGAGGATTATGTTGTTTTTGACGCACTAGATTTTACTAGATGGTTAATGATTATGGTACTAGTGACTTCAGTAGATTTTTTGATTATTTTTGCGTATAAGGTAGTGACATCTTCGGGTGCCTTCGGTCTTCGGGTCTTCAAGCCTGGACGTTTGTGGGACCATGGTCCTCGTAGTTTCTGATTCCCTAGATACAGGGAATCCTAGTTAGGGGTTATTTATGATCTTTTACAAAAAAAAACTTTAAAAACTCAATTCGAGTATACCTTTCCAGCGATTTTCAGTTTTGCTTACATCATCATCATCAACAACCCATAACGTCCCACTGCTGGGCACGGGTCTCCCCTCACTTTCGTGAGGAGGATTAGGCCATAATCCACCACGGGGGCCAGATCCGGATTGGTGGATCACATACCTACCTCCGAAATAATTCTCGGGTAGGTATGTGGGTTTCCTCACGATGTTTTCCTTCACCGAAAAGCGAGTGATAATTACGTACATATGTTTTACAAGAAACACATTGGTACGTGCCTGCACTGGGATTTGAACTCATGACCTTCTGCTTGGAAGGCGGACGTTCTCCCACTAGGCTACCACCGCTTATTATTTGCTTACATACTTACAAGTATTAAAATATTATCTTCCTACCAATACTAAAGGGTGGAAATTCACCACATCTTAAACATGGACTGAAATACGAATTCTTTTACTTATTTTCGTATTTATTATATTGATAGGATATACGGACTCTTTTTCTTGCAGAGAGAAACTCTTCCCAATTATCTGAACGTAATATGCTGATAATAATGCCTGAACAAGAAAAAATAATCGTTTATACATCGTTAACTTTGACCCTGATTCTGTCAATTTTCACCAAGGAAAGTGATAATAAATGAGCAAGTAAGTAAACTTGTTTACTTAAGTGTCTCCACTTTAACTTTTTGTTTCTTTTAACAGAGCTCCAGTTAACGAAATTAAGAAGCCTTGGAGATTTCACCAAGTAATTTTATAGGACGAGTCAGTTTTAACAGGAGATTTACATCGTTTAACGCTTCGCTGTAAAATGTTATAAAGAATAAGCAATTTTGAATTTGGTTAGTTATTAGCAACCTAGGAAAACGTACTAACGGTTAATGGGGTTTCTAAATGGAACAGCCCAATAGAGACCGTACTCTGCATTACCCAGGTTAACTTAAAACTAACCATCTTATTTACAAATACCTGGAGATCGCGAAAAAACAAATGCAATCGTGAGGTCATACAACATCTCCTAAAAAATATCATTTCCCATTTTTCCCGAATTTTCCAATTTTCCAGACCACTTTTTTTTTACTAAGAACACGTTTAGAACTATTACAAACATTAGTCAAATTGTAGAGTAGCTGTAGAAAAAGACATCTAATCGCTTTTACTGAAGATAATGTATTTGAAATAGGTTGATATTATGTATTTCGTCGCGAGTCGGGAAAGTATTTAGGGTTAATCATGTGATAAATAAATATATCAACACCGGAGCTGTTGGCAGCCATTCACACGCGTGACAAGGCTTAGAGAAAGATAAGCGCCTCTTTTTTTAATGTCTACCTAAACCTACTGCTTTGCACCTAAATTTATATTAACTGGACATATTCAGTCTCGTATAATCTCGATACAATCCCTATTAATTGATATGTATAAGGTAGAAAGAACTATGTTTTGTACGTAGTAGTTAGAATATAATAGAAAACTCTTTACTGCACACAAAACATAATATAAATAAACAATAAAATAATGTAAACACATGTTAGTCATTTTTAACCGAATACAAAAAGGAGGCGGTTTTTAAGTTCAATTCTACGTTTTTTTTTGTATATTTTAAGCCATATATCTTGCGCGTGTTTTGGTCCACACACTACACCAAAACCTCTATCAAAATTATATCAATCTATTTATTTTTTAGTTTGATTTATTCATATCATACAAGATTATTACAATGTTTTGTGTGGTGTGTAAACAAAACACGCACAGGAGACACGAATTTAGAACAAATATGAAATAATAATTTTGATGCCATAATAGAATTTAAGACAAATCCTCCAGTTTCACCGTCTTTTATTAGCTCTTTTAAAAAACGATGTAAAAAGAATATACTTAGTCACAACAACGGCCTATCCACTGATGCATACTATAAGATTGTAATTTAGAATCACTTAGTTCAAGCAGCTACAATCTACCTAAACATTACGAGTAACCGTTTAGTAGGCTAGCAGTATCCTAAGTTGGTATTTTGTTTCCTTATTCACAAACCGTGAAATCATTATTTGCACCTTCAATAGGGCTACCCACCAGAAAATATTATTCAGTATTTATTTCATCAACTTCAATTTTATTAATTCTATGTATAGGTTCGTAAGAGCTATTGGATGATCTGTAATTTAAGTCTTATTGCCTGAATTATCAGACCAACCCAAGACTTCATTGTTAATACATTGAATGAGACCAGGCGGAAAGGATGTGACACCACCACGCATGGACCCTACACAGCCTATTGGTCCGGAGTTTTAGAATTCGTTGGAATCGTGGCATGTGGAAAGATGTAGTCTCTTCCTATCCCAACGGGACAAAGGCGTGACTGTATGTATATATTATTATAAAAAAACTAAGAAATCTCCGTAATGACGAACAGTAGGTATATTATTATAGGTTTAATAAAAAAAGCTAATTGAAAATAAAAACTTCAATAAAATCATATAGGTATTTATTATTTAAATGAAAGATATTTAAAGAAAATTGCATTTAGTCTTAATGAAACGTCTACTGTATTCGCCGATAAGTACCAAGGACGTTTTATATATTATACTCTACAGACCCGGCACGCATCGAACTCTCTAAACGAAAAAACTGTCAGTTTTGGAATGTGTCTCGAGGGACGAGGAAGACACATTACACTAGTGATATCGTTTTAAATGGTTGGATATCGCCGTCTACCGTTATGTGAACAGTCGATCGTGTAACTTTGAGAGAGGGGGGTGATGAGCGTGCGCGGTCCTTTGGTTAGATCGTTTAAGGTAAATATTGTCTGGCAGAAGCTTTCCTTACAAAGTTGGCAGCCCTCACGCCCACCGTTTCCCGTCCTTGTCCTTACAACTGAGCTGTCGCGTCATGCGTGCTAGTTTTTCGACATCAGTGCGCCCGAACCATGCTAGAGTATACACAGAAAAGTCTAGATTTCAGTCCAGTGCATGAGTGTGGAAACCAATCAAAAAATATAATTTAAATCTGCTCATAAATTTTAAATTCATGAATCTTCACCCCTATTTTATCATCATCAACCCATAACGTCCCACTGCTGGGCACTGGTCTCTCCTCACTTTCCCCCCTCCCTCCTATTTTATAAGCTGAGTAAATTAAAATCCAATTTCACTATGTTGACCATGCCAATTATTATTGGTATATATGTAGATTACAACTACATCCATGGTTAAGGATCTCACACGGCCCACGGTACTATATTCCTTGTAAATTTACAAGCACTTTCATGGTTATTTCTAGTATAATACGTCCCTAATCATTCTAATGCGGATAACATAACAGTTAATTTCAACATACCAGGTATAGTTTTGGAGTATCATATTTAGACAACGAAATTTCATAATTAAATGCAAGTTTATCCAGATTTATCTTATCTATCTTAGTGTGTCGTTTTTCTAAAAGCGTGACCTTTAATACTGCGCCATGCTGTACAGATGCATGTAGAATAACACAGCAAAATTCGAATGCCTCTCCCCCTTCTACAAAACAGTTTACAAGACGCTCCCGACACAATCGGCCGGATTATACCTAACGAGACAAGTGCTCCAAAGTTTGCCTTGTTATGCTAACAATGCTGATTTGTTCCTTGTTTTGTTTACAAAAATCAGAAGTGAAACATCGGGAGGACCTACCTACAACTATAAATGTTTAACAGACTATTAAACAATTTATGAACATGGGTTTATCTGACTGTAGACGCTAACAAATTTGTCAAACTACACAACAGACAAAATAATTTATATTCCCTTTGCAAAAGATGTTCTGATTCTGAATATAATTATTAGTAGAGCTGCTTACTATTTTTTTTTAAATTGCTAATGGACACGCAGTCTCAGTCAGTCAGTAAGTTGGGCTCTTTCATAGTGATCACTGACATCCTATAACAGTGGTACTATGTCACCTATTTTGTTAAAAAAAATTATATTATTCGTGACATATCGAGATAACTCCGACCACCAATACAATCATCCATTTTAAAATGTCCTTTCCACTATAGTTCTACTTTAAAATGTAAGAGAAATAAAAGTTAACTCGAGTTTACTGAATCCCCCTGAAGTAAAGCGGTGATTATAGATCTTATATGCACTAATATTTATTCAATCTCCTTTGAGTGACTACCTACTAATTGTATCCCTCAGGCGCGTTAAACTGCCAATTAGGTAGTAGCACCGCATAATCGCTATCATCATTAAGTAACTCCATCTCTGGAGCATTGAATTACTGGACACTTAACCAGTAGTCATTACCAAACAAATGGACGCTACTAGGCACAGCCCTTTCTTATACGTAGATACAGCTACAGATTCAGTCAGTAGGTACACTTGTATTATATTTCTAGTGTGCTTACCAGGGTCCCAGTTGGCAGCCCTAGGCGTGATCACGGAAACGAATCATTTACTAACTAGACGATTTCTGTGTATTTTACGTCACGTTCCCACGTCGTCGCTTCCCATCAGGTGATATTGTGGCCAAACACTCGCCAACTTTGTTGCATATAAATCCTTAAAAATAAAAACTATTATGTTGAGAAAAAGAAAGAAAATCGTATACAAATCCAACTTAATTTCGTAAGCACAGCGATCGCTTCAAAAACGCCTACCAAACTGATTAGCGGGTAGGGCCTCAGCCAACTGGCACGCTCAACACGCGCGGACGCCAAGCGCCCGCTCAGCACGCCTCAATGAGCTGATTGTCCAATTAAATCCATTCATACATATGTCCAACGGCGCTAAAACCACGCGCTGAGAGCCTTTCCAAGCCTAATACGCCCATTTGTACAGCTGAACTTTTAAAAGCGTTAAAGTTTACTGGCCATGTCGTGTCGGCTACAGTTCCAAGAATCGAGTGCAGCGAGGCGCTTCGGAGAAGTTCTAGCTTATAATACGGGCTATTGATTTAGCCTACATCTTTAGGTTACGTTGTGGTATTTCTGTGAACTTATTACTGAGACATGCAAGCATAGGACGTAAGTATTATAACAAAATTCAAACATTATGTATTTGCTGTTTTCATCTATTTTAAACAATAAGCTCTAAGTTTTTTTTAACTAGATACACAGTATCTGACACATTTCAATGTAATCCATAAGTGCCATATTAGATTACTTTTATTTCACATATATAAACAGAAGTTTCTAATGAAACTGTAGTTAGTTCCTTTTACAATCCTTCTAGCTTCGTAAAGTCTCTAGTTAACAAGTATAGCTCATTAACCTATTGTCCTACAATGTAGACAGTTCAATGTTCATTGGCTGATAGGTTTTCTTTCAAACACGCTTGAAGCCGGACAAAACATAACTGGTTCTTTTTAACAGTCCTCTGGCAATAAATTGTACTTTTCGAAAACAATCGAAAACAATTGCTTAGCGTAAATTATCCGACACTGAACAAATTGAACTGTGTGGAAACAAAACTAGCCATGTGTCATGTATAAAGAAGACACGGGTACAGGCAAGAGAATATCAAACATTTGTGGAAGGTATATTTTTCGCGTAAAACTATTAAAGAAAATATTTATTAAAATATAAGGAGTTTAATCAGAAAAATCGAAGGTCAATTGATTTTCCGTTATTTAGAAGACATTTAAAAGTATAAAGTACTTTTAATGTAACATATAAATATTCTACTCCTATCCTTTTTCATTTTGCTAACGTAGGTTAATTGGAGTCAAATAAATGCTGATGATTGTATACTTCTAAGCAATCCATTCAAGTTATGGAAAAGTTATAAACCAACAGTATTTTATACACGGTAGCATTCCTTAAAAGGTTTTGATTTAAAATTTACGACTTGCATCTTCGTTCCACTACTTAGGACTTGTACGAGACATCAAAGTAAGCATGCAGGTACTAAAAGCAAAAACAAAAGCAACCGGTTTCCGCAGTTTTCCACCAAAAGTATACTCCTATTGGACTGTTTAAAAGTGGGACAGACTAAAAAAACTACAGACTTCAGTTGTTTTAGCGGGCGCTTTGTTTTACAAATATATTTTCGGATAGAGTTATTTATACAGCGGTTGACGCGTAAAATAGTTTAAATTATTCAGATGTGCCGTTATGACGTGACCGGCCCATTAGCAAAGCGAGGCAGAATGCATTTCAATTAATAGTAAGCGACGTGGTTTATTTATTGCTATAATAAGCAGTAATGGACGGACTGCCGCGAGTCTACTTTAACGCGAAACCTTCGTTTCTGCGGAACATAGATAATGTAGATAATTGCGAGAAAGATCTTTCGTAATTACCCTCGCGCTGAATTAATTGATGTTTATTTTCGTGCAAGGAATTTAAGACGTGAAAAATTCGCATTTATTTTATTTGTTGATATGCTCAGGCGTTGTTTTGCGGAAATTCACATTAAAATAGACTAAAACTAAAATCATGATTTAATACTACCTAATAGACAACTAATCAGAGAAATAAAATCAGAATTAGTCAGACTGATTATTTTCTTTCGTATCGATAGTTCTACTATTGTCCTCTGAGGTGGGCTATTTTGGTTAAAACATCGTGGTCAGGGGATTAGCCAGAAATACTGCAATAATTCAGTCAGGGTAATGACTACTAACTTGCATAATTTAGTGGCTTATTCACTCCACAGCTGCATTCTCCCGTATTTTTATCTAAGACAAAGTGTTGGAATGAATACTTTAAAACGATTTATCGGAGGTACTGTTCCGTAAAAAGAGAACTTTTCGTTGCTCGAAAGCCTGATAAACAAATGGCAAAACTTTTTCTCAAATAAAGAACAGCGCGTGTATCTTTTGTGACCTCTGAAGGGCTTTAGATGTTGAAACTTCGGCTTTCATTACAAGAAAAATCTGTGAAGTTAGAAGAATAAATTGAACTGAAAATTGGCTGTCGCCACCGCAATGACTCGAGAATTCGAAACATGTTTTGCATACATAGGATTTGTCATGTCAGGATATAAATTACTGTATCTTTGCTACTGTGGCATTCAATGAACTTCACATAGTTTGACTCCATGCATCTTTCTCAAATAACTTTATAATACGCTTTTTAAATCAAATAACTTTTTACTAAAGCTTAAAGTTTTTCTTGTGGTAAGTCACAAACTTTTTACTAAAGCTTTAAGTTTTTCTTGTGGTAAGTCACATACTCGTATTGTATTTAGAATTTTATTATTGAATCTAAAAGAAACGTAATTTATTTATTTATTTAATACTTTATTGCACAGATTAACTAACTAGTACAAATGGCGGACTTAACGCTAAGAGCATTTTCTACCAGTCAACCACCGATAGTGAAGGAGAGAGGGGTGATTGTGATAAACCGAGATTTTCAAAAGTGAGTTACTACGACTCCATTATTTAAACCAGATGTTCCCAGACTTTTTTTCTCATAGACTCCTCTCAAAATTTGGCTGGTTCCGGTGGAGCTACATTTCTAGCATTTTCCTACTTATTTCCTACCATATATTATTTTTGTCACGCCAACGTAGACCCCTTTCGAGTCTTCCGTGGACCCCTAGGGGTCTACCTGGACCACTTTGGGAACTAAGGATTTAAAGAAGCCTTTAGAAAACTGAATTCGCAAGCAGATTGCACTAGAGCATGTTCTCAGAAGGGCGCGCGAACTCAACATAATGCTTACACGTCCTCAAGGCAGTAAAAGAACCATTTACATTTTTCACCGTGCTAATTTTATTTGACTCGCCCTGAATATATTATGCCCTATTATTACACGCCCG
Organism: Campaea margaritaria; assembly: GCA_912999815.1. Taxonomy (NCBI): domain Eukaryota; kingdom Metazoa; phylum Arthropoda; class Insecta; order Lepidoptera; family Geometridae; genus Campaea; species Campaea margaritaria. The sequence goes on from OU538792.1 coordinate 4,976,338, forward strand.
CCCTCCAACCGTTTAAAGCTAACAATGAATTTTTTCCTCTTTAAATTGTTAACATTAAATTTTGGAGGAAACGCTAAAAATCTGTTATCATTCCCGGTGTTATGCTCATTAAGATAAAATTTAATTTTCTTGCGTTTTAATCCTGGACGTGATTCGGTGTTAATTGATGGTGTTTTACTCTTAATGGGAAGGTGCTCTTTGTTTGTGAATTTTGATGAGAGTAAACTAGCATTAGCGTGTTGTGGTTTAAAGGAAGTGCCCTTCTAATGACTATACGGACCGCGCCCCGCCCCCGTAGTGGATTATGGCCTAATGCTTCTCATGAAAGTGTGAGGAGACCCATGCTCAGCAGTGTGCCGATGATGATGATGACTATACAGACTTCAAGTAACAAACGGGATACAGGGCTGGGCCGACCTTCATTCTTTTTTTACCCGACTGCGCTAGAAGGAGGGTTATGATTTTAAAGTTGTGGCTGGTATTGTAGGCTGGCGTCGGTGAAAAACATGTCAATTCTGCTAATTTCACCTCATAACAAGGTTGAAAAAAGCTGAACTGAAAAAGCTAGACAGGGCATTTATCAAGATGCGCTGGCACTGGCCGGATTTCCCCTAAGACCTAAAAAAAAGTGCCTCGTAGAAAAGATAGTACGCTTTGTATACAAAAATATATCAAACTTCTCAAATTTCCCGAATCGAATTCATATTAATTAGGCACCATTCATAATTGTCTTCTCGTCACTTAATATAATGTAACTTGGTTGAAACTACTAGATGTGTCAAAATTACATTTTGAAATTGATTATCGATTTAATATTGTAGAATATACGTTCCAGTTATAAATGAAATCATTGGTATAGGTACATCGTCTGATTTTGGAATCATAAATACCTACTTACTCTCATGATTATTGATTTATTTCTTATTTGCAATAAAATTGCAACAGTATTAAAAAGTTAGTAAATACTGATATTCATTATCGATTCCAAATAAATCGGTTCCGATTAAATCGATTAAAGTTGATTGATTGCTTGATTCGGTTTACTTGCGTCAATAAATTAATGGTTTAAGTACTTAAATACGGCATGAAAATAACTCGATGACCACCTGGGCTCAGGTAACGTTTTAATTCGAGTTATAATTTGGTTTGCATGTTTTTTACTTTAAACTCGAACAAATAAGTATTAAAAAAAAGCTGAAAAGCCCATCTCTCATACTCTACACAGGTACCTACATATTTGTATTATCATTATTGAAAAGAGCCTAAAATGAAACAACCGAATTTTAATGACAATTATAAATCTTTGGCAAACTGGTTCAAAGTATGCGACAAAGAGCCAAAATTTTTACCTATTTCCTCCTTTTCCTCTTTAAAGACACTATTCAACTGTCCAACATAATATTAATTATTCATAGAATCTAACTAGCGGCGTAATCGCATTAAGTATTTAACTTACGTTGCTTCCATAAAGACATCGGGGGAAACTGAGTCAAAGAACTTCTTGTGCAATTTATTGCATAATTCTACCTGAAACAAGAAGAAAATGTATTAGTGCAATTCTTAGAGTTGAATCTAATTAATTAAAGCTGCGAACAAACTAAAGCGATAGCGGGTGCGGTTGCGGTGCCAATGATGACACTTTCCGCCGCTACAAAACCATACCACCATCAGAGTGTGTACGCAAACAGTAAAGAAAATGCATTAATTCAACACACATGCCAAATAATTACAATAAAGCCTGAAATAAGGAAATACTTTATATTTCCTTTCTTTTTTATTATTGTGAATTAATTAATGAACCTATGAATTATTTATGTGTTTGCTGTGTGCCTAGTGGGAGAACGTCCGTCTTCCAATCAGAAGGTCGTGAGTTCAAATCCCAGTGCGGACACGTACCAATGTGTTTCTGTAAAACATATGTATGTAATTATCACTCGCTTTTCAGTGAAAGAAAACGTCGTGAGGAAACCCACATACCTACCAGAGAATTATTTCTGAGGTAGGTATGTTATCCACCAATCCGGACTGGGCCCCCGTGGTGGATTATGGCCTAACCCTCCTCACGAAAGCGAGGAGAGACCCGTGCCCAGCAGTGGGACTTCATGGGTTGATGATGATGATGATGATGATGTATTTAACAGGCCCGTTACCATCACTGCCACCGCATCAGTATATCCATTAATAATAAAAATAACTAATTTTAAAACATGTAAGTACTTTTTTTCTTGTGGCATAATGCCTCATCCGCAACACCCATAAGATTTCTCCGTAACGGTAATTTCCCGTTCGTCCTAGCAGTGGGACGATTGGGAATACCCCTGGTAAGGACGGCAATCAATGTAATTTATTTACATCAGCACTGCTGGCGGTTAAAACTCAATTGCTCTGCTTATACCAATGAGCCCTCGCGGCAGTTATTTCGTTTGCATCAAATAAGTATAAATAACAATATAATTAAATAAAATATAACACTAACTAAAACTAAAACTTAAAAACTAACAAACCAAAAAATAAAAAAATATATATAAATTCAAATAAGTATAAAGTAGACTACAGAATTCCCATGCATAAGTACAGTTGTTTCTATTTTCGTTCATCATACATAATGATTAAAAAGAAGAAAAATACTTAATATGCACTTTCTACCTTCCTACCTAATCTCACTCTCTTGCGTCGGTCTATTAAAGTTCTTCCTAGAATTTTCCAGGGATGCCAGGGATATAAATTTCCGTATCCGTGAGGACCGAAATACAAGTAGACGAATATATTTTTTTTTAATTTGCCGTTGAATGAAGTTAAATAAAATGATTAGGAAAGCCTTTTCCATAAAAGTAACTGAAATTGTAATAGTATATTTCCTTTTCTCTTATTCAATGATCTAAAAGAGAACTATACTGTTTTTAGCTGCGGCAAGTCAGACCCTAGACGTTAAGGCATTTTCATTAATTATTCGGGATTTTAATATTGAATCGGAGCACGGGAGCTATTGTTGGAACCGGGAATGTAGGCAGTCTAAAATGCAGAAATGTTCGAACTCGAGATATCCCAATAATAGCGTGTTTCGATGGTCCTGAATATAGCGCAGACGACCCCGTTAGCCTGTCTACCTGTCCAATGCAATGCAACTTTAATGGAATCACCGCGTCATTTGTTCTTAAATATAAAGCCGTGGCTGCCTGACCCACTCTAACCATGACAAGTCCAGAATTATACCAGTCAGGTTTGGCTTCACTTTAGCGCATTCGTTAGCCGCGCATAATTGATGATTTTAAAACTAAACTTACACTGAAATGGGACGATGTATTTTGAGCAGAATAATTCTAGCATTAATATGGTAGCTTTATACTAATGTGACACGGGAAGCGTGCAGTGGAGGGTCGTGCGATAGCGAGTAAGCCTCCTGCGAGTTATCGCCGCGCCCACGCGCGCTCGCCAAACACTGCGAACCCATACACTTCCGAGAAAATATGAAATTTTATTACTATTTCATTTACACTCGAACAGTTGCACCTTACACGGGATTGTATTATGCACGTCGCGGAAGCAATGTACTGTAAAAAGCAATACTTCTCCGTTTTATGCCGTCGTTTCGTGCTAAAAGAAATTCAAATACAAAAATACTTATCCCTTTCATTCCTTAGATATTTTAGCATAAAAGATAAGGTTGTTACGGATCATTATGGAGTTTTGGTTACGGATATGGATGGATACGGATAATATTTTACAATGAGACAGCCAAAAGTTTTTGATCCTCGATCCGCAAAGCTACTATAAGGACGTGCCGACAACAGTCTTTGCAGCCAGTCCCATTCTACGCTTAATGTTTATAACCTTCAGCCACATCGCCACTTAGCATAGGAGAGATAGTGCTTAAACTTTGCCTTGATCGAAAGATTTTTTATGGGTATAATCGTATTAAAATATTTTTAACCATGCAACGTGCTAAATCTTGAACATGCTTACGTATGTCACTGGTGGAAATTGGTAACTAGAGGCAATGATTATTGACCACTTATCACCAAATTAGCTATTGATATCCGAAACAGATCCGATACTTTTCTTTCAGATACGGAAAGAACCTGCATAACATTCCTAGTAAAAACCACAGGATTGAAAATTAGCCCGGCAAATAGTACAGGGTCCACGAGTACCAACTTATTGCTCGTAAAACTTAATCTTTAAGTTATGGCAAGACCCGTAGAGTTCATATTCTAGTAACACCAGTGTAGACTTTAATAATTGCCTAGAGGTAAACGACATTACCTATTTATAATTTTACGGCCTTGTCCGGACGTCCAGACCTCTACATGTTTAATTGCGATGCTCACATAGCACCCGCTGATATATGTAAACTACTTTAACTTAATGGAAGCGAAGCTTAGTAAACGTAATGATATCTTACGACCTTTTACCGAGATAAAAATACGGTTTATTTCCTGGCGACGTCAACGTTCCTCCCCATGGAACACTTAAACTATCTTTGAAATAAACTGCGTGTAATTTTCTCTGCGAGCTAGAGATTCAAAAAGAGCGCTAAGAAAAATAAACAGCACTTGTATCTCAACGCAACCATCTCATCTAGAGCGCGGCGACGAGCTCACGTTTCTTAAGAAGTTGCTCCACAATATAAACAACGTCTGCGCTGTTTACCTTAGGTCTCAATCGGCCGCAGACCGACTGCGGGATTTTAACAACTTCACAAAGCATCCAATGTTTTGTATACCGGTACATAAACCGATTAATGAGTCAATTATTACCACTTAGCTGGAAGGAGCGGCTGCGGAGAGATATGGGGCAGGCGATCGCATTGCTGGAATTGGGTCGCGTGGTTTCATCTCATTCATGCATAAAATTACGAAATAAAGAGCCTTAGCGTCAGCTCGGTTTCTATTGTGCGGTGGCTCTTCTAGAAAAACGCTCGGTGAAATGTCTCTATTTTTACTGACTTTATTTTGTTTCCTTTTAGTTTTGTCTGAAAAAGCCATGGCAGATGCAGTTGAGTCACAGATTAAAATAGTTACTGCGCAATTGGAGTGCTATACGACATTGTCGGTTCATATTTCTATAGTCACCCATATAGCACCATTATTTTTATCATTTAAAATCAAAGTTCTCTTTTCCTAAGAAGTTTTATACATGTCACAATGAATGAATCAATCCAAAATGGCAAAGCTACTTTCTGTAAATCTACTTTGCCATCTATAAATTGTAATAGTTCTGTCCCAGTCTATATCATTTCGTTGCCGCATCGTTGCGTCACAGCACTTATTTTCGTGACTATTGACAGTAAAAAGATTTGCCGGGTCTCAAAGGAGACGTACCTATTTTCATTATTGAAAGTAGATGGCGTAAGTACAGATTTCGTTCGCGTTATTAAAGTAGAAATGACATCGTCAATTCAGGAAATAGATGCCACAAAATACTCTGCAAAGATGTAGTGCAATTTAAAAATGTGCTCCATTTTGATGCTCTATTAAGTAAAATGGTACGGCGAGAGGAAAAGAGTCTTAAGGACCATCGGCATATCTTTAAATGTTACTATATAAAGTCCTACGGGAAACGAACTACATGACACAAACTGTAACATTTATGTACAAAGATATCAACGGGAGGACGTCTGGAACAATCCTCTTTATTTTAATTTAAAAAAATACTGTTACTTTGATGTTTTTGAACCTTGGAAAATTTTGCAGTCATTATTTACCCTTTTCTCGATGGGATAGGTACTAGAGTCTTGTGCACACACACAAAAATAATTATGATAGAATGGTGATTGAGGTAACAAAATGGACAAGATATAATAATGAAAGTTGAACATAAACATCAGCATAATCTAAATCTACAGGGATATGATACTAGTAAATCCAGATTTAAAGCTCTATTCCTGAACACTAAAGGATGTCTCCACGCTTGTACTTGTCATTAATTGCACCATTACCATATTAGTGGTAGATTATCTTGTGTTATGGCGACGGGAAACTTAAGTGCAGGTTGTAATGCGAAAGCTATAATCTTTTAAGCACTAAGTTTACTTGTGTGAAGCATACTAAATATTTTGAACAGGGGGGTAACCATGTACTTATTTTTATTCCATGCAATTCATTTTAAGGCCTTAAAGTGAACGACTTAGATTGGCACCACACATTCATATCACAAACGTGACGTGACGTCACTCAAAAATAGACTGGAGAGAATGAGAGAAAAAAAGAATGAGATAGAGCTATATAAACTCCCATAAATGCAAAAAAAAAAAAGTGTCATGATCTCTTTGGATAATTGTCTCGGGTCGACTTATGAACGCTTAGCGATATTGGTGGTGACAGTTAGCAGGGCAGCTCAGTTTAAGGCCTTAAACTGGATGGATTTAGCTGTTCGTGCTGAGGCCCCAGATCTGCATAATAAAACACATTTAACAGCTCATACTATGTGAAAAGGACACATGATCATCGCACTTCTTTAATATTTAGATGAGGATACTAAATCAAGCTTATGACAAGGATTAGGATGTGTATGTGATAACTAGATATGATTTATTTAATTTGGGCGGCTCCCCCTGAGTACGCCACGCTCAGACGTCTTAACACATTTGGAATACCTACACGCATAGGTAATGGTATTGAAATCCGATACTCAATTAGCAATGTGCGCTTATCTACTTTTGGATTTAAAGGATCAAACATTCTCGAGTAGTATGTACTAATTTTATTATTGAATCTTCCAACTAGAATCACAGTCACATTTGTCTTGTAAAAAGGCCAAACCATAAAAGGCCACATGAAAACCAATAATAGCGCTAAAGTTATTTTTTTTAATAATGTTCTGCGTATCTAAGGGAATAAGCTGCTGTCATGGCGTGTCTTCTTAAATTCGTTTGTAATTGAGCAGAAGATAAATAAAAATCTACAACAATCTTTACGAGAAATCTCGATGTCAACTTGAGGGACCCCTTCAAAAATGTTGTTATAGTTATCTAAAATTGTACAAAGCAAACGAGATAAGTCCGAGACGGGTTAACATGTTCACATGTGTGTTTATCAGATCGTCACGATACGTCTCTGTGTGTGTGAGTGGAACTAAACAGGTCAATGACTCAACGTACCAGGATAAAAATGTTAGGTATATTCTGACATTGATCGATTGTTGAGAAGATTTTAAGTAAAGCAAACAGCTAAATTGTGAACTCTGAAATCTGGCCGCACCTGAACGTCTTGCGTGACGGATGGAAAGGTGATCACCAAACAATGTCGAGTGAACAATATCTTGAGAGGTCAGGAATACAAATTTTCCTACGCCAAGAGGCCAATGTTTCAACGTTATTATGTTGTGGAATTTTAAGAGATGCATTATTTTCTGTTTCAAAAAACGATAAGCGGATTCCGCGAGAGAAACTGTTTCAGATGCTTGCTTCTATTACTCTTTAATATATGCTTTTAAGTTGGTTACGAGTAGTGTGTGATGTATGGATGAATGTAGCAATGTAAAAGACAAATCTCGCGAAAAAAAAAACCGTTAAACTTATCTCATTATCAGAGCGCAGTAAAATGAATAAATAATATATATAGCGAGAGAAGAAGAGAAGGTTGCGTCTTTTGACTACTTTTGGTCACTTGTTGATTTCCCATAGGTGAATATAACTTTACTTATCATCAAACATTTAATTTTTTTTTTAATATTTTTTATTTTACTGAGTGACGAGACGAGCCAGTAGTTCACCTGATGGTAAGCGCTACGCCTGCCCATAACAGTCAGAGCACCACCCAGAACACTGCATTACATAATCCTGCGCGGCACTGCACTGCGCTTGTCACTTTGAGACATCGGCTCTAAAGTCTCATATGCCTAGTAATTTCGCTGGAAACAATGCCCTTCAAACACAGTAATGTTTGCACACTACTGCTTGGCGGATGAATATCTGGCAAAGGTGACTTATTTAAATAAACCCTAGCTTACGCCAGTCGTAACCAGATCTACAAAGTTGCTTTAACCACTAACTGTACCTATAAGCTTGCACTGCAACTGGGATGCAACAGAACCGATAACTAGATTGGACACTCGGAGCCATGCATTAACTATGGACCGGTATAATCTAGGATTGTAATACAGGTATCTAATACACTCAGAGGATACTAACTCTAAGCCAATGCTCTTGTACTGGATAGATAAGCAAAGCCTCTTAACTAATAATATCAGTTTATATGTGCCAAAACAAACAACGATGGGACATGGGGAGGAAGGCCCTTGGAGATTGTGTATACATAGTTACAAAAAAATAACATTTCAGTAGAAGACTAGAATTTCATAGGCAAAGAATTTACTATGTCAAAATCAGACTTAATAATAAGCTCACTCACTTTTCGGTGAAGGAAAACATCGTGAGGAAACCCACATACCTACCCGAGAATTATTTCGGAGGTAGGTATGTTATCCACCAATCCGGACTGGGCCCCCGTGGTGGAGTATGGCCTACCCCTCCTCACGAAAGTGAGGAGAGACCCGTGCCCAGCAGTGGGACGTTATGGGTTGATGATGATGATGATTAAGCTTTGGTTCAATATAATCCATCCGAAATGAAATCCCCTTCTACAAGTGATCAATAACCTATCACCTGAATAGGTTTCTCTGTATCTAGGAAATCAACAACTACGCGGAGCTTGGTCCTTTCATACAAATATAGACATCCCCCCACACACATAAATACGCACACACACATCTATACAACCACACACCCTCATCTATTCTCTCAACTGCACGCAAATTCACACACGCATTTTCTTACTTTGTCTTAGTCTCAAATGTATTAACAAGACATAAAAATTTGGTACCTATGTACACAAAATCCTTAAGTGCCTGTGATACAGTTTTAAATCCTTCAGACACCAACAATCCATCAAAACCCTAACAGTCCTTATTCTACGTGCATTGTAAATTAAGTATCATTTAGGTGTGTTAACTTTAAGCGATGACATTTTTATTAATAAAGGCCAATAATTCAACGATTTTATACCAAACTCAGATAATAAAGCATCTAGAGCTTACAAAATTCACGATCGTGATAATGGTCATCTGAAATGTGGACTTCGAATTAATATAGTCGTATCTTTTTACAACCTAATCAGTGTCAGTTCGCGTTAATATAAATAAGACTCTTAAGAACATAAAATATCCCGCTTTAAGAATGCTTGGTATTATAACAATAATCTATTCTATGGCGGACTATTATTTTTCACATCTCATGTCCAATATAAATCTGTATATTTATAAACAGCTCCCTAACTATCTGGCTGTCTCAAGGACAAATCCAGCAAAATTATTTAAAGGCTCTCAAATAATTTTAAATATTTCTAAGACAATAATAAAAGGGTAGACAGACATCATTACCGATCTCTATGGACTCACGAGAAATTCGAGATTTCTCTCGTATTTCTGTTTCTTCATTTAAATTGTGTTTATTTATGTTTCTTCATTTATATTGTGTTTAAATGAATTGTTTGAAAGGTCCTAAAAATAAGAATTTATTTGAATCATAAACTTCGTGATGTTACAAAATAGCTAAGCCGAGATACATCTGATGACTAAAATGGAGCATATCACAAGCAACGGCAGTAAAACCGCGGCAAAAGTAATAGTACCCAAAAATAACTAGACACAGTCATCTTTTCAACACGTGCCGTTATTATTCAACACATAATGACCGTGAAACTGACACGTGTTAATGAAACGAGGGCCTCGAAAGTTGATTGATTAGGGCCCTTAATTATCTTTTTTGTAAGATCTAAGTGGCTACCGAAAAAAGCCTCTAAAGTAACTGTCAGAAAATAAATAATGACAAATTAATTTAAAGTCAGACATGTGATTGGTAAAATATATCACACGATTTGGTACTTAGAAATAATGAAAAGGACATCTGCTTATCACTCATCAGCACCATAAAAGTCAGTGTAAAGATACACCAATGTTTGAAGTGGATTATTATTTTCCACATTATATTAATAGTAAAAACAATGCACTTTTACGAGTCAGTACTTACATACGAGTACATAGAGAAAAATAAATCAAATATGATCTACTAAACCAATGATTAACTGATTACGGTTTGGGTTTGAAAAAAGGAGTAAATGTTGAAGTTATAACATAAAATCTTAATTATACAAGCATTAAACAACCCTCTCTCCCTTTTTGATAAAAAGGACTATTGTAACGTGTAATATTTTAATCAAAATGATGAAGCCTGGTTTGAATTGGACAATATTCAAGAACGTTGTTTCAATAGTAAACCATAAAGCGGTACTAGCCTCTGCCATGCAGACCGGAACACGTAGTATATGACGGATTGTAACGACAATTTATGCGCTAATATACTAACAATAGCGGTATCTGGCAGGATAATGCATCAAGGTAAAGTAGAAGACAGTACCGAAGCTCACGATAATTTTTATAACAAAATGGCCCAGATACCATAGGCTTATAAGCCATCTGATAATACAGGCATTGATATGGCATCGACCAAAAAAAAGTAAAAATAATAATTGATATCCTGGACATTTCACTGATAACCCTTTATGCCATGAAATTGAACGGAAAAGTAGCTGTTTGACAAAATGAATTAAAATCTAAAGAACTCAAATTTACTAGAGACACGCGGGTCTTATTCAAGCATAGATGAGTATCAAAATAATTATAATATTGACAAACCTCGACGTATCGATCGAGTTATATTGATCGTGGACCAGTCTTTTTTTTAATCTGTAGTGTCCCACTGCTGGGCAAAGGTTTCCCCCGATTCTTTACACTTTTCTCGATCCAGGGCTAGTGTCTTCCAATCGTTTTAAAAAAGAGTCGAAGTCGTCGCGCCGAACTCGACGTCTTCGACTGTCTAGAAGAACTGTCTGTCTAAACTTCTAAAGAATTTATTTAAGAAACAGTGAGCGCTAATTTGTTTTACTAGTTTTAACTGTGTAACAGTGTACAAGACCACCTCAAGTTGTAAATCAAAGAGCAATTCATAATTGTTTAGCCGTAATATTATTATAGTCTCGGGAAAAGCTTACATAGCTAAGGCATCATAGCCAGCCGTCGAAAAAGTGTACTTCGTTCCCACGTCTATCGTAGACACCACCAGAGCCACAATGTTGCAAGCACGGAAAACGTTGAATTATACAATAAATCCAAGCACGCCGACAACGTTATGAGCGGGTTGTAAAACCGAACATTCGCTTGATTTTTAAGAGTGTATCACGTACGAGGACTTGCAACGTCTCTCGTGTCTCGTTTTCGCAGACTGGAGTTAAGTGAGACAAATATTGCAGCCAAATAAGTACCCGCAGGACCCCTGTCAAGTTGCAAGGCAAAATAAATATTTATGGAACAAAATGCGTGGAAACGACAGCGCAAAAAGTAACGTTTTGAAACTGAAAGGGATTGTAAAAACGCTTGGAATACAACTCAAGATTGAGAGCTGAATCTATTGCATAAAAAGACCACAGGAGAATACAAAAACTTAATACCTTTACGAAATGTAATTAAAAAAAATTGGTAACAAATTTTAATACGGCTTAAATTTTTTTAGTATTATTGAACGGCGCCGCTTTGTAACCCGGCTAGACGTCTTGTATAACAACAGATTCTACAATTTAACTGCGACATATCATACACGATAGTAGGTACGCGCCATATTTTTGATCGAGTGTCTTATCAGTTCAACCAAAGGTTAAAGTATAAGTCGGTTAGAAGACCCATAAAATTAAAAAATAAATATTATGTGTGTATATGTGCGGTATCATGTCAGGTCGATAACATGTGCGTAACGTTATCGTAATATTACAACCAGTTGTTTAAATGCGTGATTTTATTGGAATAGGTATATTCGTATATGTTTATTTATATTCAGCATGGCTCAGTAACAGTTTTATAATAATAGTCGGATTTAAAATCTATTGTTTTGAGGATAAACGTAATTTACGCTTTTATAACAATAATTATATAAGACACCTGCTAACATAGTTAGATCTTATTATATTGCAAAAGCTATTCAAGGTTTTTTTTTTAATAAAGCTTTATTTAGGGAGTTGGATCCGTTCAATGACCATGTCGGACTCATAGTGTTCACTCAATTTACAAAACAACTATTATCGCTCTATCATGTTCAAAGTTTTTATATCGTTGTGTAATTTAAGTTTAATATGGTCAAATAAAAGAAGAACTTGTGATAAGATTATCCAATGGCAGGCACTACAGGGTTAATGCCCCCTCACTTTAAAAAAATGGTTGGAAAATTTCAGTATGGGGTCTGAAATCACAACTACGATTCACCATTTTGTTTTTTTGTAACCGCCTTCCAAGCATCGATAAGTCCATAGATACGTCAACTGAACCTAACAACAAAAATTGTTCCCAGATAAAAAAAAAGCTTTTATAATGTCTTGTAACTTAAATAATGGAGGTCTAAGAGACAAGTCTCAATTTTTCTAAAATCTATGTTACTGAATTTGGGAATTTTCGGTTTATCTTTTTTTATTTTTCATTCTGAGTGACGAGACGAGCCAGTCGCTCACCTGATGGTAAGCGCTACGCCTGCCCATAACAGTCACAGCACCACCCAGAACACTGCATTGCATAATCCTGCGCTGCACTGCACTGCGCTCGTCACCCTGAGACATCGGCTATAAAGTCTCATACTATGCCCAGTAATTTCGCTGGAAACAGTGCCCTTCAAACCGGAACACAGTAATGTTTGCGCACTACTGCTTGGCGGAAAATTTCTGGCAAAGTTGTGGTACTTCCCCAGGAGGTCTCTTGCAGAAGAGGACTCCCACTACAAAACCTTGCCACCTTCTATCGTGTAATTAATCGATATTTAGACAGTGGCCGCAAAATCGAAAAATATTTAAAACGGTGAACAGTATGCCAAGCTAATCAACACCAAACGATAGATCATGACTATTGTTACAAACTGTCGACACGTGACAGCGATGTTAACGCCTATGCGCTATTTAGAATATTTCTAAAGGCCCTGTCAAAACTTTAAGTATTTGTTTAAGTTCCGAGCCGCCTGTCACACTCCAAATCGTGGCTTTCCAATCAGAATAGCTTCCAACATTTGATACTTTCCCGAAGACGAGAAGTGTTAACGGAAACAAATGAACTGTTGCTAGCTGAAGGCTATCTAGGACTCCGATCGCGCAAGCTATTGTCGACATTATTCTATAGCGGTTAGAGTTTTGAATGGTAGCTGGTGATAAGTAAACAGGTCTGGCCGCTTTGAGCACTGCATTCTATTGCAGTCGCCCGGAGAGACATTTGACACGTCCTCGCTTGACTATAATATGCGTAGTTGTAATGTAAGCCGTTACGTACTACAGACGAGACCAAGTGTCTAACTATTTAGGTAGCTGCTAAATTAAACCAAGAATCTTCGCGTTAATCGTTCGATTCGTTTACTTTTCTCTTCGACACCCATGAACGTACCCTGAGATCCACTAATGCCCTACTCCTCTGTACCCCTAAGCATTCGTCTTCCGTCCTAAACAACTCTTTTGGAGTCGTCGCAGTCAGATTGTGGAATGAACTTCCTCTAATAATTAAAAAAGCGCCATCCAAAGACATATTCAAGCGGCTCATCCGTAAATACTTTTTAAGAGATTTGTCATCTATAAATTAATTCTATATAGCTATCACTTAAATAATATTTATTATTGTATGATAGTAACCTTTAATTCTATTTATTATATCATATTATTTTATATTATATTATATTAAATTCATGTTGTTTTTGTATTAAGCTTTATTATTTTCCGTTATTTTTTTTTTCTTCATGAGATATTTTGATGCACGCCTACACCCCTCTCTCCTTCACTATGGGTGGTTGACGGGTAGAAAATGCTCTTAGCGTTAAGTCCGCCATTTGTACTAGTTACTTAATCTGTGCAATAAAGTATTAAATAAATAAATAAATAAATCGTGATTTAGATTGAAAACTAAATTAATTTGATACCTACCTGATGGAAAGTTATGTTCGTTATAATCTGATCTAGCTGATTGTCAAAACATGCTAAATTGCCTTGACGCGAACGTTTTGTACTGTCGGTCAATATAGCGCTTGGTCAGATAAAAATATCTGGAAAATCGATCACAAAAGTTTCAAACATATCAAACCGTGAAGTTACTAAAAAAAAAGCTTTTAAAACTGCTTGTCGTTGTAAAAACAACGTGATGTCATCCCAAAATAAATTGTTCAAAATTAGAGAAGACAAAACAGGCCCGTTTGCTTTAGTGGAGACATGCTCTAATACCGGAAGAAATGGATTAGTTTGTCGTTACTAACATTGAATTTTATGTTATAGTTCGTTTAGATTTTTTTTGAGAATTCATAAAATAAATTGTGGTGTGATGTGGTCGTTGAAATAAATAAATTTATGTAAGGCGAAGAACAGAATATGTCCAGTTTTTTGAATATACTTTTTTCAACGGCCTAACGATCTCACTGCAAAGTTTTATGTTTTTGTTTTTTTTTAATTGAAAACAACGATTTTACCTTCATCCAAAGCAATAGAATAGAAAACTCTTTATTGTACACCAAAAATAAACAAATTACAGAATAATTACAATAGGTAAACAAGGGTAATGTGCAATAGAAAAATTACCCAGTAGCTAAGAATTTCATTATTCGCTCTGCTTGGTTTTTTTAGCTGATGGAGTAGATATTAGTTTTTTATAGCGGTTAAGTGTTATTGTGGTCGGATCATGACCCTCGTAATTTTTTATGACAGCCTGCGCGTAATGTATGGTATTATTTATATGTACAACGTTAACATGCTAGCTCACAAAAGCAATGCATCTATCTTTCCATAAAAATAATGTAAACAAGATCATATTATTAATAAACTGTACCAAGCTAAATGTGGTTTATGGGTAAAGGCTTGTATAGTTTGAACAACATACAATAATGTATCATAGATTCGTTGATCATTTGTTTTTACGATTAATTCATTATCCGTTCATTCGTTCACGTTCATTTCAGTTATCCGACTGGTTATCGCAAGTCATGTTATCGTAGATCAAAAACAACTTCAGTATATCTGATAATATAACCTACCTTAACGCAATTTCGCGTACCATCGAATCCGTTCAAAATCCGGCTTGGTTCGTTTATTAATTGTACAGATGAGTTGCCACCCCCTCCCCTTAACTTAGCCACCCTTATCCCCCTTCAACCCTCTAGAGGCAGTAACTTGCTTATCGCTACGGAAACTAGATCCCTAACTGTGATCGGAAAATATACGAATTTCCGTTGCGTCTGATGCAAGTTCAGACATATCCAGTGCTGGTTACGATGGTTTATGAGATTGTAGCTACTGTCTACTACTTTCCCCGCATCTAATTTGAAAATATCGCCTATTACAAATTTTAATATGACTGTTTATTATACTATAATTTTATATTTTCATATACGATAAAACAGAAGAAAACCAGTGTTCATTTCTTACGCGGATCTAGTTAATTCTGAGTTCCCCGTAATATATGTGCGCTATGCGGTTTGAAATTCACTATGATAGTATTTGGCCAGAAACACGGATTAATGATTGGAACCAAAAATTGTGTAGTACTTAAGTATTAATTTGGAAGCAATACAGACCTGAAGTGAGTCGGGAATTTCAAAATGTATCTGGAGTTTTTTTGATATAACAAACAACCCTTTATCGTAAGTACTTCAAAATTATATTTATCGATTTGTATGCAAAATATAACAGTAAGACTTCTACGAAAACAAAAATACGAACTTAAATTTTATTGTTCTCCGGACAAACAAGAGGTATTTGAAAAAGCTCCACATGTAAGTTCTTAAATTCTTCTGAACTCTATTTTCTAATGCGTCATCTAAGCTTGAACTTTAACAACGTCATAGTCGAGGAGGCAAATCTCAAACTATAAATTGCGTGGCGTAAATTATTTGACATTTATTAATTAGTCATAGTGGGAGGGCATCCCATGGGGTCGGATTGACAGTGCAGTGTCGCGACGCGGCGGGGGCGCGGCAGGGTGGAGGGCGGCTTCCGTAGACACCGGAGATTGCGCCCGTGCCTCCTGCGCAAGCTGTCTAACTCAATCATCTGCGTGAATATATCGAATAAAACTTGCTCCCGGCGACACTTTTAACTGAACGAGAGAGCGAATTCGCCAATTCTCCATCGTAGTTACAGAAACGAAATAAAAATCATATTTGCGACGCCAGAAACGCCGCCGCGGGCGAACGACGACAACCGAGTTACGTTCCGTGCCCGTCACATTTCGTGTGTGACGATGAATTTCCTGTAGAACGAAAACGACTAAAATTCATTAGCTCATGTGGCCGCGTCTATCGCGTTACAGTCCAACTAATAGAAAAAATACCGCAGCCGCAGACTCGCTCGGGTGGCACTCCTTTTTCTTGACGGCTAGATGTCAAAAACAAGCGCGCGTGAGACCTGACATCAATCAATGTGGGTTGACGTTATTTTTAGTCGGCCTCCGTTGACGACCGCAGAGCGTATTTACGGTCCCACAACCATGGAATCTTGCCACTAATGAACTTAATGGTTTTGTGCATGACGGCCGTAACAATTCAGTTTCCGATCTTCTCCCACTTAAACACGATAAACAACCGGAGTTACGGCTGTTCTGGTTTGAAATAAGAGCATCAAGTTTGTTATTAGGTTATCTACAGCTCAGTTGATTTGTTTTTCTTTTTGCTTCCAAGTTTTTCATTAGCTGGAACCGTCTCAAAAAGCTAGACGTCGCATATTTCAAATTAGTACCGTACAATCAACTGTTTTTAGAAAAACATGTCCTAGTTTTGTTTGCGCATTTAATATGTATTTATTTACCATCACAGATCACCGGTTACCGTGTATTTTGCATGACAGAACGATTCTAGTCAGGAAGCATTGTAGATTTATCACTTTCTCAAAGGCGAGCTAAATACCATCACAATACAAACGACGAACATTAACATATATCATGTCAATGAACAAATTATTCCGCGGAATAATGAGGTGCCTAAAGACGGGAGCTAAAATACTCCGCAATCCACTAACAGCGTATTTTGTGACACACTAAACCTCTACTCTACTACGGCTATATTTTTAGAAATTACAACTGCTATTTTTAAAAGACGTTTATAATTCTTATTACAATATCAAAGTGTTATTAGTAACATCGACGCATTTATATTTACAAGACCCGTGTTTATAGGAAGACGTTTAATTTAATGGTTATTAAAGTAAACTTGTTTGAAGTTATAAGGAAAACTGCGGTCACCCTAGGTTGCTTAAAAACAGGAGCTTAGGTACATGGATGAGACAATCGACCGGGATCTTCATAGTTCTGGTGCTCAGCCTATCTGCAAAGACGGCATACAATTCGTCTGTGGCTTGGAACTCCGCCAAAATTTGATTTTAATGACAGTTTATACATGCATATGTTGGCTCTTAATATCTTCTCTCTTTATTTTATTTCTAGTAAGTATAGCACACAAATAAATACAAAAGGAGGACTTAATGCTAAGTAGCATTCTCTACCAGCCTTTAACATTTTCACTGCTGAACCGATTTTCTTGTCTGGCCACGGGTGCGGCTCTGCACATCCCATAGTGTTTTACCATACAACAAACACAACATTTGCCGATTCTCTATGTTTATTACGTTTCTCACAGAATTGTATTACGTTGTGCAGAATATAACTCGGAAAATAATATCTATTAGAAACTGCTCTGAGCAATAAGTCCACGGTATATACTGAAGTGTTGTAATTTTTGGTACCATTTTAGTGATTGAAATACATTTGAGTACTTCGAAATGTTTATGTCACAGTATGTCATGGCTAACCGGTACAGTAGAAATTAAGCATTGTTAAACTTTCTAACAGTTCATAGCGGGTTACAATTTGAATTAATGGTTTCTATGTTAGTGGCTAATAGGTACTAAGAATTCCTTCTTGTAAATTTTATATGTGTGCTTAAGTATCAATTAATATGAGAGGTCAACCATAGAAAAACTTCGTTACCTCATCATTGGAGTAAGACGTTTCAGTCTAGCAACTTATTAAGCATCATCATTTATTAAGTTTGTATAAGAACAACTGGTAAAGATAAATATGAACAATCTATTCGTCTATTGAATAAAAAATATTACCTACATTATGCAGGTATATGTCTATAAAACGTAAAATAATTTTTTTGTAAAACATTAGACTCTAGAGTTTACAGTGGACTCTTGCTAGAATATCATTAAACAACCTGTATTGCAGATAAGTAGGTACCAATAGGAATAAAATTGATCCAATGCAACCATCGAAGTATTTATAAATGTCGCTAATGCACTTCGCCAGACAGTTGCTAAATTTCAACGTGCCCTATTTCAAATTAACTTCGGCTTTCACAGAACTAAGAATAGAACTGAATGCTCTATGAGTCTCCATCGAGCTTGGACACCCGTACTGATGATTAAAGACACATGTACACGAATGATGAAATGTCTGCGTGAATCAGAAAGGCATAATTACTTCCGACAACTGAGAAGCTTGTAACAGATGCCATTTATCTTATTCATTAAAATTGATTCGTCTAATGTATATATTTTGAGCACAAAGATGAGAAAGTTTGTTACCGTAATACGCTAACTGATTTATGGATTGCCAAGTTGATTGAATTTAGTGAAGCAACGGTTCAGTTCGATTGATTTCTGGAAGTGTCTGGGTGTCTGTTCTAAGTGGGAGGCAAGCAATGTATTACCTATCTGTGCCCAGCGGCAATGCCACTTCCGAATATCTCGTGAGTGCAAACTGCAGCAGTATATATTACCCGAGCTTGGAACCACCCTAAATCCGACGTACATTGTGGACCATATTATTCGGCGCACTTACGTTTGTGCCGCTATGGATTCCTCAGCCAAATTTTTGAATTATGCTTTTGTACGAAGTGAACACAGTTTATGATCGTGGATCCTGTTTCCAGAAAGCGGCCCATATTGGCATCCATTTGGCATCAAATTTGTTTCTAGATAATTCGGGATATGGGATGACTCATAGACTAAACTCGAATCGTAATATTACAATTTTGAATCCAATTCAAATGTAGGTTCATTTATTTCTTGTTATATTTTATCAAAAACAATAGTCTGTATCAATTATTCCAGAATATTTTCAGCCTTAATTTTGATTTTACAAGCATTTTTTTTTCATAAATCCTTTGGATGGTCTTTGAATCTCAATAAAATTATATGTATCGAAATGTTAAAACAATTTCACATTCAAAGTTTCCTTCCTCTTAGATGTTACAGGAAACGGAAAAATACGTGAATATGGAAGTCTTTCTCACCACCATGTAGAAAATAAAGTCGGGAAGAGAAATAAGACAAATACGAATAGAGTATTTCGGTAACCAACATCGTCGTATCCCAGATTTACTCTTTTAACCCGAGGCGATAAACCGCATTCGAACGACCGTCTCTTTGTACAGATTTAAAAGCTCCAAAAAAGTCGACATGCAAGCAATAAGTGCTGCAGCGTACGTTTTATAGCTAAGTATGTTCGTGACAACATGCTTGCGAACGTAATTGCGATTCTAGGCGTTGTGACATCGTTCCTCGTCTTTATAGGGCAATTACTGTCGTTATCTGGCATTGATATTGCATCTAGTTTATTCATGCTCCCATCTACATTTGAATAAATACATGCCAGCCGCAATGACCTCCTGGACATATTTTGTTTGTTAGACTTTAACTTCTTGTATAAACGTATGTATTATATCCAGAAGTAGGCCAAGAGTTTTAAAATGGAATGTTAACTGAGCACGTCCGAATCCAATGCAACGATTTTAATTAAGAGTCAACGTTTATGATCAACGCTAGAGAAGAAGTTCGCGAGCGTGACTCCGGAATGTAAAATCGTGAAGGAGTTGATTAAGTTTGAATATTTGAAACGAAACGCCACGGAAGATGTACGAAAAGCAAATTCGTAGACATGTCCTGCTGAAATCTGAATTTGATGTTACGCAGTCGAGCACTACTCTCCACCAGTCGCCCTGACGCGTCGCATACGTGCTGTATAGTTCTAATTTCCTTCAAAGCGTTTTGGATCTTGAGTTGCTTGAGTTAACGATGAAAATTCTTTCTCAACTATTTGGTACCCGCAAAATTCAGACTGGAACATGCATATTATAATGGACGTAAAATGAAGATTACTTCAATAATAAATTGGCTTGGTATTCGAGTAGGTGTCGATAAACCTATGCTAATATTAGTTGGATAACTAGTAGAATTCAGTAGGAACGTAAAGTTTTCACACAAAAGCTCGTGCCTTGTTCCATTATAAAGTTATCCATTAGTTATGAATTGAAAAGACTGCAGGGTTATTGAATTAATTGGCTCTAGTCTTGCCTATGTTAAGCCATTGGAAGCTTACTTCAGTATACCTAACTACAAAGTTTGAATCACGAATGAAATTTCAAAATATTATTAAAAAAATAAAAACCAAACCTACATCAACCTACATAAATAGTATTCAACTCAATTCGTGAAATCACGAATTGTGAAACTCGATTATGTAAGATATAATCCAGTTTCATGACATAAAAAAAGAGAACAAGATGTGCAGTATACATGCGTCTGCAATAATAAACTGTTAACTCGTCTAAACACCAGAACTGAACCTAAATGGCCCACGTAAACTATATTAAAAATTCTAATACTTGTTTTGAATTGATAATGATGACGTTTATGGCATCGTAATTTCAGTAGAACACGCGTGTGGGCCACGTAGTAGATCACCAGTGCTCGTAAACGTTATGATAACATAGCACTTTCATTCATAATTCTGTTAACACCTCACATTCATAATTTAAAAGCACTATCATCAAACTTAATGGCCAAGCTACTAGTTCAACAAGTGCAGTACACGGCTGGAATTACGGCCCGTTGACAGTAAAAGCAACAAAGTTTGTAGGAATTCCCCATAGGTAATATATTGTTATACAGTTATGAGTATATTTATGGGGGAAATGTTACTACCAACTTGTCTAAACCAGTCCAGTTTTACTAGATTTTACTGCGAAAGAAGAATTTTTATTACTTGCCAGGAACTGCACATTTAAATGTATTCATATTTCTGTCAGCGAGATTGCATTCTATTTATTACATTGTGATTTAAACTTTTCTTACTAAAATCTTCGAACACCTAACAAAAACAAATATCAACAAATGGAAATACTTATAAACCATTTATTTTATCAGCACGCTATTTTTATTTTCGCGTAAACCGACCTATTTTTAGTAATAAACATTAATAAGACAATAAAATAAGACGCCACACATAAGTAAATCACTGGGGCTGCTATTAATTCTGTTTAGAAGATATGACGTAAAAATGACGTGAGTATTTGTGGCCCACAAGCCAGTAGTCAAACATAGAGCATTATTTGTGATCTTGTGACCATTTGACCATGATCGAATATTTCAAAATTCAAAGCTTGTATGGTTTATATGGTCTACAGATGGTCGGCAATAGCTTCGTCGTGGCCAGCCCTAAAAATGTGGCGTGACGAACTCCTATGAGGTTGCTTTGCAAGAGTAAGCTCACGAGTGTGGAAAGATTTGATGGGTGCAACATATAAAATAAAAATATCGGTATGACCCAGTAATCTATCTGGATGACAAGAATTCGGGATAATTATATCACACCAGCAATACTTGACTTGAGTTGTTTGAGTGTACCGTTATCGTAACATCCTGATTTTTTACACGCCGTGATTGCGTTGCCTAAAGTAAACATGTCTTATCTCTGAACTCGGAAAGAAAACATTTAACGTTATCAGAATGATAGAACACCTAGCCCCGTACGTAACCACTTGTTAGCACGCTTTATCTTGCTCAGAGTTGTACAGATGTTCTTGTGGGAATCTTTATGGGAAACGGTGGTGGTATCTCTACTTTTTTTTGGGCGTTTCTTCAAAGACACCATTCTTTGGTCGTTGCCAAGCACTGGCAAAAGTTACTTTTGGGTAGGTATTTATTCTTATATTTGACAAAAATAATCATGATATCTTTCATTCATCTGAAAACGTGAGTGGTATTTAAGCTATTTTTACTTCATCTTTTTGAATGTCGGTTTCCACAAAGTACTTAACTTCTGATTGTATCATCTATCCATAATGATATCTTTTATTTTTAATATTATATATAAAGCTTTCAAAGTACCTACCTACTCATTTCCAGAAACACTTTACAATAATAAAGTGTGTATAAGTATTGGCTATTTGTCAGTAATTTTTCCATGAACTGGCCTATGTCCAATTATTGTAGTCTCAAATCTTTGATTCAAATCTTTTATATTTTATCATTATCATTTCTGCGCATTTACGAAAACGTAAATCATACAGTTCGTGTATGAATCATTCTTAATATCTCATTGGGCCCAGAATTAAGATGACGAATGAAGACATTTAGGTTCTTACCTACATACGCAGTACAGTTAGCAAAATAGTGTACATTTTTCTTTATTACGATTATTTTTACTTCAATATTTAAAATCAACGTAGTTTTGAAATACTAAGTGGGATATATCTGATTTGAACAAATCCCCTGTTTCAAATAGTTTGTCCGTGATTAATGCACCAATATCCAAACATGAGGAGCTCAAAACAAAATAATTAATTAATATGTTTTAATTAAAGATCCCGTCTTTGATGTTGACCAAGTTAGTTTTTTTTGTTTTATCTTGTCCTCCTACTCGGCAATGGTATCTCCCGATTCTTTCCACCTTTCTCTGTCTTGGGTTAATCCTTATAAATATTTTTCAAAAGAGTGAAGGTCATCGTATCGTGGTTTTCGAATACAACCTCGATAACTTCGACTGTCTTAGAACCCACAATCTGTGGCAATTTTTCATAATTATAATAAAAACTAATATCCTAGAAAAATCTTTTACAAATTCCATCTTTTACTTTTCTTTTTTTACAATGCTGATTGAAAAACATTCATCATTAAAAAGTTCTCGAATTCTGATATAATCTAACTTTATTACAAGCTGTAGGTACATGGCAAATACAATATTCGTTCACGTCAAATAATCAAACTCTTAAGCCGCGATAATATCAAAGGGCTGGGTCTACCTGAGACTTTAATTAGCTCTGATAAAGTAACTTATGAAAGAGCCCAGGTGGGCTTACGGTCAGGGATGCTACCTTTACTTTACAAAGGCAAGAAATAGTACAACTTAATGAGTGCATTAAAATTTTAAAAGAATTCTAAGAAATTAAAAAGAATAGAGCATCTTATTGAAACGTCATCAGTAAATTTAAAAAAATCAATTGGTATTATAAAAAATAAACTAATAAATCAAGAGTTTACAATACTTGGCTGGTGGTCAATTAGCAATATAGTTATTGATATTTGTAATGCCTAGAAAAATCTATAAAGAACGTATTTAAATTTTTTACCATCAACCGAACGGGCTTCGTCGCATTATTCTGATGTATGAAAAATAACAACCGTGATTTTACAAGACATTTTGTACGACAAACCCTTTTATAATACAAATACTTAACCAAGACCTTATTGTTTCCTATTGGGTTCCATTTTAATTTTCATCCGTTTTAAATAAAAATCTAAATTTAGTATATTAATTCAACAAGCTATTATCTGTTAGCTTCGATTTCTGATTCTAAAACTATGTATGGCAACCCTAAAGATCGCCAACGGTTGTGGCTAGCGTCACGTCCAGAAATTATCTCTCATTACTGTGGATACTTCAATGAAAGAGACCCTTATTTGAGTGTGGGCCCACTTCTTTGCAAAGTTTAATTTTAAACGATAATTTTTGATATGTATCATTATTTTTATGTGTTTATCCTATTGTATTATTCAGAATTATTCAGAATAAATACTTAAAGGTGATCGCCGATCGCCTCTCTCTTAGCTTTAATTCGATTTTTGGAACATCCTCACAATTATATCGAGGTGTCACTGGTAAACTATTTCTTTTTTATTCCAAATCAATAGTTGCAATGGGAGGATAAAGAAGGAAGTGTATTTTTTTTTAACTTCTGTCTTTACGTACTAAGTATATTAAGTATTCTGTTACAGAATATGATTTTGCAGACAAATTTTGATAATAATTATATTGTATTCGATTGGCTATTCAAAATAAAGCCAACATCCACCAATCTACTGTAGGCTACTAAGGAATTTAATTATCTACATATCCTCTCTACGGCCAGTTCTGTACGCTGTCACCATAATATTGAAACCTCTTGTTAAGTGAAACTTAACTAAATAAATTAAACAATGGAAACTGCATAAAAATTGATTTGAAATATTGGAATCAACCACCCATCGATACTAACATCACATCCTAACATATTTTTAGTTATTTACATTGTCCTAACATATTAATTAATACAATAAATTAAAATCACTTCTACTCGACTCATACTGCTAACCGTACTTACAAAACGTGATAAGCGTTTCTTTCCTGCCACGGAAGTAAGCTCATATTTGTTAATTTAGTTGTTACCGGTTTCCAGTGTTGTAGTTTTGGCTGCTTCTAACCAACTTCTACTATCTCTTGTCTTATCTTCTGCGTGACGACAAAAATAGAAAATAACAAAAAAAAAACAATATCAAGAAAAGATCATTATAAAGACCCCTTTTCAAGTTTTAGTAAGTCTTAGGCTAGTATCAACAGTGAGGAGTGAGGATAAAGGAATACATAACTGTGATACAGAGCTTAAAGCCAAATCGTAAGTTAGAAAATGTTCAGTGGTTTTTATTGCTGATTGTACCTCCCTTATTAAACGGAGTACCTTATAAAAATAGGTGAGTTATTTCTAAAATGTACTATCCGAATAACTTCCCACATAATACAATAGCTACCATAAATGGCTATTGCTTTTTTTTCAAACGTGTAAACCGTGTGTTGGCCCTTACATATGGCCCTCTCATTAAGTTGATTAATTGGATTTTTATCTCATGTAGCTGCAATCGTAAATATTTATAGGATGGGATATGCTTGTATAGACGATGCCGTTTAATATTCCATTTCCAAGAGTAATTAGTTAGGTAACTACATTAAATTTCCATTCACTAATTAATTGTGACAATATGGATATTTCTACAGAATCTATTAAATAAAACTGCCTATTCTCCTGAAGCAAATGATGACATTTTAAGGCATATTTTTACCTACATTAATTTAGCATGCATAGGTTAGGTAGAACAATAGCCTATTACGGTCTTGGCTAACGGTCCCACAGTCTTATCAAAAATGAATGAGTCAAGTAAACGAGCCGTTTCCACGGCGCCAGTAATTCTCGTCATCATTTACCTTTCAAAATACAAACACATAATAGCGGTCAATTTGAACTCCACGGTGCGCTAATGGCCTAATGCCTATTTTATTAAGCACTATTTGATACCACCTCATATAGTGGCTGTTAGTAATACGCGGTTGGACACGCGCGTGTTCATACATTGATCATTGTTGTGGCAGATAAACCCCTCGATCGAGATGAGAATTAACAAATAGATGGACGGTAAACACTCACTCATATTTATGAGCCTTTCTGAGTTTGTATTGTTGGAAACCGATTTTCTCTTAAAAACAAATGAAACCAAAAAACTGGTATTTGAAAAAACCTTATGGAAATAATGGTTTGAAAAGAACTACAAAATACACCAGTAATAAGTAGAAGTACTGATTTAGGTGAAGCAGTAAGTGCACCTTGCAGATAACATGTCCTTAAAATGTGTGTATTTTCCTCCTGAAAAAGGCAAAATAAATAAAAATCAAAGCAATAAAGAGAATAGGAAAAGCTAAGCAGCCTGACAATAAAAATAAGAAACATTATCAGCCCCACTTCTTTTTTGCCAATAGAAAAGATAAGACCTACCATCTTACCATAAAAAATGTTTACGAATCACATACGAGTTCTATCGAGCCGTTCGGTAAATTTAGCGTAGGGCATGGCCGCAGTAGGGGAATCAATAAATTTAAACCAGATTGCCCGACCGGCTGTATCTTACCTACATAAATCTAAGAAAGTAGAAATCTAAAAGGAACCAATATGTAGACGTTTTATTGAAATAAATGCAAATTGAGTGCTTTTTTTAAATATATGGATGCTACACGGATATGTTTTGGATTAGATAAATCGTTCTCACTCTCTATTTTTGGTTTGAACATAATTTTAGACAAGTTTTAGTTAAGTACGTACAACTTATTTGGTTTTGGTTTGGCCCGTTTCCAATGGTAATAAGTACTAATGTTAGTGACCACGTTACTCTACAACTTTACTTGGTAAGGATTGAATCTTGCGGTAGACGCATGAACGAACAACGAATGCAAGAACAACAAAAATTAACTAAAGATGAAATTTTATTAAACTCTGCACGTCGCTGATGTTGTTCAACAAAGGGTTGTTTAAATAATAACGCCGTTCAGTGAAATTAAATATCAATTTGTGAGATTAGAGAGTTCTTCCATCGTGAGGCGAAGTGACAGAAACATTTTGTTACTTGTAATCGGATTACGGGGAGCTCGGAACCCCGTGTCCCGGCATTCGGGGACTTTTTGTATTTTTATGGAAGACCTGAAGAGGAAAAGCTATTATCGTGTTTCAGTTTGGAACGGTTTAGTGTAAGTAGTAACTCGTTCTTAAACTGTGGTTCTGTTTCAGCCAAATTTTAAACTAAAGCGAATTTTATTCATAGAAGTGGGGATTCAGTGGGTTTTTTTAATTTTTTTTTTTTTTCGTGGTTTTCAAATAGATAATATAAAGATTTTTGATCAGAAGTGAGACAATTAATATGGGTGATAAAAATATATCTCACTAATATCAATGCAATTACGTAGAGGTACCTACGCGTTCAATTTACTTGGCTACGAACGTAAACTCATCATACTCAGTTTTTTACTTCTGTAACTAACACTTTGAAACTATTTTACACGTTACCCGCCTGCATGTCATTAGTGATGGCGAAGAAACGCTGCTTTTTCAATTTTAACGACGTAATTACGCAAGTCACGAGCGTCGTGTTTGTACGCGTTCTGGCGAAGTGCGAGTGTGTAAGTATGTGTAACATACACTGCGGAAACTGGTCGGCGGCGGCGTCACCGCGAGTGGCTGCGAGCATTTTGTTTCACATAATCGGATTAGGCGAGCGAGCGCCGTCTACGGACAGAGCGTATGCGACACACCACTCGCATATAAATACGAGACTTGACCCTTACGTCGGATTTAACATCACCCCGCTGGATGCGCCGTATAATCAGCTTTAAAAACTATAGCGCTTTCAAAGCCGTCCCAAAAAGTTAAATTTATTTTACGAATTTGAATCCCCGTAAGGTAAAATATTCTGACGGTGAACTTCTCCTGTATTCGACGTACGTACTTTCCCTTGAGTTATTTTATGCGTAAAAATAGGTGCACGTCGCTAAGGCCGAACTCGCAGACTTTCATTACACGGATCAGTAGGCTTGCGCTCAGGTTCGCCGAGTAAAGCCCTTCCGTAGCCAACCAAGATTACTTCGACGGTTTCTTGGCAATTACCACAAGCGTTCGATCGCTGAAAAGGCTAACTAAACACAACTAGATATAACTAACATAGGAATTACGTCAAAAATGTGCAATAAACATTAAAATACACCACATACAACAATATAGTGAGAATAAACGTGCTCTTATCGTAAGACATGCATAGCGTGATAACTACCTTTAGACGCAGAACTACGGTATCTAGAAAGCTGAATCGGATGGTCGCAAGCGGCTACTCTACGTGTGAAATGTGCTTCCGCTGGTTCCCGGGAAAGATCTATTTATGCATTATGTTCCGCACTGTTACTGTTCGTGTCAGAAGCCGTGTCAACAGGGCATGAGCGGTACAATCGACAAAATATTTCTCTCCGGAATCACGACGGGCAGACTGTGTATTAATGGAGTGCCTCACTTACCAAACTTCAGAAGATGGCAACTAAGGTGCTCCACCACAATTACCGCTTGCGTAACCCTGGGAAAAATATTTTTCTCCGTGAATCTAACGTGTAAGTAATTCTTATAACAGTGGTTGGTCTTATAATTAGGGGTTCATCAATATACTCCGTGACTGCTCTGGGTGTGATGGCTTATTTCTAACATGCTGATTTATATTCTGTGAAGAACAACATTGGGTTGATTTTACACTAATAGAGTGATTTTTCTGTGTTAGTTGTTTTAAAACCAAATTGGACATGTCTACTTAATGTACAAAGTTGAAATGAAAATTACTAGAGCCGCTACCCGGCGCTGTTACACAAATCTATGAAACTAATACACAAATGACTATAGTTTATAGGTAAGTACATATTCTAACACACAATTGCAGTAATTATTGGTAACTAAGACTCGACGTGGCTCGTAATTTACGATAATAGTCTCGGACAATAGTGAAGACAAATAAGAAATACTCAAGTACCTATAGTCTACGCTAACAGTAAATAAGAAGTGAATTATTATAATTGGCAGTTTATATATTACCCTTACAGCTAATATATTAGTTGAGTAGTAAATGAAAACCTGTAAAAGATCATGTTTATTAATAAATATTACTTATAAATCTGACAGTAGAGAGCTTAAAACTAGACACGGACACAAATGCAATTTCAAGAGACGAAGTGACCTCTTTGAATATGAATATTTAATAATAATTTGTTTTATTTAATGGTGTTTTCCTTTTATAGACATCGAAATAGGTAAAATAAATTTTATACGTTTAGGTACTACTTCATAGATACAAGTATAATCGAACCTTGTAGAGATTTGCTGTTATGACCGCGGAAGAATGTTTTTACAAATGTTTAACGTCTTCATTTGTCATTTTTAGTATTTGCAATATGTCAAATAGTTGACGTTTACCATTACGACGAGTATCGGCGGTCTCGGGGCTGAAAAGGAAATCGTTCGTAATCAGACGAATTACGCAATAACAGATAATGTGCTCTAGATTCATAAGACGTAAATAGATAAGAGCATGACGATATGTAAACAGAATTAAGGGTATTTGATAACCTTGATAAGTATGACAACAGTTTATAGCCACATTGTTTATTTATTAAATTCTCGACATAATTAATAGAATGAAAAATAAAAGAAACGAAATAAAAAAAAAGAAAGGTTTTTTTATTATTATTAGAATATTTTTTTAAGGCGATAAGACCGCCCATTGTACTACCCTTGTTTACCTATTGTAATTCTTCTGTACAGTGTTTAATTTTGTTTCTGGTGTACAATAAAGAGTTTTTCTATTCTATTCTATTCTATTTTTTTTTTCATGACTAATTTTCAAACATGAATTTCATATTATTACAACAGGTCTAACTTAACTGCTTGAAATAGATTGTTATCTAGTCCTTGAATATTGGTTCTTGCTACAGATAGAAAAAATAACAGAGCATTATTTCGTATTGACAACGATACAACTATTGAAACAAAGCTGCGCACACGCAGTGATAACGTTAATGATCAACGCATTAAACGAATCCCGATCACGGTCGAAAAGGATCACGTATCCAAACAGAGTAGATGTATCGAAAAAGCATATTGTGAAGCCAACAAACAAGCATTGTGGTGAGTCGGGTGCGGTGTCCGGCAGTGGAGGTCGCTTGCTCATTGAGTACTCGCCAATTGAGATAATGGCCTCAAATGCAGATGATTACTGACCCATTCATTGGAAACTAGCTGCTACTAACTTGCCGCACTCGCAATTTATATCATTGCATCAACATTCAGTATCACTATTAAATTAACTTAACGCAAACCACGCGCGCCCTGCCCGAGCGACGTGTGTTTACCTGACCTGCGGCCGGACAGTACCAAAATTCACGCACTAAAACTTCATATGCTGCTGTAACGCTTTAGAGGCGTAACGGAAATAGAAATGGAATATTGTGGAACATTTCAAATTTACTAATAATAATGATTTTGCACGGCGCGATGCACTTGCCTCGTGGTTTACCGACGCTTTCTAACTAATTGAGTATTGTTTTTCGAATTGTGTTTGAATACACGTTTCCAATATCAATTTAGAGGGCAATTAGTGAGATCGACTAAAACTGCGAGTTTATATCTGATCTCGTTAGAATTTAAAGTGATCTTGTTGTTAATTACACATTTTGATTTTATTACTAAGCGATAAAATTCAATGTAGTACCATTAGCAGTTCGCGTGGCAGATGATTTACGTTAGCTTCGTCGTATAGACGAGATTTACGATGTCACACATAAGTAGGTAGGTTCAGCTATTTTCGACTCCGACTATCTTCACACTTTAATTATAGATGTATAATATAACAAAATAATTTTTCAGCTATGCGACTCTCCTTGAGTATAAATATTGTTCTAGTTTGCGTCTGTCTGATGGCGTATTCTTAACGTTTGAAGTGTTTTAAATAACATATTGGTCACGAATAAAAATGTCTCAAACCAAGAATCCGCATTTTTTTAGACGTGGACAACAGAAAAAGTATAATAAATGTTTTAACACTGTTGTGTATTTTACGTCAAAATTTATTCGTTTCTAAATTAATTAATTAGTTAGGCATTAACCTCATTAATCAGCAAAGCAGAATACATTTTCTTACATGAAGTTTTTTTTAAGCTTGCTCTAATCTTTTACACAAATAAACCTTTCATAATACACTTTTATACAATCAGGTGCAATCCTATACGCCTATAATATATTTTAATGCCACATTAATCATAATCCTCAAAACGTTTATCCTTAACCAATGTAATTTAAAAAAAATCCCATTTTAAATTTTAACTACTTAGACAAAGTATTTTATATTTTGTCATAAAACGGGAAAAAAGGCTAGGTACTAGGTACCTACCTAGTTTACGTATTAGTAATCTATAAAAGTAGTACCGGATATATACAGACATTTCAGAAAAACTTTTAGGACAGGCCGTCAAAGTAACCCCTGATTTAATTAACTATCAGGGGGGGTAACCACGTACTTATTCTTATTCCATGCAGTTCATTTTAAGGCCTTAAATTGAATGGCCTAGATTAGCACCACACTCTTATAAATGACAAACGTGACGTGACGTCACTCAAAAATAGACTGAAGAGAATGACAGAGAAAGAGAATGAGATGGAGCTATATAAACTCCTATATATGCAAACAAATTGTTACGATCTCTTTGGATAAATGTCTCTGGTCGACTTATGAACGCTGAACGAGATTGGTGGTTATAGTTAGCAGGGCAGTTCAGTTTAAGGCCTTAAACTGGATGGATTTAACTGTTCGTGGTGAGGCTCAGGACTTTTTATCAAAGCGCCTTCTAGGCATTTGGAGTAAGCATTATCAAACGTGTTAACACATTTTATGCTTAGTAACACCCAAACTTTAAAAATATAATCACCAAATCGTACCAAAACCATAAAATATTTACCGAAAGTTCCTATAGCGGTTGGTTCCATGGAGAAGTCGTCGATGACTAATATCTTCACGTGAACTTTAAAAACAGTCCGATCGGCATTTTCTTTGCAGGAAACGTCAATCATAGGCACGGCACGGAGCTTTAATAAAATTGAATCCAATAAAATAAGCGGATTGGCATGAAAGCCGCAGTTAGAAATGTCAGCGAAGAGTGAATGGACTCAAGTTTTTGTTTATTTATTTCTGCATACGTCCGCATGCATGTGCCAACGAGCAAAGAGATCAGAAAACACTCAAAACAATGAAGTCATTAGTCTTTGCTATTTTCAGCAAATAATGCCACAAGGTCTATGAATAGGTGCGGACGCGTGTCGAGGTTTCCATGTCGCCTTCGATTATTGTGTGGGTAATAAACATACGCCAACATTAAACTAAGCTGTTCTTAGACACATTCGATATATTTCATTTTACTGCCCGACAATTGCTCTACTCGTAGTTCGTACGTAAACGCAATCGACGACTGACTTTTTTATGAAGCGACGAAAAAATTTATTTGCCAGTTTTCAACATCGCACCATAGTATATGTTATGTTCAACTTTTAAAATTGAAATGAGATTTCATTTTAGATCGAAACCGCACTCGTTTTATGCGTGTAGTTAAATATATTTTTGCTGAAGAAATTTGGGATTCGATGAACAACTTTGGTTATTTGCGAGCCGATATATCCGGTGGGTTTAAGAGGTATTCAAGTGGATACGATGCGTCCACCATTTAGGTTAATCGTTTCTGCTGCTGAATTGTCTACCCTATCTATCTGGCGTAGTGGAGTACCTACAGTTGTATAAGTTTAATTATGAGATACTATGGTATCAGTTTCTAAGCGTATTAGATCCGCGGGCTATCGCGGGCCATTCGCGCGGTGCGTGTGCGCAAAGGTCGTCTGTGCAATCATTCGCTAGTGCAACTAACCGAGCCGTCACTCACCGCCCGAGTGGGACGGACGACACAAATAAAAGCTCAGATTAACTGTTTATCTGTTGCTATTATCTGCCTGAAGCTCGAGTCTCGACCGACATAGCCTAAACGTGTCGATTCAACGAAGATTTATTTGGTGTGCAGCAAGGCGTATCAAAGTTCTCGTTGGGAAAGGTCATGCCATTATTCACCAACAAATTTCAATCGATCTACCCGGTATATGAATAAGCAGTCCCCAATACAGCTAACAAAATCGGTCATCTCAAACAGAACCCAAACAATTCAACACTATTTTAATGAAATCTGTTAAATCTGATGCTCTCTACTTTGATTAGGTCCAGTGTATCATGCAACTAAGCATTCTAATTAAATGAACACTTTCAACGCAACGTCTAGAGCCCGCCGTAAAACTTGCATCGTACCGTAACGCTATTTAATCCCACACTTAGTGTAAACCCACTCAAGTGCAGAACAACCCTTTGCCTAAACTAATATTTGCATTTCCGTGTAAATAGCGAACACTTCGGCCCGACGCGCACCGTGTGCCACTAATACTCGTGTCGTGCGAACGTCTTAGGTCGCGAGAAGCCATAATCAGAAGTCAACATGGGCTATAAGCACATGTGTACGTAGTTACATGTATTGCTGCTCGTATTGGAACTGCTGGAGAACGTTCGGTGGTTTTGAATGTGGTGCGTGCAGTTCTGAGCTTTTCAAGATAGAATCATAGAAAACCGTGCAAAAAATCTAATTGGCTGCGCTGCACTAGAGGGGGCTAGACTTTAGAGCCTTGAGCATCGCCGCAATGTTGCCAGTTTATCGGTTTACTATAAGATACATTTCGGGGAATGTGCGATGGAGTTGCACAAATTGATTCCTCCATCTTCTTTCCACTAGGTAAGGCTACGGTCAAACGTTGCCTTTTCTGCAATAAAAAAAAGATAGCTGGGAAGTTTTAAGTTTCTTTTAACGCGAGAGCGCGATACCGCCGTGGATTATTGACTTGACGGGACATGACAAATTCATAGCTTAATAATAGCATGTTCCTTACTTGGAGAATCAGATTAGCTAAGTAGAGATACATCAGGGCACGTCACGCGTGGCGTGTGTATAATGTTTATGTCGCCCACGCCATACTAAGTAACTAACATTATCCCGCATTTTGAACAAACTTGCCTATATATATTTTTTTATTGGGGAAGCATTTCACCTCACCTCACCTGATGGTAAGCGAGGACGCGGTCGACGGTGGAGCATGCTTGCCCACAAGATACCTTTCACTGTCGACTTGAAGACTTTCAGATTATAGCTCTCGGGAAATACAGACACGATATTATCTAAGACACTACGGCGACCACCATCTCTAACAATGCAATGAATCGAAACGATGAAGACGGCTAGGCGGCTATACCAATAATAAAACCAATAATACCCTATTATTTCCAGACACTCCAAATGTCTATAAAACTGTCAAAGCAAAGGATAGTGAGCACAATGATCAAGGTACAGACAACGACAACAAATCAGAGCTAAGAACAACAGCACATTTCTCAGCAGTAGCGTAACAAGAACACTCTAAGCTCAACGAACGCTAGGCAGATTCCAACGTCTAAGTTCAATGAAAGATTTATCGACAAGAGATTCTATTATTAACGGCAACATTATTCAACAATGTATTTCGACGGAACATAACAAATGAACGGCTGAATTAAAAACAAACAAATGCAGCTAATAGTTTTACAAGTTCCATGTTAAATCACGTCAAAACGCTGTGAGTGAGCAACTTGTTTATTTCGAATTTCAATGCATTTCAGCCTTATATCCGAACGAGGTGGGTACTTGGCAATCTTCCAAGTACTTTCTCTTATTGCTATTGCACAAAATCGTGGTAACGTAACATTCCTGCAATTTTTCATAATCAAACATTACTATCTGAATACGCACGCTGTGGCAAAAATAGAGCATAGATTTTAGAGCGAGTATTTCCGCTTCGGTGAGTGCATTGATCGCATATATTTTCATGCATTTAACTTCTGCTTTTGAATTGCGTAGGAACAAAAACTTCAAAGTTGTTTACGCTGAAGAGCGATAGTTTTCTCAGTATCTTGTTTACTGTTAGCAATTTTGATTGCTGGCGTGACAGTGATTTTAGCAATTCCACAGCATATAGTTTAATTTCAATAATTAGATGTACCTAAACTTTTCCAACAGGATCGCGAAAAGGCCATTCTAATACTTGAATGATTTAATTATTTGTCGTAAATATAGGAAAATAAATTTTGAGTGAGAGAGCAGCGCCTGCCCAGCTTTCATTAGATGCTCTTGAAGTCTGAAGCCGTTAATTGTGGAGTATTTACTCACTTCTGACCTAGTGACAACCCCTGCTTTACCTTGAAGCGTTAGGTTTCTCGAGACTGCACTATAAATTGCCAAGAAGAACTTTTGCTGGCAGTTTGACAGCTGAAAATTTTTTACAGCTATCAGTCTGGCTTAGTGTGAATAATCTAGGTAAATACATTTTATTGTTATCTAATGATTTACAAACCTACATTAATTTTACCGTTGAGTAATGTTATGTTATTTCGATAAACTCTTACTACTATTTACAGAATATATATCATCATCATCAACCGATATCAGCCCACTGCCAAGCACGGGTGTCATTTTCGTGAGAAGGATTTGCCCATAATCCACCACGGGGGCCCGGTCCGAATTGATAGATCATAGACCTCCGAAATAATTCTCGGTTATGTGGTTAGAAAAAAATATAGATATATATATATACCTATATGTAATTATTATTTGGTCTTTAATATGCAATGTACTTTTTTTTTTATTTTGTGTAAATTATAGTGTTCGATACTATTCTTTAAGTTTATTAATTTTGATTCGAGCTCAATATTTAGCTTTTCAGTGCTTTCCCTATGATTTCACAGTAATCCGTAGTTTACCGTTAAGTAAACCCGGCTCGATTACCGGATAATTACCGGCGCCCGCATCGAACCCAATAACGGTTTAATTAAATATCACACGCACGGCAGCCGCCAGGTTATTAACTGATGACATTCAATTATGTACGGATGTAATAACATGCTTTACGTGGTGGATCTTGCTCACAGATTTTTTGTGTATAAGTAAGTTATAGAAATAACAAACGTGCGAATGTACATGTGACCAGTGTTCACAACCGTACGATAATTATCGTACATGTAGTGAAAGTTTTCAACTATGTGTCCAAGCAAACATTAAAACTTTTTTTATACTACAGCCATTATCCTGAATTGTACGATATTTTTGACCTATGTTGGTCCATATACGATAATTCTACGGCTCTGGTACGATAGGTGCCTCGCGTCAGGTTGTGAACACTGCTAGTGCTAGCTAGTGACATATATCGTCACGTACCATCAGTGAGATGGTGGTGAAATGATTGCTTATCATGTTTTTTCTTTTCCCTCTTTTGTTTCGCTTGTTGTCTATGTTGTGAAAAATAAATGTTTTATTTAATATTTTTTTTATTCTCATTAAATATATGCAAAAAATCGTGTTCGTTCCACCACCACCAACTTCATTGGGGATATATTTCAGAAGAAGACTTACACACCCATATCAATCAAAGAATATAAATAGCTACAGTAAAAAAGTAATTGGAAACAATACACCTAACAATTTTGCTCTACTAATTCACAAATACGCATATAAATAAGTATCTAGCCAGAGCCGAGCTTCCCCATCATATCCACATTTGTATACCGAAATAGAATATAAGATGGAACGCAATAATCCCCTAAGAGTATAAAACACCCGATAAGTGCGGTCGCGATTCTAATATTTGGGTTAGTTTTACTACTTGGTGCTAAAAGAGAATACACGGCGTAGTGCGCGTCTCTCAGCGCGAAAACATAATCCGAATCTTTATTCCTTCTTATATTAAGTTGAGAAGTTAATACAATAGCACTTTGCGTTCTCTATCCGCGAAACTACGGCTAAATAAAGCGAGACATGGCATGTATTGTGTAACATGAATTCCCATGTTTCTGCCGCGGAATGATAATACGGTTTAGTTGCAGATAATACGAGTACATGTGAAGCCAGACAGACAAAATGTAAGTAAGTTTGTAGTTAGGGACAGGGGAGCAACGGGTAGTTCGTACACATGAAATAGGTGGTAAATATTGAAGAATTTTACGCTACATTATCTAAATAGGGACATTTATTTAAAGCTATAAACCCAAATCTCGGAGTGCTTAATTATTTAAACTAGATACTACCCTAATAAAATTGCCTCTATGATAGATATCTTATACCCAATCTTATATCTTTATCCTATACAAAAATTACCTAATAGTGATAATTTTGGATAATGTCCTTCGATAGGAATTATCATACACAGCTACCGATTTTTATTTCGCAAGATGCATTTTAGCAATTAGGTACCTACGGAATGTTATCGCTACTCTATAATGCGATAATTGGTGTTTATTTTATCACGATGCGATAAATCGTATTTGCTGTGTGTTACGATCAGATGCGATTTTATAAAGTTTATACCAAATAATGACCAATAAATAACCATTATTAATATAATATTCGAGCTTGGCGATACTCATTTGAAATAATAATAATGTAATCATAAATAAACCTAATAATATAATAATGTAATATAAATTATGTAATAACGGTCGGTTTATTATTTTTGAGTCATATTTAAAGCTGTTGATTGAAAAAAAGTTGCATTAAATTAAATTAGTACCTACTGATAACTTAACGGTTTAACCGGTATGTAGTATTATTATGTATTTTATAGTTTTACTCAGCCCATTAAGTAACCATCGCGTATGTATAGCTAGGTACATATTATATGAATTTATTGGCCAAGGTACTACGTTTAGAATTGTTATTCATGTGTATCGCCAACACTATCTCTGACTGAACTTTGCACTAATTGAAGTGATATCCCGACATTAATCAATTTGAAACTACTTAAGTATCTGATGGTTAGTAAATATTCAATGAATGACTTCGGTTTGTCATTGAATAATTGTATTCTGTGTTAAGATTTAGGTACCCTCTAAGTTATTAAATAGCATCAAGCATCAACTCAGAGCGGTGGTAGCCTAGTGGGAGAACGTCCGCGTTCCAATCAGAAGGCCGTGAGTGCAAATCCCAGTGCAGGCACGTACCAATGTGTTTCCGTAAAACATATGTACGTAATTATAACGCGCTTTTCAGTAAAGAAAAACATCGTTAGTAAACCCACATACCTACACGAGAATTATTTCGGAGGTAGGTATGTATCCATCAATCCGGAGCGGGCCCTCGTGGTGGATTATGGCCTAACCCTCCTCACGAAAGTGAGGGGAGACCCGTGCTCAGCATTGGGACGTAAATGGTTGATGATGATGATGATGATCAACTCAGAACTCATCTTTTAAATAAAAATAATTTGGAACCGGAACCTCGAATTCGTACAACTCTAGTAAGTAATAGCATTTGGCTCACCAATGTGAACAAAGTAGGCTTTACATTTTGGTGTATCTCATAACTGATCCACACTTTACTAATAACTATTTAATACGACACCATTGTGACACTAATTGTAAAATTAGTTTTGTTCTAGTTTTAAGTTTTCTTTGTTCTGTGGTGTTTCAATAAAGAGTTTATCTATCTATCTACGACATAAAAAAGGAAATTAAAAATATAAGCAAACAGTCTCGTCCTGTTTATTTGCTTTCTGTCTGTGGTCCAGTTTCAACTTCGTGATTGGTTAATTAGTTCTCACTAACACCGTGGATGGACGTGCTAATTGACGTATCTTCCGCACAAGCATGCTATACTATATACTAAAGATGTCTCGCAGGTCTGCCTGTCTGCTCAAGTCTTAGCCCATGCTCCCGCTTGGCTGGACTGTGACGTGCAGTTGTTTTGTGTTCACATTTGCTACAAAAGTAGAAATTAGAGTTACAGACGCGAAAATATTCTTGATCAAATCACACGTTATGATGCATAATGATTGATGGGCGGATTTAAGATCAGTCCGGACTTGATTAAGAACAGTCCGCTACAAAAGTAGCTGTAGTTCTACGTTAACATTTTGTATAATATAATGTTTGTAAAGTTGAATTAGAAGTTAGGTATGCAGTTAGGTTAGTGTGAGCTATTTCAGTATGATTTTTTACTTGTTGCAAATGTATAACCCTAAACCTCGGGGGGTAACCTTTAGACTATGGAACTTACTATTGATACGTAATCAGTTTACACGTCCTATAAATTACACGTATTAATCCTGTTAAATGGGCAGATTTTATCTTTATGACTTGACGGAATCTATTGCGTGCTCGGAGAAAGATAGGAATCGAACAAAGATCAACTATTGAGCACGGTGACAAATACTTTTGAAGTAAAACTTCTTTACGCACGCTTGACTTGGGCTGGTGAATGCATTACGAAAAATATGATCGGGCGACGCGAACGGAAGTTCAGAGGTAGATATAAGTTAGTGAAGATAGAAAGAGAGAAAGTTACGTTTCTTATAATTATTTTTTTAAATATCATTAATATATTTTTATTTTTAATATTTTTTAATTTTTATTATTATTAATATTTTTTTAATAAGTTTTAGTTCTACTATGTGTCCTATCACACATTTTGTTTTTTTTTAATTAGTCGAATGGCTAACAAAGACATAACTATTTCCTGTAAAAAAAAATACGTTTAAGCGTTGTACCTACAAAGATTTGCAAGGGAAGTACATAACCTCGCAAATCGTCTCTCATAACTTTAACAAAAAGGTAGTAAAAGTCCGTCTTCAAATACCAAAATGCTCATCTTGAAGAATTAAAACAATCTCTCTCAGCCACTGAAACAAATATTTGCTTCGGCGAGTCAACAGTAATTTCTTTTCTTTGTTAACGCAACCCCAAATTATGTTTGAAATCCGTAAAACCTAAACTAATTAGTATTTAAAACTATTCGACAATGTTTCGAAAGTGAATTGGTTTTAAATTGTTATTAACTATTTTATATAAACCTAGATAAAGCACGTGCTCAGTGCCTAGTAATGAAACAAATGATGAATTGATTTAGAATATGTAGGTAAATACATATTTGTACAATTAATTGCATAAAAAATCGCAGTAGGTACTATACCAAAGTATACGAGTCACTGCCTTATTATCTGAATATTTATAAAAATGACCGGCCAAAATAACAAGACACTCGTTATCTTAAATTTTGTGATTATTTTCTGACGCAAAATGAGTAAAACATTATCAACTTTATCGCAATCAACATCTCTTTTCTACTATCACGACGATTGTCATAGTAAACATGATGTAATGAGTATTTTACGCATTGCAACATTTTGATAACAATCAATTTTGTATTAGGTCAGCCCAGGCTACCAACAATCAACATTTTATTTGTTCTTCAAAAACCAAACAACGCATAAAGTTAACAAAACGGTGACGTCTGTTACTCTCGATAGCTTCACTATTTAGAGCAAGAATGTTTTGTCATCTGGCAATTAACACAATATTATGTTCAAAGAAAATTCACTGGATAACACATTTATGAATATCTCTATTCTATGTCAGAACAAAGTCTTATATCGCGCGTGTATTTATAACCTCTAGTAGGTATGTGAAACTTTCATTACCTAGAGGAAGAAATATTTGTGTGTCACTAAAATTTAAAAAGTAAACCTAGCTTTTAGTTCGCATTACGGCGGCGTCAATTAGCATGTCGTTTGAAGACACGTTGCTTTGTCGTCTCGCACGTTCTGTTTGGGAGTAACAGACGGATACTGCGTGTTCAAAATTGAGCATTCAGCATGAATTCTAAAGTTCGGTATCGAACAGTGGAGATGTTTTGTACAGAGAGCGAAGCATGAAGTCGTGCGCGCGACAAATGAGTAATGGCAACAACGCAGCGGCGTGTGTCGTCTCAGATCCAAATATCCGAACGATCCCAGATGTGTGTCTGGATGCAAGGATTGCACAAGTTATGCAAGCTGCCGCGAAATAATCCTACTAGCATACAAGAATTCCAGCGCGCATTGTACGCCTACTCCGAGAAATTAGAAACGTCGAAACATCTTGCTATCTTTTGTAAACTGCGGAACTATCTGCGTCTCGCATTATAAAATGTAGTTGTAACTGGTGCAAGAATGAAAATAAAAGAGATAAAAAATGGCTCAAGTACTGTCATCAGTTTTGAATCTAACAAAAGTAATTACGGTTTCTCTAAGTTGTTCAATGAAACAGTTAATAAAATGAAACTGATACGACAGAATTATTAGAAGGCATATGGATTGCGTCTGCTATATTAAGGTCAATCAGCATTTGAACGCTGGAATTAAGAAATAAACGCAGTCACGTGGGCGAATTGCATGTTAAACAAGTCGGAACTCGGAACCATAAACCTTATCTAAACATCACGAGCACAGATAAAACGTGTCGAGATCGCCGGATTATTTATAATTAAAATAGTTTCTACCACCACGAACTCATCCAAAACATATGACTGCTCTTAGCTAAAGCTTTTTTCACGCCGTTTTATCGTGCAACGATACCGAACTTAAAAAAATGTCACGCGTCGTATAGTCTGTGAGCAAGCGCAGCTGCGGTTGCGCATTTTTACTTATTAAACATCAAAGATTCATTAATGAAGCGTTCTTTTCTTATATGTAAAAATAATAACGTTTCGTTTTATATTAAGAATTCATAGGATGACGCATCGCATATCAAATCCAAACAAAATAAACCTCGATCGTGTCGTTTACTGAACGCTAAAAGCTAGATCTGATTTATTATTTTTTTCTGTCCTGATTTATGCGGCTAAAGAAGTGTTCGCATGCGCACTCCCATGTCTATTTGCGG
The DNA here is from genome assembly GCA_912999815.1 of Campaea margaritaria. NCBI lineage: Eukaryota > Metazoa > Arthropoda > Insecta > Lepidoptera > Geometridae > Campaea > Campaea margaritaria. The sequence goes on from OU538792.1 coordinate 5,017,632, forward strand.
CTAGGCTGAAATAACCGGCAAAACGAAACTTGTATCCGGCCCCTTGTCGGCTTCTATAGTAGTGATTGCGACCATAAAAAGTTCCAAAGTGCTCCAAGAATCTGTAAGCGCTACCGATATAAACTCTTATGGTTTCCCAGACTTACGTGGACGCGCATTAATTGAAAACGTACAGCTTTCCATAGAAATGAAAGTGTTGATGTTTGTGCCCGTTAATCTAAAGTTTTATTTCCACATAGCACTTCGGTATTCAGTGACTTCAGTCAATGGTTATCCAGTTGACAGTCACTGGTAAATGCTACCACTACCTACCACTTATTTATTGCCTTTGTTCGCGGAACTCGGCTGTCCATGCCGTTCATTTTGACACCGCGTGGAGAAGGCACGTGTTAAAAAACAATCAAACACTTGACGACAGTCGACATAGCCAGACAGTAAAAACAGATCCACACACACACACACAGGCAAGTGTATTGAATATATAGCTTTTGGTTTCGTAGTGTAAATTGGACCAAAGAAATGCGGGTAGGTACCTAGTCGGCCGCCGCGCCGTGCGCTTTGTAAGAGGGATTATACCACCGGTCTGCGGTAATGCGGTTAGGTCTGCACTCTTTCCTCTTGGCCACTTGCTAAATCTCTTCTCTGTCAGATCAGTCCGTGGCCAGTGCCCGAATAACATGGTATAAAGTTCCCTTGCTAATGCGAGCCGAATATACTCTTTGAAGCTTTGATGGCCACCTGCGGCTTTCAATAACCCGCTTTGATTTGAAACAGTGGTTTATTTAAAGTTACGCTTCAGTAGTTTTGTGGGTTGATTGTAACATTTGTAATGGGCAACATTAAACAATCTATGTTCTTTGAAAACAGATATGATTAAGTACTCGCATGTCAACATCAAGTTGACAATATCGGTGACAAGTACGAAGCGAACTGAGAATAATAAATAGGCCACAAACTGAAACGTTCATCTTTAAAAATATACCGGCATTTCTTATAACAACGCTTCGGAAATGACATCCGCTCAGAAGAGCGATAATGATCTACTACCGTCACGTCAAGATAGCTAATAATAGGCAGTTGAAATAAGGTCCCCACTGCAGCTGAATGCTTTCCCACAATTCTTAACTGGTACTGCTTCTATCTTAAAAACGAAGAAAGATCTGATGAACCTGAACGTTTTGATATCTACGAAATCGTAAATCTGAGACTATCTTCCTTTTAGCTTTGCTGTAGGTACCTATAAATCTGTCCGCGTCGAGCACGTTTTACATTTTACGATTTTAACGTCATCGGGAACCTTCAAGTTTTTTGAATGGATAGGACTGGCTAAATTATTGATGCCACAGATACATCAGCTGGTATTCCAAATACGTATTTTCATTACCATTGGTAAATCAATACGGCTGCTCACTCTAGTGGCATAGAGACGATTTTCTGATAAACACAGCACCCACAGTTGAATCAGTAGTTATTAAAGCTGATTCGAAGCGCAACATTAGTTTGCAACACCAAGTTTCCACCTGATGGCAGGAAGTTTATTAGACGGCAACACAAGTAAGTACGGCGTAGCGAGACTCCGCTAGAAGTTAAATAAGGACAATCAGCTCATTCTGCATCAGAGAGTCTACTGATGCATTATTCAACGTATGCAAAATACCTGGATTAATAATTGATGAAGGCAAAGGTGAATTGTTCACAATCGGCAAAGGATCGAACCCTTTCAGTCTCTGAAAGAAAAGAGCTCGAGAACTCTCCATGCAGGATATTCAATGGTAATGCTGAGATAGTGAGTGCAGTGGAGCTGTTAAGGAAGAGATGTGCTTGACTTAATTCAGCAGCACTTGGGACACAATACCTACTATAGCCAATAAATAAATAATAGTACATAGATGTATCTCTCTCTGTGTAATTATCACTCGCTTTTCGGTGAATGAAAACATAAGAATAATTACATTTTCTTACTTTAAAATTAGAAAAATTGTTACACAATAAAGCTACCCACGTATCTAAGCGTAACCTATTTAAAGTTGACCTGTGCTATTGGATGTCGCGGTTTATTTTCTGACTGCGCCCGAGCCCGACGGACGCGTACAAAACATTCGGAGGAAATTGAGTCACAAAACGGTCTTACAGACGCAATGCGCACGAGCAGCGTCGAGGCGAACAATAAGTCCGGCTCGCAGATAATGACCGTAACAAGACCGACGACGGTCACGGCTGTATTGTGTATACCGGCTTAGTCCGACCAACCTCACGTGCCCAGTATCCAACCATCGAGGCCTGCGCAGATGAAGAAATTTTTGAACAAAAATCCCCAGTTTTCTGTAAGAAAATCCCTTTTTAACGCGGTACTTGGCCCTCGTGTGCGTTATTTGATGCAGTTCTAAGCTGTTTATTTCGACGGACAAAAAAGGACAGCCCCTCGTTTGAGCAGATCTTTATCGCTACCTACAAGTAGGTACATATATTTACCTACCATCAATTATTTAAAGAAATGATAGAGAGGGAAACGTTTTTCAACTTATGCCCTGCCAGTAAAAAAAATCTCTATCTCTGTCTCAAGGACTATTTATTCGCATTAGCTTCTAGTAAATATAATGGTTCAAAGCTTTTCCTTTCCTTTAAAGATTATCTTGGTTTTATCTTGGCATCACATTCTTTGGAATGATTTGGAACAAAAGTAACGGAGAGACATTGTTAATAGAGATTACCATGGTGTACGACTATGTTGTCCCACAATAGCTGTGGGAGAATGTGACACGTACCTAACTATGGACGACATAGCCAATGTATGAAAGCTAAAAGAACATTGGCATAGCGATAATGGAAAACGGGTGTCTGAAGCCTGCTCCCAGTAAACGTTACTGGGATTGCAGATGTTACTGAATACTTCGCTTACGGGGGGATAGATACTTCTATTTACAGAAAACCTATTGCAATCATCAGCTTTCTATGGAAATATTTTCCCTAAAGGGAACTTATCTCATGATGGGGATAACGAGAGAAAATGTGAATCATAATTTATGATGCAATATATTCAATGGTATAACTGACTTTAGTGGGTGTGTATCGCAAAATACGTGACATATGCTGAGATGGTGTGTGATTTTTTTTTATCAGTGACTTGGCTCTAGGTAATATTTATTTGTAGATATTAGGTATGGCTATCGCGGGGCGTCGCCGCATGATTTATTTACATTCAGAATGTTAACTTTTATCTCCCCCTCCGTAAACTACCTATTAACTAGGCCTTATAGTGCAAGGACTATTATTCATTCTGTGGCCTTATATGCTGAGAAAGAGCGAAAAACAGCAACAACACAATATTGTAACATATTGACAATCGACCTCCGCCGTCTACACTTGCCCTATCTGTATACTTATTTGTCAATAGACAATGGTAATGATTTGTGGTTGATGATGTGTTTGTTCATCACGCTTGCCTAGGCCTAGTGCTAGTTAAAGTACCTAAGTGATTGTAATGGACTAACGTCAGTCATCGTGTTTATATTCTATCGTTTATTGCATCATAATATGTGACTTACTCGTAGGTGTCATATAATAAACTATAGCATCGAGTATGTTGTCCCAACTTTGATTTGGTTCGTCTTAAGATAATACTCAGAACATTATATATTTTGTAGTATGTTCTAGGACCTACTCTACCTTATCTAGAGGTGAGTCGCATATTTTTTTTAAACCCTTGACGCAAATACGACAGCTTTTTATAAGTTTGACGTGTCTGTGGCATCGTAGCTCCCGAACGGATGAACCGATTTTGATTTTGTCTTTTTATGTTTGAAAGGTAAATTACCACTGTACAGGCTTCTTTTTCTGACGTAAGGTACCGTCCATAGGATTACGCTACTATTTCGTAGCTTAAGTGTTTAGTTTATCACTTGCACCACTTTTTAATGAAAGTGGAGTAGACAGACACTTAAGCAACAACCAAATAAAGTGACCGCATCAGATTCGGAAAAGAGACGCTCGTGTTCCGTAACTCTAACTGCATAACTTCCTATCTCGGGTAATGAAAAATGAATCACTTGAACCGGCAATATGAACTAGAATATCGTACCCTTGTCCCATTTCGTTCATATTTCAAGAATGTTTGAACAAAACCGAAGATAGCAACTTCGAAACAGTTGTTTGCATGTTACGAAAGAGATTGTCAACAAAAATAGATCTCCAGAGTGGTCAGCCATTAAAAAGATATTAAAGTTTGGCAATATCAAAAAGATGAGACAAAATTGCTCTCATGAGACCACTCGCGTTTTCTAACTTTCTAATAATGTCCCCATTGTCAATGGAATAGTAAATAACAATAAAGTAGTTTGAACAAAATGTTGACATCAAATTGAAAATGAAACCAAACACTGAAAATAGTTTTGTTCCATCGTAAGTATGCAGGAAATCTAAGATATTTATATTATTTATTCTCCTATAACTTGGTAATTTTTTGTTCTTATTTTTTGTGTAGGTTTTCGTAAGTAATAATTTTAATAAAGAAGCGGTGGCAGCCTAGTGGGAGAACGTCCACCTTCCAATCAGAAGGTCGTGAGTTCAAATCCCAGTGCAGGCACGTACCAATGTGTTTCTGTAAAATATATGTACGTAATTATCACTCGCTTTTCGTTGAAGGAAAACATCGTGAGGAAACCCACATACCTACCCGAGAATTATTTCGGAGGTATGTTATCCACCAATCCGGACTTAGCCCCCGTGGTGGAATATGGCCTAACCCTCCTCACGAAAGTGAGGAGAGACCCGTGCCCAGCAGTGGGACGTTATGGGTTGATGATGATGAATAATTTTATATTACTCGGTGTTTGATTTCATTATCAGTTTAAATTTATTTTCGAAAAACATTGTATCTCTATTGTGAGTTTCGTAACCGTGAAAATAAACCTGCTACGCGTATTGTCTACGTTTTCAATGTAACTCTGTCAAACAATGACTCTTTCAATAAAGAGTTTATCTATCTATCTATCTATCTAACTCCTCGATGTAATTTTAGTATTAGGACTTGTCACCCGGAATCCCGAAATGACGGTTTGTGACAGATCGACAGATCCGTCTGGTGTAACCACAGATCGCAGTAAGTCAAATCAACAGAAAGCGCGAAAAAATTCGGAAGACAACGACCATGGTATCGTTACCATGGTAATTTTTATTGCAGTTATGGTAATGAGACTATACCTGACCGCCCAAATGGGTATCATTGATGAAACATCGAATTTAATTTGCTATTAGGTAGTTGCATGGTCTATCTCCAAAGTGCTTCGTATGATCTTGGACGAATCTATATGTAAGTTAGAACCACTCTGAAGGTTTTAGTTATTTTCCAAATGATACGATTATTTCATTCACCACTCGTCAGCCTCCACTCCAGCCCATCCAGCTCCAGGAATCTGTCCCTAAGTTAATTTTATGAACCAACCTCTTTCGTCGGAAATCGCGCCTCATTAAGGTCTCATTTCGAAACTACGAAGGTCATGCTCGCACATACCCATACTTACTTATGTACTTACATCATATTAATTATTTTGTTACAAACTACTAAACCGATTTCAATGCGGTTTTCACTGTAGATTTTAATCTGACTACACATCGATCTCCAAAGAGTAGAAACCGAGCTATTGATAAAAACTGCTAGTAGGCAGCGCACCGGCATAGACTACCGGGCTTAGATGGGAGACTATTTTCTATAGATATCGATGTTTTATAACAAAATATTACCATGAACGAAGTAGCTGGCAACAACTAATATGAAACAAATTTCAATAATACCATAAAATATAAAAAAAAATTAAACATAAAATAATAGTAAATTTTGGCATTATGGTTCGGTTTTTGGTCTACTGTAAAATTGCCTTCAAGACCGATTTTTTTCCGCGACTACAAATAAGTAATCGTTCAAAGAGTGTTATCTTAATCATTAAAAAGATAATTGGTATAATGTCATGTGCCTACCTAATTAATACCTACGCTTTAGCGCCGTTTCAGTCAAAAAGACCTATCTGCGGGCACAATGATTGGTATGACATATTTATGCGGTTCTTGTAGTAACAGTTTTTAAGGTTTCGTATCAAACGGTCGGTCCCCTATTGCTGTGGCAACACTGTCTGTCCGTCCGTCTGTCACAGACTTGTAGAACCTAAATAAAATTATATAGAAGCGTCAAATTTACACATAATTATCTAATGTGAAGTTCTGTAAGGGGGCGTCCATTAATTACGTGAGGTGTTTAGGGGGGCGAGGCTTTCCAGCCAAACCTCACCCAATCTCATGTGGGGGGAGAGGGGGCTCGGCAAATATTAGGTAATTTTTTTCTGCCAAAAACAATGGTGCAACGAGGAAACTGGATTCAATTTTTTTTTTTTAAATAAATCTAATTATATTAACCTCAGACTAATGTATTATTAAAAATATGCTTTTTTAAAATCTCACGTGAGATCTCAGGGTTCAAGCAAAATCTCACGACATCTCATCAAGGGGAGAGGGAGGGGGGCGGCGGGGTCAAAAGTTGCAACAATGTCCTCACGTAATTGATGAATGTCCCCTTAGCTATAACAAAAACATAATCTATCCAGCCATGACGGACGTTAGTACTAACTATGATAGTTTAAAACCTCATTAATGACAAGAGAGTTGATGAGTCTATTTGTCAGTTTGTTGGACAAACTTTACGGTTCTATATTTAAAACAATTTTACTTGAAAACTTGAAATTTATACTTTCACTACCATAATCATACTTAATAAACTTACATAGGTTTAGAGTTGCAGGTAACTAGATTACCTACAAATTAATTTTGTGTAGTGGTCTAGATTACGCATTATTGATTTCCAAACTTTTTCAATTCTTCTGAGCGATAACTGAATTACAAAAAGGCGGGATTTTTTCGAATTTCGTAAGTATATCTGTTATCTTATAATATGACAAAATTTATTTCTGCAATACCTACTGTGTTACTGTCAATCTTATCGGAAGTTGTGATTGATATTTATACTAAACATATTGGAGACAGCCCGATTATTGAAGACTTAGATATTTGTAACTCCGAGATTAAACCGTCCGAGCTGCGGCCACTATCAAAATATTTGATAACTAGATAACCGTTGGTGTGTCGTGATACAAAATTTCAAAAATTATCTTATCACTGGCTGCGCTGAGGTGCAAACATCTTAAGCAAACATCACCACATCGCCTGTTCAAAATTGTACTCGAACAAAATTCTTTCATAGGACATTGACCAGAGTTTTCATTTACAATGAAAAAAATTGGCTCTGTACTCTGTACCGAATAGTAAAAGAAACTGAGCTTATTAATATACAGGTCAAAGCGAAATTGGCAGAATGTAATAGGCACGTGATTTGTGAGCGATTCTAGGTACATATTTAAAAAATCCCTCGTGATCTTTAAAGCTTTAACTGTATGAACGTAAGTGTTTAAAGAACTATCAAACGGCGAGGGATTCCTACTAGGATGCAATCTCTTTCAGAGCTATTCGCGTGATTTCTCGGTAAAACCGATCGATCAATAGTGCCGATACTATCTCGAGCATATTGTCGGTAATCGGCGATGCAGCGCCCTAGATATCCCGGAGAAGAACAAAGTTGGCATAGATATAGGATCAAAGTGCAATGTGGGCGCTCGACCCAATACCGCGAGCGGCGATGTGCGCACGCGCACCGGACCTTTTGCGCGTTGATGCGCTCTACTCTGCCGCAATTAATGTGTTTGTACACGTAATGAAACTAATGATCTTTATTACACTTCCCTGTAAATACATCATAAGCGTAAATAGCACAGTGAGAACTACCATGTCGTAATTTTGTCAATGAGTTACAGTTTTCAACTATATAGAGGTAGGTACTAACTTATTTAAAGAGACGACATTTCCATTAAATTTTAACTTTTCAACAGATTAAGAAGAACACTATTAAGTGTTAGTCGAATTATTTAATGATAAAGTGACTCGAAAAGGTTTTGGAATAAAACAATAGTTGAAAACAATTTTGGTATGTATTTCGGAAAAGTTAACAATATTCGATTTACATTTACACATAAAGCCAATCAGTTGTCGAACTCTTAAAGACGAGAAGGCACGAGGTTGACATCGCGGCGGTCGGTGCCGCGCTCTACGTACTTGAGATTGAGGTTATGTTATGGTAACTGTTTTGGTAGAAGCCGGTAAGAAACCCTATCTGCTAAATTCTACCGAAGCCTAACAGCAATAAGGGTCGGTATCGTCCGACGGCTCCGCGTGGGGTGGACCGGCCGGAGATTGCGCGCGCAGCCGGCATGGCCGCCATAGCACACCTGACTTCCCATATATCTCGATATTATAACCGAATTACTGGATTTTACACGACTTCATGACGTACGAAACCATAAGAACCGCTTCTCGAACACATACCGTCACGTGCTCCGCAGTTGGGCATCGTAAACTTCGATATTCGTACACAAGTGTAATCAGCTGATTACCAAACTTTTACCGGTGTTTACGTTCTGTATTCGCTACTTGATCACTGAAACCGTTCCGCGTTTTTCGTTCGGTGAGTGGTGGAGGAGGCTTTCCGCGATGTTTGCATGCGAGCAGGCCCCGCCGGCCAGTGCATCGGATGCACTTCCGGGTGCGGGCCGCTGCCGGCTGTCGTCGAGCGTACCTGGACTAGTCTGCCAGCTGAGGCCTCCGACGAACATCTTCCTGCAAGATAAACATAGCGGTGAGTCGCGGAAGAGCAGCCGGGAAGCGGTTCTCGATGATGGAACACGTACCCCGGGTCGTTGATCGCCTCGGAGGGGCTCCTGGCGGCATCCTGGTTTTGGGTTTCCATGGGTACGGGCGCCAGCGGCGCTGGGTGGGCCGGGCGGCGGGCGCACACTACGACTACGATCGAAAGACGACGCGGCGGGGACGGCTCCCGGAGTCACTCGGCTGCACTACCGACTACCGGCACGAGACTGGCGCGCCGCGGCGCACCCCTCCACGCAGCGGGCCGCCGCCGCCCGCCGCCCGCCCGCCACCCGCGCCGCCCGCGCCTCTGCCGCATCGATTCATTCACTTCGTACACAATTATTCATAGGACACGCGGGCACGCCGGCCGCGAGCGCGGCGCGACCACGTGAGCGCGCGGCACGTGCTCGCACCGCCCCGCACGCCGCGCGGCCCCCTCGCCCGCCCTACGCCGAGCACGCCCACCGCGCGCCCATAACACCACCACCTACCACCCCCACCCAGCACCCAAGTCGACAACACTTCAATCAACTTTGCCAACAATTATTAACAATTGATATCTAACAAACTTACCACAGTAGCAGGCAGATTGACATTTACTCATACCTATTCATTTTTAAACCAAAATTGCAATCATTAGCCTCGATTACAAAATAATTGATAACGATAACACAAAAAGTGGTGCCTTAACAAAAATGCGTTACTTATCCTGCACTGAAATAAAATCAAACCTTTTGTTATTCTTACTGTTGTTTGATGCAACATTTATAGTCTCAGAGGAATCTATGAGCGACGTAATCTCTACGTCCGCGAATATAGCATAGCCCATGATAATGACGTTAAGTAGGCAGAGCGCAACGTTGCGAAATAGCCATAATGAAGAAGCCACGATCCGTGACGTCAATTGAGTCGAGACTCGAGTGGCGTAGCGAGAGCTACGAAATGTTCTACGCTACCGACCGCGGCCTACGCACGTAGGCTTCTGTAGAATGCCATAAACTTTTTGTTTTTATGACGCAATCACTCTTTTATATGCGTTAAAACGGAACCACGTATTCTATCACGGAGTATTCACTAATTTCTTTTCATTTCTGTACAACACGATCATAAAGGAACATAATATTTGTAAATGCAAACATTAAAAGTTTGCATTCAAAACTATTATATGCCTTCTAAAAATACGTAGAAAATCGTTACCTAGGAATCCTCATCGAAAATAGCCGGTATGAATAATGTAACAGCAGCTTAGCCAGACGGCAGCAGTGCGCGTGAACGCTAGTATTTTTAAAATACTCGGAAAACTTTACTCGAATAGTTAAAAGGTGTCCTATATTGACTTCCTGAATTTACATTTATATTGAGTCCTATTTAAAAGTAGAAATAATATAATATTAGTAAAAATTATGCCAGCAATATATTTGGAGCAAAAGAATTCAACGCGCTCGTTTAAATACCAAATAATTCAAAGAGCAAATCTTGTTGGTTTTTGTAAGTACTAATCCTGACTGTATTTAAATATCAATTTCGATACAAAAAAAATATTAGGGATATTTATTTAGATGATTTAGCCGATGCAACGACGCGGACGCTACACAATCGCAAGCTTTTACCCCTTTTAAAAATGAAATATCATTATTTTCAGAATCACAAAAGTTACGTTAATGTGAGAAACAAAACATAGCCCTACAATTAATTATACTTCTTTTAAAAAATGTAAAATGGTGAAAAAGTCTCGGCTATTACGAGAGTCGCCCTGACGAAACGGACGGGTGTCACAATGATTCCGACAATGTTTTGTCGTGGCTTAGGAGCGACGAAACCTTAATAAAATATTTTGAAAGAACCGCATACAATTGCGATCTAAACATGTCTAAAATCCCATTTTTTCTTTTATTGGGACAAACTTTTTTTTTAATCATAGGGGCCGAATTATGATTCCAAAAATATTTTTTTTTGTTAAATACGTGAAAATTTAATTAAACCGTACGTTTTGTCGTTGAAATCTTTGATATGTAGGATACGTCTCTAAACTCTTTTTTGATATTTTTTTTTATTATAATCCAAAAGGCATTACCTTGTATTTATAAGGCATAAAAATAACGCGGACAATAAACGCCGAACAGAATTGTTTGTTTCCGTCTCTATAAAGTACATACGACCTTATATAATTATGTAGTTAAAAATAACATACGATCTAAGCACACAGACTGAAAACTCTTAAGGCCGAAACTGCGGCGCCCGAGCGGTGTCATACAAAATGCGCCAACCGCGCGGGCGCCCGCCCAACTTAATTCCTACCCTTACAAGGCAAAGCTACCTACAGAACTCTTAACAACAAATCATACAATAGGATATCAGTAAACATATCGTTTATTACATTCTTACACGAGCACGCGATAAGATCGAGAAAAAGGTTACACTTACAATACAAGCACAATGTAACCATGAAGCAGTGATTAGGTTTCACACAAAAAAGATTGTCTTACAGATGCAAAATTGGAATACGTAGGTAAGATGCGGAAGTCTCCCAAAATAATGTGCCGCTGCAATAGTAACTTTGTATGGAATCATGCCATTGATAAAATGTACTTAATTTGGCAACTACACATATTATTTTTAGGAAAAATATTGCCTATCGTGTGTGAATTTTTATGATTGTCTTCAACGAATTGCATAGGATAACATTATTAGATGGATTCAATTCTTCTCTTCATTTTTTAAATTTTTCTGTAACATGCAATGGGTTTATTATTGACACAGTTGATTTCCCCTGAAGCAGGGTATGAGAAGGTCGATTTAGTATTAATTTGAATTTACAACAGCTATAGTTTGAATGAATAAACTTGAAACTTTTTGTTTTTGTTAATACAACAAATGATCTCAAATAACTAAGCTCTGCCTTTCGCCACCTCCTGCCAGTCAAAAAAACCAGACTGCCAGACAAATGAACTCAAGAGTCAATAAAAAAAATTGCTATTGATAAATTCTAGAGTTACATAATTTATTCACTATTATAAAACTTAATCTCTGCCTCATAGTTCCATTGTGGGACACAACCACAACTAGGTCAAACATTTGTCACCGAAGTTTGACTTCTTACGTTTCCGTTCAAAGGATTTCGGTGTTTACTTTCTGAAAGGGGATTAACCTCGGCGAAGTTTGGTAAATAATATCAGTTCCATAGTCACAAAGACATGTAAAAACGTTTCAAAGGAATATAAACCTTGTACATATTGATACTAAGTTGGTATTTGAATAGCATATAGATCCAGAAATTTCGTGTTCGTAGTGATTGTCATTTATTTGCGTCCCGGTTTCATGGAGCGTTTACAGCTTCACACTTGCATGGATAGACACGAATTTGTTTATGAAAATGTATGTATCTTGACATTCGTATCCCACAAAATGTTTGGATCTATACGCTGATTTAACAAAGGAGTCGTACCTATTAAACAAAAAAAAAAAACATTGGGACATCCGTATCATTTTTATGTTCTCAGTACTATAATCATTTAATAAAACCACGCACTTGTTAACATATCGATAAAACTGATAATCGAAATGAAAAAGTAGCTTAAATTCAGTTATCGATATTGGCTTAGTTTATCCAATATCGATAATGAATTCATGTAAAATTAGTGAGGTGCACGACAGAAGCTTTCACAAGTGGTTTTAATATTATTCTAAAAACTTCTGGAACTGCTACTGCGTCTACTACTCCAGTTGAAAGAAACAGAGATAAAATATATAATGTTCTTTCTTTTTTTTCTTTCAATGTGAACAGTAGACGCAGTCCAGTTGGCTAATCCTTCCACCACAAAACATCAACACGAAAAAAGTGACCGAGACAGAAATACTGTATCAATAATTAGTATAGATTTCGTTGATTTGACATTGATCTTATGACTAAAGTACTTTTTAAGATGATAATAGATAAGTTAATCCATAGTATCTAATACACACTTATTAACTACTACATAGTGATTAAAACCAACCAATACACAGCCATAGTGGTGAAAAGTTATCGTGATACGATAAATAAAATATTTGGTCGTTCCAAATCATAGCAACTTGACTTCACAACATTTTATACTTATATTATAATACAGTAACGGACAAAAAGTCTAATGCAAATATACCTATATTTTTAAATGATCTCGAAGTCATAAAAAAAAGTTTTTTTTTTTAATTTGTTTGTGTTTGTTTTCGCACCACGAACAATCTATAGAATGGATTGCAATGACGTCTTCACTGTTTTATAAATAGCATCGAACGTAACTAGTGCAATAATTGATACACATCTAAATTCGACGAACAATTAAAAAAATAAACATTTGTTTTGGTGGAAAACCGTCTTCTAATATGGGCATAGTAAAAATACCAAGCGACCGCGAACAAAGTGGTCCGCGGCCATCATAAAGTTAAATTGTAAATATCCTTCGATTTTTCGATAAGTACATGTTAATTACGTAATTTTGGTAGGAGCCTCCCGAGTGGCGCTTTGATCGATCTACATAATTCTAAAATTGTCCGCCCAAAACGAACACTACAACCTACATTATTGACCAGACACTTGCTATGATTTAAACAGGAACATCAGGTACGCTTTTATATTTAAAGATCTGCAATGAAATGCATCAAATTGAGTAATATCTTAACAATAATTAATAATTAAAACTCTTTGGACTCTAACCAAGTTATAACAAGAGATATTTGGTAAAGCCGAAAATAATAATGCTAAAAAAGCTAAGCAGAATAGACTAGCCTAAATCAGTCGCAAATAAATAATAACATAATAAAAATAAGCAAAATTTATAACAAATAATTGCACAAAAGCAAGCATACATTGATTGCATCTCAAATATTGATTTACTCTTAAAGCGTTTTCAAACTTAATTTTACTTACTAAACTAAATATTATCAAAAATAGATATGTAAGATCAATTAAATTCTACTAAAAAGAGCGTTTGAACAAGCCGCTGCAATAATTTATATACACATATAAAAATAATTAATGGCATAAAAATATTGCATCAAAATAAAGCTTAAAAAGCTGATTCAGACTTAAATTGCAGGCATTTGTTGCTTAACTAAATACCAAAGCTGGCAAAAAATAAATAAATTCTTAATAAAATACGCAGATCTCAATAGAGGCCTGAAAACAAAACATAAAGTCAGTCTGCATGAAAATAAGCGACGATTCCGATTATTAACATTTTATAAAGATGGTCGAGTCAATGGTCACTTTACATTCTTAGCTTAGAAACTGAATAGTCGACTGATACAACTTTCTATGGATTTATTAGGGCCTCCGCAGACTGTAGGGTGTAGGCATTCGTTTGAGTAGTCACCGTGAACTCTGAACTCGGAACGCCTGATGACCTTCTATCTGCAAAATCCCTAACACAAATGCATTTTGTAAGTAGATGCATCTGAATAAATGCACAAGTTTGTATAATTTATAGATAAATACTCGAACACTAATTAGGTACATTTGGTATACTAGCAAAAATATCATTTGATATTTTTTTTCAGAGACATTGCGGTCAATCTGATGTCCTATCAAATTTTATCCAGTAATATTAATTTCCTCAATAGCTTCAACCAAATCTATTTCCATATTCCATAAAAAATAGCTAGAGCAACTCGACCAACCTTATACAATTTGTAAGAAACATTACAATGTCAACAAGAAAACATTTAAGCTCTTTAGAGATGAAGCCACAACCACACATGTTTTACTCAATAAATATAATCCTAGTAATCTTCTAACGAATACTTATATAACTATTTATAATATATTTAACTACCCTATTATTATACTCGTAGATAAATAAAATAACATTACAAAATATAGATTTAGAATATTGATATCTCTTGATGCTGTTGTAAATATTAGGTATACATAACAAACTTGCAAGTAAGCAACAAGAAAATATAACAAGTAGTAAAACTTGTGATTTTCAAACTAGATTAACAATACTATTTAGTGTTCTATTAGTGGATAAATCAACAATCAATTTTTGTACTAAACATGTCATTAAATGCTAACACTAAACCTACGTATGTATGGTGATCATATAGCAATGCACAAAAGTATTGTAATTGGTTTACCGATAGTGTACACACATTATTAAGCAGGCTGCAAGTGCAAGCACTTAGTGAGTGGGACGAAGGATCGAGACAGCCAATCACGGCACAGTCTCGATCTTTCGTCTCACTCATTAAGCACCTACACTTGCAGATGTATGATAGCTCCACAACATACAGAATCTTATGGAAACCTTATTGGGTACATACCCATATTTCCTATACATATAGGTTTTTCCCCTCTTTCTGATCTGATGGAACTAAGGAAATCCTAAATTCCATCAGTGGGAACGTGAGATTGGCGATGGAACAAAATAAAGGAGTGAATTTATAAAATTAAAGTTTTTACTATTATATTGTGCACCACTAACAGACTCACCTCCTAATATAGTTAACACCCGTGAAGACACAACCATTAAATCAAATTAACTACCAACAAGTATATCTAAGTAGACGAGGTAGACAATTACTTGAAACAACCATTTCAATCAACTTGTGATCTATGCAAAAATATACATAGTGCTAATATGTATTTTATTGGACGGTCCACCACAACACAACATTATAGGTAGATAATAGATATTCTGTTTAAAACTAATTTGTTTCTGATTCGTAACTGGGAATATATTAAAACCTTTATTTAAATACTTATTAACATGAATAGATCTTAAAATTTTGATGTAATTTAACTTTGGCACAGATTTTTATAATTAATAACCCGATGGTGGACCCTTTATATTGAGTGATCCAACTCTTACGGGATAGAAACATTTTCTAATAACTACAACAGTATTAAAAAGATTGTTATATTTCTAAACACCAATTGAATGAATCGCAGATGCTGTGAACAAATTATGAGATGTCGTTTATGACTTTATTGGATTTATTCCAATCATTTGTACCCTATTCAAAAGTTGCAACTACTTGATTTATCTACTTCTTCACACAAACACTTGCGAGTAAAACTCTGTCTCCCTCTTGCAAAGTTGATGATGGGAATGATGCCGTCACTAGTGATGGAAACATTAGGAATAATTCTCATTCTATGTGCTAACACTGAAGAACCTTAGGTCTATTACGCAATGAGATCAAAATATTTCTACTAGGGAATGCAATAGGAATGATTGTATTAATTCTTAGTCGGTGAAGCGTTTTCGACCGATGACAGCAACGCTGACAGAGTAGCGTGAGTCGCGCTCAATGTGCCTGATGCATTGACAATGTTTGGAGACGAATGGCACATGTTGTTGTTCAATATACCAACACTTGTTCCAGAACTCACGATGGTAACATTCGGAGGCGGGACGGCGCCGTTCGCAAAACCAGTAGAAAGAACTTTCTGAGTATTATGCATCATAAAAGACTTCGTGCCTGCACTGCCCAAAGTCAGAACCTTTTTCAACATGACAGAGGAGTTGCAAGCGTTGTCAATCATATCTTTGGTAGTGGAAATGCTATCAAAGTCGTTAGCTGTGTTAACAGTACTTATCTTTTGGGTGGCTTGTCCGGGTTTCACTGCAGTCATGTTGAAAGATGCAGCCGTCAGATTGGTTCGGTTGATGATGTTTCGGGACACGATGGCGTTATGCAAGATGTTGCCAGTGGGGAATGATTTAGAGGAGACATTGACATATTGAGTCGGAGTTCCAATGATGGTAGAATTGGAAGTGCGTGTCCCAAATCCAATGATTGTGCTCGCCGTGCCTTGGGACATCACAGTGCTGAATGTTCCCGTTTTGGTACTGATGGGAATCCTGTAACCAAAAGTATTTTGTTGCTTTATACGACATTTCTGTTTATTAATAAATGTATTGATGCTATTTCATATAACAATCATAATTTATAGAGATTAGTCACCAATATTGAAGGCGCCAAATGATTTTAGGGTAACTTTACAGAATCATAGTTAAACTTATGATAATTTTGTACTTGACATCAAAATATTATTGGTATTATTACTATTACGTTTATATATCCCAGCAGTACGCACAAATCAAACTATATAAAAAAAATTTGAAAGCTTAACTCTCCCATCCGTTTTCATGTAGATTGAAAGTGGCAACATATCATTTGACACCGAAATTAAAATTTAAACTACTTTCGTCTCATTAACAATTTACTAGCCTTATGATTATTTTGAGCACTTGCAAGCGGGAGACAAACGTATTCGACACATTTAACAGCATGATTACCTACCCGCGTATCATCTGCGACGTAGACGCTGGGATGCTTTGAATGGTGACCGTTGCTGGCAGGTGGTGGACACTTCTTTGAGCAGTTGGCACGGAAGCGCTTGTGTAGTAATGCACAGTGCTGCCTGTGATGCGCGGTGGGGCGATGTGGGCCACAGGCACACTGTGAACCATCCCGCTGGTTGTGGATGCCACTGTTATGCATTTTGTCTCTTTACTTGGGAACTGTAAAAAACATTGTTGATTTATTAGAAGTTTATGTTTATAAGCAGAAAAAATCAAGATTAGATTACCATCGCATCATGCTTTGGAGGATTTAGTCATCGGCCTCGGTTGAAATTGATTGCTGGCAGTTTTTAAGCCACATCAGAAGCCCTTGGGTACACTAGAGGCTAACACTACCTCATTCAACAAACAACTAACTACCAGAAATCTATGAATTCCTAATTTAGAAGACTGTCACATACTTTTGCAACATCTTCGGTTCGATAGTTTACCTGTAAGATGAGCTTTTTTGGTTGAATCATCTCGCTAAGAGGATTAGCCAGTACAAGCAACTAGAAATAGAATCACAGGAATTGACTTATTAAACGCCACTCGGCGTTGCTTCTGTCTTTTCTATATGGATGGTGTACTTACATTGATCGTGTTCAATGTGGGTCCCAAATCAAATTCATCGCCAACTAAAGTGATAGTATCGGGATTGGCGCCGGTCAACTTTTCAATCGTCTTCCTAGCATCAGCATCGCTTTCAATATTCCCCAGATTTCGACTCAAAAACTCTATATCAGCCTCAAGCAGCCCATCAACTAAATTGCTCTGTTCCTCATCAGATTGCTTGCAAAGCGAAAAATTATCATTCTCCAACTTCATATCTTCTATGTCTTCCATATTCTCAACTTTAACATCGACTTCGAAATCGGCGACTTTCATTTCGTTCACTTTAATCTCATCCAAGTCTTCGACTTTAATTCCATCAACTTTGATGTCCATATCTTCGACTTTTATGTCGGCTAAGTCGGTGTCTTCTTTCATGATGGGGACATCTGAAAAATCTTTGGTATTGTCTGAAGGGCCCAGATTGTATTGACTTGCGTTGAAATTGTTTGTGTCAAAGCCATCTTGTTGTTCAATCTTAATGTTGTCTAGTTTGTACTTATCTTCATCTTGAACACCACTGGTTGAAGGTACAGGGCTGTCAGCGTTTCCAATATCCCCACAAAGGGCTCTTTTCAATACATATGTCTTTATTTTCCGTAACATGAACATGGGAACTTTAAAACCGGATAGCTCCCCCAGCATTGGCAGCGATGTGTGTTTGTATGCTTCGCTTTTTGCTAGCTCTTCAATATCTTCCAAAACCTGTAATATGGAGATGCTTTAGTAATCGGTTATTTTAGATACAAATTTTTGAGCGAATAACTAAGAATATATAAGTGAGACAGTAAATAAATATGGGCACACAGATTTAGCGTTTTAATTCTTTCCCACTGATTTTAATTAGCAAAACTAATTAAGATTTTTATACTTTTATGAGAGACTAAAGATTCCGGCTCACATTCGCCTATCTGATAAATTGACATATCACTAGTGGCTTAACTTACCATTATATAAGTCTTCCCGCCAACAGCATTGACCAGGTTGTGACTAGCGATCCACTCTTTATCAGAAGAATCGGCCGGATATCTGAGTAAGCCTGCGTGCCGTGAATAAAGGCGTCCCCTAGCGTTGCCGAGGCCTAGCACCTGGAATATATAAACAACAGTGAGTATGAAGACTCTCCTTCATTACTACTTTTCAGTAGATTAGAATTTATAATCTTTGTTTATTTCGTTTTATTTTTCCTTTAACCCATTCTGTTTAGCCAACATCTCACCAGAAAATATATACATAGACGTTTGGCCATAAAATCATCATGAAAAGTAATGTTATGTCTTTTCCTGGGCTAGATCTTAGCAAACTTGTTATAAAAATATTTAATTAAAACCTTACTTTATGAGCATGAGATCCCATAATGAATAGTGTGTCTTGTGTGAGCCTTCCTGGATTCCACTTCTCAGGGTCTCTAATTGCGGGCACCGGAGAAGACGTTCCGCTGTCAGATGAATCATCTTTAACCTTTTTACGCTTTACGCTGATATCTATTTCACTGTCCGTGTCTTTCCTTTTGTTCTGTGTTAGATTCTGAAACTGTTTTGTGGTAAATGCTACTAGAAAATTATGCGGGCTTAGCTATTTTATGAATAATGTGATCTTCGTTAATTACAGAATTCACATCCTAAAGATCTAAGGAGACTCAGACTCTGTGGTTTCCGATAATTATATCCTAGAAGACTTCAAGTCATGAATGAATATGTTAGTTTTAGGTGAGCGTGCACCATCACCAACCATATCATCACTCAACATCAGTAGAGAGATGGGTCAGATGCGAGTTTATATAATAATAGAATATGAAATAAAATATCTCGTATTAGCAAACTGAGAAGTTGATGTAGGCAAATGTATGGTACTTACATTCGTCTGTTTGAGACCAAGTTTGGGATCAGTGGAGCTTGTCTCTGGTTCAGTGGTTTCATTAGCCTGAATTGGCTTTTGTGGTGTTGTGTATAGCAATCGAGTGGCGTCCAGCATTGCACGGCACACTGCTCGAACCTAGAACATTGTGCCACAACATTTTTCATTTGTAAGTTGAGGGATATGAAATAAAAAAGTAATTACGTTATTGTGAGGTATTATGTTGTCTTGAGCTGACGTCGGTAATCACAACATAAATGAAACATGAAAATAACTTGCATTATATTTATTCTTACATACCTGATCTTCGCTCACAGATTCATCTCCCAAATTCAACCTGATATTGTTTACTGCAGGTACAAAGAATTTCTGGAAATTCAAACATTCATAAGTAATCAGAAATCAAAAAGATTAATCATGCAATATGAGCCGATATCAAGCCTAGTTGTGCATCAAAGTCCATACACCAAGTAGCCAAGTTTTACTATCAATTGTTGCCTAGTTTTATCTTGTCTAGAATATAAATCCATTAAAATTTAAATATACATAAAAGATACACGCCATTGAGTTCATTTCCAAAACTAACTTTTATTTAACTACCCACAAATAGTAGAAACTTAATAATCAATTGCAATACATAACATATCTCCCTTTCATAAATTATGGCATCAACTAAATATCACACAAAACAAAATCCATTTCTACAATCAATGATAAATAAAAAGTATAACAATTTCCCGTTGAACATAATTATTAATCACAACAATTTGGTATGCCTATAATGTCAGGCCACATATCTGGTGGTGGTATCTCAATCGGTTGCTCCTCCGATGTTCCAGACTCAGAGTCTCTTTCTTCAGTCACTCTTGTGTCTGTCTGTGCTGTCCTAGTCAGCATCTGATCAGCATGGCGGCGGTGTAAATTACCATCTTCCGTTCTCACCCTATATGAGCTTGGACCTTCCACCATCTCTACAGTGGCTCTCCGCCACTTCTCCCCGGATCCATACATATGAATTAGAACGGGCTGGTCTACCACGAAGGCCCTGGTGGGCGCGCGCTGCGCCGCCACCTCTAGCTGCTGTTCACCCCGGCTGGGTGCTGAGTCAGGGTGGAGTGAGGATACCGCAGTCCTGTATTTCCGGCCGTTGAGCATCTCTGCTGGCGTTTTGTTGGTGCTGCTATTCGGTACTGTGCGCATATAATAAAGCACCTTGCTCAACTTCTCACTCCATGGCAGATTCGAATCCATTTTCTTAATTTTGTTTTTAAATGTCTGAATCGCTCTCTCAATCTGGCCATTTGTTGCCGGGTGGTACGGCGGGGAACGCAAATGTTTTATCCCGTTTTTCTCCAAGAAGCTGACAAACTCTTCAGACGTAAAAGCTCTACCATTGTCTGATACCACCACTTGAGGCAGGCCTTGTGAAGCAAAAATTCTTCTCAATAGAGTTATTACTGCATTGCTAGTCATAGAGTTTATAATGTCCGCTTCAATCCATTTGCTATGACTATCAATCATAACAAAAAATGTTTTTCCCTGGAATGGCCCCGCAAAATCCACATGGAATCGTTCCCAGGGTTTTTCAGTCATAATCCAAGTCTGAGGATCCCTAGGAGGACTGTTCCTTACTAGCTGGCACTGCTCACAGCTTGCCACAATCTGCTCTATTTGTCTGTCCATGTGGGCCCACCAAACATAACCTCTTGCATACGCCTTGGTTTCGACAATACCCGCATGCGGGGCATGTAAAATTTTCAGTACCTGTTCTTGTAACTTAGTAGGTACTATGACTCTGTTGCTCCATAATAAGCAATCGTTATTAAGTGAAAGAGCCTCTCTTCTGGTCCAAAACGGCTGCAAGGCTGGATCTGAAATTTTGTTTGGCCAACCGTGCTGTACGTGGAATACAACTTTTTGAAGCAAAGAGTCCTTCTTTGTTTCAGCACCAATTCTTTCTACATTTAGGTTCCAGCCATTAGGTTGTTCATCCAACAACAATACTTCTCGCAGAGGCTTCAGTTCTTCTTCCACTTGCATCTTCAAAGGAAAAGGCACCGCGCGAGACTTCCAAAATCGTGGTGTCGCGTCAGGACGTAGATGAAGGGTGACTTCAGGGCCATTGTATTCGCCTAACTCCTCCTTGAACAAATTGGGAAATTCATTCTTGAAAGGCACCAACTCTTCTTCGGCCCAGTATAAGCCAGTCATTTGAAGACCTAATGGCTTAAACCAATTGCGACCCAACAGGCTCGGTCCATCACCAGACACGACTACAAGTTCACATTGAGCCTCTTTCTCGCCCAAAGACACACACACATTAGCCAGTCCTAGCACTTTCAAGGGTTGCCCGGTCCATGTAACCAACTTCACTCCAGTATTGTGTAGTGGAGGAGGTGTCGACCACAACTTCTTTAGTGTCTTCTCTGATATAATACTGCGAGACGCTCCGGAATCTACTTCCATTGTCAAATTAGCTCCATCGATAATTATGTCTGCTAATATAGGAGGTCGGTAAGTGTCTGAACACACATAGACACCCATCATATCTTCAGCTCCTGAGGAAGGCTCCTGCTTGTCTTCCACCTGGTATACTTTGGACTTCTTGTCACATGCTTTTGCAATATGTCCATACTTCTGACATTTGTAGCACTTTAATTTCACAAAGGTACACCGCTCGCCTGGCTTATGCACTCGGGTACAATGTCTGCATTCATTTGACTTAATTCTGCCAATATCCATAGGCTCGGAGGCGTGAGACGGAGTTGTTTTCGCCTCGTTGCTCGGACCAGGTGGGTATATATCATCACTTGATGCTTGATGATTGAGACACATCTGTACCGCCGTTTCATATGTCAGTCCTTTCGTTTTCAACAACTCTCGTCGTAAACGATCGTCACGCACCCCCAAAACAATTCTGTCGCGTAATTGGCGTTTAATGTCCGCAAACTTGCACTTTGCACATATGGCACTTATTGCCGCCACAAACTCTTGCACGCTTTCTCCTTGCAATTGTTCACGTCTATGAAATTTGCCCGCTTGCAAAATTTCATTAACCTCCGGTTCATAGAATTTGTCCAAGACACCCAGAATGTCCCTAAAATTCACTTGCGTCGGGCGTAACGGCACTACAAGTGATGCAATTAGCGCATACGTATCCTTTCCGCACTGGGACAGAAACAATGATCGCGATTTTACATCGTCCTGTTCCGCGAGTCCCGCCGCGTTGAGCGCACACAATAACTGTTCTTTGTAATCGCACCACACATCAGTTTTGGCGTTAAACTGCCCGGGCAACACAATATTCGTAATATTGAATGCCATTTTACTACAATTGCAATTTATTTTCCGCAGTCGCCACTAAAAGATACACGCCATTGAGTTCATTTCCAAAACTAACTTTTATTTAACTACCCACAAATAGTAGAAACTTAATAATCAATTGCAATACATAACAATACAGATATGAAAAATTATACTCACTTCAAGATACTTTCTGATGACTATATCAATGTCCCTAGTGACCGCCGACTGTATAGTCTGACGAAGTATGTCTAGAGACTTGTTGGCGCTTGCTCGAAACTCGGCTATAGGCCTTGAATGTGGCTGCACTGGACCCGGAAGACTGAATCTCCGATGCATAGCCGCCAGAGTATTTATGGCAATTTGTCGTGTAATTGGTTGCTTCTGAAACATGAAAATGAACTTAGTTACAACTGTATATCACTTTCTCAGTAATAGAATGATGCATAATTATTTCAATATACTCCAAGAAAATGTTGTTTCTGTCACCTCCATAAACGATTTTAAGAAGAAATGCGATATCTGGCTATTTGACATTGAAGGAAAAATATATATACCATTAATGCTCCCGCAATTAGTCAAACAATGTTCCCTGCTGAAAACACAGACGTTGAGTCTTTTATAACTTTACGCGGATGCGGGAAAACACACCTGTTGTGCTAGCTTACATACCGGCTGTGCGGCGAAACACGGACATGTGTGTTTAACACGGCGCCACAACAGTTAGGCTCACACAGAAGGCACGCCATTGCTGGAAAACACACACGGTGTTTGCAGATTCGTAACAGTGCCCAAATGTAAAAACTGGTTCAGCAGTCAACGTCTTAAGATAGGATAAGACATTATGCAACACCTGATTCTATCAATTAACTTGATACAACCGCTGGCTTGTTTGATTACAGCACAGGGCAACAATTTGTGTGAACCACAAGCATTTGCTCCGAGTCCGGGTGTTTGTAAGATCATGGTACTTGCAGTTTCTGATTCTCTTGATAGAGTGAATCCTAGTTAAGAGTCAGAATCTATGTATCCGTTTGCATTATTTATTCTATTACTAACCGTGCCCCACGGGTTCACCAGCATAATTCCAGCTTGCCTACAATAACTCTGCATTTCACAGGTTAAAAACCACCATTTTACTTAAGAATAGCTCAAAATCGCGAAAAATCTAATTTCAAAACATGAGTTCACACCAAAACTTCATAAAAAAATAATATTCAGGTTATTCTAAATTTTTCTATTTTTCAGAGCTCTAATCCAATTTTTCTCTTCATAATATGAACCTTCCTGGACCTCAATGAATATATTTGAATAAAAAATTTATGAATTTGTCCAATCATTCTCAACTTATGGCGGAACCACACGGTGCACGCCTGCATACCATGGCGCAAACACGGCGCTTACCATCAGACAACGACCTGATCGCCTTGTCACTCTTTGCCTTCGAAAACAATGACTTAATCCTACAGCATCAATAATTAATTAAGATAATTTTTCCATTTTCATTTATTTTTAGCTAAAAGGTTTGATTAATACAGAATATTATAATTAATTGTGTCATTTCTTTAATTAATCTCATTAGGTAGTTCGGTACTGGGAATGTAAAAATGACACAACTAATAAACAAAAAACCTCAATAGATTCTACTATTTAAACCTACACATTAGATAACTACATAAACTAGTCTCTAGTGCATGTAGGAAGGCTAACAAAACTAGGTCAAACATAATACCTATTTGTTGAATTGCCCTAGTTTGTACGTAATTTTCCCACGACCTTTCAACTCAAGGCCGCCATCAAGGACGACCTTGCCTAGTTCCGACCTAGATTCCGAAACACTTCTAAATTAAATAATTGATTCGAACTCACCGTTTGCATACTCCCAGCGGTTGTGGCCCGAACAGTTATTGTTTTAGGCACCTGGAAACTCCAAGTACTGGTCGGGGTTTCCGACACAGCATTTTGTTGCGACGCCTCATTTGTATTCCAATTCTTCTGTACAACCATTTCAGATATGTGTCGCGAATATGAATACGGTTCTTTACTAAGTAAATGAACCTATTTTAATTCATGATTTACTTTTCACCGGTCTTCTTGACTTGATCCTCTCGTTTTCAAATTACAATTCTATTTTCCGCGAACGAAATCCCTACTCGAAGACTAACAACAAAAATCAATCAAACAACAACCACAGATTCTAAATAGATCTTAAGGAAAACATGAAACAGCAAAAGAAATCAAATCGATCGATTGGTGTTGCCAGCTTTGTAAGTCTGTAGGTTCATTCAATTCAGTTCAATCATTCAAGTAGATAGTTTCTGTGTCTACGAAGAGTACGAAGGAAAGTTTATCAAAGTCAACTAAAGTGACTTGACTAACTTTTGGCATTTGCTTTATTTGACACTTGACACTGATCGCGAATTGAAGTGATTGATAGCGAGCCAACTCAACAAATGTGAGCGGTTTTTAATTCTCTAAAATAATAAACATTTTATTCATTAATTCTATTCCACTATTATCTGTGTAGAACTACGCTGCCCCGCCGCCGCCGTGCTTGTTTTGATTCTGACTAACTGAAGGTATGTATACGCGTCATAATCACACGTCACAGTCGCGTAATTGAAGAACCGGCCAATCTTCGTCGAACTGGCCAGGCCCTCAGCAATCGGTCGACGTATTTTACACATTCTCTCTCATTCTCAGTCATATTTAGAGAGTGGGCGTAGCTACACGTCCCACATTTACACTAATTACCTTCTACGTCAGTAACACAGTAACAGGTAAGACATTTTTGTATTATTGGAATCAATTGCATTGTTTGTAGCGTCAAAACCGCAATAATACTTACACAGTATTATAGCTCGATTTCTCTCAACCCAGCTATAAATTCCATATTTGGTATTTGACACCTTAAGAGAACCACTTGAACTTTGCTCTTGTTTATAAAAGAAACCGGTTTTCAATGAAAAGGATCCAATGGAAGTATCAGTTGGAAACTTTTCAATGTAATGGGTACTTAGCAAATAGGGTTTTATAAACTTTCATTTAAGTACCTACTTAGTACATTAAACCAGTGAAAGTTCTCAAGCTATTTTTAAATTATTTGTGAACTGTTGTATTTAGCAATACTATTCCACAGGCCTCCTGTATTCTATAAGCTTTAATTGAAAGAATGTTTCCTTCTAAATCTTTTCTTAACCAGTCTTGTATCTCACTTAAATAGGATGTTTTATTTTCTTTATTTATACTGTTTTGTACACTACACTACAGTCAAAGTATCGCTACTTTATTGATAATTTTCCTTCATACATGTTGAGGAATTCAAACAATTTAATGTTTACAAAATGTCCACAAATCCTTCTCAGATTTTGTAAACTTATTCTAGTTACAAATGAAGAATTTCGTTAATTCCTAAATAAAGGAAGTTACTGGGACACCAACATCTTATATTTTATTCCAGTCATACCTGCTTGATTTACACAAAATTAAATATACAGTTATTATAAAGCAATGCCTTAGAAGGAAACATGTATATAATTTACCCAAGGATTCTAAATGCAGGAGGAAAAATGTATGGTTTACCTTGAAGTAATTATGTATGTGTGTACAAATCAAAGTGCATCATGAGACTGACATAATCATTGGATAACACAAAATCCCTAAATAAATATAGACCAAAAAAACATCATCCATGCAACCTAAAATTGCCTCATCCTACAGAGTTGAAGCCAAAGGTTCACTCAGAGAAAGTACATTATTTTAATCAATCATCATTATCATCACCAACCCATAACGTCTTAATGCTGAGCATGGGTCTCCCCTCAGTTTCATGAGGAGGGTTAGGCCATAATCCAACACGGGGGCCAGGTCCAGATTGGTGGATAACATACCTACCTCCGAAATAACTCGGGTAGGTATGTGGGTTTCCTCATGATGTTTTCCTTCATCGAAAAGCGAGTGATAATTACGTACATAATATGTTTTACAGTAACACATTGGTACGTATCTGCACTGGGGTTTGAACTCACAACCTAATTATATATAATTTCTATTCTATCTTTGTTATTTTGCATAATAGATAAGCAGTTGTAAAACAACTGCGTACAATGCTCTCATTGGAAAGGTCATAAAGTCATCAGAAATATTATTTATTTACCTTATTCATCTGTTATGTTCTACAAATACTATTTAACACGTTCACTCTGAAAACACAACTGATGTGTTTATTGTATGGAAAAACACTATGGAGTATGCAGAGCCGCACCCGTGGCTAGATCAGAAAATCGGCTCAGCAGTGAAAGTATTAATGTCACATTTAAATATACAATTTCCTAATGCTTTGAGATTTAATATAGTTAAAAATATAAAAAGGTGTAGGTATTAAATGTTTAAGAAAACTGTGTTCTTATTTTTCTTGTAAGATTCCTGTTCAATGACTGTTATTGAAGCAGAATAAAATATAATGTGAGTGCTATGTAATTATAGTAATAATTTAGTTGCTACAAAAATTATGGTTACCTATACATCATTACAGTTGTAAAATATCTAGGTTGTATTTTTCTGTAAATATGCAATAACTGTAGAATGTAGTAGGTACATTGTTTAATCCATTGATACAAAACACACCTCTATACTTAATTTATCGGACAGCTAAAAATATATTTAAATTATTGAACATTGGACAATGAATAATCGAAAATGTAAAATTTTACTTTAATACATGTAGGTACTTGGAATAGAGTGCCTATATTACTTTGCTGCCAATGAATGCTTATCAGTTTCTTGATATTATTATGTAATACCGGACTTTATACAAATTACGAAAAACAATATAATTATGCCTACCTATTTTATGATTTTGAACCTATAAAGTTTGTTGACTGATAGCGTTCTCAAGGTTAGGTACATGAACTTTTATACTTTTTAATTACATGGTTACATAAGACCCACCTGAGAATTATTTTGGAGGTAGGTATGTTATCCACCAATCTGGACCGGGCCCAAATGATGGATTATGGTCTAACCCTCCTCACGATAGTGAGGGGAGACCTGTGCTTAGCAGTTGGACGATATGGGCTGATGATGATGATAACATAAGAAATAATATTTAAAATCTCATTAACTATGAAAAGCATTTCTCATAAAATATATATAGTTTTTTTATATAACTAAGTGAAGAGACTAGCTAGTCGTTCACCTGATTGTAAGCACTACGCCTGCCCATAACAGTTACAGTGCCACCCAAAACTTAACATTGCACAATTTGCATGGCACTGCACTGCGCTCATCACCAAGAGACATAGGCTCTAAAGTCTCAACATTTTTATGTCGTTATAGACTTAACTGGGTTCAATTGTTTTTTTATATGTTTTGCAACCAGTCCTATTGATATCAGCTTTATCAAGTGTGGTTTCTGCCAAAAACTGGCATGTCACCTCTACACTGTTATCTCCTCGATATGTCATACCTACATAACATATTTTTCAGTTCAAACTATGTAGGTAACTACCTACATATATTGCACATATACTTAGATTAACGATAATTCTTACAATCAACAACCAATGAATATTATACTCACAGCCTCCATCCAGTACAAAGCACTTAATGAGACACCTACCTGAGATAATAGGTAAATTCTTGTCTTTTAGAAATAAAAATAATGTTGACCATTATTTGATCAAATTTTGCTCTAAAACCTCTTTTGTTTATGTTACTTAATACAATATTTATCATGCTGTTTGTTATGACTTATGAGTTCTAACGTAAGTTTTGTCTTAGTGAATATTTCCACTTAAACACTTATTTATTTTGTTTTCATGATTTCAGATAAAACATGTCGAAGATCAAGGCCGGACCCGTTGTAGACATCCTCGGTGATGAGATGACCCGAATCATCTGGGACCTCATCAAGGAGAAGCTCATCTTACCGTTCCTAGACATTGAACTCCACGTTTATGACTTGGGCATGGAAAACCGTGACTTAACCAACGATCAAGTCACCATTGACTGCGCCGAGGCTGTTAAGAAATACAATGTTGGCATCAAATGCGCCACCATCACTCCAGATGAGAAGCGCGTAGAAGAATTCAAACTCAAGAAGATGTGGAAGAGCCCTAATGGTACAATCCGTAACATTCTTGGTGGAACTGTGTTCAGAGAAGCTATCATTTGCAAGAACATTCCCCGTCTCGTGACCGGTTGGGAGAAGCCAATCATCATCGGCCGTCATGCGCACGCCGACCAGTACAAAGCGACTGACTTTGTTGTACCCGGTGAAGGTAAGCTGGAAATTATCTTTACCCCCAAAAAGGGGGAAACCATCAGGCATGTAGTGAACGACTTCAAGGGTGCTGGTGTTGCTATCGGTATGTTCAACACTGACGCGTCCATCATCGACTTCGCTCATTCATCGTTCAAGTTCGCATTGGACAGGAAATACCCTCTTTACTTGAGCACTAAGAACACCATTCTGAAGAAGTACGACGGCCGCTTCAAGGATATCTTCCAGGACATTTATGACAACCAGTACAAGTCGCAATACGATGCTGCGGGCATCTGGTACGAGCATAGGCTGATCGACGACATGGTCGCTTACGCCATGAAGTCTGAGGGAGGATTCGTGTGGGCGTGCAAGAACTACGACGGTGATGTACAGTCAGATTCCGTTGCTCAAGGCTATGGATCTTTGGGTCTCATGACATCGGTGCTTATCTGCCCTGACGGCAAGACGGTCGAGGCTGAGGCCGCCCACGGTACTGTGACGAGGCATTACCGCTTCTACCAACAAGGAAAGGAAACCTCCACCAACCCGATCGCCTCGATCTTTGCCTGGACTCGAGGCCTTCTGCACCGCGCCAAGCTCGACAACAACGACGAGCTGCACAACTTTGCTGAGACCCTTGAAAAAGTCTGTATCGACACCATTGAGTCTGGTATCATGACCAAGGATCTCGCCATCTGCATCAAAGGCATGAATAACGTGAAGAGGTCCGACTACTACGAAACGTTCGAGTTTATGAATAAACTCGGCGAAAACCTAAAGGCAGCATTAGGAAAATGACTATCTTCACAAAAGAAACTGTGTAGTCTATAAATAAGCGCGCATTTTATGTTCTCAGTTAAACCAGGTTATACTTCAAATGTAAGTTATTGTCACAAAAGGTTAAGGGTGTTTTGAAGCATTTTATTTATTACTTTTACAATTGACTTATTTCGTATAATAAATGAATTTGTACCTAGAACATTTTGAACATTATTTTGTTCGTGTTTCTCTTGGTATGCTAGTAAGTTGGGTGTGTCTACTTAATTTACATTTGAGATTACCTACTTAGTTGGTAATTCATAGGCAAGTAGTATTTATTTGTTGTAGCCCAATTTAAAAATCAAAGCAGCAAGTCCAAGGTGTTTAACCTGTGTATATTTTGTTATCGTCCAATTATCTCGTCCTTGATTTGCTTTACAATCGTGATACGTGTGTTGTAATTTTTATCGTATGCCGTCACGAGGTTAGTTGATATTTACGAGATATTTCAGAAGGCGTACCTTCCTATATCTAAACGACATAATACTATTAAACTTGGCTCTACTAATAAGTTAAAAACTGAACTCAATAAATATTTCAACGCGTGAAAAGTGCGGAAACCATTTACTTCCAATTTCTCAGTTATGATATTAGAAAGTATTCGAAGTATTCGTGGACATAGTCGACTGAGGGATCTCCGTTCACCCGAAACGTCCCCAGCGGCACAAACTTGGATGGGTGGGCATAGCGTATGAGCGATTCCACATTTCGGAGGTACCGGTTGTTATCAATTTTCAGCAGGCACAGGTCCCCTTGAACAGCGTGACGAACACTGACACCAGAGAACACCATCTCATTCGAGATCGATCGATCGAGAAGGTATCGTCAATGTTGATCTATATCTGTTTGCTTTCCTCTATTGAACATGGATCTCCATCCATTTTAGGCACTATCACGTATCATATAAGCTTGTCTTGCCTCCATGCTGAGCCCGCAGATCTCATTGGCTGATAAATGTTCGCCAAATATCAATTAAATAAATACGTAATTTATTTCGTGTCAAATACTCGCATTGCATAAGATTTATCACAATATCTACGCCACTAAGTTTGCGTGCAAATAGACAATTGAGCTATCTTATCGTTAGTGTTTGTTGGTCCACGCCTCCAAGGCCATAGTGCAGAGAGATAAGTTACTAGGGAAACCAAATGAAAATGAAAACAGTGATTAGGTGGGTAGGTATATAAATATTATAGTTTCTGTTCGTATCTAATCAGGACTGACAACCAATGGATACAATTAGTTTGACCCTGTGCTCAGATTCTGAAAGTTCCCGAAAAACAGTTGAAAACTGCTGCGGTTAGGTTGAGATAAGAATTTAATTCATTAGCGATTCAGAACAATAACTAAATAGCGCTAGCGATTAGTGCAATACAAGGTAGGTCTATGTTTTGTTTTAAATCGAGTGGTTCGATTTCCTTTTGGGAAGTGGATTTTTCATAGAATAGGTATTATAATACATACCTATTATAATGCAGTTTCAGTTTTTATCAAAATCCGTCTCGTGTACTTTCGTATTTAGCTATTTCCCATTGTTCCGAATTAGGCCATCGATAGTAATAACTAATGAACAGGTATATGTTTGTATGAAAAATTGCCAAATTTTCCTAGATTTAATGAAAGTTAATTTACTGTGTAAATGTAGACTTAAGTATATAAGTACTTACCTAGATTGTAATGTAACGAACGAACCTCATACCTACTCGATAGAACATTGTAAGTAGCTCGCTATTTGTTTATGAGCAGGCGCATAATGAAAAGTCCGGTTAAATATTAATACCAGGCGAAGCATTGCGCCGACATAAAATGTAGGCAACTGAAAAGCTATTAAATCTTTATGTGGATTTCCTTGTATGGCGATAAAATTCGATACAAGCTATAGTAGGTACAGCTATCAAGGAATCTACCTACCAGCCTACTACCTCCCGAGAGGTAGGTAGGTACCTTTTTCTAAAGAAAGTCTGAACACTAATTTTGACATACATTATGAAAGTACGTACTAATTTGAAGCTGTAATGTTGATTAGGATGAAAGAAAGTGTTATGCAAGAGCTTACTTTAAAATCTCGTAGGTAGTTCCATTGTTTTAATGTTCAATTTCTGAAATCTTGTAAAAGTACGTTATGAACCCGCTAATTTGTAGCCGTTATTTTTGATTAGATCTAAAAATGAAAGAGTTGGATACGAATGATGTAAGATGGCCATAAAAAGGTTTTCAGTTTTATTTGATACTAGCTGCGTCCTGCTGTTTCACAAGCGTGTGTTGTCTTTTATCTTACAGGGACCTTATACATTTTCCCAGATAAAATATGGGATAACTAACTCTCCAGCACTTTATAATACTTTGCAATAGTTATCTTTTTTCAAGTTATCAGGGCAACCCGTTGCTCTTTTTAACTCCCTACGCAAAAACTACGGGGTGTTATAAGTTTGACGTGTCTGTCTGTGGCATCGTAGCTCCCGAACGGATGAACCGATTTTGATTTTGTTTTTTGTTTGAAAGGTGAATTAGCGGGGAGTGTTCTTAGCTATGTTTGATGAAAATCGATCTATGATGGCCGCCGCCACAAAATGGCAGCTTACATAACTTTTCACAACTCCGTCATATGGGTATCATTTGCTACGTGGATGTAAGACAAACCAAAACACTTTCGCATTATAATATTGGGTGGAATACGATATAAAAATATAGGACAGGATAAGCATGACACCATATGAATAAAAGTCCATACGTAGGTAGCTAGGAATACAATAAAAAAACATGTTTTCGAAATGGCAGAAACGAAACAATAAAGAACTCTACTGCTACTCATTACAACTTTTTTCTACCAACAGCCCTAAAAATTACGCGCACCGCAGCTTTCCTTCCCATAAAAATCAGCAAAAGCACGCCACAAATCGTTCCCTTCCATCCAAACCCATCGACCATTCCACCAATAAAACCTTTTCATTTTTCTATCACATCTTCGTCCCTCGCATCGTCAAATAACTTTTCTTAGTGAATTACCGAAGTCGGTGCGGTTTCGGTCCCCCAAGAGTACAAGTAGAGGCGTCCCTCCCTTCCCGCCATCGTTCCCTCTTGGAGAGGGCCATTCAAAGAGCGTTCGCGAAGCTCACTCGGTGCTTACGGAATACGGGGCCTGCTTCAGTTTCGCGCTTCGCTTCGGGCCGCAGTCAACAGCCGCGCGCGTTGCAGTCTTAACGTGCTTTTTGGCGCCAAGCGGAATACGCGAGCGAACTAACGCACTACTAAAAACTAAAGTTTATGTGTAAACCGTGAAAATGAACATAAAAGCGAACATTATTTTACGATGGCTCGTCGTAATAAATATTATGGTAAGATTATTGTAATTTAATTATCTTGTTTGTTTATTTTATATTCTCGGGGAGTTACAGGTTGTGTAAAATATCTGAAAAAGGAAACATGCTCTTACTTAGTATTTTACAAAATAGTGTGATTTTTTTAACAAGTAGATAAACCTAAACACCCTACATTACTTTCATTATTTATTTTCTATGTACAAAAGCTCACTGTGGCTTTTGATTTGATTTTAACTTCGTAAAACAACCCCTTAGTATCAGTATTATACTTTTAAGCTTAAATAACTGATTCTCTCGAAAGATACTTTTAAAGGACACCTATAGTTAGGAGGTTCGTCGTCTCGTTCATCATTAACAATAATTTATTTAATATACTAAGAAAAAAATATAATTATAGAGGCATATTTACACATGTGATAGTTAAACGACACATAAACTAAACATCAGAAAATTATAATAAATAATGTTCACCATAAAGCAAGTTGTTATTCAGCTCAGCATATTCCGAGATCCTATTCAGTTTTATAATGCATGTTAATGGCGACTTTACTTACCCATACTTAAGGGAAGCTTTATAGAATATTATTGGCAGAGTACGTTACGTGGAAATAAGCTAACTACCAAGGTGTTTCCTTTAAATAAGTAGAATTTCCACTTTTAAAAAAAAATGTATAGATTACAGTCGCGTTGAGAGCCTTCTAATTTTTTCAACTGTTGAACCCAATCGTTGTGAGCTTGGTCTCGACCTTTTTGGCCTTTCCTCTGATTCTTGGAAACAAAGTTTCAATTTAAACTGTGTAGACGATAAAGAGTACAAATAATACGTAATTACGTAGTTATATTAGTAGTATATAAACGAGATTCCATGTACAGTTGGTATCTAAATACTGAGCAGAGATTTGGTATAATTTCTAAATAAGGGTAGTGTAATTTTCACTCCTGAAAATTCCCCCTGAGAAAAAAAGAGTTCCCTCGTCTGTTGATCTCGCTTTCTAGTGGCTTTCGCGGTTTTTCCTTATACGTTTTGATCAAGTTTCGAACTAATGTAACCTGGATTTTGTTGACTTGAACCAAGAGGTCTGAGGAGGTTTTTCCATTGTGCAAATCACTTGCTTAAATCAACTTCTGCAAGTTTGAACGCAATTGCCTTTTTTTCTTCATATAAGTATATCAATTAAAAAGTGAAAAAGAGCAATAGTGAAATTTAATAAAGACATTCATATAAAAAAACTGTTCAAAACTAAATTATTCGATACGATACGAAATTCTGTAAAGTATGGCAATAAAATACATTATAATAAACAACAGAAAAAAAATAAATAAAAGAAACAACATTAAAATAAATTCCTTACCTATGCAGTTATGCACCTACAATGGGCAACTCCTAATCTTTTTCCAAACAATTTCAGTTGGACTATCGAAAGAAGAAATCTTAAAGGAAGCATTTGGAACAGTGTAATAAATTAGAGTTAGGTACCATCTTACTTAGACATAGAAGATACAGACGAACATCCAAACAGAAATGGAACATATCGAAAGAAACCATTAAAAACAACCGCCGCATATTACATATCTATCCATCACGTTCCCGTCAAAACAAATTGTAATCTACAAGCTAATAGTGAACAAGACACGAACATTTAATCCCATTAACATACGATAATCATCAGTGGGATAACTGTAAGCATTGCAACATCGGCTGGCGGAGACGCCCAGAAGCGTTCGATTGCCGTACCGTCAAACTTGCCGATCAAATGCTTTATGAGTAGACGAGTACAATCACGAAGAATATTATATTGAAACCCATAAGAAAACCCTTCGTTTTCCTATGAAATTATCTACCAAAAAAATGCATACCAACATTTTGTTACAAAATGTATAAAGCTCTAGCAAAAGCTTCTTAACCACATGCATTATGGGCGCCAAAAAATAATATATTTTGATAGTTTCTTCGTGTCGATTCGCAATCATTATGCAATTTTTAAACATTTTGGCGTGACGATTAGCCAGCCTGTGAGGATGCAGCCTAGCAGCCCAGGGTACGCCGGACGTTGTTAGAATCATCATCATCAGCCTATACTCATCCACTGCTCGACGTAGAGCCTCTCCCAATGAACGCCACTGAGCCCGAACTTCGGAACTTTATTTAAATCAGATCTATTTTATTTCAACAACCTCATTGTGCAATGAAAGTACTCCCTATAACAAACTTCCACCTCATCATAATAAGCCTAAAACATCATCGATATCTCGATAATGATTTTTATCAACACTTTAGTCTGTGACTTTACATCTAAGGGCGTACCTACACATCGATCGAGAACCGCTAGATCGCCTTGCCGTATCAATTACGGAGTCGCTCGGGTGCGCCCAATCACAAGTCTACTCCATGATTCCTATGCACCGCGTGTCTGGATATTGCTTATGTGCCGATTAAAAACTCATTCGGTGCTCGGATAACACTTTTCTTGCGTGCGGTCGTTTCCGTAACCATTCATCGCGCTTCCTAAGACCGGAAAAACTAAGCTTCTTTCCTTTCTCTGCAACACCGTAATATATAGGTAAATGTTGGTTTTGACCCTTCTTCAGTAAATCTTCAAAGCACGTTGAATCTAGTGACAGATGTGGTGCATGCGATGCAGCCTTAAATGAGTCAAAAGCAAGGTGGTCGTTTCAACTACGTCAAACGTGTAGTTAGACAGTGTCGGACGCGATTCACGGAATTTTGATTAAAGTTACATAACTCTGGCATGCAGTGAGGCTGATCTTCGGCGCGTGGGAATCGTCTCAGCCTTCCCGCTGCAGTACAGGCACGCATTCAGTATGTAAGCTAACTATTTTCTTTCTAAGAAATAAATTTCCTTCGAGTTCAAAGACCCATCCTGTATCCCATCATCTCGTGAACCGATTTGCGTATTGAACCAATGCCGATCCTTTACAGCCTAGTTTATTTGGCTTTATAAATAATAGGTTTTTTAACAGTATATTTAGTTAACGTTATGGATGTTACCATCGATCCTGGGATGTGATTTCCATGCATCGCTAGTTTTGCATACGCGCCTAAAAACTTGCAATGATTGTATGCAAGCTTCGTCACTGTCTTCAACTGACTCCGGCTTTGCAATTAGGGAACGCCGGGAGCGGAGGGCACTCAATTACCGCCGCACTGTTTTTATTACGATGCCTGTGATCCTCAATGCAATGGATACTGAGGACAAATACATCTGGGTATAATGCGATCGTAAAGTTTATCGTTCGCTGACGCAGGGCTCTCTGCTCTGATCTTCCTAGTAAACTTCGCTATTCTGTGCTAGTAATTCAGATAATTTTTTATTGTTCCTGGGATTTTGCTTTTCCGTGTCTATTGGTATCGGTTTTGATCCAAGTTTCCGCGTTTATTATCTTTGGTAGAGGCCTTTGTTTCTTTTAACGGATCCGACTAGTCGGAATTTGGTACTACTTCCTCTACCCAAACCTTTTCAGGTTTAGATTTTTGCAACTAAATTATTTTAGTTTCAAATGCTTTTATTCACATTCTTACTGTTAATTAAAACGGAATGTCTTCACAGAACTGTGTTATGGAGGAGTAGATAAACTATTTTCCGTATGTTTGCAATCACACCTACCTAGTTGCTCTGCTACCGGAGCACGCGCGGACTTCCATTTGTTAAACCATAATTCATTCATACTTTTTGCATTTAATTAGAATCCATTGTAACCTATATCGACTACTCATGCGTTACAAATCTTATTACGCTAACACGCGTGGATACCGTAAAAAGCGAGTGAGAAAGTGTTTAGCAAAAAAAAGTTAATTATGTTTAAAAAAAAAACTCCACATGATGTCACATATGTTTTGCCGCATCTTCAAGTCAACGACCCAAACCAATTATAGTTGCATAATAGAGGTATTTTTTATTAAATGATTTAAATTGGTTTGCCAAGCGTGAGCCAATTTTCGATATGCCGATGATAGTGTCAATGGTTGTTAGATCGTTGATATGCGATAATAGGCCGACATCAATGATCGTGATGACTGGTTGTAAGACATTATTTTCTAATTAACTGTAAAATGATCAGCGAGAACAAAACAACTTTAGAGTGGTTACAATCACAACTCCCAATATTATACATCTCTAGAGATGGTAAAGATATGATTTCTGGTTTTTAGTGAGTTTTCCTAAGTCCTATATGTAAAGTTAGTATAAGTTTTAAGTTTAATAAGGGTCTAATTCGATCACCCACCCCAATAACTAATGAAATATAAGAAATAGAAACTCTAAGCGGCAAGCCACACTGAAGAGGTGCGGCGCGGCGGCGCGATGCATGATGGCATGCGGCGCGCTGCGTAACGTCACTTGATGCCATTTTTCATACAAAATATACGCCTTGCATTGATCTGTTTTTCGCTAAGATTAAAAATAAATAACTTACACAAAGAAGAAAAGAAAATAAATAAAAGGAGATACGTAACTTTAGGTTAAATTAAAAACACACACACGTAGAGTATCTAAGAAAATTTAATCTTACCGTTTATAAAGACACAATACGGGATGCCATGATGATAGATTGAAAGATAAAATTCAATTTACCTACCTCTAAGGCAGTGAAAATAACTTTCCATTCATGTGATAATTGTCAATCTATTTGGCTTCCATTAAACTATTCTAGGTATTTGATAATCTATCCCATTTAAATCTAAGTACTTTTCGCATTGCTCGCTTTTGACTTGCTAAATTTGGACTGTGCTATAGGCTATTGTGTTTTCCAGAATTGCCGTTGTTCTGTTTTAACTGACTTCAAAAGAGGTCGAGGCTCTCAATTGAACACCGATTCTCGTAATAAAAGAAATTATATAGGACTCGACGATTTGAACCATTTACCAAGTTTCTAAGCTACAAGAGACTGTAAGAGGGCTACATTTAAAGGGGATGTAGAATGGTACCAAGTTGGGACTAAAAAAAGCCTTTAAACTAACTTGTAGATCCATACAAATATTTACAAAACGTGACAGATGCAAGTACCAGGAGCGTCAGTAATAGTTAAGTAAAAGCTAACCATAGACCTGGTAATAGAAAACTACCTACAAGTAGGCTGATTAGAAACGACCATAGCACGCTAACGAAGTAAAACAAGCAATAACAATAATCATAAACCTGCCGCGGCTGGCAAGTGCCGTCTATAGATATCGAAATACCAATATCGACTAGCTGGTACCTGCGACCTCGTTCACAGCGGTACTTTTTTAAATCGATATTAAAAGACAGTTTTCTTTCCAAAGCCAAAGCTTATAGTGACCTGTACGCCGCCTATATTTTTCTTTGTCCAAGCCCTGGTACTTTTCTTTTGGCTTTTATTGGGTTTAGATGTAACGTATGTTGCAGGTGTAATCAGATTCTATGGTAGCAAATAGTGAAAACCGCGTTGGAATTGGTACAGTATTTTTTCTATGATGCAAAAATATATAAAGCGAAACCATTTTCAAAAATTACTCTTATCAGGTATACCACCTGACTATCTTATTTACTCGTAGTCTCCCAAATAAGATACTTTTTAATATCTTCAAAGTTTAGAACTATTATCTTTTCCTGCTCTTTTAAATTTACCATCGGTAATATTATAAACAGCATGATTTATATTTATACAGTACTTTAACTCATGCGTTCAATTGAAAATATCCATCTCGAAAGTAGAATGTGTGCAAGTGTATACGTCTTTAATGTTTGCCTCGACTTTTCATGAGATGCTATAAAAGAGCTTTGATAAAGTTAATTCACATCACTTCTGATGCTGACCGTAACTGCAGGCTAGGAGTAATAGTGCTCTGAGAACTGCAGTCACGTCGGGCATGCATGGTGAATGGGCTGGTCAGTGCGGGTACCGTTGCACTGCCGTCAATGGTGAGGTCGCCGTGCCTACGACCCTTCATGCCCTATCGATCCATACGAGTGCGCTAAACGCCTCCAGCCTATAGAAAATACCGCCATGGGAATACCCCAGTTACCTCCTTGCAACTTTCTAAATCCTAACCTACATCAAGGTGTCATCTTATCATATCGCGTTGAATAGAAAGATAAGATATCATGTCAAATTTGATGTCTAAACTCATTTTGTCGGACACGGAGAGTTATCTACATCGATTTGTTTGCGATCTCGACCGCTAATTTTACAACCGCAAAAACTGTGCGCTTAATTTTAACTCGATTAGTTTTTGCAGCGATCAGCGTTTAATTCAATTAAGTAATTATTGCGGCGATGACAGCCAGTGTTATTGAGAAGGTAGATAAAAAGTTAGCGGTCGACATTCATCTGCGGGCCGCGCTGGACCCGACGTGATGCGTGTCTGTCCTGCTTGCCATACGTGACGCGACCTACTGGGCTCCATTAGTAATTACTCTAATCAGGATAGCTGTAATTAAACTAAACGGTAATTCCGGCACATGAGAGAAACAATTTACACGTGTAAAAACTGTATGCAGTCGCTAAGATTTCTATAAAACCGTTATTGTCATGGATCAGCAGAATTTGCACTCTCTCATGGCTGAGCATGACTGACAAAATGATTATGCTCGGGTACGAAAATAATTTTGCTTGTTTTCTGAATTTACAAAAAACAAAGTGGTAAATGTTATGGGGTTACGTTACGTGCGTGATTGTTTTAGAAAGTGGTCGCATAAAATGAGAAGTGCGTAGCAAACGTGAGGTATTGTATCCCCAATTACATGCACGCTTCATAAAACGTTTGTCGGACTCAAATTTGTCCGGCGGTTTCCAGAAATCAATGTTGTTTGGTTTCGGGTCGCGGTCTCCCTGCCCTCGTGAGGGTGGCACCACCCCCGCTCTATAAATCACTGTCCGATTTACTGCGTTTCTATAATATTTGTAATCCGACGACGAGCGGACAGAGAGCACAATTGATACACCCTACCCTAGCAGAGAGGAATTAATTGGAACAAGTTTTGTCATCGTTACATCGACAAATTCATGAATTATGTGAATGTCGCAGTTTCTAGGCTTTTGTCGTATTACTTACCTTGTTATTTTCCTTTGCTTATGCGAGATTCCACATGAAAGAAAATTTCCATTTAAAGTTTTTTTTTATATGTCTGAGTTACGAGACGAACAAGTCGTTCGCCTGATGGTAAGCGCTACGCCTGCCCATAACAGTTACAGTGCCACCCAGAACTTTGCATTCAAACTATAAACCGTGGCAGTTGTTAAATTAATAATTTTGGTAGTTTATCATACTTCAAGTTGTTTTAGTTAATATATTGCCTAGTTACAATAGTTTGTTATATATTTATTTATCCCCTAACTGGTATTTTCTTTTACTTGTTTATGGAACGACCTAATTAGTACAACAATGAAAGGACAATGTATCCTTGTAAGGTGCTTGACCGCGATCCAAGAGATTAGTTTTGAACAAGTAGCTTAACTCCATATCAGCTCCAATTATAGCCGAGCCACATCTAGTGCTTGTTCTATACAATATCAAGATAGGAGCCCTTAAAGCGCAGGAGGTACGTTCGTAATGCTGAGGTATTAACGTTAATACCCAATTATAGGCTGGAGATCGGCGCACGAACCGGGAAAAGAAGATTAGTTCGCTACATTCTAGTGTGTATGTTAGGGGAAGCTCCGACAGGGCCAAATCTTTCGAAAATTGGCAGCTTCTGACCATTGCAGACTGCTATGTGTACTTACAGAATTACTAGCCACTCAGTATAAAATGAAATGATCATTTTAAATATGAAGATAACAAAAATCGATTCTAAAACTAAGTACTACCCAAAAGCAGTGTGTGAACTCGACGTTCCAATGGATTACCTCCTGACACAGTTGAATCATCAACTTAATAAAAATTAGGTGAGCCCAAAATGTATTCGGAACGCGTGCCTTTAAACCGTTTAACCATAAATGCAAATAGTCACGGCAATAAAACCCGAAACAATTACTTACGCCTACAAAACATGCAATGGCAGTGTGAAAGAAAAGCGGTCAACATCTTGTTATTTATTACACGCTCCGTCAGGTTTTTCATTGATCGAGTTTGCCACGATGGATTAATCGTTCAAAAGATTCACCGCATAGATAACAATCGGTAAACGATTGCGAGCATGAACTCTATCAGTTAAATGTATCGGTATTTTTATCGAGAGAAAGTCGCATCGGAAATTCTCTCTTACTTAAAAATTTTGTTATATAAAAAGCCTTATAATTTCTGAACATGAAAATCGAAAGCGAAAGTAACAATATCCTTTAGAAAGTTTGTTTATAAGTGTTCTATTTGTAGTTTGAAGACTTTCAGGATCCCACGCGGTTGTCTAGACGGTCGAAGGGTGCGTACTCAAGGGATATGACTTTATTGCGAACTAAAAAAGCTATATTATTGAAACTTCTTCACAAATGCGATGTCAATTTGATGTATTTTGTTCAGATGCATACCGGCGTTTGAGAGTACATAGTTCCGCTGTGTGTATAGAAAATTGAAAAAGTGAGAGGTTACAAAATTACCGGAATCGTTTTTACAT
Source organism: Campaea margaritaria (assembly GCA_912999815.1). NCBI lineage: Eukaryota > Metazoa > Arthropoda > Insecta > Lepidoptera > Geometridae > Campaea > Campaea margaritaria. Next base: position 5,059,408 of record OU538792.1, read on the forward strand.
ATTGAGTTTTTCTTATTGAGTCCTTTATCTAAGAGAAATTCTTGAAAAATTTACCACGTCTTAAAAAAACATTAAAAATTAACTTTCTATTCTATATTTCCTTTAGGAATTATTTTACCATGGCAAGAAAGAAGTAAGCATTTTCTGTTTCACTTTACATTTTCCACTCAATTAGAATCAGTAATGGAAAAGCTACACTAGAGAAATCAGAGGTCACGGTCCAATAAGTCAAAAGAGGCTGTAATTTAACAGCTATTACACTTGAAAACGATTGGATACTACCACAGTAAGTACATACCTACCTATTAATTGTCACAACATTTATGTTTTGTTTTAAAGAAAAAACACCATTGAGTCTAATGCCGGTTTTTCTCGAATGGATGTTTATATTCCGAATCCGGTGGTTTCTAAAGTCTGTTACGTTTAACGAAGGGGTGCTCTTTTTGGCTCATATTTTTATGAGGCCATGCTCAATTAAACTGAAGTTAAGACCTATACTAAGATGCTACAATTAAGTAGACGTTAAAAGTTACTAATATAATCAAAACACAGTTTGTGGGCGGGCGCGCCGATAAATGAGAAACCATCTTCTAATGTCCCGTATAAATACTTCTGCTTATCGTGTAACACCAGTCGCCAATTCAAAACACAAGTTACAAAACGCAAAAATATAAATCTACCTCACACAAAAACTTCTAACAATACCTCCTTATCATAACAACTCCGCTACATTTACTAAAGCAATTCCCTGCACCCTCGACCGAAGTTCACTCACAAAAGACATCACGCAAAAATGTCGTCGTCCAATTCGTGCACCTCTCTTTTTTATCCGCAACCCGCGTACACACGGCGAACAACGGACATTTAATATTATTTATCTTCTACAACAGCTTTGGCATTGTTACGTTTGCCAAAATCGTGAAACACATCTTCTTTGTAACAGCATCACTTAACGGTTCAACTTTGACACAGAAATCTTCAAGGTGTAGACTCGTAGGTTCACACAAATTCTTCCGAGCTATTGAAACTGAGGCGGGAGATAACAAAAGATAATTTGTTATGGGCCTTTGGAATGGTAACTCCAATTATAGTAAGAATACCTCGTTATATGAAGTGGGTTTCATTATAGTTATCATAAGTCTTATCAAGCCGTATAATATGTACTCAAAAAGACCTCTTAAATACGCGATTGATTTAGTTCAATTATTTTTCTCTAGTGAATTTTATGCTCAGATTCACTAACACTAAAATACATCTACTGAAGAAACAAAAGTATACACAAGCTGAAATCTACAAGTCACCTATAAAAATCGATTGGTGAAGCAAGTATTAGTTGGTTGCTTGTTCGTGATTGATGAAACCCACAGACCAAATAATCAGCTAAAACCGAACAAGTCCTCTAAATATTTTAATTCGTTATTTGTTTCGAAGCCTTATTATTTTTATAAAAAAAAATATGACCATCAGTTACAAAAACCTATCCCTAAAATAAATAGGTATAAGTAAAATCTTACTTCCCAATGTCTATCTTACCAGTATTAATAGCATCACTTAATATTAAAAATGTCCTAACCAATATTCTATTATTGTAATAATGGTGTAAAGTAAGCAACTAAGCACTCTATTTCCGTGATAATGACATGTCACCAACAGAAGAACCGGTGAGTACTTGCGCTAGCCAACCCTACTTTGCTAAATAAATATAAACATATTAGCATTTCAAGCAAAGGGGGAGCGATATCCTTACTCATTATGCGATACTACGAGGAAGGAACATAATATATGAAGACGGCGAAAGGAAAAACAGGAAAGAACGGCTTAGTCAAGTTTGTTTATTAGCGATGTTTGCAAGAAGAGAATGCCGATAAGCTTTCAGTTCCCCTCCAACTGCCGATACTGATAAGACTTTCAACATACCCTGACATATTAAAAAAGTTTGAGGGGGTACCAACTGAAGTAATCACCAAGAGGATGGATGTTTGTGATTATAAAGGAAACGACGTCTTTATCTCCCTAGCTTATAAAGGTAGTTACATAAACTGCACTTAAGTAGGTAAGATGCGTCTATAAGACAAGTTATTGGAAGAAAAGCAATATAAACATACTAAATTCCGAGGCATTTCTTATCGGTATTTCGTTCCAAAACTTGAATCTCGCTCAGAATTAAAGCTTTCTAATGAACATTATAGGGGTACAATCCATGTAACTTTTTACTTGATCAGTTTATCATGTATCATGATTTTGATCCTGTTTTTTTGTGAACATATGGGAACGACCCTTTCAAACCAGGATTTTACAGTCGGATTGAATTTAGAACCAAGTGCTTGTTTGTTATACATTGTTCAAGCAGTTCCAGCACTATAAAGTTTGGTTTAAAACAAAGATGATAGCTCTATATGGCGCTTGGCTTGAGCTCGGTCAACGACCACACATCGCAAGATCACTCGCGCATGGAAGAAGCTGGGACTTCTAACGCCTCATGGCGTCGTATCACTCTCAGCATCTGATTATAATATTTATTACCTTCCAAGATTATATTTCTAGATAGTAGTTTAGCAGAGTAGTTAGGAATTCTACATCACTCTGACATCATTTTTTTTTAATTTGACTAAGTGACGCGACGAGCAAGTCGTTCACCTGATGGTAAGCGCTACACCTGCCCGTAACAGTTACAGTACCACCCAGAACATTGCATTGCAGAATCCTGGGCGGCACTGCACTGCGCTCGCATTTAATTAGCCACTCATATCTTTGGCATTGGGAATTCCATATGGAGTTTGGAAATCATCTTTTACGTTGTGTATCCGAACATTCAGCCTGTGGCATATTTATTATTTTACCTTAGTAGATAACAAACGCAGGATAATAAAAGGCATGTGTCAATAAACGTCAGTTGTTATTGACGTAAGAACATTAAAAACCGACAAAATATAATTATCTCCAATCCCTGTGCATGCGTTTAATAGCATTTCTCGAATGCTCTGTTATTAAGTCCGAGTAAACACAAGTTTATAGCCAAAGCAAAGCACTACGGATACCAAAAATATTACATTCCCTTGTTCGAGATCTAAGAAATTTGATACAAGGCTCAACAATTCCCGCACGCGAGTAAATAAATATGACTTAATGTTTACCTTCGTTTCTTGATAAAAGCTCGAAATGTTCGCAAGCACGATAGCTTCCGGTAGTGGCTTATTATACATGTCGCTAAGAAAAGTGAGTTTTATAGCTATGGTCTTAAATGTCACTATGGTTTATCAGTATAGGTAATAGCAGACTGCATTAAACCTGATGTGGAATTCCAAGACGCACTCATCTACGATGTGCCTTGATTGGCAAACAATGCTTTGTTCATGTTAAACCTCTTCCATATTTCATAACAGACAACAGATCAATAGAATGCGTGGCTTCTGCGGTACAACCGGTCCACGATTCTGTTAATGGTTTTAAACTATAACTGTAACAAAATGTTGGAGAGGTAAACATGCAAATATTTTGGCCGAAAAGTAATTTTGGCGTGCTAATACAGTTAGCCGCCGACTGGTTTGGAAAATAACATTATTAGCACCCACAGGCTGGTATGCGAAATAGAATTTTTATTTTGTTTGATCCATCTCGTAACGTCATATCGTAGCATAGGTCAGTGATAAACTTTATCAGCTCGAGTTTTGCTGATTTCAATCTGTACATGGCCATTTTCGACAATATTTATGTTTCCTCGACACGCACTGGAAACAAGCTTTATATTTACAAATTTATCATAAAAATAAAACGTTTTAACTGTTTGTGTTTTAGGATTCTAAGAAATTCATAACTATTAGGAATTCTTAAGAGATACTTGGGATGCGCATGAGGCCTGACAGCATTGACCGCAAAGTGCAATATTTTCATGCGGTTTGGGTCCTCATTGTTCCCAGAGAAGCTTTGCTTCTTTTGTACATAAAAGTGGTCATCCATTTCTTTTCGTTCAAACTTTATTGCTACATTTCGGAAAACCACATAAAAATATAAAATTCTTACTGTGTTGATCATAAAATATAAACAAAAAAGTAACGCAATATTTCTGCTTTATTGAGACTTTTTGATAAAGTATAAAATTTCAATTTTTGTTTTATTTGACTGAGTGACATACATGAAGCTTTAGACATCTAAGTACAAGTATATTGTAGAGTAAAGTAAAAAGCTCCTCGATGGACATCTGCATCAAAACCTGACTTTTGGATTTTTACAAACAACTTTTACTACCTCGCCAACTCATTCATAATAGTATGTTCATTAGTACCTACTTAATGGTAAGTAAGTAAATTTGTAGAGCTCAAAATAAAATTGATATGTATTATAGTTATGTACAAGTGACGTAATTTGAAGAACTCTACCATAAACGAGACAATATCTACCTCGGCTATTCATTCCTCAACACCTCTCACAAATTCCTTTACTGATTAACATTAACATGCATAGTGATTAAGTTCAGTACCTAAGTAACCTGCCTGTTACTTTAGACGACTCATGTTGAACTTCATTTTCACGTATATTAACCTTAATCTTGTTCGCCCAAAACGGCAATATACCTTCTAAAATACCTCACTGTAGTTGTAATTCGCCGTTAGCAAGCACCTTTTAGTAAACTAGCGACACACGAGGCCTATAAAAGATGATATTTATTACCATTTTGTTTACTATTGATGTCGCGTACGCGTCGTGTGAATGAGCCTCTTCGTCTTCACCCAAGATTTCTCAAGGTACTGTTAAGTTTTTGTCGACAATGTCTTATAATGTTATGGTTGCGTTTTATACACGTGTTAATACAACAAATAAAACATAAAAAACTTTAGTCGATGCGCTTATTTTATTGTAGCTTTTGTAGGGATTCAGTTTTTCTGGTGTATCAAATTAGTGTCTTCAGTGATCGCTATAGAAACTATCAATACTGTGTCTGAATAGTGGTTATGTATTATGCTGTCATTTAGTTAGTATGGTTTTTTTATCACAACTGTCTGTATCGTCTACCACAACTATTGTCCTTATACATTCACTCATTTCTATTTTTTTCACTGTTGTAAACACTCCTTTTCCTTCGTCTAAATTATAAGCCAATGTTTATAGTATAGAGCGCTCTAAAACTTCCCCTTTTCATAAAGTAAACACTCCAGACTCCGGAGGCTTCATTACGTGACTCTCGCCGCAATCTCATGGCTAATTTCCATACGAGTTACGCTCTCTTGGAGGCAATAATAACAAAATTCACAACTCATTTGTTCACCAGATAAAATCTAAGGAGGGTGGCTAATTAAGACTTCATTACGGGCTGTTATGTAATCACGGAATATCTGAATAATTACGGGTTTTGATAATGACGATGTTAATAAAGCGGTCATTGTCGCTGCACGCAGGTTGTTGTTGCATGTTTAGTTTCGTGGAAACTTAGTTGTTTTAGACACGAGACACTAGACAGGTGATATACACTTACACTGTTGAGACAGACTTCAATAATTTGAAGCTTCACCCATAATACGGGTGGGAGACTACCATTGGATAAACACCCGATATGTATGAGGTACTGCTTTATATTTGTGTCTATGTATATTGCACTTTGTTTGTTGCAGCATTTGGTTTTATGAACAAACTAGCTGTGCCCTGCCACGCTTCGCTGTGGCACATTCGCTGATATGTCACTGATGAAAAAAATAGATAAAAACAATCCTTGATGCGGATTATATTTGATGCTAAAATTTCAGCTCGATCGGTGCAGAACTTTTTGAGTTTTTGAAGCGTACACAAACCAACATAACATTTTTATATATATAGATTTAATATTTCAGTCAAATTAGGGTCGTAGTTTGTCGATTCTCTTATTACAATAATAGCATGCTAAGTATAAATAAATAGTATAATTGGTGGTGAAATATCACAAATTACTTGAAAATTAGAAAAGGTTCTGATGACTTTAGGATGTGAGATTTCTATAGTACCTACCTAAGTGAGTTTTCTAGAGTAATTTTCATAAGAAAATCGTAATGTCTGTATTGCGGATGTGGAGATGTGAACAGAGATGATCAGCTATCCGAGCGTCATTATTACCATCAATTGAAAGTTTTCTTTCCCCTGATTCTTATCGTGGTATTAAAGCCAGAGCTTTACTGGACGGCACGACGCGACATAGCGCAGCAAAAGATTTTTTCAAACGACATTAATTTTAAATCTCATTTGAATAACTTTTCCAACTCTATTTGGATGATAGCGTTACAAGGAGGCTTGGGCATAACGCATGATACATTTTGTGTCTTAAATCAAACCGGATCAGGACGCTTTATCGCGGCTGGATGGTTTTGATGGACTTTATGCCATTGCGTAGCTTCCCGAGGCATTGCTATGCCATGCCGCGAAGTCATGGCAGCTAGCTCCAGCTTAAGCTAAAACTGTCCATTGCTTTATGTCGCCGCAACCCGTCAACTATACCAGGCATATTCTATTGTACTTTTTATCAAGGCAACCTGCAGTTAAACCAAGAATCTAATACAGTTTAGTTTAGGATCATTAACAAAAAATTGGAAAACATGTTAAAATTACATTTTAAAATCTTATTGAATTTTAAGAATTTTGAAGATCCTATTCAAAAATCTACTTTCAGAGTTGCCGTCATAGATTCACTAGTATGATATCTATTCTAGGAGGTAGATCTTGCAGTAGTAAAGGAAAGGAAGCCCGCGTGTCCTGGGACTCCTAAGAACAAACATTCAATTACGTAGTTATAGTACCTACTAGATTGAAAACATTTCTGTACCCGCATGGTTTCAGTTTAGTGCGATGCTCACAAGGATTACAAATGCTTTATAGTTTCAGTAGAAAGGTTCAAAAGTTCAAATCACAAATAAAGTAGGCCAAATCACTACAGACTAAATTAACTACCCACACAAACTATCAAAAACGGTAGACTTGGTTCTAGTTATCCTCGGCTTAGGTCATTAACTATCAAATTTTATGAGAGACCGTTCGACTGTTGTTTACGCGGTCAGAACCACCGCAATCAAAACGAAAACTTACGAATTAGCGCCAACAATAATCGTACACACAATCAGACAAACCGCAGTCAGCATGAATCGAATTATAGCACGGTAACGGATAAGTTTTTTAACACAACTAGTTTGGATTCCAACAAAAAATCGGTTTACCATCGGCCGCGTGGAAATTAGGTCACTATTCAACTTGTATGATGATCGATTGTTGGAGAACACAATTACTATACATTCCTAACAAGACTCCTCCGCGCAAAATCTGCCAAGGTATTATGAGTGCCTCCTTTATTCAAATAAGGCATGTAAATTACTGTTCATGTTATACTGTTCTCCTTTCGAACTGAGCAAGATAGGTACGTTGTTAGAATCAAGTCAATTTTAGATTCAAAATTGAATTAGGGTTGAGTTACTTAAATATGAGAGGACTTTATGAATAAACTAGCTATCTACATAGTAGTTAAGTGTGGACTCTCTATGCCCCTCTACGAACCCTCTTCCTTTTCGTATAATTTCAAGTTTCCGGCCCGGAGCTTGAATAAGTTATATCACAACTCTGAACCGTTGCATTAAAATTTATACAGCGATCGATATAAGTACAACGATTCCATAAAAACCTTTCAAAAAGCTACGCTTTTCTTTGTTTTGTAAAGATAGATGTCCTCGTTTCAACTGTACAAAAGAAATGAACGCAAAAATAGATGTGTTTACTTTGCCTACCTAGTTCAAAAATTGTGCAAAAAGTGTAAAATTGCAACGAGACGCAACAATCGAAAAGAGATAACTAAGTAGACGATTTATTTTAGCATCGCTTTTTATATGGAACAAGAAAAAGTGATTCGCAAAAAATGAAACAGCTCTATTTAGTAATATAACACCAAACTAAAGTGTGACTATCTAAATGATAGATTGTCGTGGGCTGAGCGGATGTCCTCATATAAGCGAAGACAACGTAGCTACTAGGAATGTCATGGCAATTTGCGACAATGATGTAATAATTCGCTCCAATTCCCAAGTCTGCAACGGATCCAGACAGTTCAAACCTTTACACGATTTCAATCACAGAAAAAGAAGAACACCAGCAATCAAGTCAAGTAAGATGGTACCGAATACAAAAACTTGGTAAAGAGGCGTAAAAAACAAGTGTTACTTCTCATATTTCAAGTACTTAAACATGTAACTTATGAACATTAGCTATGCAATTAAACTCCACAGATCTGCATTCCAAATAAAACAACTGAGCGTGAACGCTAATTATTATAGCTTTAGAAGAAGCTTTGGTATCCACTGTAAATATAGGTACTGCCGGTAGGTATTTGTGTTTCATGCATTTTAAACAGCCGGCCAACCGCGGTTTATTTATTTTGTGCCTACTGAAGGATGCCTCTCGGATACAAGTTCCCAAGGTCGGCTTCTGAGTTTACACAAGAGCGATGCCCTTTTAAAATAAAAATAGTCAATGTGAAATTAAAAATAAGGTAACAATTTAGCGCCAACTACTTCAGAATGCTGGAGTTTTTTCTTGGAAATGTTCAGCTAAGGCGTCGTGATTAATGTCCAGTGGGACTGGACTTGTAAATCACGGTAGCACCAACGGAATGCAAATTCAAGTCAGGACAACAAAACGTTTAGCTTAAGGATCTGAGAAGAAAACGCTTAAGTACATTGATCAGAACAAGTCTTAGAAGAAGCTAATACATCTTTGAACAGATATATGTTATCTATCAGATACTAACAAATAACATCACATTGAAGATCTTCATTTTAGAAGAAACCTAGTTCCTAAATCCTCTTCGAAAACGTTTTAATTATAATGAAACAATACGTACTTAATAAAATCTTTTCTTTTCAGATTTTGCCACAGATTCAGGCCTCCCTGTTGGGTGACAAATGTCGATCCAACCATGATTGCGGCGTGGGCAATGCGCATTGCAACCGCGGCGTGTGCGCATGCCAACCTTACTATGCCCAAATCGACAACTCTACTTGCCTCGAATGTAAGTACAAAGTATTGCATCAATGCATGTAAGGGTACTATTAATTTTTTTATAAGCTACACGTTCACGCCAAGGCTCAAAAGGACTTCACAAATGACAAGCCATTTCCGTGGTTATTTTATGTCACGTACGAATGGCTCGCGGTTTTCACTTCACCTATCGCTATTACCATTATGTACTTATTCTAATGCTCCCGTGTGGTAAGCTCTGCGGTGAGACGAATTACTTTCACTGACGATCAATGACCTTATGCAGGCTCAATCATAACTTTGAAAGACACCCGAAATTGTCTTCTCCATCGAATCGAATCTGCTATCCATCACAGGGTACAAATCAACGTGCGGCATCAATCAACTGCCCCTCCTCAATGGACAGTGGCCCAATCCTATTGTGCCTATAATAGTATTTGTGCGAATACTTGCACTCACGGACCATAATTTGTATTCCACTGCTTTCACTGCTTTCATTGTTTGCACTTAATTGAATCATCATGGTAATCATTTGAAACATTGAATGAAAATAGTTTCTTATAAAATGTTCGAATCGATTTTGTCTAGACTGTGTCTTTGGAGTGATCAGATTAGATTTCGCCAATGTCCAATGCCAGACCCTGAGGCGACTGAATAGGAACCGAGTGCATTGCTATTGAACAATATCACGAATAGCATCGGAGATCTGGCTCAGATGGTCCTATAATCCCACGCTTGTATCACTTTCTTTGTCGCAGTAGTATCGGGCAAATCAAGCAACTGGATCAATAAGAGATTACAACGGTTCTTAAGCCGAATACATTCAGAAGTCATTGCGAAGGACCGGTATAGACCGAAACATTGATTTGAAGAGGATTGGAATGTGAATCTTAGTTAACGGTCCTTCGTTAGTTTATGGAAAACCATTCATGTTATTCAGTTGGTCACGGTGCACGCATAGGTGCAAGTTATAAGGAGCTACTTGCGGATGCGTTAGCACACTTAGTCGACCTGTGGGTCCAGTCCGGCGGCATTTCAAACCAGGATCGTACGTCGTGCGGGGCCGCTCGCTAGCCACTGGCCAGGCGACCGCGACCCCGCCACCGAGACGTTATCAATAATCATAATTCCTTCCCATCCTTTTAAGGGAAAGAGCGCGAGCATGAAATACGTTCAAGGAAATCTTTATTAGTACATGACAATCCGCTATATGTAGTTACTGTCTTAATGTTTAGAAAAAACGTAATGCGCCTAGATAAGCGACTCGACCAATGGGTCGCCGCTCTTTATCTTTCATAACGACTTCTCTGTTAACATTGTGCTAATTGCTTTAGGTTTACTGACTGAAATAATATTTAATTACAAAGTTTGTGCTCGTTTAAAATATTCATCTATTGCGCTCGAAGTGGTGTGCTGTCACTGGCGTCCATTATTCTGGTTGCGCCAAAGTAAACCAAAATGTAATTAAATACTTCTACAGTTATCGCTAACATTTTTGCTTACATATGTTTTGAAAATTACAGCAGTAAGAGCCGTAAATATTTAATTATATTTTTCAAAATCGACACATTTACTGTCATTATTATTTGTAACTGTATCAATATATCTATGTACCTTTTAACTGACCACGAGAGGTCAAATATTAAACATCATATTTTTAAATTTGCCTCTATCAAAAGATTCGAATCAGGCCATGAGGATCAAAGCTCACATACAAAGCCACATACATGATTATACATGGCGAAAGGAAAGAGGATTTCGCGCCTGTCTAGCCGGCTGCAGCCTAGACATGTAGCTGTCATCTTGTCATTTAAATGTTCCTTGGTCAGTGTGCCAAGCGTGAGCAATCATCGGATATATCACGGACAATAAGTACCGTTTGAGGATTATCTCCGCACTGTGACAACAGCGGGAGAAATTTGAGCTTTCAATAACATGTTTAACTTAATAGTGTTAAGCTATTAAGTTGTTAGATACAAGTCTTACTTAGATTAGAAACAAAAACACCCTGAATAGCAATGCTTAAAATTTCAGGAAGGATCTACGCATCGTCAGAAGTTTCACTTATAGATAGGTTCTTTACATAAAATTGCTCTTTGTTTAATTAAAGAAGTATCTGTCTATTGTCGGATGTTTAATTTATAGCTACTTATAGTTAGGACAAGTTACTGATAGTTTAACTGCATGATCAGCATAAAACACCGCCGTAAAAGAAAACGCTCTCTCTAGTATCTTTCTCTATACAATAGAGATTAATGACAATAAATCTTTATTCAGTTTAAGGTCTGCGCTACACAAATCATAAGTCCCTCGTACAGTCGTACACATTTGGTTTATTTGTGGAACCAATTTAAATACGCTTGACGATGGGATCTCGCCCGAGGTTCGAATGAGTTACAAACTTACTTACCATCCGGTTTTGAGCATGGCTGTCCCGCTATCTCCTTCAAAGGTATACGGGACTCAGGATTAACACTGGACTTGTACGATTAATGACTTCACTATGACTTCCGGATACGGAGGGCAAATATGTGCGATCTCAGTGTCTCACCATCGATGGATCAAAAACGGGGATTGTTTGTTTTTCGTCTTGTTGAATAAATTAGAACTATACATCGTAATTAGGTACGTAATTTAATGTGTTTACGCAAACTTTTCCTTTTTGTCCTCAAAATTCTGAGGTAATTCAAAATATGGGTAGGTTACAATAAAAAAAATTAAAGTAAACCTAGGAAAATTTATCCTATAAATCGTTTTAAGTTTAAATGTAAGTACAGAACTGAACATTGTCCAACAATTGAAAACTTTCATTGAGCATCAAAAGAAGAACTTTTGTATCCCAAACAAAAAGCTTTATATTTCAACAAAAGGAATGACTTAAAAATATTGTTCAATCTTGATTCAGTATAAACAGCTATAAAACTTGTTCATATTTCTTAAAACTTTACGGCCAGTATCGGACACAAATCACTGAGGCAATCTTTATTCGCAACTTTTCTATTGTTCCTGAGACAAGATTTAAGGAGTACTTTGCCAAGGCATGCGAGCATAACGTGACATTTTCGTGTGCGCGATGCTTATATTTCTGCGTACATTAGCCCAGATATGCACGACATGTGGGCAAGCCGTGACGGGAAGCTTAAAAAAAGCAGAAATGCGCAAAAATATTCCGTGCAGCTGAATGTGCCGTAATAAAATGAAAGTATCGAAGCCAAAAGTGTTCAGTCCGTTACATGGAAATTCAGAGTGCAGGTACACTCATTACGGCACGTTGATCACAAAAATATACAAATTACTCAATTCCAAAGCCTCTGAAGTAGTTGAATAGCCGCGTTCTGTTCTTAACCCTAGCAACCAGATACAAATATTCCGCTCGTCGACTCCCTCCGACCTTCAAATGTGTATCCAACCAACCTTGACTTTGTAGGGATAAAGTGATCCCCTTTTGCCATGTATTACCACTGAATAAATTTTCTATGACAGGCAAACATTAGAATTTAATACAATGTTTAAATGTTTTAAAAACAATTCCCAGAAACGTGTTTATTTGCGAGAAACTTTCCATGTTTGTGGAACAATTTTATTTAGTGGTGAATTATTATGTTCTAAGTCGACATTAGTCACAGCTCTGATGACATAATATGCAACAATTTGTAGGTGTGAACTGAAAATCTCTCCCAAACATCAGAAGGACGGCACCCGCGTCCATAAATAAATATTAGGTAAACTTGTATCTAACTCTAAAACAGATAAGGTCTTAAATTGGGAATATAGTTGCATTGTCAAAAAAATAGTGTGGTTTGAATACTAGTTTGTGCAAAACCATTATTGCTTTCTACCACAAGCACAGAACACTAAAGGAGGGCGCCATTCGCAAGTGTAAATTAAATCGGCCTTGACGTTTTGAGGAGTTACTGCCCGTGTGTCAACAATCGGCGACCGTGAAGACGATAAGCCAAAAAGAATTGTACTTTAATTGTAACTATAGAGTACGTCCAACGGATCCGACATCTCAGCCTCTGATTAGTATTCACAAAATTGTAATTCGTGTGAACGTTTCTTTCAATTTATACGAAAACAATAATGCACTTTTTCCTTTTAGACTTTCATTGCTTTGTTATACTTTCGCTGGCTTTTTTAAAATCTCACATAAAGCCATGTTGTTAACGTATACGAAACAGGCATCCGGATGCGAGGACAGACCGTGGAGAAATTAATGAGATATGACCTGAGAAAAAAAAATTAAAAGTGTTAACAAGAATGCAAATGAGCGGATTATATAAATTTCCCGCGATCAATTGATGATAGCCGTAAAAGTTTAATGTGCTACCATTAATTAACTCGTCAAACGGTATTTGGAGTTACCACTGTTTTTAATAAACTATTCTAATAAATTGTTCATGTAAATCTGAGTGTGATAAACTTAGCTACTCCTAAACTACCGGTCGCATACAAAATAAGGTGGGACTACATTATTTATAGCTTAATTTATATGAAAGTCGCGTTATGCATTAACGTGATGTTTCTCCGAAAGGTTTCTGCTATATTTATGGTAATATATAAATCAGCAAACAGGGTATAAACTATAATTTGTAAATAAGCGCCTGCCTATGTTTTGAACTCTTACATTTAGAAACAAGTGTTTGTGTTTCCAAGTTTCCCAACTCAACACCAAAAGCTTTAAATCAAACAGCACTTTCGCTAGCAGATATTTTACACGTAATTTTATACGCAGTTGAGTAGAGAAACAAGCGAAGAAAAATCCTTCGGTCTGTGCGGAGGCTGACGTGGGTATATAGTCTATAGTACCATATCCAAAACAGAAATCAAGTTTAATAAAAGAAACCTTATTACTTAACTTGTAAGCGTTAAAGTTAGATCGATTGAAATTATCGAATATTTTTGACAGGACAGGACTACAAACAAATTGAAAACAAATAACAATCGTAGGCCCAATTAAACCAAGAGCCTGGTCCCATATTTTGATACCACTCCACATCCGACAACTCAATGACCCCATTACGGAAACGGTGTCAAACGTAAATAAAACAAGAGCAAGTACGCCGTTTACACCAACTTACAACCGACCATGGACATATTAAGGGGGTTGGGCCTGTTGGCCCTATTGCCCCAACTGTATCGCTTCTTGCAAAATTCATATTTAGAGCCAGATGAAGCAAAGCACGCCCACTATTTTTGGAATAAGAATCTAGGTAGATACATGTATTACTACTGATATCATGATTATGATTCGAATTGTTTTATCAACTATATTTTGTATACTAGGCAGGTTACATCAAACATAAGCATAAGTGTAAAAAAATTGAAAGCGCTAAGTTTTAGAAGCTGTTGGACGAACCAAATGAAAAACCTGTAATAAATATATTCATGGCACAATAATTAAAACTCAAAACATAGACACGGAAGAAGTTAGTTTCTTTATTGTAAAATCCACCACAACTGCTTCCGTCCGTCTTTTCCGCAATTGTTAAATTAAATAAATAAACTTGTATAGATTTGAATAAGAAAAAAAAAAATTTTGCCCCCTTCTCACTCAATGAAATCCTAGATACGGCCCACAGGCATGGGATGCAAATTGCAGCCACACCCAGCGGCCGGCGAACTTGAAATAAATAGGGTCGAACACGCCTTGGGTCATGAACCCATCTAACCTTCATTCATTGTGGCCAGCTAGGTATTGTCTGATAACACTGTTCCGTTGGAAGTGTTCTAATTGCCTAATAACGTTGTGATGCGAATCACTCAATGGATAAAATACTTGATTCACATCGGTACAAATGTGGTGCAAACCGCCCCAATAGCCGAATAAGGCTGCGGCTCCACTGGGGCACACGGCCACAGCTACGCACACGATTTCTGCGAACTAACGTCAAACACACATCCGACATCTTTTATTTTTGTATGAAAGCCAGTGGAGCCGGTGCCTTAAATCTGGTACTTCTCAAGTGGTTTTAGAAATTAAATATTTTTGAAGACATTTTTGAAACTTTGTTTTAGCCACACTACTGGGCTCAGAATGCGTGGTGTCTGAGCAGTGTACCCTGAAGGTGGCCTACAGTGCCTGCCTGGATGGCGTTTGCCGATGCACCGATGGACATCTGCAGTTCAGGAAGCACACTTGCCTTTCCCGTAAGTATCTCTCGCTGGATGCCTTCTCTTTCGCTTGATTTATGCATTCCTAATGTTGTTTTGCATAAAATGTTCGGCATAATCGAACATCGACATTGTCATAATATTTTTTTAACATAGATAGGTACTGATTTTATCGGCATAATAATTATGTTTTATGTTACGTTTTTACCCTACAACTTTTGTTACCATAAAATTAAATGTGGTAGTCCTACTATTGATATGTCTAATTTTAATTTGACGACCTCAAATATAAATATCGTATCAGCTCTCTCGGTTGAAGAAACCAATATTATTGAACAGAACACACAAATATTTTACCAATTAATGTTAATTAAATAACACCGTTTAGCCAACAGCCCAATAAAATTAAAAAATACAGTTCAATCACCTAGAAGCTATTTCGCGCTATTAAAATTCGATACGGGCGGTTTGTATGAAAATCATCTACAATTAAAGGCTCACATATCTACTTTTGTTTTATTTCTCTTTATTATTTTATAGCAAGAATAGATTTTATTATTCCGTAACGGACAATTAATTTTCCCTGTTCACTAAGCAGACGATGGCCCAAAAAAAGTAAAAAAACTTGTAATAACCGAACTATCTGAGGATGAAAAGTAGCGTTTTTGTACAAGAAATCGTTTTACAAGAAGCTATTGACCCATGTTACTGCCTATAAGCTCATAACCAAGAAATATCCGATTTCAAGAATTTTGTCGATTCCAAATAAAAGGAAAAGTCTGCCTCTTTGGAATGGTTGTTTAAAAAGCGAAACGGAACTGTCAGTCTTTTCATAAGCAAAAATGCCGCAAAAATACGCTAATGATAGACATCGATTAAGGAACTAACTCTAATGACGGGTTGCTAAAGCGTTCAAATCGGAATTCGAAGCAGTTCCTAGTGGATAAACCCATATTTTGCAGCTATGGAATGTTTTAATCGGCGTCAGACTGTCGCCTATCATTAAATTCCACATTCTGGAAAGCCGAAGACTCCACACCCGTAATTTTGGCTAATTAAGGTAGGTTAAACACACCTGCGCTGCGTGCGTCAATATTTTCAAACACTTAGCTGGATAATTTCTTTATGGTTATGTAATCGTTGTTTTCTTGCTTTCTTCCAGTTGAATTTTCTTATTTTCTTTTTAAAGATTCCTTAGATTTTTTTAAGGAAAGCGAATCTACCACTTTCGGTTTCATTCACGTTTCTTCTGACTCGTGCGATGGACGGGTCACGGGCAGACCACTGAATCGAAACGAATAAGCCGTGTAATTTTATAAAACTGGAAGAAGAAAGTCGACATTTCAACGTCCGATGCCCCTTAAGTAGGCTACTTGTAATGAAGGTGAAGGTCTAAAAGACAACTATCAATTAGAACCATCGATATTTTAATACATAAGATGAGGTCGATAATTAGAACGCAAAATAAATGGACATAGCATTTCAGTAGAATATTAAAACAATGTCTATGATCAATTTACCACAACAATATAATACTGAAAATGTTCTAAATACCTAATATTTCCCAAAAGAATAATAGTGATGGTTTTTAACAATAAATCGTCGCAGTAACGGAATTTCGCGTGGAACCCTGAGAGTATTGCTGTCACGCATGAGTTGCTTCGCCATATAAAGACCCAATTTTCTAAAAAGCTCCATAAAGATTCCGAAAGCCGATAATAAGCCCTTTGTTCAATAACACAGAAGCTCGCTTCATAGTTCGCTTAATAGAGCCTATTTCCGCGTGATATTGTAACTTTGTGAGAAAAATGAGGTGATTGTTCTGTCAAATTCAGGCTCATGAGAACCACGCTTATTACTGCTTACAACGCTAGTATTACAGATCTACTCCACTGTGAGAAATGCATGCGATGTAAGCTGTTTGGATTATTTCGATGTCAGATCGTAGCCGACCCGTAATAAAGAAACCTGACTAATCGCAATATCTCGATCACGAACGTCTCTGACATTTTAATTCCACACTGACCTAATTTTTTTTTGCAATTTACACGGTTCAGCGATCGAATAATATGGAGATCAACTTAACACGCATAGAAGATAATTGCAGGTAACCTAATAAAGTTGCTATGAAGTTTGCGGAAAAGGTCAGAAGTTCAAATCAAGAAATTGTATCGTTTGAAAGGTCCGTTAGCGTAGCGTTCGCGGATTGGTAATGATAATGCTTGTACACGTTACGAGTTAATTCCAGTTTATTAACTTGTCAGAGAGTCGTGCAATATATCACTTTACAGAAAAAAGTGTAATTGTACCATCATTGTGAATATTAGGTCCGTCAGTTGGCGTCTCTGTTGACTAACTAAGTAGGTAAGAACGTTGCGTGCCGTGCATTGCTGTTCCCGATTATCATATAATAGAATAGCCTTTCAAATTACCATTTCTGATTTACATTCACACTTAATCAACTTGTCGTCGTTAAATATTTATTATTTAATACAAAGAGAAACATTTGAATTACAAAATTAAGTGTATTCTAAGCATACCAACCCACTAGTATTTACGAATTGATGAATAGGTTTTATTATATCCTCTCTAAGTGGTGGTTGGCTAATAATACACGCGACATACTTATAAGCAAGTTGAAACTGTATCTTGGCAGCTATTAGAGCATGTGATGGCAGACCGTATGGCTAGCCTTAGGAAAATTGCCGCCAACCACCCGTTGAATCACGAGGTCAATAAATAAGTCTACTTTCCACACTCAATAGGCATTCAATAATACCGTAATCAATGAAACTGTACACATAAATATGAAATGCATTATATTTGCAGCGGCCCCGCCCGGTCACGTTTGCTACAGCAACGAGCACTGCCGTCTGTGGGATAAAGAAAGTCGCTGCGAATTCGTCATACTCAATCTATTTGGCAGATGTGCATGCAACACCAACTTTAGGCAAAGCGGTGATAAATGTATTGCAATCAGACCTATCTCCACTGAAGCAGTCATTGCTGAACAAGATGCCATGGACTATTCTGTGTCAGATGCAGCGAATAAAGCTCCTATACCAACGGCCAATATATATCCAGAAACCAAAGATCCATTTGGAAATCAAAAATCTAGCAATACTCAACCAAGTAAACTATCGTTCTCGAATGATGTTCTTAGCACTGAAGAAGATAGTCCCTTGACGCAAGCTGTTCTTAAAGTACCAACAATCGAACCAGCTAAAATTTTACCAGTTTCAAATAGAAAAGATGGAGAACCAAATGAAACTGTGGGTGTAGACGAGTTGACGGCTAACTTACATGCGAACGATCAGCCTATTTACAGGGTTGTTACACAGCCTTCTACTGAAAATAAATCTAACAAGAAAAGTGGAGGACCGAAGGAGTCAAGTTCAGGCAACAAGTCTATTAAAACTGGACATCAGAAGAAATCATCCTTAAAAGGTACTGTATTCCCAGTTATTGTAACTTTATCTTTATACTAGAAATTTCTTATTACTGGACATTTCATCGTGTTGACGATACAATTTATGATAATTCCCACTTTCATCACAAGTATAATAGGCAGGTGAAGTGAATCAAATGTTTAACCTTTCAGACAAGCACCGCATTCGAACAGATTATGCACCAGTGTACGACATCGGACCCGCCTCACTAGGCATGGCTTGCGTCACAGACTCTCAGTGCCAACAAGTGGATGCTTACTCAAGATGCTTCAACAAAAGATGCGATTGCGCTAACGGGATAAACTCTACTTCAGCTTGCTCCGCTAGAAATAGAGGCTGTTTACCCGGGACTTTTCAAGTGAGTATCTGCTTGAAAATATATTCAAACAAAGTCATGTATTTGTTAAGGGCATTCAATTCTCAAATGAAAAGCCCTCCTCGTAAGAAACGAAACTCACCCTACCTTCCAATTTTAGTCTACATTACAATACAATACAAATATCTAGAAATGTCTCTCTTTTCTCGTTAGGTGATAAATTCCATTCGACTCCAATCAAATTCTAATTAGCATTTACCTCCTCTAGTGTCGATCGACTGGTGCCTGCATCAGCTGGTTCTTTGTCTGCGATGGACGTAAGGACTGCCCTGATGGATCTGATGAGAAATGCGCAGGTTATGAAAAGGGAGCATCAGGAAGTAAGTACCTGGGATTTAGCTACGTGAAAGCTGTTAAAAGCAACAAATAATGGCGAAGCCAGCTTATCTAAGCAGTATTGTCTGTGAGGTACGCGATTATGTCGTCTTTGATCCAGAACCTTTTCCCTTGTTACTTCTCTTCTCAGCAAGTAATAGATGAAAACAAGTACAAACTCTCGTTAGACCAGGATTGCCATAACGATGCATCCTAACCATTTCCAGACGCAATAGGCGAGCGGTGCCCAATGAACTCCTTCCGTTGTGGTGGACCGGGCGCGCGCTGTGTCTCCCGCGCTGCAAGATGCGACGGAACCCCGCAATGTCCTGGAGGCGAGGATGAGAGAAACTGTAGAGCTACCAAACGTAAAGGGTAAGTAACTCACCTCTCAGACGCTAAAAGCCAGTAGTGTTCAATCCAATTGACTTCTGATGAGCTTTCGTATCACGCCGCCCAACATTTTGTACCGGACAAATGGAACTGGTGAATAAATACATCAATTAATCAATAGGCGCCGCCTACTGTTAGCTTTTCTGTATTTACCGTACACTTTTTGTAGCCTAATTAATTTGACCAATGCGCTATAGGGGGTCTACAGAATTTGGCAATATTTTGACTGTATATACCAATGAGTTGGCCGTTGTTAAACTATTTATAGGTATCGTAGTTATATATTTAGTATGGTTATTGTTCGTTCAAATCTGACCTATTCTGTATTAATTTTCAGCTGCCCCCGACATACATTCCGATGCGGTTCTGGAGAATGCATACCTGAGTATGAGTTCTGTAATGCTATTATCACCTGCAAGGACGCTTCGGACGAGCCACCTCATCTATGCAATGAGCAGTCAAGGTAAGAATTTTGTCCTCCCAATATAAGTTGCATGCGAACTGTTGAACATAGCATAGCTCCTCTTCGAGTTGTTAAACTGCTGGTCCGGTCCGGATTATCAGTTTCCAGATTCGGTACGCAATCGTCAATTACATTTTGTATCCGCCTTGCTGTAGAAACTCATTCCTTCTGTAAGTACGCCACCCACCCTACTATCGAAAAATGTTTTTTACTGTCCATCCAAAGGTTGTCTGGAAGAAATCGCTTTCAGCGATAAGACCGCCCATTGTACTACCCTTGTTTACCTATTGTAATTTTTCTGTCCTGTGTTTAATTTTGTTTCTGGTGTACAATAAAGAGTTTTTCTATTCTATTCTATTCTATTCCTTTTGCCAATACAATCGGTGCTAGCCTGTATAAAAACTCTCTTTACAACAATTCTCTTTTAAACACTCTTTTATAAATTGCGTGAAGCACAACTGCCGTTCAAATAGATAAGTATAATTCGGTATCTACCTAAATACATATGTTATTTAATTTAAATCTATTGATAACAAACATTATGCAACCAACCATTTCCAATGGGTTGCAACCAGCAAAATAGTTAGAATATCGGGCGTGTATAGTATAATTAATATCCAACCATCCTATTATTATAATGTCTCAATTAATTTCTGATTTCTTATGAAATTGTCTATCTTTCCTTTTATTACAAGCAATGTCCCGATCTACTGATCGAAAATGACATCTGCATAATTATGTTATTATACTTGTGTCTCAGTATTTTCATATCTAAAAGAATAGAAAGCACAATAAGTTTTTAATACCAGTAGTGACTTTCCTGTTATTAGAAATTATAAGTGGCCATTTTCACTTTCATTAAAAGTTTCTACCAGATAAAATGGACTTCTCAGTTTAATAGTTATTAGATTTGATGAGACAATAAGACATGGATTAGTATTGTAATTAGCATGACGCTACTGTTTGATAGTTTTCATTGTAATAAAACTTTCACAAGACCTAATTTCCATTGGTCCAATCTCATGCTAAATCAGTTTTATAGTGAAACTGGCAAAAATTTAGGTCACGTGTGCTATATGCTAAGCAAATGAAATAAAAAGGGATCACTGCTATTTCACTCCTTTGTGGAATCTGTGCGTTTCACAAAATATATACCCCCTTGATCACAGTAGTTCCCGGGTCAAACATCATAAAACGACAAGCTTACCACTCCGCCCTGTTTATTACCGCTGACCTTTCACTTACGATCATGCAATAATCGTGAGATACTATCACAGTTTTCCGCGCCATCATCCATCAAAAGGGGATTCCAAAAGTTAACTGTTTTCTGGATATTTCGTAACCGACACACGTGTGACCTGTAACGGGCTGCCCAAATATTTGACCCTAAAGTAATATCAGGTGCTGTATGAAAGTGTTTGTTCAGATGGTCCCTTGTTTTGGTATTTGCAATGTTAGGTCCGCACTACTTTTCAACTTTACAGTTAGGTATATGAACCGTGAACGACGCATTGACAAGAAAATTAAAAAAAAACGGCCCACGCGTTTGGTATCTACGGACAAACATACATAGACTGATAAACACAAAACTTTTCTTTGAATCGCGCATACAGGTAACAAATAGTGAATAGACATGGCAGTCGATACCTTCTAGATCATTTAGTAGAATCATTTACATCAGCCTACTGTAATTTAAATACCTAGTTATAAAATTTTCTTAGAACTTACTCGAAATGGATAGATATAATGTAGGTACAAACAAAGCCATAGAACCGGAAGTGATATTTTATCCAGGAACAGTTAGGTAAGTTGTAATTAGTATATTTATGACAGGAAACTTGCGAACAAGTTAACTAGCTAAGCGAATCAAGTTGTATGATATATCGCCATAAGACACGCCTTTTCCGGCACTTAGGAATCTAATTAATTTACTTTATCTACTTATAATGTTAAAAGTGTGACAACCGGAGACATGGCATTATACATGTATGATATACACACATATAGATAGGTAGAGCGTGCTCAGGATACATAATTACTTATTTACTAGACCAATTCGCGCATAACCAATTTGACACACCTCGACGTTTTAATCAAGTGACATTGACTAGGTCACTAGAATTCTATAGTAAAGTATAGTAGATTTGATTTCAATTCGCGAAACTTTAACACGTTCACTGCTGAAAACACAACTGTCGTGTTTTTCACAACTTGTCGGGAGTGCGGGCAAACACAACTGCTGTGTTTGTTGTATGGGAAAACACTATGGAGCGTGCAGAGCCGCACCCGTGGCTAGACAAGCAAAACGGCTCAGCAGTCAAAGTGTTAAGACCTTTCACATATTTGACCTGCCATGAAGTGAAGTTATTTGCCGTGAGTAGCAGAAGAATCTATAGTCATAAAACGAACAGTCCCCTTAGAAGCCTCCGTGGCGTAGTGGGTGATAAGCCGATTGCGAAGCGTGAAGTTGCGAGTTCGATTCCCACACAGGGCAAAGATTTGAGGGAACCAAAGGAATTTGCTCTGAGCTTGGGTTTTTGTAGGTC
The DNA here is from genome assembly GCA_912999815.1 of Campaea margaritaria. Taxonomy (NCBI): domain Eukaryota; kingdom Metazoa; phylum Arthropoda; class Insecta; order Lepidoptera; family Geometridae; genus Campaea; species Campaea margaritaria. Next base: position 5,082,043 of record OU538792.1, read on the forward strand.
CCCATGGCTCTCGTAGTTCCTGATTCCGTAGGAAGCCTAGTTAGGGGTCAGGATCAAATGTGATCGTTATGTGTTATTATCATTAACAATTATTCTTTTTTTTTATAGATGGCGTGCAGCAGATGTTTGCCCTCTGCGTTGCGGGAATGGAAGGTGCAGAAGCACAGCCGTGGCTTGCTCAGGAAGAGATGGATGCGGGGATAATACGGACGAGATTGCTTGCACTGTCTGTAGTGAGTATAAAACTAACACTACACTGTACCTCACTGCACTGCACTGTACTGTTTACTGTACTGTGTCTACTGAAGCTTAGGGTGTTCAATAAAGAATGATTGTATTGTTAACAACACCAACCAAACCAAACCAAAATCCGAACTACAATTTACACTGCCGAAAGAAGATTCCAATCCATCCGTTCTCGAATCGAGACACGAGTAGATTTGTATGGTTTTAAACTAGCTGATACAAGAATTCATAATAGACAACCATGCTTTCCAGGCATTTGTTATGATTTTACGATATTTATGAATTATTGCTATTTAAAACGTAATAGAAAGAGAGTAGACGGACATTTTCATATGCTCTAAACAAAACAGTTTTCTCGTGAACAAACGCGAACCTTAAACAGTTATACAATACATAATCCCTTTTCCATGGTTAATTCATGCGTACAGTTACTGTTAACATCGAGATTAGATCTTAAAGTTAGAGAACTACTTAGCGCTGCAAGATACACTTAAACAATCGTAAACGTAGGTAATTAAAAGTCGGAATGATCAAGTTGATGATGATTAATGCACTATACTTAGGGCACTCAACCGCATAGCGGTATTTAATTTTATTGACAACGTATCTAGGACCTAATACCACAGAATAGATAGTATTATTGCTGTCTTATGCCGATACGGGTACGTGAACCTGTAATGTATGATAGAATAAATGCAATTTGCAGAATTGCACATTTTGTAGAGCGACACACCGGGCGCCCCCCTCCGCCCATTAAATAGTCGTCTTTCAGACGATAAATAAATAATTTGAATCAGTTTAATCCGAAGTTTTCATTTCCCTCTCGCTAGTTAATTGTGGATTAGGTAGATTCCAGCAACCAAGTGACCCTGACAAATCTATACCTACTCTCAGTTTATTTGTTTATTTAATACTTTATTGTACAGATTAACTAACTAGTACAAATGGCGGACTTAAAGCTAAGAGCATTTTCTACCAGTCAACCACCCATAGTGAAGGAGAGAGGGGTGTAGGCGTGCATCAAAATATCTTATGCAAAAAAGGCTTAATATATTTTTTATTTTTTTATTTTACTGAGTGATGAGACGAGCAAGTCGTTCACCTGATGGTAAGCGCCACGCCTGCCCATAACAGATACAGTGCCACCCAGAACTTTGCAGTGCATAATCTTGCGCGGCACTGCACTGTGCTCGTCACCCTGAGACATCGGTTCTAAAGTCTCATATGCCCAGTAATTTCGCTGGAATCAGTGTCCTTCAAACCGGAACACAGTAATGTTTGCACACTACTGCTTTGCGGATGAATATCTAGCAAAGGTGTGGTACTTCCCCAGGCGGTCTCTTGCAGAAGAGGCCTCCCACTACAAAATTATAACTATATTTAACATAGCATTATAAAAGCACGGTCAAATCAACTTAAAAAATGTGCTAGATAAGTACTAAGAAGTTGCTATAAATAGCATATTAAATATACGTATGACAGAGCTAAAAAATTCCAATACACCATATGGGTTGGACAATGACTGAGGAGCCCACCCGAATATGACAAATACGACCATCCGTTTTACATACATGGATGTTATGACACGATATTCGATTCCGTTACACGAACAATAGCTGCAAACGATGCTATGCTTCGCATTACAATACTGTTAATAATTCCATGTAAACTTTATGTTTATTTATTATTAGATACTTATTGGGAAGTTGAGCTAGGCTCTGAGTCTTTTATTATACCTACCTACATACTGAGTATCACTGTTTATATAAAATGCCTAATGTCAAAAGAAGATATCATAAGAAGACATTACTTATTGTAGATACGTGGAAATCGCATTGATTTGTAGTTTACGCATTGCTTTTTTTTTAATTTTCTGTACTTATTGTTACGTACTGTACAATAAAGAGGTTTCTATACTTTCGCGCGAGAAAGACGGCATCATTTAATTGTAAGGAAATATTATATTTTATTGTGTAATTCTGACGCGTTATTAAGTATATATTTATTTTTTATTTTCCAGAATGTCCTGCCCCACCTGCCTCATCGAAGACACCTTGAATAGACCAGAAGCATCGATGGAAAGGCTTTAGTGAAACACATTCCAACTAGTGGATCTCAATGCTCAAATAACATTAAAACAACTCGGATGGAAATATAGAATTTCGAAAGGATAGGCTTAACAAAGCCATAATGGAAACAGAAAGTATTTTTTGATACATCAGGTATAATTAGATTTTGTAGATGCAAGTATTTTGTCAAAACCAGTAGGTATTAGGTATAAGAATCTATTTATTGAAATAACTTAACTTAATAAACTCCGGTAAATAAGCGGAGATAAATATGTAGCTACAGTCAGTTGCAATAGGAAGTATATTCGGAATCCATTCAAAATGAGTCTCAATGAAACTCCCCAATATGTAAATCGACCGGTCTCACGCCAAAGTACTAGTAAATTAATTCTTGTACTTACTAAGATATTGTAAAGTATTACGTACTCAATTATTGTTTCCCTACATAACTAGGAATAGAACGACTCTCCTAATCGTGCAGTTCTAAGTTATGTTATAACGGGCATAAAGGAGTCTGCCACTGACCACATTCCTGCTACCTCTAAACCAACAATAGAAAATCAACATCTGACCGGTTTACTAGCATTTCAAAACTTCGCGATTACCCAAACTTTATGTTTTAAAGACACTTTAATATGCACATCAGTTTCCTATATTTTCCAAGTGTTGACGATCCTCAGAAATAGTTATAAGCCACTGTGTATGCAATAAGACTGAAGAGTGATACTCTGCCACTTTAAGCCTCTACCACACAGGCGTGATATATTATCGGTTGTTAATATCGCAGCGTTATTCCAATAATGCGTCCCGCGCCCGCGTTCTGTTTCACCTTTATCACGGCGATATTGTCGCAGCAGTGTGGAAGATCTCGCGCGTTCTAATACAAAATGTAACTAAAAACAGATATCGCATAAACAATTAAACACCAGCTATATAAACGATCGATAATGACGCGTCAGTGGGCGTAGGCTTTAACTACGAAGTAAGAGAAGTCAGCGTTCCATCAACTGATTGCTTTAGATTGTAGAATTGTAAATAGAGGCACTAATTTTAACGCACTCGAGTATATTTTGTAATAACTAATTGTTTATAATTTTGTCATTTCATGTAACTTAAACTTATTTAAAGGATGGCACTTTTTAAGCTTTGATAGATAGTTGATATTAGTCTGAAATAGCGCTATGTAATTTTATATTATTAATATTCTAAAAGCGACTCAATAGATTTCTATCTCCTGCTGCTCATTCTAAATCTCTGTAAAAATAGCCTCCCCATTTGCCTTCTGCTTTTCCAATCATCGCTGTTGCCAACGAACAGCTTAGTTAGTAAAAGCGTTGGAACGGAAATCTACGGAAGGTCACCCACGGCGACTTTTTGCAGCGATACAATCGCAAAACTACCGCGATACAGTCACAATGCGGTCGCTGGTCATAAACCCTCGCCCACGTAACCACGATTTAGCGTCACTACAGACGTGATGCGGCATCGATACAGTCGCACATTGCAAATGCGACAACCGGCCAACTAAACGCTCTACTGAATGGCTGCAAAAAGTAGCCGTGGGTGACTTCTTAATGGTCGCAGTTCAAGTCTTACTTCGTTTAATTTTTTCTTTTATCCCTTAAATGTTTTATAGAGAAGGGAGTGTCGTAGGAAAGAAAAGCTCTCATGCCGATAATGCCATGTTGAAATATTTTAAGCTCTATTGTCGCGCGATACTGATAGCTATCTTAGAATTTAAGTTCAATCTATGAAGTTACTTTTAAATATTATTTTAAGTATTCCATGTGGTTTGCCTGGCAAAAGTCAAGTGTAACTTATTGTATTATAGCGTGTTCATGTCGTGTGTGAATGTGATAGGTATTTATTAAATTTATTTCCTAATGAACCCGTTTTTCTTTTTAGTTTTATAAGCAAGACTTTCATGGGCGTCTGCCCGGAAGAACCTACCAAAAGTTCTCCAAAGTCGCACTCTCAAAGTCAAAGTCGCAAAGTTCTCGATAGTCTTAAGAATATCAAGTTAAATTGAAAAAGTTATAACTGTCCATTAGTCAGTAATAAATAACTAATAATCAACCAAATACTACGATTAGTAAAGTAACTCATAATTACTATTTCTCCCAATAGCGCCATCTAGATTAGATTTTTGAAGCTTTCGTGACACACAGTACACGTAAATATGGAGGCACTCAAACCACTTCAAAGTTCAAAGTTACCAATAGCAACGCTGTCTGATTCTCACCACTTTCAACAGAGGTCGCCACTTTCATACTTCAGCATCTGTGCCGACATAGCATAGCACTATGCAGTACTACATAACTTTGGTGTGCCATGGCCATTGTAATCTACTATGTAAGTAAGCACTGCTGGAAATAAACAGACGTTAAAGTAGGAAAAAACTATTTTAGATACCTATGTTCTATTAATATAGGACTATGGTCCTCGTACATACCTACAGAAAAATCTTCATGACATATATATGATTATGATTAGATTGATTCTCAATGAAATGTTACAGTATAACAAGAAATCTAACAACTTATCCCCAGATTTTTTTTTTAGAAACTTATATTTATCTCATATTGATGGATGGATGAATGTATATTTGGGCCAAATCTTGAGCGGCTTAGATCAGGATTTTTGATCGAAGGTTAACAGTCAGTTTGACTCCACTCCCGTTTTTCAAGTTCCGCTGGCAGTACAATATGATAGTGACAGAGTACGTAGAGATGGAAGGTAAACAACAGAACTCCTCCTAACAGTATATTAATGTTGTTTGGACAACTTTTAATCAGCTTTCAGTACCTACCGAATAGGTATTTTGTAAGCTCTTTTGGTAAAAACAATAGGTATTTTAAAAAAAATCTTGAACAATAGAGGTGCTGCAGAATATTCGTTAATTTATAATAATTAGATATTGTCTTTAGCAACTGAACAATCAGCACGCTCTGTTCAGAGGACGCATGCGCGTATCGTCTCCAATGATAACAAAAATGGCTGCCCAGCATCCTACGATCTCAAGGGTTTCATCTCGAAAATATGTCATTTACCTATAAAAAGTGAGAGTTTTCAATACAACTTCACTAAATGTGCCAAAATAAATCTAATAAAATAATAACGTAGGTAGTAAAAGCCAGGGAAGGTTCAGTGACCAAGGGTAAGTACCATGTATTCGCGGCTTTTATTATTTAGATAATAATTATACTGTCTAAAATCCAAGAGATATCTGTAAAGACCATGTATAAAATTCAATAAATTATTAATATTCATGATAGTTCATTATAATCTGACTAATAAATCGTGACTTATTTTATCACGATTCAACATTAAATTCATTTTAAAATTATAAAGTATGCGGAAGCAACTTGTATTGGATACATCGATTGTTTTTGAATGTAATTATAAGGTAGATAGCTTGAGCCATTATGATTTCATATTACAATTTGAATGAATCGTTTAACACATAGAACAATTTATTATGAACCATAGTTATATTGAAGATATAATTTGCATGAAAGTGTGAAGTATAATCTGAACAAAAATGTATAAACACAAACAGTAACTGTTCTCATTACCATTGGAGACATTTTTGGACATATTCTTTTTCCCCAAAAAATTGTGAGGAATAGTAGATTAAGTAGTATATATACAGTAGGTATCTACAATTCTACACCTACTGTCGTCAGTTAGAATCAAAGGTGTATCTTACTACGTACAAGTTAAGTAAATTAAGACATATGCGTCCTATACGTTGGTAATTATTACTAAAAAAAGATATTGGAAACTGCGAAACGAGCGGCATTTGTTTTTGTAATATGCATCTGTTTGTTTTTGTTGACACACACACGTATCCCGTGTACAAAATCAAATCCCTTGTTATTTCATAAGGCATCGACATACCTCTGCGTACTTTTATATGGGAACAATTTCTGTACCGCCCAATATGTGCAATTAATTAAAGAAATTCTCTCCAAAAATATGTAGGACATTGGAAGAAACAAATTCTATAATTTATATATAGATTTTTATTTATATAAGTAGTAACAGGTGTTTAACGTTTTTATTCAGTGTTTGTGGTATTTATAAAATTACTTGTATTGACTGTGAAACTATGAATGTAGTGGAATTAAAAGTATTTGGTATAAAAATATTGTTAGGTTTACTGTTCCCCGTGTCAAGGTTAGTAACTGAATTTTCATGATGGCCGTGAATGGACGGTTTGCTTTAGTATTTCACACTATGTTCTCGCACACCATATCATATATCTACTATACCTACCAAGGTGAAGATTTTCGTCAGAATATACCGATGTCGAATGATAGGTAATAGGTACGATGATACATGGCCCTAGGTAGGAGTTTAAAGGATCAGTACAACAGAAGAAGTGGAAATAGACCTAAACGATGAAACAACGTATAAAATATATATAAAAATAAATCCCTTGGATAACGGAAATAGTCCCTTGGCCACGTCAAAACTTGAGGACGGCTGGACCGATTTGGCTATTTTTTGCTTTAAATATTCTTAATAAGATTTTTTCAAGAAAAAAATTAAAATATGGAAAAAACTGAAAGAGCTTTTTTCTTTGTAAGATTATTTTATGAAATCACGGTTTGACATTTGTTTTAAATTTTTTTTTCGCGATCTTCAGTTATTTATGTTCGTATGTGCCATGGGCTGTTTTTAACTTGGGTAAACTGGAATTAACGCTGGTGAAACCGCAAGCGCAGCTAGTTTATTACACTTCCGCCCCCAAAGGATTAAACAGAACTCAACGACAGCATCAATAGTCATCCAACGCTATTCTAAAACCTATTAACAAATTCACACCAACGAATGACAGTATTTTTTTTTTTCAGAATTAGAAAACTAATACGTAAAATAAAAATGAAGCAGCTAAAGGTAGCAGCGACTACGATGGTCACCAGTTTCTTTATATTAACTTACCTGCTTTACTTGAATTGGAATAAAATAACAATTGGCGAACACAAGCTACCGAGCCCCGTTTCAAAGTCTACGAGCACTGTGGGGTATGGAACCCCAATGAGACACATACCATTGAATGAAGTATATCCTGACCAGTCGAAACATTATCCGAATGAGTCCTATGAGTTCGTAGAACATAAGCCAGGTAAATGACCGAGAAAACTCTTCACAAATTCCTGCATGTCCCAGATTCATCCATTAACCTTAAAAATTCAGTAACTATAATATGATCAAATCGTTATCCCTTATTATACGACTCAATACCTGTGTAGTAGTAATAAAAATAAATATATAGGAACTGCTAATAGTTGTCCACTAGTCGTTACCAAAGTGTCCAAATTCCACGCGCGTAAATCACCTGAAGAAAGCTCCAAATAACTATTCTAGAATCTACCTTTACCCACCATGAGACGCGGCAGAAAAACGGAATACACAAGTAATGATTAACCAGTTGACTGCTGAAAACACACACATTTGTGTTTATTATAACGATATGGCAAGCGAAAACACGCCTGGCGTGCGAACCGCACTGCCGTATTGTCAATTTTATCACAACAGTCGTGTACACCCGCACAGTTGATTGAGTTTAGTTACGATGCAACGCCAGTGCTAGCAAATACACACGTTGCGTGAAGATTCCCAAAAGTGCCAAAAAAATTAACCGTTTTGCAGTCAACGTGTTAATATAATAACCTTTCATAAATTTACAGCATACATAATCAACACACCAGGATGCAAAATCCCGTTGGCTATGATAGACTATACAAAATCCTTAAAGAACGACAAGAAGGCTGGCAGCTGCGGCAAGCGTGCCGTGTTTCTGAAGAAAGTGGGAAGGGACAAGGTCCAGGCCCTAATCAAACCCCGCATCATAAAGAAGTATCTGCGGAAGAGTGTGATTTTCGATTGTTGTTATCGTTTCCTGAGCAGATCTTTACAACCGCGATATGAAGACAAGAAGATAAAGTAAGTGGACAAACCATTACTGTGATGGCCATTAACCTGGTTAACAGACGTAAACACAGCTGTGTCAGAGCGATTGACGGTCACGAGGGTGATCACACTGGTTACGTATTATTTTCCTTTTATCATACGTAAATCTAACAAGAGGTTCTGAATTGGACAGTTTTTTATGCATCTGATTTCTGAATTTACCGATTACATTTTGCTAAAAGGTAAACCTAAGACTTGAAGCGTTGCTTTTCTTTTACAGATACACAAAGTGCGTCAAATTCAAAGACAGCGCCATTATTACTTTGGAAAGCGATTTTATCAACGTAAAATGCTTCGATTACGACAAACGTAACTTGTCTCACGTAATATACGATGACGTATACGCATTCGCTAAGAGTATAAACGTCACAAAGCCAAGCCAAGACAATTGTAAAGTCAAATACAATGTGTTGATGATAGGAATGGACTCTATGTCATTGCCTCGCTTTGCCCAGACACTAACCCGGACAGTTAATTATTTTCATGATAACTACTGGCTCGGTTATCGAAGTTATCACAAGGTTAGTCTAATCGTTCATTGATTTTTATAGTCTGATAAAAACAATGTATAGCTAATCCATATGTGCATTATAATTCGACCGACAGCAATTTGCAAACTACCTACTCATCTGCAACGAATTTTAAGGCTTCCGCCGATGCTCACGAAAAATAATCCAAAGATTGCTTGCATTTTCAAAATAGATATACACACTCAAAAAAACATAGTCAAGACTATATGACTGAAGATGAATATAAGACTGACCTGAACTATGCATGGGCTATCGCTTCTTATGTCGAAAAGCACTGAAAAGCACTTTACGCTTAGCTCTTACAGAGACGCAGTTAGGCTAATCTGCATCTCTAAATCAGCATATGACTGTAGTTCGAGGAACTCTCAAAAAAATCTATACCTTACTCATCACATTATAATATTTACTTACCATCTACTCGTAATTCTGGCTCACCGTGTTTATATTTTTTTATAGGTGGAGGATAACACTTTTCCTAACTTAATGGCAGTTCTGACCGGAAAGAACTTATCAGCCATATCAGAGAAGTGCGCGGGTAAAATGGATCAATGTCATAATATCCTGATATGGAACAAATTCAGAGAGGCGGGCTATGTGACTGCTTATGGCGAGGACTATTTGCGTTTGCCAGACACTTTCTCGAACAAACATGCTTTTAGGATACCCCCAACCGACCACTACATGAGACCGTTCTTTCTGAAAGGGGAAACAGAACTGAACATGTCCCTGGTCTGCGCAGGAAAGGTTCCGTCAGGACAGCAGCTCCTAAATTATGCTCTAGACTTCGCGAATACGTATAGAAGTGATCAATTCTTTGGAATGTTTTGGATGAACTCTTTCAGCCACAATGCCAACAGTAGGCCTCAAGATGCCGATGTCATGATGGAGAACTTCCTCAATCAACTCGGTTACACGGGAGTGTTGAAGAACACGTTTGTTTTTGTATTAAGCGATCACGGCATACGTTTCGGTGAACATCGTTTGAAAGTTGAATCCTATTATGACGACCGTATGCCGTTTTTGTTTATGTCGACTCCCCAGAAGTTCAGAGCAAGGCATTTTGCGAAATCCAAATCGTTGGTGGTGAATCAATTCAGATTGCTAACACCTTATGATCTCCACCAGACTCTAATAGAAATAAATGAAATATCCGCGTGTAAAAACACGACAGTAGAAGTTTTGGAAGCGTGTCCTAAATGCCACAGCATGTTCGAGGTCGTTAGTACAAATCGCACGTGCCAGGATGCCGCCATTCACGATAAGTGGTGTAGTTGTCACAAATTGTATCCACTTCCAGTCCAAGACACAGAAGGTGAAAAGAGCATCCAAATGGCGGTATCACACGTAAAGCAGATGATAAAATCTGTAAAGACCAGACGGTGTTGGGGCTGCATGACTCCAACACTTAAAAATATAATCCGGATTCACTTCTACTACAACGAGGATAAAATTAGTTTGCATTATGTGGTTGCTTTCTCGATGACTCCGGGCAATGTATCGTACGAGGCTACAGTTCTTCTTAAAGAAGGCAAGAGGGAACTGATGGGCCCAGTTAGTGTAATTTCCCCCTATAGGGGCTTAGGAAAATGCACCATCAAACCTAAGGATCGCTTTTTTTGTCTGTGCCAAAAAATTGATAACTGTTAACGTCTCTCGAAGGTATCTAACTAATTTAGTTGTAAGGTTCTTTATAAAAGAACAAACTTTCCTGTCTGTGATAATTTATTGATCTGCTTTTAATACTTTCCTAATTTAATTTTCATTAAATTGTAGTAACATAATCGCCTATCATTTATAGATCGAAAATTGTTTTTTTTTCTTCCCGATGAACGAGAAAAACCTATAGTATAATATTCTTATTTAGACAGGTCATGCCTGAAGTGTGTCCGTCAAAACCGATCGTAATCACAAGAAATTTCAGATACTAAAAATACTTACCTACTTCAGATTATGCAGAATCAAATTTCATTTTAACAAAACTGTTGACCGTCTGTTGATGTCGCGCACGACAATATTTGTTCAGTTTAATTTCAGAAGTAAGTAAGATTTCTTTTGTTCTCTATTTCCCCTGGTATAGGTAAGTGGTTCCAAGTTTCACCCATGCACATACGCAGCTACGTTATGCTTTTCAGGCTTTTTATTATAAGGTAATTGGGGTACCTGCTTTTCGATGCAAAAAAGACGGTCATAGCTTCTCATCGCATATGGATCAGGCGTATTATCTTACATATAAAAGCTAGAAGAAGATCTAACTCATAACAAACATATTATAAAGTGCATTACGATGAGCCGTAACAAATTGTATTTAACTATTCGCTGGTCCATGAGAGGTGTTTGTAAAGGTTTAATAAACATCAAGGCTGGCTGCTTAGTTCATTAATTGAAGTTCCATTGAACAGGCCACGGTAACTTCACGGCTATTTCGCAGCGCTCTTACTTCACCATTACATATGAGCCACTATAAGTCTGCCCGGTAGTCCGGTAGCACGCAAACAATACCTACTCGAGCTCGACCCCTTTAGTCGCAATGCGAACACCGCAGTACGTACCAGATAAGTGAAGCTGTCATTGATAGTCTTATCAAATGGCGAGTTTTTATAAATAGTTCTAATGATTCATTCATTAGTTAAAAGTTAGAACGACTCTTCTTATAACGTGTGATCGAAAAATATAATTTTTCAATTATGTGATACTGATACCTACTGTGATAATACTATTTTCGCGGAGTTCTGCGAATATTTGTAAGTATTTAATTTATTAAATGATTATTAGAATATTTTGAACTATCAAGGTGTACGGGTGGTGCAGATAGTAACCGCCCTAACAACCGCACCAGGATGGGGCGGTACGATCACTAAAATCCCAAATCCTGCACGTCACATACTGCACTCGTCACGTTAACTCTCTTGTAGGGGACTACTCATTATAATCATCAGCCGGAAGACGCTACTGTTGAACATAGGCATTCCCCATAGAACACCACAACGAGCGGTTGCGAGCTGTTTACATCCAGCGGCTCTCCGCGACTCGCACCAAGTCGTCGGTCCACCTTGTGGAGGAGCCGTCCTACGCTACGTTTTCCAGTCCGTGGTCGTCACTATAATAACTGTTAAAAAAACCTCTATCCGGACTTATAAAAAAGGTTGTCTCTAACACTTGCGTTCATTTATTTGTTTCAGCTTTAACGTGAGATCCAAGATGATAAATCAGAAATCAGCCATTTTTATAATTACCTCATGCCTTATTATTTATACTTTTTACTATAATTTACACTTTAATAATACATATAAAATAAATATAGACTATGATACAAAGAGAGTCCGAAGAAGAGAACCTGTTTACATTTACAATGGTAAGCTAAACCGAGAGTGTTACTTATCGTTACGTGTTAAAATATATACATGGTCCTTGTAGTTACTAATTCCCTAGATTCAGGGAAACTAGATAGGGTCCTTACCGTTTAAGAAATACCTTTTTAAGTATGTTGATATATTGGGCCTTTGAAGCCAGTTTTGATTGACAAATATATAAGAAAAATTATATAATTATATCTAGGTATCCAAATAAAATACTTTTGTAACTCGTATTTTTTTACAGGAACTGAAGAATTCCTTATAAACACAACAGGATGCTACATACCAAACTATGGCAAGACATTAAATTTCAAAGAATCTACAATTTATAAACATTCGTGTGGAGAGAGGGCGATATTTATAAACAGGGTGGGAAACGACGACATAGCGTTTCGAATGGACACCAACATAATGAAGAAGTATTATAGTAAAAAGAAATTGTCTTGTTGCTTTAGGTTCGCCACTCGATCGAACATCACTGGTCAGGAGAATACCCAATTAAGGTAACTCTATACTTATTACAACGCTTTATGAATGTGTGAAGCGATGTTTGGTCAGTTGTGTGGTCTTAGCGCCACATACAGGCCGTCGTAGATAGGATGTATAAACTATTTATGACAGAGAAATTAAAGAACATTCTAACGCATCCGTATTCTTCGAAACCCTATAATAACTATGCAAACGATACTACGATAGAGTAATTGTGTTTTATCGATCCAATAACCGAATAGGTGCTAAACCCTTAAAACTTTACTCGTATTATTTTACAGCTACACCGAATGTAAGCCTTTCAAAAATGGCGAAAATATTAAACTGAAAGAAGAAATAATTACAGTTACATGTACCACTTCTTCGAACAAAAGAGACTACTTTTCTCGCTCTATTGTTTACGAAGACGCCTACGTGTTTGTTAAGAAATTGGCGACGGCGAAGCAAAGAGCTAAGGAGAATACCTGGAATGTCCTTGTGCTAGGAATGGACACTATGTCCCGAGCTAGGCTTTTGAGTTCCATGCCGAGCACAGCTAAATATTTGCAGCAGGAACACTGGCTGGATTATAGAGGATATCAAAAGGTAAACATATGAAAACATTCATTATCAAAATATATTCGAAGGAACTATGACCTATATTTTAAGGGGTGTCCTAAAAACACGTATATTTTCTGTTTTAGGTTGGCTACAACACTTTTCCTAATTTTATTGCATTCCTAACTGGAAGGAATCTCAATACAATTTACAAAACGTGTGCCCATAGCCCGCAGTCATGCAACGACCTTTTCATATGGAGTAAATTTCGAAGAACTGGCTACATAACTGCCTATGGGGAAGACAACCTAAGCCTACCTGACACCTTCGCCAAGTTCAGCGCATTTCAAACACTCAATCCCACCGATCACTACATGCGACCATTCTTTCTTACTGGAGAAAAACTTAAAGGAAATTTAATTTGCACCAGGCATAAGCCTTCAGCCAAACATGTACTAGACTATGCTTACGAATTTACCAATACTTACAAAAACGACCAATTCTTTGGGACATTTTGGGTCAACTCTTACAGTCACAACCTCGTTAACACTCCTACACTGCTGGATAAAGACATGGTCACTTTCTTTGAACAGCTAAGTAAAAGCGGAGTAATGAACAACACAATCATCATATTCTTGAGCGACCACGGAATCCGATTCGGCGATATGAGAATACCTATAGAATCTTACTACGAGGAAAGACTGCCAATGTTTTTTGTTTGGATTCCGGAACAGTTCCGACAGCTGAACGAAGACAAATATTATAGTTTACAGCTGAATCAAAATAGATTAGTGACGCCTTACGACCTTTACGTAACATTAGCTGAAATGTCTAATTCATCGGATGTTGATTCAGAAGCCTGTCCGCAATGCACGAGTTTCTTCGTAGAGAAGTCAGCACACAGAACGTGTGCAGAAGCAGGCGTCAGTGACAAATGGTGTAGTTGCCACGACATCACCGAAGTAGACAGCATAGAAAAAGATGTTAACGCAAGTTTACAATTAGCTGTAAAATATATTCAAAACATCGCAGACTCTGTAAAAACAATAGATTGTATGGCGTGCTATTCGTTACGATTGGATACAGTATTGAGAAGTCATTCGTACAAAGACAGTGGTAATAAAACCCATTACGTGGTAGCGTGGCAAATGGCTCCAGGCCAAGTGTCATTCGAAGCAACAGTCGTAAAAGATGATAATGAATTCACCATTTTACCGCCGACAACCACAATATCGGGATACAACCAGCGCGGTAATTGTGTGGTGGACCCTATTGACCGTCAGTTTTGTGTCTGTAAGACGGCTAAATGCTCCAGCAAAGTGGACATTTGACACGAACGGGCTCTGCGGCGCGGGCGTAGTGGGTGATGAGCCGACTGCGAAGCGTGAGGTTGCGGGTTTGATCCCCGCTCAGGGCAAGGCTTTCTGTGAATCACAAATATTTGCACCGAGTCTGAATGTTTGTAGGACCATGGTCCTCGTAGTTTCTGATTCCCTAGATACAGCGAATCCTAGTTATCGGTCAGGATCTATGTATTTGATCGTGATGCGTTATTAATTTATTTAATTTATGTCATGAAACCAAATGGTATTAAATTAATGCAAGTTAAATATCAAAACTTGAAACTTGACGCTTGGATATGAGAGCTTGCGTACACCGCCTATTTGTAACCTACCTTTGATTGACTCAAAATAGGAAGCAAAATAAAAGTCCTATCTAAGTCAAAAATGTTTAGAATTTTAATTAAAATCTCATTAGTTTTAAAGGAAAAGTATGTGTCAACTAGAAGTACCTACCTAAGAGCACAAAATAAATATAGTACCTATAGCATAGGCATCAAAGATAATATAACACTACGTTGTAGGCATATGCTTGTGATAAAACGTGGCATAGGCATACCTGCGGACAGAGTGGATATAGCTATGTGTAGATAGGCCCGAAAAGGAGTTATTTTATACCTAAATAACCCTTCAATAAAATACCATAAAAACTTTACATAAACTTCTTTTATTTCCATTAACTATTAAGGCTTTATCAACCAGACAGCGAAACGAGACTCGTGAATATTTTTATTTGTCTTGGCTTTGCCTACACGTTTCTACGGTAAGATTCAAATATCAGGTAAAAAATCGTACCGCTGTCTGCTTAGAAAGATCTTTATATTATAGTAATTACTAACATGTTTTATATTCCACCTTAAATACATGAGCAAAATACATGTAACTAGTAGGTAGGCTACAATATATATTTTTATTATCACATTAAATTACCAACCAGGCAATGATTCTAAAAATAATTTATAATGCCCTGCATATCATTACTAGTGGGTATTTCGTTTTGTACAATTTATTCAATAAAATAATTATTTCATTAACATTAATTCTGTTCATAAAATACTACAGAAATATTAAAAAATAAGTATAAAACATTAAGTATACTTAATAATACACAACTTTTATTAGATCTAGTCAAGCATGTATGTAACATAATATGTAACTTACAGTTATTTAATGTAGATTACATTGAGATCACTAAGAAAATTTGCAATAATCTGTAATTTAGGGGCTCCAAATTTATGAAAATAATGATATCGGAACCCCTTAAGTTGAAATTCGTTGTCTATTCGTTTACCTACAGCCCTCCTCGCGCTGCCGTTCTTTACAAAATATTGTATCCAATTCTAAATGCGCATGGCTTGCTTGCATAGGTATTTTTGCTGTAGAAACGAGGTTGGCAAGATCAAGGAATATGCTGCTCTCTACGAGGGCAAGATTGTCCGATCGAACCTGAATCATTCTTCAAAAGTGCGAAAATGGGCTTCATATTCAATGGTAAATGGAGCCGGAACCACTGAGGTACGAACGACTAAATAAACGAATATTATTTTTATTCAATAACTAACTGTTTGCTAGTTAATTTCGCTAATGAAGCTGAACTGTTAAAATTCACCGTAAAAAAATATATAATAGATTATTATTATGTAAATGTTCAAATCTGTTACAGACGCAATTTAGAGTCGAGCGAGACTTTCGGCCTTGTGGCGAGATTTTCTATTCTATTTTTCAGTCCTTATTATTTCCATGAGGAAATATTATTGCCACGAGTGATATATTTACTATTTATCTATTAATTGAATAAAAACCAGTATTTGCCAGTATCAAAAAATAATCAGTCGCAATTAACGACATATTCGATTACAATTAAATATGTTGGAACTCTTTTTAGTAACAAACTATTTTAATTTTCATACACAATTTGTCATGGTGTCGGAACCGTCTAGCAGATCTTCATTGAAATTCTATGATAAATATAATACTTAAATAAAAGGTGTTTATACAATGACACATTACGCCTTTAATTAATATTTGTAGTGGCGTGGCCTTTTTAAATAAAATACATAGGTATGGCTTTGGCAGACACAATCGAACTTACTTATAAACGCCTCTTCAAAGTGACAAACATGTTTTATGTTTTGTGCAGATCATAAATGTAGTGAGCCAAACATAAATAGGGTTCTTAACTTTTAGAGGCGTTTATAAGTGAGGCCGAATATGTTAAGGTGGAATTTCAAAAATCAGTTTATACCTCAAAAATAAACATAAACGAACAGTGATTTCAAATTACAGATAACTTAGCCAGGATAGTACTTTTGTATATCCTGTAAATTACCAGCATTCTCTATTCATCAAATAAATTTACCTTTATTATTTACTATTTATTTATAACTAGCAGCGCCCTGCGGTTTCACCCGCGATAGTTACCAATGTCTCAGGGTGATGAGCGCAGTGCAGTGCCGCGCAAGATTATGCATATTATTGATATAGCAAAGTTTTAGTTGGCACTGTAACTGTTATGAGCAGGCGCTGCGCTTACTATCAGGAGAACGACTTGCTCGTCTCGTGAATCAGTCAAATAAATAATAATAAGCTAATATCCCACAGAAACTGAGTTTTTACGGAATAAAAAGTATACTAAACTTTATCAAAATCCGTTCAGCCGTTTCGGCGTGAAGAGAGGACAAACACACTAACACACAAAGTTTTGTATTTATAATATAAGTGAGATGAAGTAAAGTAAACAATAAAAGAAAAATGTGTGTACATTGAAGATGGTATTAAAAAAAATCGTCCAAGTGAGGTCTTAAAATAAGCTATCAAACTAGAAAATAACATTTTTGAACATAGTGTCTCTGTTACAGCTATTACTTAAGGTAGACTTCCGTGGATCGCGCGCTCGGCGTGTCCAATGTATGGCACCGCTACCGGGAGCCACACATTTGTACTGTCGCGCGCATTCTTCGCGTGAGCAGCGATCTATGGAAGTCTACCTTTTTTAAAATAAATGCAAAATACCTGTTTATGACTTCACATTAGTATGAGAGTCACAGTATATTATACTAGCGTACTTTTAACTGCACCCGGACTCTTTGGTCGGCTGGGGAATATCACAAACAAGCAGAGCTGAACTACAGCTAGCGAAGCGCCTATCAAATTCGGCACCTGAAAGAAAATAAAAACTTCATGAGTATTATACGAGCCCCGATGCAAAATAGTTCGTCTAGTATGGAAAGTAGTGCAAACGTAAAATATATAAAGTAAATATTAGTAAAATAATTAAGAACGTTTAATAAAAAGTGAACCACAATTTAAGGAACATTTTAAAGTTTATATTAACATAACTGAAATTCTTTCATGACTTTACATAACATAAAAAATTTAAAAAATATTCTAAAAAACATAACGCAAAAGTATTCGTCTACCCTTGTCACTCACGCAAAATAGTTCGTCTACCACTTAGTTGTGTCGCCTTTGCTCTCAATGACAGCTTTAATGCGAAGAGGCATGGTTGCAACCAACGCTGCACACTCCTCAGGCGTAATTGACTCCCAGACAGCCAAGAGTTTAGCCTTTAAGTCGCTCTTCGATCTTGATGGATTTTTACGGAGAACTTTTTTCATTTTCCACAATAGGGTTTCGATCAG
Source organism: Campaea margaritaria (assembly GCA_912999815.1). Classification (NCBI taxonomy): domain Eukaryota; kingdom Metazoa; phylum Arthropoda; class Insecta; order Lepidoptera; family Geometridae; genus Campaea; species Campaea margaritaria. Next base: position 5,100,227 of record OU538792.1, read on the forward strand.
CGACAAGTCCGGGCTGTTAGATGGCCATTCAATTGTAGGGATGCTTTTCGCCACTAGCCACGTCTTTGTTGTCCTTGCAGTATGGCAGGAAGCACCATCCTGTTGAAAAATGATGGAATCTTGATGCTTAAGTGACGGAATAGAGGGCAGTAAATTCTCTTCCAAAAGGTTTTGATACCTTGCAGTATTGATAGAACTATCCACAAGCTGCATACCACCAACACTTTGTGCAGACATGCAGCCCCATATCATAAGAGACGCCGGAAACTTCACTCTGCGTTTAAGACAATCAGTATGAAATGCCTCATTTTTGTTCCGAATCACTTTTTTCCTTTCACCGCCGGCTGTCACTTCAAATTTGGACTCGTCACTCCAAATGATACTACGCCACGATGAATGAATGATCACGAGCAAACTTCAACATTTTTTTCTTTTGTACAGCAGTCAACAGTGGTTTCTCCTTAGCGGTGTAAAATCCGTAACCCATTCTTTTTAGGACTCTTTTGCAAGTATCAACTGAGACGTCTTTGGAATCATGTCCTTCCATTGCACCGTGAGTTCTCCAGCTCCAGCACGACGATTATTTTTGATAATTTTCTTCAGGATTCTGTTTTCTACTGCATTTGTGATGCGTGGTCGACCAGTTTTCTTCAAACAAGAAGTCGTTCTATTCTTTTTATAGTGCTGAATGATGGATTGGACTGTAGACCTGGCAAGTTTCAAGTCTTTAGATATTTAGTAACTTGATTTGCCAGCATCGACCCCACAAACTTTCGCTTTCGAAGCTCTTCACACATAGGTTTGCCATGACCTATTGTTATTTGAAAACTAATGAAAAAAACTGAAATTTACAGAATTTATACTGTCTCACTTGACAAATGAGACAGTATAACTTTTACAAATTTAAATTATGCAACACAATTGTACAAAGAAGGAATAATCTTATTTAACTCACCGATAGACAAACTGTTTTGCATCGATTAACAATTAGACGAACTATTTTGCTTATCACTTCTTCGAATTTAAAACAGGATATGTATAAATTTAAAAGGCTAAAATAGTTAATTGGTTCATAATTAAAAAATAGCATATGTAACGCGAAATGTGATAGTAGAACAGCTATATTTATATAAAGATATACAAAAATAATGAAGTTAGATAAAATCTCACAGAGAAAATTTCACACTAGACGAACTATTTTGCATCGGGGCTCGTACATACAACAAAGTTTAAATTATAGTTTTCGCCGACTGCCTCAAAGAATGTTTTTGGTTGTATATATGTTCCTTTGGTCCATCCTACAGGTTCAACAACTTGATGGATTTTGAGAAATAAGGTATCATTGGATTCCAAGACTGACATAGGCCACATTGACAGTCGGGTATTTTGTTTTTAAATAAAATATATCATCATCATCATCAACCAATATCATCTCACTGCTGAGTACGGGTATCCCACCCCCTCACTTTTGTGAGGAGGGTTAGGCCATAATCCACCATGGGGGCCTGCTTCGCATTGGTGGATAACATACCTCAGAATTAATTCTTGGGTAGGTTGGGTTTTCTCACAATATTATCCTTAACCGAAAAGCGAGTGATAATTACATACATTATGCTTTTAACATAAGCACATTGGTACGTGGCCGCACTTAGACATTCTCCCACTAGGCTACCACTGCTAATATAATATAATTTTGCTTGTTTATTAATTTTTTTAATACGTACAGTCATGAAGATATCGCTATCAAGATAGCCATACACCAGCCAAAGTGTGGATACAAAGAAAGACATCAGTATCATGGGAAATGGAAGACATTCTGTGCTTCTAACTTTAATTACGTGGAAAAGCTTGCTCAGAGGCGCTGCCACAGTCATTAGAGTTAGATAGCAAGCGGCAAACCCTGAAAAAAAATTATTAGTATATTTATCAGTAAAACTATTTGGAGAGCTGAACATTTTCTAAGGTTTCAACCTAGGGATTTCAATATTTTACGTAAAGAATTAGCTTAGGGATTAGGTCTTCTTTCAATAATCCTATCTTATAGTAATTATTTAACTGACAACTTAGGAGGAATTAAAGCTATAGTATATTTACTGAGTAATACCTGATTCAATTAACTTTTTTAAATATTTGGCCAACATAGACTACTAAAAAATCTTTTTACAGGTGTTAATCGATAATATTAAAATAAATTCTTCCTATTACAAGAAACAAGGAAGCCGACTAAGATTTGGAGAGAAAATGATGTGGTTGGTACCACATACAAATACAAACTTACCAAGCATATTCAACAGTCTCTCATTATCATCTTCAAACGATAAATATCCAAATATTAATAAGCTAAACATTACACAGGCTAATAACTGCTTCAAGAGGGAAGATTTCCTGAATGAATATTTGTAAAAGACTATGACATACAACATCATCAGTATTAAACCAATGATATTCACAAACACTATTTTATCGTCATGTTTAGTAGCCCCATATAAAAGCCATAAACCAGAACTGAAACAAACCAATGAAATCGTCATTTTTTGCCATGATCATAGTAAGTAGTAAATATTTTAGATCACAACTCAAATTTTCTACTCACGACAAAACGCCACATAGAAAAGGTAGCGGCGACGCATCGGCAGTAGTTTTATTGATGACATATTGCTTGCAAACCAAACTGAAATGAATAAAAGCAAATAGGTACAATGTTTAGCAATACCGTGGAAAGTGTAATCTCTGTGGAACATCCAAAGTTTTTAATAAATTGTTAGTTATACAACACCATATTATTATGGTAAACATTGGACACTTCAATGCAGAAACAATAGTAATAATGACATAGGTAGGAAATGCCAAATAAAATTGCCTACTTACATGCCAGATAAAAATTGTAATATTGTCGTAGCTACAGCAACATTGCCAACGAAATTCTTCAATTCTGATGGGTTTATTACGGCCATGGTGTGTAGCCGCACGGAAATATTTTTATTCTTTCCTACTTAATATTTCTGACTACACAATAGCATTGTTTTCATTTAATATTTTGAAGCTTTTTACTTCTAGGTTTTGACTTCTAAATCAAATTTTAATTTTCAATTCAAATATTATTTTGAAATTTGAAGTGTGACGTGAACAGTTGAACACTACATCTGTTTGATTTGAGTGTTTCGTTCGTGCGTACGTGACGTTTTACGACACGTTTAAAAATTTTACGAGGTCCGGATTGGGTCCAGAACACGACCAAGTCAACGTCCAAGTCCGTCACCAGGTTTTGAACGAAAATACATTTTTAATCGTACTGAGTACGGAACGGAGTACGGATACAAAATAAATATACTTTTCTAATGTGGTTGATCTCCTTACTTTTATCCTCTTGCCCTCCTTATGTCAGATCAAAGAGTATAATAATGTCAGATAATTATGTACTTTATTTATGGTAATCTGTGGATGGTGGTGCGTGTTTGTTTTTGTCAAAAAGTCAAGGAATTCTGAAATTCTGAAAATTCAGATTCAGAGATTTTATACAAGTGGATTTAGGAGAAATAATATCGCTCTACTTGAATCAACCATGAAGAAAGCCTAACAAGATGAAATCTTTTAAACTCATTGTTCATCAGTCGAGTTTTAGTCGTAAGTTTTAGAAATTATTGACATTGTAATATATTTACCTCACCTATTTGTTAACCACGTTCCACTTCTCCTAACAGCGGCGGATTTAATCATAAACCTGAAAGATTATCCGGGTCTGAAGGAGAAAGACATTGTTGAAATCTATCATCCAGAATATGACTATCCAAGGTTGTTACTGCAAGTTACCAAAGTTGATGTACCAGCAAGAGGAAAAGGTATGATACTGTAGGGGGCGGATAAAGTAAAAAAATGTTTCAGTGGTAAAATCATTAATTAATGTTTATGTCATTTTAATTGTATTCAAAAAGTCTCCAGGACAATTATTAAAACAGTTATTGCTAAGCGTCACATCTAATTGGAAACTTTTGCCCTTCAAAAATATACAAACAACTCAACTCAAACATCAGAGAGTGGCTATGTGTTTTGTTTGTGATTTTATCAATAAGTAAGAAAAATAAATTATAATGAAGTCAATTTTTTTATTTATAGAAAAACCTAATCACATAAATTACACATATACCAATAAAAATACTAACCCCTGTTTTCCTCAATACGAATTTAAATAAATATCTTAACTTCCAGACACCATAAGTGTGGAACAGAGCATCGCAACCACATTCCAATTGAGAACATTTGCTGATGTATATGTTAACATTGTCAATGTGGCCGATGTTGCCTTGGACTCCGTGGAGCTCACATTCCGGGACCAGTACATGGGTCGGTCTGAAATGTGGAGGCTTAAGAATAGCCTGGTAAGATTACAAATTAAGTAAATACGTCCTCTATCATAAATATCTGTTATCTTTCAACACTATTTCCATTAGCATGCAGCCATTTAGTTTAGGTCTCATTTTAAACTGATATGATGATTCTTAACCTCAGATATTGACATAGATAGATAATAGCAAGACTGGTCCAAGCATACAGACCAACTAAACAACAACCTGAGTGCTGGATGTTGTAGCATATACTTGGGCAGAACTATTGTTTCACTTTGTTCTATGAGAAAACCATCTAAATCATTTAACATGCTGACTGCTGAAAACAGAGATGTGTGTTTTTTTTATAACCTTATGTAAGTGCGAAAAAGCACACCTGTTGTGTTAGCACAGTTTACACGCTGGCTTTGCCATACAGAAACAGACATGTGTGTTTAAAGTGGCGCTACTACAGTACATGTACGGCACGCCAGCTCTGTAAAACACACACATTGTGCAACGTGTGCAAATTCATAATGGTGCCCAAATGTAAATACTGATTCAGCAGTCAATGTGTAAAGTGGGGCCCTAATTATGTTCAAACTAGTGGTGGTATACTCAATAAAAATCGTATTTCAGGTCAGCACTTGTGTGTATTTGAACAAGAAAATAGAATACTGTGGTGGCGCCATCAGATGTCAAGTTTACGAGATGTGGTCACAAGGAGACCGAGTAGCTTGCGGTGTGATCACAGAAGACACCAAAATTGTCTTCAGATCGTCAACGTCCATGGTCTATCTGTTCATACAGATGTCTTCTGAAATGTGGGACTTTGATATACATGGTGACCTGTATTTCGAGAAAGCTGTTAATGGATTTCTAGCTGATCTTTTTGCTAAATGGAGGGTAAGGAATTATACCTAAACAACCGTAGTGCAATTTGTTTAACATTGGTATTGTTTTTTACTATCCAATTACATAGGTCGAGTGGCATGCAAACTTCATTGTTGTGAAGTGCGCTGCCGGTTTCTCTTCTCCAACACGTTGTGCCCACCGTTATGGCGTCTCCAGACATTTGCCGATCACAGACAAATATGTTCAGCTTCAAATTTATTTTCATACATTCACATGAGCACAAAAGGTCTCACCTATTTTCCTTAATGATCGACAAACATGTGGATGGAGGCACCATAAAATTTGCTATTGTGGAGCATCTGCCACAAAGTTTTAGTCCTACCTTATTGGAATGCCTGAATAATATTATAAATTTCTAAATATAAATGTGTCTTATTTGCAGAAAAATGGAAGCAACCATGAAGTTACAATAGTATTGTTCTCAAGAACGTTTTACAAAGCCAATTCTTTGGAAGAATTCCCTCAGCATATGAAAGAATGCTTACAGAAAGATTACAGGGGCAGGTTTTATGAAGATTTTTACAGGTAAAAATTCTAAGTCACGCCATTAAGTATTCAAGTATCTTCTATTCTATTCTATTCAGAACAAAATTCTTTGGATATATTTAATTTTGTATCAAGAGTTTTATCTTAATGAGAAAAGATAATTTTTCAGTGGCTTTAGGTACTGAATAGATAAACAACCTATTTCTGCCCACTATTTTTATTTTATTATGTCATCATTTCAGGGAACTAGAATGATCTAGTAAACCTACCTAACCTAGCTTTAACACATTCACTGCTGAAAACACGACTGCTGTGTTTTTATAACTTGCCGCGAGTACGGGAAAACACAACTGCTGTGTTAACAGTATGGGAAAACAACTAGCTACACAAGAAAATCGGCTCAGCAGTCAAAGTGTGAAAAACATCATTACTCAGTCTGGAGTTCTGAAGTCATCCTTATTGCACTATTTATTTCAGAGTGGCTGTTCAAAATGAGAGATACGAAGACTGGTCGAATGTTCTCCTTCAGTTGAGGAGGCTATTTACAGACTACCAGAAAATAGTGTTGCAATACCACGAGAGACCTAACATCGAAATACCAACAGCCATCAACTCCACTGCCGCTCAAGGAAACTTTCTGGAAGTTCTTAATATGAGTTTGAATGGTTGGTACTTTATGCTACACTAGGTTAGGTTCTCCACAGATTCCTGCATTTTTAATTATTTATTCATTTATAGACAAGCAGCATAGATGTTGATACATATGTCTACATCATCAAATTTTTAAAACCAAATAAAGAATTATAAAACAATACAATATGATTGAAATATATCTATTTCTAAATTTGAAATGCATAGGAATTTCACAGGCTATAATTCCTTTAAAACTTGTTCACAGTGTATTTCATGCTAGCACACAACTGCTTTTTAGAACAATAGCCACAGCAGTGGCTCCACCCAAATTGTGTGCCTCTTATACAGTCATATGAGTTGCTGTTGCACATGCAATTGAAAATCCTTTTACCTAATTTTTTCTCAATTACAGTATTCGAAAAGCACTACCTGGACAGGTGCTTCGACCGCACAGGCCAGCTGAGCGTCGTGATAACGCCAGGCGTAGGCGTTTTCGAAGTTGACAGAGAACTCACGAATGTCACAAAACAACGAATCATCGACAATGGAGTGGGCAGCGATTTAGTCTGCGTAGGAGAACAGCCCTTACACGCTGTACCCTTGCTTAAATTCCATAACAAGGATAACAACTTGAATTCTATTGATGACTACTCAATGCCACATTGGATCAACCTGTCATTCTACTCTACGAATAAGAAGGTTGCATATTCAAACTTTATACCCAGAATCAAGTTGCCACCTAGGAAAAGTCAGGAGCCACTGCGGAAGATGTATGAAGATGAGAGGAAAGGGAAGTTGGTGAAGGAAGACGAGTATATGCACAACTCTATTTTTGATTTCGATGCATATGACGCTCAAGTGTTTCAGTTGCCACCAGCTCATAGCACATGGTGAGTCACTTCTCTATTTTTTTCCTGCTTGTCTGTTGGCGGTATGTTTTGTAGCTATACATATGTATATAATTTATAAAGGATCCTGTGATCACTAGAACCTTTTTTTCCAGTGTGCAAAGAGTAACCCGTACAAAGAAAACGTCAGTTGCTGGCCTTGAAGGCATTAGCAGGAGAAGTCCACCTGCATCCCACTTGCATCACAGGAAGATGTCCGACCCTGACATTCATCACAGCCTAGGTGATATACTGACAAGTAGCAGTGAGTATCAGCAGTGTCATAAGATTTGGTTGGCCTTTAGCAGTCTTTAGCCGTTTTGTGATGTTTAATTAATCTGTCTACCGCATTCGGAGATGTCTATTATTATTAACGCTAATTAGCATTTAACTTTGTCAAAGTAACTCATTTCAATTTATCAGGCAGAGATATTCTAGACCCATTCCCTGACTTATTATGTGAAAGTGCAATAAAAAAATTGCCTAGGCGATGATTAGATTTAAGTGTAGGTGACCAACCAGATTCATGGTAACAGAATGTTAACAAAGTTAATGACTTATTTAAACATAGTTTGAACATTAGACATAGTTCTGTTATTCAATAGCAGTGTGCGTTTTAAGTGTAATAATTCATTACAATGATAATAATTTCTGAAACGATGCAAGCAACTTTTGTTGTTGTTGTACCGGTGAAAAGAAGAATAAAATTGAGGAAAGGTAATGCACCACTATAATAAACCACGTTCATTCACTTACAGTAAAAGCCGGCGCTTATGACGCAAGCAGTGACGCGACTGACTCACCTCTATCGAGCAACCGATTGTCGCCTCGAAGCTCCACAACCTCTCACAAGCCAGTGATAAGAACAGGCCGTGCTCTGATCAATCCGTTCGACCCATCGCACGTCACTGTCAAGCTGACAAGTAACAGACGCCGATGGACGCATATATTTCCTAAAGGCAAGTGTATTCAAATATTTACTAAAGGCAAAACTTTAAACTTTAGGTAGAACTTTAGCGGGAGAATGTCCACCATCCAAGTAGAGGATTTTTCCAGTGAGTTCAAATACCAATGTGGGCATGCAACAACGTGTAATGTTATCACTCGATTTACGGTGAAGAAAAGCATTGTGAAACATTCTTGAATGATCTCTGATGAGATCCAACAATCTGGACCAGCCCCCATAATTGATTTATGGCCTAAACCTGATAGTGATGTGAGATCCGTGCTCAGCAGTGGACGATTATGGATTGTGATGATGATGATAATAATACATAATCTAATAAAAAATTATTCTTAACGCAGGTCCAACGGGCGTATTAATACAGCAGCATCACTACCAAGCGCGACCGGCCGGCGAGCCTGCTTCGAGAAGCGAAGACAGGGAAAATAACATACCCAAGGAGAATGGCTCAACTATCATGACCAACAACCACCCTATTTATCAAGTCGATGGTAAGTTCTTATACATTTCATTTTAAGGTACATTTCAATGATACATGTTCCGACTGGCTTGACAGATGGCGCTGATATAATAATATTATGTAAAAAAAAAATTATGCAATTAGTTCTGTGTTCGTGTCAAGTTTTAAATGATATTTTGTCTTTTTATAAAAGACATAGTCAATATGTCCAATTTCAGTCAGTCGGGTAGTCAACAGTCTAGTCAACTTGCACTCAAAGTGATGATGAAACTTCCCGGGACAGTTTTGGAGAGAACACAAAATTACGTTTCTTGTGTTTGTATCATTTCCCAGCGACTCTTGTACTTTTACGAAAACTTAGCGGTTCAAGTTGCATTGATAGTGGTCATGGAAAGACTGGTATATTATGTCTGTTTGTTTTCATATCCTTGAAGATCCGTTTATGATTGGCTGAGTACGACATAAATTATATTCGTTTTCAGGAAACATTCCAAGCCGAAAGCGCATGATCAGCGCATCAGGCGTTTTGAGCATCTTAGGGACGTTAGGAACTCCGTCCACTACTAACAACGCAACTCTGGCGCTGTTGTGGGGCGCCACTGGCGAACAGGAGTGGACGCCTGCCCTTACCACAGGTATGTCGTTTGTGATTTTTAATACCCAATGTTGTTTGTCAATTTGTTACGTTTTTCTTGGCCGTTTTTATTTGGCGGTTTTAATAGGGGTCGGTTCTCGAAATGGCACGAAAAAATTAAAAAAAAACTCTTAGTATATAAGATGTTTGAATAGATATCGGTGTCATTTCTGTTGTTGCAAGCTAGTCTTAATTTAATTTCAGTCCTGTCAAATGATTTGCTGTCTCTTTCTACCTCATGATAAAAAAAAAGGTATGGCACTAACTTTAGACCGGTAAAATTAAGTTTTATATTAGTTTGTGTCAACAGAATTGGTAATTGGTTATTCAGCAAACGACGCAATAGTGACTTATAGATGCCCTTGTCATACAAAGAATTGTGCCCATGCACGAAAGAGACGAAAGTCTTTTCATAATGTGTATTCAAGATGAATTCATACTTAGTGGTGCTGTACGCCTATTCACAGACGCTAGACAAAGACGTTGTTTATTTATGTATGTATTTCTGGTGCCAGTTTTCGTAAACCGACCTATAGTCCTATACTAAACTAATCCTGATGGACTGTTGACAAAAATCTATGAAATACCTAAAAAATTAGTTTGCATTGTGTTTCTTCCTTTGATCCAAACAGCATGGTTCGTGTTCCGTGATTCTGTTTTGTTTTTTGTATTTTCCTTGACATTTGCACGTACATTTCATTCAAAAGTAACTGGTTTTCCAAAACGATTTTTTGTCAATAACTTAGTTTGGTTCATTAAATTGGACTCTAATATTGCCTTCCAAAAGTCCACTATAGTAATTCATGGTTGGAACTTTGAATACTTTACTAAAAGTACATTGAACCGCAAAGAAAGTCAAATTTCTTAGTGGACGTCAGTTTTAATTCCTTTTAGTGTAAATATATAAGGTTGAATTTTCATTCCTAACAGGTGTTTCATCGCATAGCTAGTAACATTAGCAAGATTATAGCAGTGAAGAATTAATACAGTTAACTAAAACATGAATACATAAATACTTCATCCCAGTAAATTCACTATCTTCAGTTATTGATTGGAGGTCAAAAGGTTTATTGCGGCAATGTACGGCAGTGTTTATAAACTTATACCTTGGCCATTGCATTTTTTTATAAAATATACTTATAGTCAATTGGTGTTACTAGCTTTTACATGGTCGTGGAAGAACTAAATTATATTCATCATGTCACCCTACAGAAGTCTCACCTCATTTTTGATGTTTCATGATATCGCTGCATTGAAAAAAAAAAAAACTTCGATCGCATTGGAACTGTCGCAACCCAAAAGCGAACAAAGCCATAGGTTTGATATTTCATTTATTGGATTTGCATCTAGTAGATGTCGCATTTATTATTTTTAATCCCAAAGACGGACTGTGCAATGTATCTGTGACGAAATAACGCATTAGTAAATGGAAACTGTTAAATTAGTCAAAATGGTATTATATTATGGTATTTTATTATTATTTTTATTATTATTTGGTCCTTATCGGGCCGTAGATAATTTAACGAATGACTCAGTTTCAGATAGTTTTTTAAATTTTTAAAAAGTTCTTTTAACAGCATAATATAGTGATATATCAAACTAAAAGATATCACATTGCAATATTATAACCTCAGTGATGAATTGATCTACGCTCTTTAGCTTTGTAAAAACAAAATTATATTTTTGTTCTTTTGAGATACTGGGTTTAAGAAAGTATTAGAAAGTAATTTGCGCTATATTTTCGTGACAGTTACATTATTTCGTCTTCGGGTTAGTCGAAATGTATTTTGTATTGCGCTATGGGATATCTTATTATTTCGCTTCTTAAATAAACTAGCAAATCCAAATGTTATGCCATGTTTGCTATGTAAGTAACCATGTGTTAAAACCATGCATAGACTGGGCTATTTTCTCTAATTTATTGTCACTTCAGCATGTTCCATTTTATTTCCGTTCTATCAAAACTGCATGGACAACTCTAGAACGGTATTTTTGATAAATTACTTCACATTTGATTAAATGATATGTCATTCCATTTTCATTCATACGTACTTAGTAATATGTATTGCTTTTCTTTATAGTCCTAGAGTATTTTGTACTGTAACCGCTTGGAAAATGCTGGCATCTTGCCATCTCTTTTCAAAAAGATCCGCAAAGTCATACATTCTAGTTTTTCAGACATTTTTACGTTCACCGTGCATGCTATAGGCGTCAAGCATGAAACTTAACAATCAATTTAAAGCTTAAGTAGATATGACACTTTCGTCGTCCTATTCCTTTATAATGGAGATTAATTTTAAGAGCCAAGGCTCGCGTACTTTATGTCGGGCCGCAGCACAACCTTATTTCTCTCTTCGTTTATTTTACACTAGCAATTCTTCCCGGTTTCATTCGTTATTCCAAATTGAATTGCGGCACAAATAGGAAACAATGATATACACGTACACACAAGCTTTAGCATTTATAATATTAGTCTGATTCAATTAAGAAAAGAATACGATGGGAGAAGAGGATTTTGCGCTGCGTTTTGCCTTAAATGCGAGACGATAAAAGTCACTAAAACTCAGTAAAATCTGACATAAAATCGCTTTCGTAAAATACATGTAGTATCTTATTAAAGCATGCCAATTTGCCTCTAAAAGCGAAACAACTATTTACTGGCCTTCAATTTTACCATACAGGCGTGGACTGGAAGTCTCTCACGATCCCAGCCTGCTTGCCGATCACCACCGACTACTTTCCCGACAAACGCTCTCTGCAGAACGACTATCTTGTCTCGGATTATAACCTTCTACCGGATGATGTGAACGCAGACTTCGCTCAGAATAGAGCTATCTACAAAGATCCGCTTACGACAATGGAAGTGTTCAAGGAGTTGGTCTCGCAGCGATTGGCGCAGGTAACTTTACTGGTTTGTTTTTTTATTTGACTGAGTGACGAGATTGCTCGTTCACCTGATGTTAAGCGCTACACCTGCCCATAAAAGTTACAGTGCCACCCAGAACTTTGCATTGCATAATCTTATGCAGCACTGCACTGCGCTAGTCACCCTGAGAAAAATCTTTATTGAACACCAAAAACAATCATAATATAGTAAAACGAGAGAGGAAGAGCGGTTCCGCACTACATCCGATCCGAATCCGTGATTCATTCAGAGTTTCTTAGATTCCTATAAATTCTAGTAAAATATGGTAGGGAAGAGCAGAAAACAAAATCCTGTTCACGACCAGCACGGAGAGAACAACTCGAGGACCACTTTGATAACTCGAACAAAAATAATTTCAGGGCTTCCAACTAATAGTAGGTGTGAACGATAGTGAAGTGATAGAATCTCACTGCCCGTCGACGCCAACGCCGCCACCGTCGAAGGTAGCGCCGCAGTGTGGCAAGGGGGCCAACGCATCACCCACCAAGAGGTACCTGCTGTCCATCGGCAGGATATTCCACAAGCTGACGCTGGTCGGCTCCACCATTACTGTAACGAGATATAGACCTAGGTGAGACATTATAATTTTTATATTTAACTGAGTTTTGAGGCGAGCAATTCGTTAAGTAAACAAGGTAAAGTAGGCCCCTTAAGTTAAGTAGCAGTGAGTTGGCATTACATTGCCAAAATATATAATCGCGCGACATTGAATGCACACGAACTAATACTGTTCGAAAGAGGGGCGATTGCTGTATCCAAAAAAAGTCACGCTTCGGAAAAACACGAAATATCACAAGGGGGTGAATTTATTTGTGCGTTAAACGATGGTTCGAACACGATATTTTTTAAGATATTTGCGCTGTGGTGCCAAAAAATACTGGTGAATTTAGAGGGGGGTTAAAGTTGCTACAACACATTAATGGACGACCCCCTAATTCTTCTAATTTCAGACATCCGTATCCGCCGTTCAATATTCACTACCGGTACCGATTCCACGCGCCCAACCACGACACCTACGAAGTGTCATGGGTCTCGTTCACCACTGAGAAGCTAGAAACGTACAACTGGAACTACATGGACCACTACATCTGCACCAGGGGGGATACGGATTTCTCTCTCGTTGAGGTAGTAAGTTTCCCATACCAATTTCATTCATCGCATCAAAAATCATGGTTTGTACATAATGGGAGAAACAGTTGAGTAAGTATAGAATTTTAATATATCAGTGATACTATGTAGTCGAATTTTTTGGCGTTTAATATGTTAGGTTTTGTTTGGAGTTAAAAGTTCAATAGATTGTGAAAGCAATCTTCAAAGTCTTTTCTTTTTAAATATCTCAAAATAAATTTATCAGTAAGTATAAAAATCCTTTTAACCGTATGCACGTAAAAGGCACACAAACAAGCAGACAAAGTCTCACTTTTATATATAAATTTATTAAGGATGCATGTTTTGGGTCTAGAAATCGATCGATCACACGCATCGCCTCTGTATTATTACTCAAGATTGCTTCTTATTTTATTACACTTAAGTGCTTTAATTAATTGTGTCCGATAAATCTTTCAGCCGTTAAAATACTGGAGGTTCCGTACACTTCTATTGCCGCTATCGAATCCGGCCACAAAGCAAATACTCGAAGATGAAACGACCCATTGCGACATCTACCCAACCCCAACTCGTCTAGATCTGGACCAACTGACCGACGGATTCTTAAAAATGACTGAACAGTACTTCAATAAGGTCAAACGGCCTCACAAGCAGCGGGTAAGTACGGTAATCGATTTATGTGTCGATTTGTTAGAAAAATCGATTGTGAATCGCAATTAGGACAAAACGAGTAAAATTGTAGGTGGTAGTTTGCTTATGATTATTTGCACATGTTAGCTTTAGATTTTATTTATTTTTTGTTTATTTTATAAAAGTGCTGTACTGATTTTATATCTAAAATATTTAAAATGGATTTCAATTAGACTGTACAAATTTAGTATTATTCAAATTCATATGATTTATTAATTTTAGTTCTCACTACCTATTTATTTGTATATATTTTTGTACATATTGTGATTTTCCTCGGCTTATAAATATTTTGTTAGATAAAAACATTTATAAGGAAGAGGCTATCTAAGCATGCATATTTTATTTGCACAAGTTACAACACTTAGTTACGAATGCACCGCATGCCATGTAGAAATGCACATTCTTCTAAATATACCCTAATGAACAATATAGAAGTGCTTGAAATAATCGATTTACAAAATTACAACTACTTATTATTACTAAGTACCCGCTCAAACATGAAATTTTAAATTTCACTTCAGACATTTTTATATATCCCCTCTGCATGCTACGAAATATATTTTGATAGAACTATGATTTCTTTATCGACCAACTTGTTAAAAATCTTGGAAGCAGACCCAGTGTATGTGTGTTGTCTGCATGAAACTTTTTTTTTAATTTTTTATTCTGTTGCACCTATGTGTTATTTGTAATTTCCTGTTTGGGTCCCGTTGCATGGTATTTATTATAACAAAATTTTGTATAGGTTCTCAAAACGATTAAAGCGAGTGTACACAGATTTTCTCTTTCACGCAACTCAATTGCATGATCGTGATACATTTCGTGCGCTCGCTTATGATCGATCAAGCCAGGAAATAGTACATTCTTGTAAAAAAAAAAACGTTCTGTAATATAATCTAAGTTGTTAAATAAACCGCGTCATTAAAAAGCCTCGAGACCACAGGCTCTCAATAGTTTTTGGGGGCGTACGGTCGAAGGGAGGCGACAAGATACAGCAACAGGCGATATGCAACGTTGCAACCAGCGATAAAGTCAACCGGCAACCTTGGAGGATTCCGGACCGTTGTAAGGTGTGGGGTGATGCAGATGGCGCCCAGCGGACCGTCCGACTCGGCGCTGACCCGGCGACGGCACTCGACTTCGATCCTCACGCGGAGCGCCCAGGTACCTCCCCGATAACACTAAATAATAACGAGTAAACCCCCCTTTTTCATAGTAAGATAATTTATCTTTACGATATTTGATAGGTACAGTGTGTTTTGCTTTGCAATTCCAAGTCAGTCAAAACAAAACATTAGGTTACGAATGTTTGAAAGTAGTTTAATATTTATATGAATAAAGGGGGTGGCTTTTGTAAAGAAAAAAAACTATTGGTAACTTGTTAATGCAAATTTGATTATTTTGTGGTTGATTTCAGACAGTAAAGCTGATATTAATATTTAAAGCTGGTATACATAAGTCCTCGTTTGACATTGGAAAGAGTCTATAAGGGTACATTCGCATTTATCTATAGAAATTACAGCGTTTTTATTAATTTTGTTTTTGCTGAGAATATGGCAAAATATGTCTGGTACCATTATTTCATATTAATGTATGCCATTTATTATAATTATAAATGCTTAATCCATAGACCGTTATTTTATTATAAGTAAAAACAAAATTTTGCATAAATAAAACCGCAAGTTACCAACTTAAGGATAGATTTTTCGGTCATTTCAATTAATGTTATTATTTAGTGTTCCATCCTCTTCGGGCAAAACCTCCGCGCAACAAACTACTTGTTTGAAAAACCACACGCATAGTCCAGTTGAACTGAATAGGCTGCGCAGACTGTTGTAATCTATAACGTGTTTGCGAAAGGTTGCTGCAACATATTGCAACAATTAGTTGAATCACGAGGACACTTTGTAAATTCGATAATTACTATCCTTGGTCAAAATCTTATTAATTTATGCCCAAGTGAACTACTTATAACTAATATCATCACTGGCATGTTTTAACACTTTCTGTGACCATGACGCGTCTTTGCGTTTACCTTTGAATAGTAGGCACCAAAAAAAAAATAGCTTCATCATTACTACTCAACAGTAGGCAACAAAGATGCGCGGCATGTTTTTCGTCATATAATATTGCACCACGAAGAAACTGGCCGAATGGCGACACCAAAATAGCCAAGTACGTAACAAAAAAAGAAAAAAAAAATACGAAAGAATAGACGTGCAATAGTTGCACCAACACTTTCTCTACATGTTATTTTATTACACAAGCGCTAAGTTAAGGTTCACCCAAACACGTTATCACGATGTACGACAAAAATACATAGATAGTACGATAGTCCTCCAGTTCTGCTAAATTGGTCGCACGCCGAGTTTAGTTCTACAATTCGACATCAAAATTTTCAGTTTCTTTCTTATTTTTCTGTGGCATTATCGCGCACTCATTTCATTGGTTTCCGACAAAATTGGGCTTGTAACAAAGTCTACTATTAACAAACAGCAGTGGCGTTTGATATTGACATTTCTAACTTTCGAGGACTAATCGTAACGATTTGTATTTAGTCATGACAGTTTACTAAAACCATAGGAAATTGACGTAATTTTATAGATAACAGTGCATAGTAGAATCTTTCGGGTTTTCAGCGGTGGATGTCGCGTCTTCAAAGCATATTGATACGAGCACCCTTTATTTGCCAGGTCACCCATCTGTAAATGCAACATATCGCCCTAATGATACAACTTTGAATAAAGATTAATATTTGAAATTAATATTATTAATTATTTACTGTGATTTACTATTTCTTGTAACATATTTGTGTGATTTTCTCGAATGTTGTCGCTTAAAAATCGACAGTAATATTATATCGACAAGATTCAAAGTTGTAGAATACAATATAGATTTCTACTTAAAATGTGAAACGAGAGCGACTACATTGTATGTGAAACGCGTATATATTTGCACTGCTTATTATAAAATTATGAGACTATATAAATGCACGGAATGCACCTCAATACTGTGACATAATTTGTTTGCTCGCTTCTTTTGTTAATTTGAACCGTTATTATATCCGTTGTCTTGCAACATGACGTTCAATAAATCATCGTGAATACGATGACTCTTTAATATTAACAGACTTGTCTGAACTTTACAGACTTTCCACGTACACCTTTGAAAAGGGCGCGCTCAATCCGAGCGTGTGTTGTCATCGTACCTTTTATTCAACGTTATGTCCCAAGTAGTGTATCGTTAATTCCAGTATTGTTAATTGAGTGTTGTGTGTGGTATCAGGCCGGTGCCGGTGTATCGAGCTCCCCGTTCAGAGAGCGCGTGGGGAGCACACGGCTGCCCGACCGTCCTCGACTCAGGATCGAAGCTATGTCAGTAAATTATTGAGGATCATGCAATTTGCGATAGCGGACCTTGCACGTTTTAGTTGTTGGAAACTGCCATCTTTAATCAAAGTATCGCTTTCAACTTCTATCTAACCTAAACCTAGGTAGATACTTTGAATCCTTCTACAGGGGTTATGACTATTCCCAAATCCTATAATCTTGATGACCAATTATTTAGCTGTGCAGTGGTTTGAGACGGCAGTTAGTCTAGTAACTTTAGAAGATCACGTGCTATCTTGTGTACGTTGAATCACGGGAGAACGTTGTCGTACATTGCATTGTCTTCTACTTGTACATGACATCTCATTCACTATGGCATGGGTGTAAAGGAACAGGAGGCCTACCATGACGTCTTATAGCGATTCAGTTGAGGACCTAAACTGAGCCGCGTCGCATAATAGTATCGTGACGTCTTATTTTTATGTTGCTGCCATTTTCAACCTAAACTGGATCCAGTTAAGGTTGAAAATGGTAGCAACATAAATTGAGTCGCTAATAAGCCATTTTCAACCTAACCTATATCCAGTTTAGGTTGAAAATGGCAGCAACATAAAAAATAATACGTCACGGTACGATTATGCGACGCGGCTCAGTTTAGGTCCTGAACTGAATCGCTATAAGACGTCATGGTAGGCCTCCTGTTAGTTTATAGTAGAAAATACGAACTGTGACAAAACAGGCGTCCAATTCTGCTGTAACCAATAGTGTCAGTGGCATAATAATACCCGCTTAATTATCTATTCTGAATCCATACTTTAAGCAGGTCCCATCACAGGATTTTGGCTAGCCCACGTAATTTTTGCTATTTGAATTTGTGATTTTTCAGTCTACCAGTGTTTAGTTACTTGATATAACTTTTCCCAAATGTATTAATGTAATCATTTCGCTTCATTTGTGTGTTGTGGCATGGTGTGCAGACGCTTTAGCAGTTTATTTCACATTGCACTTATAATTTTCTGCTTGTATATTTATTTAAAGGGCAGCCAAATAAATAGAAAGTGTTTATTTGGTTTCTTCGCACCATAACATAAAATAAGTATATTCTATAGTCATCTATTTATGTATACCTACTTATCTACCTGTCTATCCAAAGCCCACTTAGCGTTAATTCTCTTTTGTCCGACTTTTTATTCTTATTTTTTACTTTAATAACCTCAGGCAATCGATTGGCATAATAACTTGTTCGATTTTTATTTCAAAAAACTATTTAGATCTATGCAGTGTAAATGTTAATGAACAAAATGAAACTGTCCTAGTACAATAAATTCAAATGCTGCTCGTTTGCCGACGTCTCTTTATGTTTACAGGTTTCCTTTTTACCTGATTCCATTAATACAGCTACGGTATAATCATATGCTATCACGACTGCTGGAATGCTTTCCGAGCCGATTCTATCAGTTGCTTGTTCTTATCCTTTTCGAACGTTTCATTGCAGCAAGTATCACCTACTAAGTCACTAAACAATAGTCACTGCAACAAGTAAGTATGACTACTGGTTCATTCTTTTCTGTGGCACACTGACCGTCTGTGTATTTCAACATCACAATAGTTACATAGAAATTAGTATGAAAAAAAATATATTAATTACGTTAAATGTAAAGTAAATTGAAAAATACTGGTAAAAAGTATATAGTCCAATTCCGAAAATGATTTTACTTCACGAGAATAATTCGAACCTGTATAAAGTAAAGAAAGTTACTTTTTCGATTACAAAAATATTTCCATCATATGTGCAGTCAGACGTGTTTCTTCTGTAAATACCAAATATGTCAGTCAGTGTGTCTCAGGGTGCGCAATTCATTTCATAATATTTTCCCTTTAACTGAACCGTTCTGCTTGGTGGCTATGGCGTCTGCGTTTATTTGCTTGGATATTTGATCGTATTTTTTGGTTTCTGATTGATTAAAATCCTGTGTAAAATAAACTTGTTATATGAATACAGGCAGGTGGCAAAGAACCACCCGGTGTTTGAACGGACGCAGTCACAATCTGGCGAATGCGATGACACCTACGATGATGGGTAAGGAGATACCGTCCTCGGATTTCTGTTAGTTTATATTATAAACAGCTATCAAAAAGCCCCACCCAGCTAGTCAGATAATCAGTAAAAAGTACAAAGTAACATATAAGGTTCTCTGCTAAAAACATCTAAAACAGTACATTTCAAAAAAATATTTTAAAAAAAGATTTTAACTAATAGTATATTACGATACGTGTGACTTAAGTAGCCTATTATTGCACAGCGTTTAGTTAGTACCCGAGCGCAGCGAGGATACTAACTGCGGTGGATCCGAACAGCTAGCAACCGCTCGTGGTGGTGTTCTATGGTGTTTCTATAAAGAGTTTATCTATCTATCTATGAGGAGGCCTATGTTCACAGTGGACGTCTTCCGGCTGATGATTATACATGTTTTTTTACAGAGTAATGGAACCTAAACTGAAAGCTAACGCGAGTTTAGGCGAGATCGTCGAGCGGATGCGCCAGCTGTCCCTCGGTGTGGGCTTCCTGCAGCAGACAGTCAGCCTCCCCTCGCACACTTTCGTGTCCATATACGCGATACACTGGCTCCAGACCAATATGGAAGGGATGACTTATGAAAAGGCCACCACTATCATGGAGGTTTGTCGTATGATTAAGCGTCAGTCTCTGGTCACACTTAGGACTCTCCATACAAATAACTCATTTGACATTTCACGCGGCTTAACGTCTCCATCGAAGCTCGGGGCGATGGAAGATCGCACTAACTTAAGACAAATCATTAGTCACAGATGATACAGGTGACTAACTAACTCCATATCAGAATGATGACTCAACAGATGCTTCCTTTATCTTTACAGAAACTGTTGCAAGAAAAAATGATCTGCCACGCTTCGGGTGATACGAGCAAGAGATTTGTTGTTGGCTACTACATGTATCACATACTCCCGCAGAAGAACAACAAAGGTACAGGAAAAGTAACATTGGAATGATAACTAATTAATATGCTTGCAGTTTAGCACTAAATACAATGTTAAAAAATGTACTAAAAATCACACTGGCCACATAAAAGGTTAAAAAAAGGTTGCAATAAAGGAAAACCTAGTTGACCGGAGAGTTCAATAACCGGAACTTATCCCTATCGATGTTACACCCTGCATATTGAAAAAAAGAAAAAAAAAATATTTCAGAAATAATGGACTACGTGAAGCCTCTAGGCGACCTGCAAAGCTTCGAGAACGAATGGATGGAAGTAGAAGTACTCGGGCCACGATCGCCCCTACTACCCCTAGAAGCTACCACGGGGGCTATCGACATATCCGGATCCAGCCCCGTTACTGATGACACGGGAGTGCCGGCGTTCCTGAGCGATAACATCGACCCTAATTATATGCTGGACAGCGATAGTGACAGTGAGTAACCGTTTCTTAGTATATCTTAAAACACAACAGGTATGTTTTCCCGCACCCGCGTAAAGTTCTAAAAAACACAAGTCTGTGTTTTCAGCAGTAAACGTGTTAACTTTACGTGGGTGCTGGAAAACACGCCTGTTATGTTAGCACAGGTTACGTGTCGGCTGTGCGGCGAAACACAGACGTGTGTGTTTAACGCGGCGCTAGTACAGTGCGGCTCACACAAACGGCACACCATTGGTGGAAAACACACGGTCCGTAACTGTGCCCAAATTTAATGTAAAAACCGGTTCAGCAGTCGACGTGTTAAGCTCTACCTAAGCTTACAGCCCACTTACGGGGCACTTATAGCCCACCGGATACGGAATACATTAATTCGAGAAGTACTGGCGAGAAACGACGGAATTTTCAAATTATTGGTTGTAGAGTCGCAATACGTAATTAGTTAACTAAAATTGTAGGTAGGCGTCGCTTCTAACTTAGCTGGTACTTGTATTATGGCCGTTTATCTCCTGAGACATTAGTTTTGGATTGGCGGATAACATACCTACCTCCGAAATAGTTCTCGGATAGGTTTTCATTTCCTCGGGTTTCATTCGGTCATTTGACAAACTTAATTTTAAATTTACCATACTTTTGTGTCACAGTGCCCCTCTACAAGAACACACACTTGGACATAGATGTGAACAACAAGAGCGACCGCATAGAGTGGGGACACGCCCGGTACCAGGCGACCTTCCGGCCCGATCAGGCATACGAGATGTGCATACAGTGGTGCATCGCCAGCGGTAACATCGTGTGGGACCTGGTAACTGTAACTTTTATTAACTATTCACTGTCAGGGACCATCACACGTTAAGGGGGTTGGCGAAGTATTCATCGATAAAAAATAAAAATGTTAAATCTCTCAGATCTTCGGATGGGCACGAAAAGCCCAGAACTGTCGTCTGCAAATGGTGCCGATTCCAGCTGATCCGCTAGCATTGCCGTTTACGTTAAAGTCGGACCCGCTGCGTGGCCCCATATACGTACCGCTGAATGAAGAACCACTGCTTAGGAACAAAAGTGCTTCATTTGAAGGTAAGAATATTATGTCTAGTGTTAAATTTTATTTGAAGCGGTGGAAGCCTTTTTTTTGGAACGTCCGCCTTTCAAGAAGAGGGTCGTGAGTTTTAAATCCCAACGTGGGCATGTACCTATGTAAAACATATATTATTATGCAATTTATGACTACTGAGGCAAAAAAATAACAAAAAAGTTTTCAATCAGTAGAATTTAACTGAAATTATTCAGTTGCACAATACTATATGGAATCTTTTGTTTAACCAGGGGGTTACTCATATTTTTATCATTCACAACATTATGTATGGCAGAGACGGGATCTGAAACGTGGTTGCCAGGTTTGATTCCCGCGCAGGCCAGATATTCTTTTTAAGTCACAGCTTTTTTCTCCTAGTACCTATAGGTGTTTGTAGGAGCATGGTTCTCATAGTTTCCGATTCTCTAGATACAGGAAATCCTAGTATGTGATCGTGACGCCAAAATAAACCCCTTTTTTGTTTATCAGGATTCCCTGAAGAGACATGGCTAGAACGTCTGTTTCTTTTCCAAGAGGCCATAGTGGGCCGCTTCGGCTTCATCAAGTGCACGGTGGAAAGCACATCGCACGAGGTCGGAGTGGGTGACCACCTTTACGTGCACGTTACTGGCAACATGTTCATACTAATACCCACCACTGTGAAGACTGAACAGAAATCCTTAAGGACGAAACCTGTTACTAAACCTGTGAATGCCAGCAGGTAAAGAAAACATATTTACTAGACAAAACGGGTCTAATTCCCCCACATATTATTATAAAAAAATAATTTCACCGAACCTCGACATTTCGAACAAGTTACATTGACCTTGGTCACGAGAAGACACCTCCACATGACCACGGTGGGTATTCTCTTGACCACAAGCAATGTAACTATATCATGACTGTCATGGTTCTCGTAGTTCCCTAACCTAATTACAGGAAAACCTGGTAAGGGAACAGGCTCTATGCTATGTACCTGTTGAAAACGTCATAGATGTGGTCATGACTTGATCATAACTTATTTCGTAGGTATCCAGTCCACTCGGAAGCAGCTGCCAGCCCACACGTGGGCTACATAACCCGAGTAGTGGGCGACAAAATCAACAATGACTATGATAACAGCCGAAGGGTAAGCGATAATAAACCACTTGTAACACTTGCAATATTCAGAGCACACAATGTATAATTGTATATGTACTCTCAGTACATGAGGCCCCACAACTACGGTTAGAATCAGTTATAAATAGATATTGCATTCATGGAATATCTATCGTAAGTGTCAATTATGATGACTGATATATAATTTTCAAATGGGGTACAATAATTACTTATCATAATAATTATTATAAAGTTGTTATAACAAAAATTTGAAACGTTTTCCACCCATGTTTTATCCAAATAAATTATTTGATTTAATGCTTTGTTTTAATAGTAATAATTGTAGAATAGCCAGCCACAAAATTGGTTGAACACGTCCTTGCGTCCAAGTTAGTTTTAGGCCGCATATTCACTACTGTATCGCCACATGACTTGAACTTAAAGTCCGTCATGCGAAGTCGCGGGACGATCGGATCGCAGGTGTTTTACACTAAGCCTTACTGTCTACCTATATCGGTGGATTCTAGATAAAGTGATACAGAGCGGCACATTAAAATATAATATTTCTTTACAGATGGGCTTCCTTTGGTCCTGGAACCACATGATATCGAAGAAGTGGAAATGGTCTCAGATACCCGCCACAGGCGATGAAACCTTCCAAATGAGGATGCTGAGAGATTTCAAGCATTTCTGTGCAAACCAAGAGCAGAGGCTCAGTCAATTCTGGGACCAGTGCTGGGAGCTCAAAGAGAAAGCTAGCGGGATCGACTTATAAGTTTATTGTAACTGCCAAATATTTATAAATAAATAAATCGATAATTGACAGAGTATATTGTTTTTTTTTCACAATTAATAATCTTAAAATGAAATAGTAATATAAGTTTTAGGTAACTTACGAAAAAAATAATATATTACAAAACTAAAACTAGCTCAGCCCAGCTGAACGATTTGCTCGTCTCCTCTCACAGTCAAATAAAAAAAAACTAAACCTAAACCTTCAAATTCTAATGAATGTGGGTGTCCACGAGGTATCATGGTAAAATCACTGGCTGCACAGAATAGCAAAAACTATGATAGATTAATATTACCAGGGGAATTCTTAATTGGCAAATAATAAAACACGTTTTATGGAAGAGGTGATTTATTGCTTATAGAAATATAAAATGTTTTGCTAACAAAATACATACATATTATGTCATTCATTGCATAAAGTCTTTGAGGAGACTTAGCTGTACGAAATTTAATTTCAGTTCTATGAAACACATACAGAACACTTCAAATACTTTTCAGTGTTATGAAAGGCACAGTTTCACTAAAATATTCAACTAAAGTACTATAAATGCATGTCTTTATCTCCTCGCAGACTTTCTGTACCTTATTCTTACAATACCAAACTATAATTTTAAAAATCAGTCATTCATTACCATTATCACATGACACAATGAGAACAACATTCCAAAATTCCTTATTATGTAAAAATACTATAATATGATATAAAACATGCTATAATGTAATCTATTAATTATAATCAAATGCACCTTTATGAACATAGAAAGGAAATGACAAGGGCAAGTATTTTGTTCTAAAAATGGCAGTTCTTTGTTCTATTAAATGTTACACAAAAGTAGGCAATATAATGCAACCTTGTTTTGATATAAAACATAATTACTGTAAGTATTGGCTATATCCGGAAAACAAACTTAAACATTACTTAATTGACGACTGAAATGTAAATAAAGTTCCACATCTTGGCAAATAAAATATGTTGAAAAATCCATGTTCTATTTCTTTAGACTACCATGATATGCCTCTTATGTTTGTTTATATAGGAAAAAGATAATAATTTATATTATTCCTCGTTGAATATGTGCTATAAACAATGGCACACTCATTTGTTCCGAATGAAAGCAAAATAATTTTAAGTACACACGGTAAACTTACATATCACATTTTTCGATTTCAACATTTTATTGAAGCATAATTTTTTTTTGAGCAAATTCCTACAATATTAATCTAGTGAAAAAACTTTTGTGCGCATATAATTATTAGTCCATTATAATTATTATTTAGATCAATTTACTCAATCACATTTTGTGTGTACTAATAATATCGAAAATAAGCTTTAGTTTTAATACAAAAATATGTTTTAATCTAGTTTGAAACATTAGAGGAAAAATCTTAAGATTAATTTCATACAATTATAGAAACTGGTTCTTTTTGGCAAGAACCCATATTACAATTAAAACTAGTTTTTGTGACATGGCATAAAAATAATCGTTTTAACAGTAGGGTGATTACTTAAGTTTGTTATAAACAAGTTCAATCAAAACTGATTGAACTGATAGTAACAGTTGATAGTTCCTGTGATCGCTGTGAGTTGATAAGTTACATAATCACCTTTCAGATCATTGGTACCCAAAACCTACATAGAGGAAAAATTTCAAATCAACACAAGCTTATTCAAAACAAAATGCACAACAGAAAATAATCTCAAAACAGAACAATAAAAATAAAATGGTCTTTAATACAGCCACTGGTAGTATTTCATCCTAGTAGGTATATAGAATGTTAAGAACTGGCACAGGCCTCATGGTAAGTGGCAATTATTTTTGATAAAAGCCAGATATATTAACATTCACAGAGCGGCAGTATTTATAACAACCTGTTTCATTATTGCATCATAATAAAAAAAAAACCTAAATAATAATGGCTAAGGAATCTTCTCTTATCCTTCAAAAAGAAGACAATAACAGAATAGTTAAGATTAATTATTTTTTACCGAAGATGAGCAGGCGAGTTAACATGCTCGTAATACATGGCACTTGCTTCTGTTGATGCATCGTAGGCATGTCCGGAGTGTTCGATTCATAATCCAGCGCCACCTTCTGACAAACAAAAGTCAAAAGAGTAAGAATATCTCTCTCAACTCCATTATAACGCAACTCTTCACATAAGGCTTGCATGAACCAAGAACCCCTAGTAGTATTCCGCCAAGAATAGAAACCAGGCACTGTCGAGTAGACAATCAAGAAGTCAGCATGAATCGGGATCCTATATGATGCACTGGATAGCCCGTCAGTCTCAGTGCGGTTGCTCAGGGTTATACCACCATCAAGCCTGTCACCTTGACACGCTTGAATGAAAAATAACTTTGGTTTTCCTGCCAGACTGGGACATTTATCAGCTGTGAAGTAGTACCACAGGTTGTCAGGTTTGTAATGAGTATCTTTGGCGTACAGCATACCCAACTCTCCGTGAGTGAGCACTGCGATCACCAAGCAATCATTATCGGAGTGGTCCATCTCAGAGGTTTGTTGGACGTATCTATTAACGTCCTCGCATTTCATATTCGTCAAAACAGTGACGCGGAATCCCAACCCTTTGAGAACTTTAGCCAAGTTGTCGCAGTCTACATTAGTACCAGTGCGAGACTTCAGGCTGTGAATATCGAAGTGTTCATGATTGAAAATAATCGCCATACCGCGATGCTTATGTTTCATGTTGTAGTAGGGCGCATTTCTGTCTGTAGGCATTTTTGCGATGCGATGTACATGTGAACTTTCGTGGCTGCCCCATGCGTCGCCTTCATCTCCGCCACCGTTTGGCCTTTGTTCAATAACAACTTGTCCATTGTTTTGAGATCCTTCTTCCGACATGTTCACTATTTCTTCCAAAATTGTAATCAACGAATATATAAGTCGTTCTCGCTAATTAAAGCCAAGATACTTGTGCTTCGCACAAGTTAACTAAATCGAAAATTGTGAATTAGTAATCCTATCACAAAACAACAGCACGATGCAAAAATCACACGATCAATCGATCACAAATTCACAATAGGGATGGCGATCTGAGATCGATTAATCGAAGAATCGATTTTTCGAGCAGAAAATATCGATTTTTTAAATCGATATGAAGTACTGTATCGATTCACTGAATCGATATATCACCCTTGAAAATCGACATTCGATTTTTTAGCCAGACAAGGCGCATAAAATAACATTGACAATTGACAACCACAGATCTCGTTGACAGCTTCTGAACAGTTACGTTCAAAAACGATAACAAATAATAAATCAGTAATAAAAATATATTTATTAATAGTTAAATGGCTAAGTGAAAGTAAAACAGTAATTAAAGAACGAAAAATATAGTTAATTTAATAAAATTTATATTTTTCACTACTAATGCATCAAAGTTATGAGCGTTTTTAGAACTAATATTAAGACTGATAATATGACGTAATGTTTTCGAACGTTTCTGACGAAAGTTGCCAGTGGTTTTTGTTATAAGGAATTGATAACTATGCATTGTTTACCCACGGATTATTAGTAAAGGTAGTGTGTAACGCCTATTCATAGCTTACTCACTGTATAGTAATACAGTTGTTACACAGATGTTTAACTTTTTTTTATTAGTAAGGCCGTTAGTATATAAATACTTTTTTTTTTTATAGTTGATCTTATAGTTTGATACGGTAATAAAAATAATTGCTATTTTTGAATTCCCTGATTTTATTGATAAGATATCGTTAATTGCAATATTAATCTTGTTTTTAGTAAAATTGATACAAATTTACATTGTAAACGCAAACTTGAAAAAAAGATCGATTTTTTAAGAATCGATTTTATAGGCCTCGATTTTTTCGTGAATCGATTCATTAGACTACGATTCGAATCGATTTAAAAATCGATCTTTTTCGTAAAGAATCGCCATCCCTAATTCACAATCAAACAACGAACGAACGAACAAACAACCGTCGCTCGACCACAGAATACAATACTCCGGACGACTGCCTATGGACGGACACAAAACATCTTTATGTTTTGGCTTCGTAATCTTCTTAGGTATGACATTTCAAACTCTGCAAGAATGATAATAATTTTATTGCTGGCAATAGGAAAACAATTAACTAAATTAAATAAACTTCCTGCAGATGTAAAATTTTAAATACCTACGCTTAACTTCTATGGTCTGTAATAGATTTATTAAAAAAGTAAAGCTTGTTTTTATTCTCGGTCTGCAATTCTGCGCGCAATCGCAGAATATTAAACTAATAAATAGTTAGGTACACAGCTGCTGCTCGAGACGTATACATTTATATCATCTGACCGAAAAAATATTCAATATAACTGATGACAGGGTCTCGTGTTCGCTCATTCGTGAAAGGGAATGAAAAAAAAACAAATGGAAAACAAATAAATTGTATTTATTTATAATTATTCATACAAACTTCATACTCAGGTGAAACTAAATCTAATGAGCTGAAATTCTAATTCTAAGAATCTAAGCAATAACATTTACACAGAATTACCATTTTAAATCTCCAAGATGGATCCCCAAGCTAAACTTAACTTAGGTATACTCGATTATTTAGTATTTTTTTTTAATTAGGGAGTAAGTAATAATATCTGATGTCTCTTTTATTTTCACCATGAGCTAGGTATGTACTATCTTAGTATTACTTAATAATAATCAAAGTCAACTCCAAACTACTACTCAACAGTGGGCTGATGTGAATTGAAGAAGATGATGATGATGATGATAAACTGTTTTTAGTCTTATTTTTGTATAGTAAAAGTAGATTCCTGATGCCGATATTTTTTTGCCACAACACACATCAAGCTGATAATGATAGTTTCGGTCTTGTCCATATGAAGGTATATACAGTAGTTTAGTGGTATCGAGATGATCGATAAACTCCTTGCTATGGCTGAAGAGACACTGAAAACAGATAAAAAATATCATCAATAAATAATCCTATAATCTTTTTTAACGGGGTCATTTTGATTAAAACAAAAACTTAAAATAATTAAATTATTAATGACACTGGCTAAAACTGCAGAAATCGTGCAAAGTCAAGAAGTACATAAAATTTATGAAAAAACTATTTCAAAATAAGTCCACAATTTACTAAGTGTACACAAAAAAATAATACATACATAGAACCTCCTTCTGATTTGAAGTCAGTTGAAAAAGATCTCATGTGTGTAAAAGTCATCAGTCATCTTCTTGATATTATCATGCTTCACGTTATCAAGCATTACATTAGCTTGATAGCAGCCATAGTAGTAGTAGTAGTACCTAGTACTTGGTCTGTGACAATTGTGTGGCAGTAGTAGCCTGATACGACATGCCACTAACAACGATGGTGATGTGATAATGGCTTCTCTTAGTTTGTCGTATTTAACTGACTTGTAATAATAGCTGTAAGCCATGTAAATTCACTGAAAGATTCTTTGGTGAACAAATTAAAATTATGTTTTGTCCATTTCCTATGTTCTTTTAATGTCATATTTTGCCGGTTCATAGGTTTACAATTTTACTCCAACGTGAGATCTTTTATAATGCTTTAAATGCCCAGACGTAGCATATTGGTATTTATTTATATAATACTTCATTGCACAGATAAATAGTGAGTACATAAGGGCAGACTACATGCTAAGAGCATTTTCTACCAGTCAGAATCTAGATATTCACAAAACTCGTAAATTACATAGTTTCTTTCAGTTACTGTTCTTATTATCATTTTAAATCTATATATATATAAATGTTATGTTGGTTTGTGTATGCTTCAAAAACTCAAAAAGTTCTGCACTGATCGAGCTGAAATTTTAGCATGATATATAATCCGCATCAAGGATTGTTTTTATCTATTTTTTTCATCAGTGACATATCAGCGAATGTGCGAATGTGCCACAGCAAAGCGTGGCAGGGTACAGCTAGTTTTAAATAATTTCATTGCGCACAAAAGAAAAATAACAAGTCACAAAAATTTAATTTTTATTGTTCCTCTCCGTGTGAGTGTGTTTTACTATGTTGTTTCAAATATCTTGACTGTGCACATTTGAAATCACACAAATCGCATTCATAAGGTTTCTTTCTGGTGTGAGTATTAATGTGTTGTTTTAAATTACTTAGCTTTGTACATTTAAATTGACAGTACTTGCATTTAAAAGGTTTCGCTTTCCCTGTACTGTGGGCTCTATTATGTTCCCTCATAGAACTTCTCAGTTCAGTTTTAAATTCACACAAAATGCATTCATACATTTTCCCTCCGTTGTGACCTTTAATATGTTGTTTTAAATATCTTAATTGTGCACATTTGAAACCGCACGAATGGCATTCATAAGGTTTTTCAGAAGTGTGTGTTATAATATGATGTTTTAAAGTACTTCGTAATGCACATTTGAAATCACACACATCACATTCATGTATTTTCTCTGCGGTATGTCCTTTCACATGTAGCTTTAAATATCTTAACTGTGCACATTTGAAATCACAAATATCGCATTGAAAAGGTTTCTCGCTGGAGTGCGTTTTTGTATGTGTTTTCAAATATCTTGCTTGTGTACATTTGTAATCACAATTATCGCATTGAAAACGTTTCTCTGTAGTGTGCGATTTAACGTGTTGTTTTAAATTACTTGATCTTACACATGTATAATCGCAAACATTGCATCGATAAAGGCTTTCTCCGGTGTGATAAATTGTATGTCGCTCTAAATCACGTAGAGATTTAAATTTAGAATAACAATCACAGAAACCGCATTCATATGGTTTCTCTCCGGCGAGTGCTTGATCAGTTTGATCACACATATTTACTGCTTTCTCCTTATCGAACTCTGCAGGTACATAACAAGAGATCTTTCTTTTTCTTTTTTCTAAGCGTAACTTCCTCAGAAATTCCGGAAAACATCTCTGCTCTTTCTCAAAAACAAACAGAACAATGAATAGATCAATAGAATAATACACAGATTCAAAAAAATACGGCAAGCCAAGCCAATTCATTCAGCACAGATGACAATGACAGAAATGACAAGGCAGACGAACTTGTTTTGTGTAGTCATAGTCAGTGTCGTACACCAAAAAAATTTACACGGTACTACAGAATAGATAGTACTACGGCACAGATAAATTATTACAGTAGGCAAACATGGGTAATACAATGAATGGGCGGTCTTATCGCAGAAAGCGATTACAAAAAAAAGATCTACGAGTATCTGCTTCGTTAGGTATCATTATATCTACCAATTGTTCCATTATGTAGGTAAGGTAACTTATAAGAAATGTTGAAATTATGTTTATTGAGTTATTTTATTTAGTGCTGCCTGTCCCTATCGCACTTCTGCCCTATTTATGTAACTATATTCATTGAAATTATCAGGTAGGTATTCACTACTACCAACCTACCTATAATTTACAGCAAATGTTTTGTATACAGTGGTGTTGCTAGGGCTACCATCAGCAGAATCCGATAACCAAAGAAACAATGAGTTTTATTTAACTCCCGAAATATTATAATATAAAATGTCGATATTTAAAATAAAGTACTGGTGGTCCAACAGCACTATACAAGATGTGAAACCCACCGCTGGACTTCAAAATGCGCATTGTCTCAAAGTAGATAAGTTTACTGCTCATAATAACAGCGACTGTATATTAGTAGGAGAAGGCACTTTGTTGAAGATATACAAACCGAGTAATGACAAAAATGTGTCGCACACGGTTCTTGAATCGGATTTGGGAGAAGTTGTTTTGCAGGTAGAAACAGGAAAATTTATCGTGTAAGTGAAAATACATTATAATTGGTGCCTATACCAAAAAGGTAAGTAATATAGGTTGGTATAAGATTAAAAAAAACAATATAAGTAGGTACCTATCTAAAATTTTCAGGGGATCTGAAGATCGACAAGTCCTAGTGCTGCATCCGAGATCCTACGCCATATATCAGTTGATGAGGAATAAGGGTCACACTGATGCTGGTAAGTGATTTTGCGTCTTGTAAGAAAATACAAGTAGGTACAATACAATATAAGTACTTACCTACAAAAGTTGACCAAAGCCTTACCTACTTTACTAGATTTTTCACGTTTTTTTAGTTGGAATATTTTTCTCATATTTTGTAGACTACTAGAACAAAGCCAGAGAAGTGAAAACAAAAAACTGCTAAAAGAATAGATACTGCGTTTTCGTAATTTTATAATCCCTATAGGTCGTGAGTTCAAATCCCAGTGCAGGCACGTACCAATGTGTTTCTGTAAAACATATTATTATGTACGTAATTATCACTCGCTTTTCGGTGAAGGAAAACATCGTGAGGAAACCCACATACCTACCCGAGAATTATTTCGGAGGTAGGTATGTTATCCACCAATTCGGACCGGGCCCCCGTGGTGGATTATGGCCTAACCCTCCTCACGAAAGTGAGGGGAGACCTGTGCTCAGCAGTGGGACGATATGGGTTGATAATGATGATGATAATGATTGTAGATATAAATTGTACTTACACGGTGTCATCAACCAGCACATTTTTTGGAGCTTGATAAACGGGTTAGGTATAACTTATAGTGTTATAATTATTATCTTTGAACAAGTCGATTTTTCTTTCTCCTGCAGGCGATCAAAATTCAATGGAGCTCGTAATAAAACGTCCGTTTACAAGAAGAGCCGACAGCCTGACCTGTGGACCTTTCGGAAGCGTAAAGACTAGAGATTTCATATGCATACAGGGCCTCGAGGGCAGTCTCAGCTTCTTTGACCAGGACGCATACTTATTCATGTGCATTTTCAACGATATCATTGTGCCAGCGCCTGTTTGCTACATCGCCAATTGCGATTCTTTCGTTATTTGCAAGTCGACGTGGATTTTAGAAATTTATAGGTGAGATTACCATACCTCGTCACCATCCTTTATCATTCGCACTTCTGAGACACAGGCCATCTTGTGGCCAAAAGGCTGAAGAATTTTGAACTAGTATTTTACCCTACAATATTAAAAATTAGCAGGTAGGTCTTTTTGTTAGTATTGTTATTATATTCATAAATACTTGTTTTTATTCTAGTTACCAACAGCTTAGAGAATTTAGCGAATTAACAGTACGACAAAATAAAAAAAATAATATTCCACAGTGGATTTACAATGCAGGTGAAGAAATTACAGACATCAAAGTAATACAGGTATAAGTAACGGAAGTCATTATTTTTTTGGAATACTATCATAATTAATTAGTGCGTTCTTTTATTGACTATGGATGGTTGAATTGAAGGACTTGAATTTTTAATTTATTTTGAGCTTTTTAATATTAACTAGGTAAGTAAGTATAC
Organism: Campaea margaritaria; assembly: GCA_912999815.1. NCBI lineage: Eukaryota > Metazoa > Arthropoda > Insecta > Lepidoptera > Geometridae > Campaea > Campaea margaritaria. The sequence goes on from OU538792.1 coordinate 5,133,310, forward strand.
AATATTCAATAAGAGTATTTTTCAGACTAGCAGCAATTTTTCTTCTATTCTTGCGCTTGGCGAAAGGCATCTTTATTGTTTCCAAGATAATGGTCTCATGAAATCCACAATAAAATTCGAGTATATGCCGACTTGTTTCTACGCCTACCTTATTGGCTGGTTTTATGGTAAGCCCAAAGAAACAAAAATTGGTGAGCATTTGTAGTAGCCTAGAGAGTTATTTTTCGTTACTATTTCACATCAACTTGAAATTACTTATTTACAAAAAAATTTTTATTTGACTTTGGTACGCGTTACGCCTGCCCATATAAGTTACAGTGCCACCCAGAACTTTGCCTTCCTTGTTTTTGCGCGGCACTGCACTGCGCTCGTTACTTGATTCTGGAGAGTCTTGTAATTTGGTAAGGAAATGCCTAAAAATAATTTATTCACAGAACCGGCTGCAAGACTCCTGGTAATGGTAGCATCCGACGACTCCAAACTGTTCATCTACGAAGGTACCATCCTGCTATGGTCGTGCGACCTGCTAGCCCCGGCAATATCAATCTATCGTTGTTTCCTGAAGTCTTTACCAGGAGGTTTAGTGAGCCTTACCACTGGGGGCATTGTTAATATCGGTTATATAGGCACTGAACCAGACTTGAATGGTACCGTCACGCCAATGGTAAATGATGCAGTTGATCCGGAACAGGTGCAGGCTGAATTGGGAGATGTGGAAGAGTCACTGCAAAAGATTTTGGAGAACAAAGAAGGTATTACATATTTTAGGAACCAGATAGTGTCCCCTGTACTTGTATGTCATGCTAAATAAAAAGACGTACTTATCTTGTTTTTTGTACAGTCAACATCAAAAGTCAATGATGATCAGATAAATTTTAATAACCTTACGCATGTGATATTACCTATCGTTTGAGCACCATCTCACCGGATGCTCTAGGGTGGGAAACGCACTATGCCTAGAATGGGGCTGGCACCAAAAGAATAAAGTCGGTGCTCCCTGAATAGGGTTTGATGATAGAATTTTAGCGTTAACTTGGAATAAAGCTAGGCAGACAGTTAAGTACAAGCACTTACAAAATCTATCTTAACACCTATTTTTTGTTTTCGTTTCGCGTTTACAGAAACTGGCAGCTACTCAACGATTGACCAAATACTCAAAATAAAGGCAGACGTCGGAAAGCCGATCCAGAACTTATTCCAAGAAGGCTCATACAATAACGACATTTCGCTACACTTGCTCATGTGCCCTGTTATCGTTATCCTCACATGTGAAGACCCGAAGTTGTTGCAAAGTGTCCAAATAACATACGTTTGCTGCCCGCCTTTTGAATGTTCGGAATCTACAATTTGCTTAGACAGCGTGAATGGCACAGAAATAATCGAAACTCAAGTGTTTCTGACCAGCGAGTTTGATATCTCTGAAACACGTGTTAAGATACTTTTTACTGTAACCGACTCTGCGGGAAAGATAATCATATTGTCCAGGAAAGTTCTACTGCCATTGAGTCTTTATTGCTCACCTGTGGAATCTGCAGCAGATAATAAACTGAAAATATGCGTCGAAGTAAATCAACCGTGTATAGAATTTAGCAAGATTTTTACAGGTACCTCTCCTAAACACCATTTATTATAAATAAGCAAGAACGACACAGAAAATCAATTAAACATTCATTATTTTGTAGATTTCACAGAGGATGACTTGACGAAACACGAAAAAACTGGAGAGTCCATAACATTCGCATACAGATCTTCAAAGAAGACTGTTACTATAAATAATAACTCATCACAGTATTGTTTGGAAGCTGACGAGATCTCGGAAATGACGTCCGTACTGGATCATTTTCTGGTACGCTTGACTGACCACTACAAGAGGATGGGAATCAAAGATTTTAATATCCGCTTGATATATGACAAGGACTTTATAAAATTACTTATCGTTAGACTCTTGAAGAGTGTCGAAGGTCATGCCAAAGAACGCATCAAACTAAAAACCTACGAAGTAAGCACATTTCTTTTGTTTCCAAGATTGATAAAAGATACGTTAATACTCATATAATGATAATAACCAGTATACTTACATTCGTTAGCTGACGCAAAAAACATTAGATGTGATGTGTGAAGAAAATGTGAATTTCGATATTATAATTTTGTACGTAATGGTTATTTTTAGGATGAGCTGAGCGTCCTCCAAAAGCAATTTATAATAGTACAGAAAAGGCTTTTAGTCCAATATGGGTCTCTGCCGCCAGGCGACTGTGATCCGTTAGAATACTTGATGAAGGACACCCATAAACGCCTTATCGTGTGCGTTGAAGAAATTGTCAAGTGCAGAGAAAATGTCTGCAGGTAAGTAAAAACCACCTATTCCCAGTTCCTACCACCTGCTTAGCTATTACTAGTGGTAACTGGGAAAAAAATCTCAGTTGTCACCATTTGTGGCAACTGACACGGCTGAAAATGACATCACATCACCCTGTTCGAAAATGACATCGATATTTAGGAATATCGAGGTCATTTTTGCAGTTAAATATTTAGTACCTGATGACCGAGCTTTGCTCGGTATTTTTTTTTTTTATTATGACATTTTCTAAAAATGATTCCTAGCTTGATCGATTTATCGCCCCCGAAACCCCCTATATACTAAATTTCATGAAAATCGTTGGTGCCGATTCCGAGATTCCAATATATATATATTATATTACAATATATATATATATATATATATATATATATATATATATATATATATTTATATATATAAAATTCTTGCAATTCTTGTATATATATATACATACAAGAATTGCTCATTTAAAGATATAAGATTAATATTGTTGTAATTATGACTTCCACAGAGCAAGTAGCACTGTGACAACTATAGGCCACTTTATCATCTATTTATTAAAACAAATAACAAAAGATGATTTCAAACTAAAGCTCATTGAAGAAATGATGACGCTCACTTCATTATACGAACACTATCAGGTAAGTATTGCGGTCAACTACGTTTCTCATGACCCATATGTGTGACATTACGAGGCCGAACGAGATTTCCGTGCCCCTCATCTGGGTCACCGCCCCCCATTCACAAGCGGGTTCAAATGTATCCACATTAATAGATAAATAAACTGGTATAATATAAACTACATGTTAAATATTAAAATTCCATTTATTCACCAGGAATGGGAAGAAGCCGTCGCGCAGGCGTTAACATACATTTTGAACAGTGTGTTTAAAAAATCCGAAAAAGACAAGGAAAAATTAGCAACAGTGACAGAGCAAGCAATCTTATCGCAAATCAACTTGAAGCGATTCCTAAAGCAACTCCGCATAGTTATAGACAAAATGTTCACAGAAGCGGAGAGCGGTGATGACAAAATGCATACAAATCATATCACACGCATTGAGGAGCTAGTTGAAGTGTTATAAATCTTAACTCTAGTCTTACAAATAAACTACATTATACAAACACAACAGCTTTATTCCATTATTTTAAGAAACGATTGGATTATAAATAAGTAATGTATAAAAGTCCTTATTCTCTAAACCATGTGGAGTAGAGAATATAGAGTGAGGTTCAGGTACAGTAAATGTACCAGAAGTAGAAGTACCTTGTCGCGTCATTTTTTCTTCGCGTCCTTTAGACCGGCGCCAGCGTTGAACTTAAAGAAGATGATGTCGCCATCCTCCACTACGTAATTTCGACCTGTAAAATCAAATGAATCTAACTTTTACACATTCGTTCAATTATCTATGACACATTGTTTTCTTTTTATCGATGTAAGTGATATAGATAGACCAACTCGTCTGTTGAATTAGACCTCAACGAAAAACGTCACTTTACGTAATAAACGTCTATTGTTTGTTAGATAGCAGCGCCCGGGCCTTGCTATTATCAAAATAATCTTTAGAATAGTTGATCGATACTCGATCTATTGCGTTTGTCAAGTAAGTAGCCGCGTACTGACTGCGCGAGCAGCCTCGCGAGGCCGCCTCGGGCATTTGCCGCGGAACGATTTCCCATACAACAAACACAAGAGTTGTGTTTTCCCCCTCTCGCGGCAAGTTATTAAAAACACGACAGTTGTGTTTTCAGCACTGAACGCGTTAGTTATTAAGAGCTAATTAATTACCTTGTTGCCTGTATTTGCCGGCAGACTTGCAGGCAGCTTCGGTGCCCTCTTCCTTGAAGTCCTTGTAGTGCATCACTTCAGCCATGATGAATCCTTTCTCGAAGTCTGTGTGAATCCTTCCGGCGGCCTGTGGTGCTTTCGTGCCTTTCTGTAGATTGTAGAGGAAATAATCTTAGACATGCCAACTTTATGTTAAATATAAGACATTGCGTTATAGAAATTAATTTTAAATAATATTAAAGGTCTGCACAGTAGAAAGTATTTTGTCTGCAGAGGACTAAAGTCCCCCAAGATTTCTGTATACTAATACCGCGCGGTACTGTATTATCCTTTTTTATTTAACGACGCGATCAAGTCGTTCATCTGATGGTAAGCGCAACGACTACCCATAACAGCTACAGTGCCACCCAGAACTTTCTATTACAAAATATTGTGCGGCACTGCACTGCGCTCGTCACTGAGTCGTTGATTCTAAAGTCTCATATGAACAGTTTTATTATAACAACATACCTGAATAGTCCATGCTTTTACTTCATCAGGTCCAGCAGTGAAGAAATATTCCAAGTTCAAAGCCTTGTAACCTTGAACAATGATTTTTTCTAATGCACTGTAAATGAAACAAGATTTATGTAACGACTAGCTGAGACCAGCGGTTTCGCCTGCGTAAATCCCGTAACTCTTTATTTGTTGTTTTTTTTGTTAATTATTCAGCAATAGTGTAGCTTTATATCATTGAAAGATTTTTTATAATGAGATCAGTAGTTCAAATTTAAACTCAAATCATTTATTGTAAATAGGCAAAATATTGCACTTTTACACGTCAAAAAAAAAAAATCTTATACATAAGTATAGAAATACAAAAAAATAAGTCAAAATATTATAATCTACGAAACTAATGGTTCAGGAGATTACTTCCTACAAACATAGAAACAAACTTTACCTGATTATAATATTAGTGTAGGTGTATGATGCTGTTTAACCCAAGACATAATAGCATGTGGCAATTTGAAACTTAGCTCTTGGTATTAAAATTGCTTTTGGAACCAACTGTGACAGTCAGGGAAAAAGTAAAAAATAAATGTGTAATTTTCTTTTCAAAATATAAAATATACGAAAGTAAATATTATAAATTACCTTGTAATATTATGTTCTTTCAAATATGCTTTGCGCTCTTCGGGATCCATCTCAAGCAATTTGGTTTCTAACACCCCCGAGAACGGAATAAGGGGCGCCCCTGGGTCATTCTTGTCAATCCACTCCTTCAGCTTTGGTAACCTAAAAATAGGACCATAACTAAGTATGCCTGTTTGCTGTGGAACAAATATCTATTTGTTCCACAATTGAAGCTATTGAAGAAAAACAGTTGCAACGTAATTGCTATCAGGGTGATGGACAACGTTGTTGCGATCTTTATTGCTGTTTGTGATAAAAATTAATTATAGGGAGAAAAAAAAAGTCAGCCAACCCATTATTTTTATCTCATATCTGCGGACTTAAGCTTTTCAATACATACATTCAGTGATTCAAATAAATTGAAGTGCAAATGTGTCCTATAATTCTCAAAACGTTAATCTTACGATATTTCAACCTTTTCAAGGCCCTACCAACTGCATATTGGATCAACTTATTCCATCATAATGCTTGAAACATCGATACGTGAGAAGAAGCGATACAAACCATTTGTTCTTTTTTCTAATGTAGTCCTTCTCCGACAAATTGACAAGGTACAGGGCTGGCTTTGACGTCAGGAACAAGTACTTGTTTATTACTTCAATCTGGAATATTAAGTTGCAATCCATCAATCAAAAATTATTGACACCAATACATAAGTTTTCCACATGTAGATATTATTATAAGGTATCAAAATTAAATTTTAAACTTTATGGCAGGTGTGAAGTTACACACACAGTTACATGAAGTTACATGAAATCACACGCGCCAAATGTGTGCGTAAGTACACAAACTTACTACGCGACCAAAACAAAAGATAAACCGCTAGTATGACGGTTCATAAAATCGTTTGTCTATTATATTTGGGCGTGTAATATTGAATGTCCGCCCGATAACCCGTAGAGGTGACTTCACAGGTTTGTATTATTGTTTTTACACATGAACGAGGTTAAAGGTTCGGTAAATATCAAGTGAAAGTATTACGAAAATAAGGTGTTTAGGAATACCTACATCAGCTGCGCTCCAGTCGCCGAAACGAATGTGTTTCTTCTCGTCCACCAATACGGCTTTGATCCTTGTTAGTGAATCCTGTAAAATAAATAACAAAGATTAGTTATTCCTTCAGTTTACTAAATGATGTTAATTTTCAAGGTGTGATCCAGCGGGATTTGAATCCGATCTGAAATAACTTTCATGAAAAATTGAAAATTGAGACCAATTTAAACAAACAACATCCTTAAACTTTTTTTTTTTAATCCGTTTGCGTCTCTTATTTTCTTAACAGAATTGTTAAGTACTTACATATTCAGGCTTAAGCTTCTTATCGCCACCGCGGCTGACGACACGGTCGAGCTTGTCAAAGTTCGCCATCAGCTGTTCCTCGTCCTTCAGCCGCAACTCCTCGCCGATGGTCTCCAGATCGCGGACCGGGTTTACATCTCCATCCACATGGATCACGTCTTCATCATCGAACGCACCTGAAAATTAAACTACTGTGGACACTCCATACAAAAGCTGATATGCCAACTCATACACACACATATAAATTACATTTGTACACACGCCAAATGTGGGTATATGTGCAGATTTACAGAATCATACTACGCGACCAAAACAAAAGACAACCCGCTAGTATGATGGGTCATACATACAGATCGTTTGTCTATTACTTTTGGGCGTGTAATATTGAATATCTACTTTTGTTCTACATGGTAAGAATCGAGAGACGAGAATAATTCCACAAAACAATTGAATATAAGTTTGTTTTACGTTTTGACATCGCATAATTTGGCCAGTGGTTAAGTATTAATATAATTAGTTTTTATTAAATTGTACATAATGTCGAGTCCCAGTCAGTAATCTAATAAAGTCGCAGTCAACGTCGTGGTTCAGTAAAGTGGTGGATGTTTTAGTGACACTTCCTCGGAGTTTTGGAGAGAACACGAAATTATAAGCTTTTTGGGTTTGTATAATTTGCCCAAACTCGTGCACGTTAACGAATACGTAATAATTAGTCTTCCAAATAACAACAATGTGGCATTTTTGGTTTCCCAGCAAAACTCCACCACCATGGTTGAAAGAAAACCACATTTCTTACGGCACAGATTGAAGATTGCGTCGCAGGCTTTGATGTGCGAAAGGAAAGCGTTGCCCAGCCCCTGTCCCTCCGCCGCGCCCTTCACGAGCCCCGCTATGTCGACCACGTTCAGAAAAGCCGGCACTTTGCTTTAAATAACAAAATTATGATTTAATGACCCAAATATTTTTATACCAAATTACAATGATTAAAGAAATCTTCCAACCTCAGCACCACTTATTCATTAACCGCGCACTGACTGAGCGAGCAGACTCGAGACGCATGCTGCGCAAATGCTCGGTCAGTTAGGACGTCCTTCGCTCGAGGCGAACGCTCGCGCCACCTTGCAAATCGTGCCGAGACAAATGCCCAAGGGGGTCTCGCGAGGATGCTCGCGCAGTCAGTACGCGGTTATTGAATCTAGGTGGATTTTGGCATCGCTCAAATATCGTGAGTATGTTTATAAATAATGAAATTCAACGGTATGTGACATTCATCAACTAGAAGAAATAAAACAATAGATCGGTTATGATCATAATTTATTTATTATTTCTCACCTGGCAGGCTTGTGGTACTCTACGAGGTAGTCATATCTCTCGTCGGGGACTGGTACCCTACGTACTGAAAAAATAAAACTGTTAATTTTCGAAATCTATAGTAATATTAGGTTCAAACTGTATAATTTGTTACTTATATTACCTTTATATGGCCACACTTATTAAAAAAGAAGCATCTCTTGCAAAAGCAAAACAAATGGTAGTAACTTTAATAATATTTAATGAACAATTACACAATTAGTCATAGTGTTGATACATCAATAGTCGCGTACTGACCGGACGAGAAGCCTCGCGAGGCCTGCCGCGCGAAGCAAATGCTCGGTCAGTCAGAACGTGACTTGCCCGAGGCGAACGCATTGTCCGAGCCTCGCGTGGCTGCTCGCGCATACATTACGCGGCTATTTGGGTTCAGTTTGGACATTGCGACCGCGGAACCCGAAAAAACTAAATTACCGATAAAATTACGTCTCGAAGCTCATAGTCGATCTCGAAGAGGAAGTCAATTTCCCAGAGTGATGATTTGCTTTGCAACATTTGGGGTAATTCGCAAATGGATTATCCATAGAACGAAGAAATAATGCACAGTTCATTAAAAGTCTGCATCTCGCGTCAAATGTTTTAGAAGCTTTCCTGTATGCTCCCGAAGCTCCCTTGTCAAGGCGAGGATTGTGCGTTTTCAAATATAAAGCTATGTACAGCGCCCCAGACAACTGGAAGCTAAGTCCGGGATACTTTGGTCTAAGACCGTTCACAAAACAACAAGCTTCTGTAATTAAACCACCCAAAGTTTGCTCGAGATAGCCTATATTTGGCAAGTCTTTGAGAGACAGCGATGGGAATGACCTAGCCTCCTTGAACACAGTGATGTCATAATACATGTGCGGTCTTGCCATAAACTTATCAAGACATATTTGGCTGCAAAACAAGTAGGTTTTTCCTTTAAAGCATGCAGCGTGTTTGATGGTTCCAACCGTGATCTTTTGAGCAGGAAGATGTTCAGCATACGTCACCATACAAACACCGTTTTCGTGAATATCGGCTTTGTTGATTGTCTTCACGACGGCTGGCAACTCTGGAATATCTACCTTTTCCATTGACAAATAAGGGTCAGGATGTCTTAGCACCATACTCATATGTTCTGAGCATATCCAGTAGAACTTGTTTTTGTATTGTACCACGCCTCTTTTATCAACTGGATATGCATTGTGCTTGAGCACATTTTTACGAAGACATAAAGGGCACATATTTTTAAAATTAGACATTCTCTCTTGGAATGCCTCATTCGATATACCCATGAAATGGGTAAGAACAATACTGGTTTCAACATTGGTCATGTAATAGTTTACTTTGGGCATAAAATTATTAATCACGTTAACAGCATCATGCAAGCACTGCCATCTCGATTTACTTCCATCGAGAACGTGCATATTCTGATAATCGCTGTTGATCCAATCTCTAATTTTGTAGCATTCGTCCTGCCACTTCCTGTATCTGTTTTCAACAAACGGCCGAGAATAAGGCGGATTCCTTTTTAAGATTTCGTAATATATTTCTTTTTGCGATATTTCTCCAACTAGTGCCATGTCAGCGGAAATATCAAATACGATAGTGGGGTATAGACCGTAATTGACTAACTCCATGGCCTCCGTCGCAGTGTCAGGAAACCCATCCAGCACAAAACCACTCGTTGATGTTCGATAATCCATTGCCTTAGCCTGAACCGCTTTCATGATGTAATCTGACTTTATGCATTCTCCTGAAGCGATATCCGTAAGCATTTTAGTTGCTAGTTCTGTCCAGTATTTATCCTCAAAAGCATCGCGGACGGCTATTCCTCTGGATAGACATATTAATCCATAACGCTTTGCAAGATTTGCCGCTAGTGTACTTTTTCCTGATTTAGGTGCCCCAATAACGGCTATTCTCAATGGATATTCTATATATTCGCTTATGTTTTTACACGAAACGTATTTCAGAGGATTCGTTCGGAATTTTTTCGTGCTTTCTTCTCCACAAATAAAATAAATGTATGCACGATGTATGACAGTAAACACATTGCTTTTGCGTTTGTTTATGTTGTAGATATTTTGAATTGTGTGCGGATTTTCGTAAATAAATACGGGACACATTCGATTAAATTTACTCAAGAAACAAAGTCCTTCTAAAATTAGTACTTCTGCAATATCAGTGCTAACTATAGTTGTTTTTTCAAAAAAGGAATCGCATCTATTCCTTAAATTCGTTAATTTAGACAATGCCAGTCTAATGACTTTAGTTAAAGACTTGTTTCCATTAATGGAAACAATATTTATTCGCTGGTCAGTCAAATTTTCTTTCAAGGACTGGATATTTTCATCGTCGCTTTCATAAATACCTTCTAATCGAGTATCGATCCTTTCGCGTGCTTCATCGAACTTCTCCCATTCATTTTGATCTACGGGCTCGGGGAATTCTTGTACCAATTCGTTATAAGTGCTGAACAAGTTGGCGTCAATGACAGAGCCTGATGGATGGGCGTCTATAATAACGCTTGCATTTGAGAATTGTTTTACAGGGTTTGAAGAAAAGAACACATTTTCTAAGATCTCATCACAAATAAGTTTTACGACGACAGTTTTGGTCAAAAAATCCATCCATTTCTTTTTTTCATCATCGAGTTTTTTTCTGGCTTTATCCTTGGCTTCACTTAGTTGCATTTTCCAAGTTTTAAACATGTTCGGTGAGAGTCTTTTAAGTGCGTTTTCTGAACTTCCTTCTATTTCTATTACCATGTCTGGTATGCAATAATTTACCACCATATCTTCGACATCAGTAGGTAGTCTAGGATATCCATCTAAAATAAAACCGGTATCTTTAAATGGCTCTTGAAACCACAGTTTGGTTATCAGTCTCTGCATAAGCTGTGGAAGCAAGGGCGAACCACGCTCAAAATAATCGTATATCATCCTTCTTAGCTCTGTTTCGTTAGACAATATGTCAGTTATAAGATTTTCGTTGTCTTCATCGATTTGCAAGTCCATAACAGTTTCATCATCTATTGGAACATCAGTAAAGACGTTCTCATAGCGACGTCCGACTTTTTTGAAATGATTTGGCATAAGGAAATCATTTATGACTTCAGCAAAATCAATATGCATCAGGCCAAGTTCTTTGGCTATTAGCTTTGAAATGGTTGTCTTTCCACTACCAATGCAACCAATGACGCATATGCGTAACGGTGGCAGAGGCTTAAACGGTTTATTGAGATACTGATATTTAGTAACATCTTTTTGAAATAATTCCAAGCATTCTTCATTGACTAAACGATAGATATATTTATCAAATTTTACACTGAATTCTGGTTTACCTTCCCATAATACTCCGTGATCGTAATATGAGACCGGGCAGTATATGCCTGTATCGCCAAAGTTTCTGGGATCATTATAAGTGATAATATCTTTAGGAATTTCATTTTCCTCATCTTGGTCATCATCTCCATCATCATCATTAACTTCACATGTTATAAAATAGCTTTTTCTTAGTTTCAGCAATACTTCTTCAACGACTTTAATGTCGGTTTTATTTTCAAGTTCAACATCAATAAAACATTTACTGGAATCTTCTAATTTTAATTTAATACTGTCCCAGTCCTCTTTAAATTTATCTATATTTTCAGTTAAATATGATGTCCATGGGTCAGCTTCCGTTGATTCTTCTTTAGCAAAGTCGATACTCTGTATGATATTGTGTAAAATTATTTTAATGTCGAAAGAAATGTTGGACTCGGGCGGACTTTCATTTTTTAGTTTTGTTTTTATAAGAGGATCATTGGCTAAAGTATATCTTTCCTGGTGATTTTTAATATGTCCACCAATGCTTTTATATGATTCTATTAGCTCAGGTTCAATTTCTCTATATTCTACTAGGGCTACTGTGTAATCGGGTAATAGTTTTGTTTCAACCAAGATGTTCCAGTATTCTGAATCAGATGGAAATCCATCAATTATATATTTTCCATACATTTCCTCAAAATTAGTCTGTTTTTGACGTTCTGCGTCTTTGGAACTGATAACACTTGTCAACTCTTTCATTAACTCTTCCATGGTAGGTCTCATTTCTGTTTGAAGTTCATTTGCTACAATGTAACCCGCAATGGCTTCCATAACATCTTTGTCACCTAAAAGAGGCAAATTTGGCTTTTCTATTGGTGTCATAAGCTCAATTGGTCCATATTGTGCCATAACTTCTTTTGATAAAGCATTGTTGCACGCATCTAAATCATCTAGAAAAGGCAAAAAATAAAGATGACTTCTTTTGGTGTTATATTCATTCAGGAATTCAACACTTAAAGTTTCTTCTTCTTCTTTTGTTTCTTCCTGTTCATATCCTGTTTTTTCAGATTCTATCCCCTCACTTTCGATGCTTTCCTCTTCGAGTTCTTCTTGTTCTATTCTTTCCTTTTCAGATACTGCCAACCTCGCACTCTCTTTTAGAGCTTTTTGTGCCTTGAGTGCTGTGAACCGCAAGAACTCACTCAGAAGTGGAATATAATCTTTAAGTGTTGCTATCGCCGATTTATACCAAACATCTAATTTGGCACATCTTTCTAAATCTTCACTTTGCCAATCTGCAAAGCGAGCATCTTCAATTGTAGCAATGATTTCAGATAATATCCTTTTAGCATAAGTATCATACTTTTTTTGTACCTCTGTTTGTACAAATTCATTGTATTTTATTATTGGAGTATCAAACAACCAAGATAAGCATTCCGAAATCATTGTCTTACCAGATAATTGAGTGCCAGTTACTATTATTCTACAAGTTGGTTCCAAGTATTTTAATTTCAGATACGGACGAGGATTTCTACAAAACGAAATCATGTTATCAAGGGAGGCAATAAGATAAACATTTTTTAAAAATGCTACAGCAAGTTTTGGGTTGCCTCTCATGGATATTCTTTTTTTAAGCTCAACTGGGCATCGGTTTGCCCAAAGCGAAGAACATCTTTTAAAAGCGACATTTCCACTCCTAATAACATTAAGTTCTTCAATAGACTGCCAAAATTCGTGCATCTCCTCTGGAGGTTCTTCCATTAACAGAGGTTCTGGTATGATCACTGGCATTATCGGCATCATAAGAAGTCTTTCTGAAACATTATGCATCAGCTCATGAAGTTTTAATCGGGCATCAAGTTTAATAACACATTTTGGATCAATATCCTTTAGTGTGTTTTCAATGACTGGAAATAAATCTTTTTCGTAATTACACATCTGCTCAACAGAATTGTGGTCGAAGTTCATTGGCTGCCTACACCAGTACTTTGAACTAATTGTTTCATTGTCAATAGGACCTATGTAATCGCTTGTAGTATATCTGACAGGCCATCTGACTTCGGGTGATATTTTAACAATGAAAGGTTCATTAACATTATGATTGTTCTTATAATTAATGTACTTGTGAGACTTTTTGGTTACCAAGTCTTTATCTGGACAACTGAGGTATATTATTATATCAGGTTTTAGTGTCAAACTAAACAATTCATTTAATTGCTGCAAAAGAACTGTCTTTTTAGAGTTATAATATGGTTTTATGGGGTGTATAATATCAGAGCAAGTATTTAAGAAAAATCTTGGAAGTTCCACTTTTAATTCTTCCTCTTCTTCTGGGAGCTCTTCCTCCTGTTCCTCTTCTGCTTCTTCTTCTAGGTTTTCTCCACGTACCTCACTGGTTATTGAAGTATGCATGGATTCAGTTGACTGCTTAGGCTTTTTAGGCTTCTTCTTCTTCAAATTAGCTATTGTATCAAACAAAAGATCACTCACAGTTTCATAAGCTTCTTCACCATGCAATGATTCAATCAAATATTTTGGACTTCTACTAGCTGTTACTAAAGGTAATCCAGTTATGATATATCCTCTGTGTTGAATTGCTGGAGATTCCAATTTAATTTTCAACATTTTAAAAAATGTGTTGAATTTTAGAGCTTTGTTCTGTTTCATATTAAAGTCAATGCACTTTCCTGTGGAGCTCTGCTGCTCAATTTCATCTGAAATCATTGTTCTTGGGCAAAGGTGAATGCAGTTTAACTTCTTAGACATTGCTTGACCTAAGCGGAATGCACCAGCTCCCGGTTTACTAAGTATTAAGTAGCATGTAGGTTTTAAGTCGAGCAATAACTCCTGTGCATCTATGTCAGTCCATGCATTTAATCCAGGTGTGCTTGGTAGTGGAGCAGCTGTACAGTTGAGGCCTACAATAGCAGCAGCTAATGGTTGTTTTAATTCAATTTCTTCATTTTTCTTCCTTATAATATTAACATCGCCAGTGTATGACACAGCTTTATTAACATCTACATGTTTTAATCCGAGTGTATCATTTAAGTCCAAGTTTGTTTTATAATTTTCAAATTCAATCATTTTCCAATTATTTCTCAAACAGACAAAGGCAGTGACACAAAACATCACTCATTTTGATGTTTTATTTTTAATTAACAAAACACCCAATAAGGTTTATTGTAATATTCAGAAAAAAATCTTATGCAATACAAAAATAGTATGTACCGTTTACGCAATTTGAAAAATAATTGCACAGAGATTCTCCAGAAATTAGTACTAATAAATATAAACAAAAATATTTCTCATAAGAAAATAAGACAATGTTTTTATAGAATACAATAACAAATTACATTTAAACATGGAAACATTCTTGAATGTTTGCACTTTAGCCTATTCAAAATCAGAAAAGATCAGAAATGAACAAATAAAGCTAACATAAGGTGCAAATTGCACAATATTAACATCCACATGATTTATATTAATTAGCATGTTTTTTCCCTTATTTTTATAAAATCAGAGGTTATAAAAATAGCTAAATTGATACTTATTCTCATTGGGATCAATTGTGCAGAATGGGAAGTTCTCAGCAGCTGCTTGACTCTTCGTCATCACATTGAAGAATGTAGACTTTCCGACATTGGGGACACCAACTATGCCAACCTTCAAGTTGGTACCCACTCGGCCAATAAGGGGTTTCTTTTCAGGCTCTTCCACTTTCTTTGGAGGCATCCTGAAAATGTTTATTATAGAAATAATATTATAGTTGCTATTCAAATTATGTAAATTGCAGGTAATCTACAGTTTTACTAAAACGAATAGAGGGTACTAAGTATTTTATTTACTTGGTAAAAGGGTTTTTAGGACTAAATTTCAATATGAATATTTAAAATTAACAATTTCATAATAATAAGGTGAAACAGATTTTCTGTTGTGTTCATACCTAGGCATTTTGTAGCCATGGCAATAAATAACAGCATTTAAAACAATTTCAGGACATAAGTGTGTGCATACTAAATACTTAAAAAATGTTAGAAAAATGAATTTATGTGTACTATTTAAGAAATTTAGTTTTTCTATGGAGAATGATAACATAACCTATCCCTGGGTCTTTCACAATAATATTACCTGATAAATTCCTTAACCGCACTTGGTTTCCTTATATGAGATCTAAAAGCTGAAATAAAGAAGTCCAAGTTGATTATTTGTCACCACACGTTAATAAAACGGATAAAACACCTAAAATAGTAATCACAAACGTGTACCGCAAAATTCGCAAATCTGGCTGGCGAGAACCACAGTGTATAAAATTAAAAATTACAATTGGAATATAATTGAAGTTGACAATATTGACATTCATCAACTGTCACATTGTGGTAAACTCTTTTTAATTTTGGCTTCGCATGAATTATGCATTTGCCAATGGAAATTGTATCATCATCATCATCAACCCATGACGTCCCACTGCTTGGCACGGGTCTCTCCTCACTTTCGTGAGGAGGGTTAGGCCATAATCCACCACGGGGGCCCAGTCCGGATTGGTGGATAACATACCTACCTCCGAAATAATTCTCGGGTAGGTATGTGGGTTTCCTCACGATGTTTTCCTTCACCGAAAAGCGAGTGATAATTACGTACATATGAACGTAAGTACGGAAATTGTATAAGTAGTAATAATGTCCAATCATACATAGACCAGTGACCTACACTAATGCATGAACCTTTACAAAAGCCTTTGTTAGGGAGCTCTCTCATAGCTAAAGTTCTAAGTTAATTTCTATAGATAGGAGGGTTTTTAAATTAATAAATAAAAGTAAATGATATGGTGATATGGTGATATGGTAGGTAAACATAAATATTTATTCAATATATAACTATACTTGTTTCTAAGTGGACCCAGCTTGCCAAGGTAAAGTCATTGGCGCAGGGTTTTGGAGGTAGGACATCACCACTGCAGATATGGACAGCATAAACGAACTTACAATCTGAAAAGACAAAAGTTTTATGTTATGAGTATTATATTATAATAATTTGTTTAAAGTAGAGAGTAACAAGACGAGCAAGTCATTCACCTAATTGTAAGCTACACCTGCCTATAACTGGATCAGTGCCACCCAGAACTTGGTGTAGAAAAATCATGAACGGCAGTGGAATATGCTCCCATTTCAGTGTTTTTAAAGCTTTTTCTTATTATAAATACATGATTTGACATAACTGGCTGAATTATGAATTTGTCTTTTACATAGTTCACGGCTTTTGCTGCTCTTGACGCGTTTGTGCATTATCTAATTCAAAATAAATTTACCAGCAATAAATATGTTTAATAAAACAGTTCACAGATGTATAGCACATGGCCACTGAATAGACAAGCAAGTCACCTGACTGTAAGTGACACCTGCCCTTAACAGAACCACCTTACCACCCAGAACTGTGCATTGTATTGTACCATGTTGTGATTGATACAAACCTGTTTAGTATCATCTGACACCCGAGCATTTGCAAAACTTATGCTTGAGCAGAATACTGCTGTCCATGCAGACCATTTGAGGCGCATCATCAGACCGCACATAGAGAACACCATACCTGAAAGATGTTAAATTTTGGTAATCAAGCAATAATATAAAATTTTACTGCAGGACATTATCTAGTAAGAAGCAAATTAAGATATAAGCGAAAACTATTTTGAGGGAGAAGTGTAGATTACTTTAGGCTATCGCTCGGCTTGATTTCTGCATTTACCTAGTGTTAACTATAATATTTCCAATTAACCTCTTTTTTTATTAATAACAGTACTCTATTTGCAACATGACCACTTTTAGTAACTTCCAATGTGTACAAATAAGTGTAGATCAAACAAGATAACAAATATTAGAATTTGGAGCATTAACTACTACAGCCTAAAATCTTCCTGAACACAAAATATTTCTACTACACTGTAGGAAATCCATTGTGTAAACTGTTAAGTGGGTCAAGGTGTTAGATGTTTAAACAACTAAAGATTTATTATTTACCAAGAATGTTCATGTAATCTGTGGTCAGGTCTTCTGCAGGCGCTGAAGTAGCTAGCGGGGGCTTGAACCTGCGTTCTCTGTCCGCTCTACGAGGGTCTGATGTTAACTGCATCTGGAATTTATGATCTTCCTTGAAAATATGGATTGATAAAATACCTGCTATTTCCTGCAAATAGATTTAAGGACGTTGTTGGATATCTTGTAGAATTAATCCTATTCAATAGCAGCTATTATAATATTTTGATAATTAAATCAGTTAAAAAACAGCAATTTCATCACAAGTCAGGTTAGTACAAACCTTTTGATTTTTTACTACGGGCCCACAAATAATTGAAACTTGATATTTGTGGAATCAAAGATTGTATCACAGTTAATCTGTGATATTTATTTCCAATAATATAGTTTCCAATAATGTATTAAATAGAGTTTCTTTACTTTTCACTGACTTGAGGAAAAGATGAAAGGAATGAAATGTGACGACAATGACATTATGACATCTGTTTCTGTCGTCATCGAATGCCAAAAAAGAGTCAAGCTCAATCGGATGAATATATCAGTGTCAGTCTGTATCAAAATGACAGACTTTTTTTTTGTTTTGGCTGTCGCGATTATTGCATAAAGACAGTGTCAAGTGTTTAAATATTTCAAGTTTTAGATTTTCTCTTATGTTAATAGTCTAGTTTAGTTAGTTGGCAGTCTAAAAAAATTACGATTTAGTAAAGTGGTGCGTGCTTTACTGAAACTTCTTCGGTATTTTGGCGAAAATACGAAATGGTACGTTTTATCTGGGTTTGTGTCGTTTACCCACACTCACACACGTTAACAAACACCTGGATAATATTCGATAAATATTACACATTAGCACACGAAAAAAACAAAAGTTTAAGGAAATCAATTTTAAGCATACTAGAACTAGAAGGCAGAAGCCATAACTAAAAGCAAAGACCTTATACAAGATCTTTGACTAAAATTAAAGTAGTTACTTATTTTTTTTTATTATTGCTTTTTAAGTTTTCTCTATAGTCATAATCAAAACCATTCGTAACAGATATTTTCCCTTCAAATAGACTACAACATTCTTGATCATTTCATTTTTCAACATTATTCATTCGTTTTACATTTCATATCAAACGAAAATGAGACGGTTTTTGTAATTTAAACTTTAGTTTATTCGTATGCTGATGTCTAAAACGTAAATGGAATATCTATTAATCAATAATATATGTGCACGAGTATGGAAAAATGATAAAAACCAACAATGTTCCATTACTTATGTGTTCATTTTAAATCTTCAATCAAATTAAATCATTTCTATTTATTTGAAATTGGCAAGTCCCATAATTTTTGACCATAATTGTTAAAAATTAAAAGAACACAACTCATTCATAATAATATTTCTAAATTATATATGCCGTTTTAAATATTAAGTGCCATGAGGTTACAACTTACCTTACCTTACCTCGGACGCTACCTGCATTGCCACTGAGGTTGGTTTTTTTAGAAGTTCGAGAATGTAAAAGAGTTAATACCTACAACTACAAAGTATAAATAAATGTTGTACCTACCTACGACTTGGTTTGTACCTTATTTACCTCGTAACTTTAAGAGGCACATAGTTTATGTCTTATCTGCATAAATATTCAACTACTAAAAATCAGCAGGAGGTTATTATGTATTTTCCACGGGCAATGGTCAAAATATGTTAATACGTCCATTAATGTAACTGGCCAGTAGAAAAAAGAAAACATTTTGGAGGCTTTCAAGCCGGTGCGGGAACTTAAAGTCTCGCCATTGGTCAGGCGGGCAGCGCACGCCCACCGCCCGCGGCACGCACGCCGCACGCCTCACCCGGCCATTTACACATGAAATCTAAAATAATACACCTATCAAATACTTTAATGTTTATTATTCAGTAACACGCGAGGTTATTGCAAATTTTGAGTGCGTCAAAAAGTCACCCTTGTTACGATCTAGAGTTAATTGAGACAAGTGCTGCCACCCAACGGCGAGTAGCGCTACTGATTGATAAAGCTTTGCGAGTTTTGGAGTTAGAGCTGTTGGATAAAATTATTCTTTTCAGGCTATACTAAATAAATAGTTAAGTTTTTGCATTATTTATTCGACTATAACGTCTTTATTAGTGTTAAGTACATACTAACTAACACTTGTACTGTAAGTACATAAAAATATAGTACATTTTATTTTGTTGTGTTTTATTAGATTTTCCTTGTAAATAGACGTGTATTTCTATAGGTACCTATACCATTATTTAATTGACTGTACCTATTTGGTAGATAGGTACGAGTTTACGACTTAATGTTGAGTCATTATTCTTTCGTTCTTTTTTTTCTAAATCAATCTAGCTAGGGTCATATTTAAATTAAAATAAATTCATGAGGAACAGCTATACATGCATTTTTTAAATTTAAATATGTCGCGTACCTACTTATTAATTATAGGCAAAAATAGCCTTTAATTGACAAGGCTTTGTTTATTTGACGTACTTTTCCTACTCAGATTTTCAAAGCGTGTGCCGAACCCTGGGGCCTGGGCCTCTTTAGTTGAGATAAGGACACTTTTAGGAAATGAAAATCCTTCAATAAACATAATCTAAGATATTATAAGAATTATGAGATTGTTTTATATGTTTAGAAAAATACAAAAATCCTACCTACCTATTTGTAAAAATTGGGTTTTGCCATGGGATTTTCCACAAGCTGGCATCTTTTTTTGTGCCTTTTTTTGTGCCACCACAGCACTGTCACACAGTCATCTAGGTATTCCAGCAACATCCACACAATTAAGCACCACCTACTATCATGATAATTGACACAACCGTTGATAACAGGCACCTAACGCGTTCACAGAGAGGCTACTAATTAGACCGCCATATTAGTTAATTGCCCCCTCTCGCCCCCTCCCGCTACGCTTCGCGGATAATTGCACATCTTCAGTTTCCGTTACTGCGGTTTTAATTTAATTGCCTATGTTGGGACAATACCCAGCTTGAACAATGACTGGGTTGGTTTTGGCCTCAGGGCTTGCAATGTGCAGTTATGCAGGGAGTACCTAGTATTAGGAATATAATTATGAACGTGAAATTACTTTATGGCACATTTTTATTTTTCGCGGCCAGGGTGTGCTTCCTTTTGGCGGCAAACTGAACTGTCAACTATCACGTAGAGATTTGGCCTACTCGCGAACGGCCAATTCAATAGGTAGATACTGTCAACTGACAATACTGTCAATACTGTCTAGGTACCTACTCAATTCTGTCAGCGTCAGCCTGTCCGAAAAAAAATAGACAGTGAATAAAAAAGTGCTCCTGCAGGAATACATAGAGGTAGCGTAGATCTAGATTAACTGAGTATATTAGCATCTGGAAACAAACTATAGAATGAACTTAAGCAAAAATATATAGGTACCTTCAGCTGCCCTAATTTTCCACGATTAGAAAATCACCATTCCCAAAACCCAATTTCGCACAAATCTGTATTCATAATCCAAACTCTGAATCAGACATGATTCCCGCGAATTCAGCCCAAATTACGTGGCGAGCCTAATTTTATTAGCGATTCGAGTTAATGCTCGTCATTACATTTTGATCGTTGGGAAAAACAATGCTTGGCTGTTATTTAGATAAGATATTTATTATTTAAATGGGCGCGGTAAGTATAGGCAAGGAGGGCTGGTAATTCGGTAATCAGCGGGTGATGGCTGGTTGGACAAGGTCAGAAGAACGAGATAATTTTGGTTGAGGACGGTGACGAGTGACTGTGTTTTTATAATGAAGTGGTGGGCGGATACTCGGACTACACTTATCGGGGTCTAGATTAGACCCATCGGTCAGTGTCCTAATTTATATGTAGGCTAGATGCATTTAGTAATTTGGAGAATCGTTTCAAAGTTCAGAAATTTTAAAGAAGAACCCATAATTCAGAAAACAGAGAGAACTAAAACAACGTTGTTAGCATGCTGCCTATTATGGTGTAAATACTGTACGCAGTCATTGACCCATTTATATCTATCTATCCAGTCCCTACCATACCCTCTGCTGAGTTAAAGCTTCTCCCTCATGCCAGTAGTTCTGATTCTGTGCGATTCTCATCCAGTCCATTAATATGTGTGTTCATTCCTGATGTTATCCGGCCATTTGACTGGTGGCTTGAAACTGGCACTACCTCGACAAATGAAAGCTTAATATAAAGCTACCTGATACGTATAATATTTTTCAGCACCACCGTAAATGCAGTCGTAATTTGTGCCTTGTATCTGAATAGTGTTGTGTAAGTACTTTAAGTACTAAAGTCTGTTCTATTTATTTGCATAAAAATCTTTAGTCTCATATTTCTTACAATCCGTTAAAAGTTCGTAAAGCCAACAGCCCTTTGAATTTAAACGTCAAGGTGTCAAAAATTAAGACACGTGCTGACTTTAGTTCTCGATCTTGCGGGGCGGAGTCTTCGCTCCACAATGGGAGTCCTGGAGAGTCTAAGGATCCCTAATTCCAGGGCTTACTTCCGGAGACTGCTGTGCGGCAAATTGTCAAAGAAAGGGTGCTTTTGTCAACCGATTCAACGAATAAAACATTGTTAAAATGTGTAGTCGATAGGCCCTTTGTATCCTCGCGCACTCCTTAATTATGTCGAACAGTGAAAGGGTCATATTTTCTATTAAATTTACACAACTGTTTCTACATGGTGTTTGGTTATTGATTTTGAAATATAATATTCTGCATAATGTGTAAATTATTTTAAACGTTTCTAGATCATAAACGTTATCCCCTATAAAAAGTAAAGGTTGCACATGTTCTTGTATGGAAAGATCCTGAACCTGGTTTACAAATTACCTAACATATTATCTACCTTAAAAAAACCTTCTTTACTTCACCCGTAAAACGTAGGACCAAAACTTTATACTGAAACATTTTACTGTGGGATCGCATAAATATGACAGTGGAATTTAAGAAGCTTTTAATTTAACCATTCAGTACGCCATCACACCTTCACTGTCACCTTACTTAACAACACTTATCTCACTTTTTACGGCAATCCAGTTAGTGTTCATAAAGGGCAGTCAACTGTAACAATCTCTCTGTTTCACCAAGTGAGCACCCTGTAGCTGGTACCCTGGGCACATGCGGTGGCCCGGCGAGTGCACCATTGTACCCACAAGCAGATTACTATAATCATTGCTCACGTAATGTGGTAAATGATAAGGTCGGCCAGGGTCCGCTCTAGTGCTTAAAACATATGCTATTGGAGCTCATTCGTTACGCTACCTACTTTTTCCCTGTTTTGATTAAATAACCCTGAAATTGAGTTGCCTTTCTGCTGCTTAGTTTTACGCTACGATACATTATGCTCACTGCAATGAATATGACAAATCATTTTAGAATTCGTAAAAAGTCAGTGGTTTTTGATAAAATATTCGATCTTTTAGCTCAACTTTAAGGAGTGCATACGAGAACTGTAAAATCGATTGACTTCATGTCTAGTAATTTAGAAATCGAGAGTGATAAATATCGTCCATGCGTCATCAGTATATCCCGCAATTCAGTCAGTATATCCAATATAAAGCGCATTACTGACTTATTTATCGCTGAATAGGAGTAAAGCGCTCATTTGGCATCTGTATTTTTTCCTCTTCAAACTTAATTCATTAGTAGGTACCTACTTCTAAGGGAGAAGAAGAAGGGGGTTGTAAACCAACATTACCGATGGTAAAATTCTTACAGATCATCGCACATGCAACGTTAGTAGAATTTACAGAACTAACGCAGGTAACGCTTAAAGCATGTGCCCTCTTGTGGGTCTTGTATTTAAATCGCCTTTGTAGATCAATCGGCAAGGATTGGCTCATTATGCAAGCTCTACACTGCGGCCTGTCATTACTGCAAATGGAGGCAAATTGCGTCTAACGCACTGCCGATATAATGCGGCTGCCGGCGAAGCCGCCGCGCTCTGGATTCTACGGTGTCTATGGTAATGAGACAGGTGGATGAAATTATCTTGGTAAGGCCTGAAATTAAGGTTTTCAGGTGAAGCTATGAAGTTAAGTTGAAAATCTATTATAGAAGAATTCACAAAACTAGTGTGCGAAAGTATGATTGTGGACCTTAGTCGAACTTGGAGTAAATAATAGTTATATAAGGTAAAGAGGTGTGTTAGTTTTCATTCTTTACTATGATCTGAGAGTGAGTAAGAAAAAAGTAGGTACCTACCTTTCACGATACGTTCCATGATCACGATTCACGAGAGGTCACAGCACATAAATGCAATGTTCCCGATACACGTGAATAAACTTGGAATTTGCCACCAAGGAGTGTTGTGAAGGAAAGTGAAGAAAAAGTGAATTAGGTATCGAGAAAGTGATCTATCGCACTTAACGCGGCTTGTTAAAAGTAGGTCCAGACAACGTGATGTAAGTACTTCTCTGTAATCAATCTATTCGCATGTAGGTGAAGGGAGAATTCCGACAATTCTCATGCATTAAAAAAATAATCATCTAATTGTCACTAAGCTGTCATTTGCAGTAATTTGCGAAACAACCAGTGCCCTTGATGGTAAGTGTTGTGTGCTACTTACTCGTGCTTATGTGCATGCAAAACTTGTGTAAGAGCCTAAGCACACGGCGTTTTTTATGCGCGCAGAATACGCGCGTTAACGCAATTCAAACGAGATTCAGTCGCAGCCTTATAACCTAAGCACACGTGAAAAAATGAGTGCTGCTGTATACGCGCGTTCATACATCGTTACAAACGCGCTCTAGTTGCTCGTAAACCTCCACCTTTCAATCAGAGACTCCTCGTCAGTTGTGTCATGGCGTCCGGTGACTTTATTACTACTTTTTAAAAGAAAAAACATTATAGTCTAAATGATATACCCCTTCTTTTTTGAAGTCAGTTAAAAAAACGCAAAAATACCCGACTCTAATGGACCTTTACGAGTGAAAGAAGATTGTGTGGTCATTATAATACAACATTTACAAAATCGCTTGTATCGATTCAAACGTGTTTCGAAAGCACTTCTCGTGTACGTTTGTACGAGTATATCTTATTACGCGCGTTTGAATCGATACAAATGCAACAATCTGCTTTCTGGGCATCTAAGGCCACGGAATAGATAGTACTACAAAATATGATCTAATAAAGTAATGATTATCTTATGGTTTGAGTTAAAAAAAACATATCTCCCTATCAAGTAGTGACTCATGCCTGAATCTCGCACAGGAAAAGGAAACTCCATTAACTCTACCCGTGCTTCGGAAATCAGAGAGTCAGAGAAGAAGCACCAAGAAACTCTACGGCGACACAAACCATCATTATGTATTCTGGGGTTAATTCCAAGAGTCTTCGCAACAGAGGAATTACGCGCACCAGAGCTCTCCGTAACGAGCGAAATGACAACAAAAATGATGAAAATTATTTTTAATCGCGTGCAATTGGCGTGGCTAACCACAGGGTAGTGGTCCGTAGTCCGAGCTAGCCGAGCGTGGCCTAACTTAATGAAACGGTAGCTCTGTCCCCGCTTTGAGCTCGTCTAACTGCAGCTAGTTGGTATTTAGGACGGTGCACAAATGCACTAGAGGATGACAATGGGTATCTACCGCTACGCGACGTAACGCCAGTGACATTACACAAGAAATGAATCTCTACTTAGGTCCTCTAGTTTAAAATGTGTATCTAAAACAAGCCTGAAAAGAAATTAAATAGAGATTGCAAAAAATAGACCTATATAGATTTTGGAATTCTTTTAGTTATATCTATTTATAGAAAAATGCAAAATCGATTTTTTTCAGTCGCGATATTTTTTGTTATTTGTTTCTCAACTTTCTTTCCTTTTGATTCGATTCACATACCTAGAAAAGTAGATTAGGCCTAGACGCTGTCGAGTAAATATTTAAGACTTGTGCGTATAATCATAATATATTTTTCCTTGTTTCCATAAGCTTTCAGAGGGCGTAACTAACATACTCATGAAATTTTACTGAGTCTACCACTGTATTCGGAATATCTATACATCCATTATTCAAATGGAAACGGCTAGAAACTCGATAGCGAAGTCCCACTTCGGTCGACTTTGACGTAACTCATATAGGTATATTCTATCTATATTAAAAAAAGTGGGTATTGGATACATACCTAGTTTTATTATCCTAAAATAATTCTTTTGGCAGTGGATGTGTGAAAATCTCAGTAATGCTTTACAGTGCGACTACAGGGGATTTTATTTTTAGAGTCAAAATTACTTAAAACTAGTGCTTATTTATTAGGCGGCCTCCGTGGCGTAAGTGGGCGAGGAGCCGACTGCAAAGCTTGAAGTCGCGAGATCGATTCTCTCTCAGGGTAAATCTTTGTGTGAGCCACAATATTTATTATGGAATAAATAAATAAAATAAACAATTATTTTCTCTGAGTCTAGGTGATTGTAGGAGCATAGTCTTCGAAGTTCCTGATTCCCTAGTTCAGGGTCAGGATCGATCTATTATATATGATTGCGACGTGTTATCAATTTATATTTATTTCATGAATGTGTACCGCACGAAATAAAAAGAATATCCGCCGGTATATAAGTATCACATCAGTGGATCCCATAAACTGTTAGGTATACTCGTATCTAACTACTGCTTTACCTACAATTTATTGTGGTAACGAATAAAATATGACTTCGTCCCCCATTATTAGGAATTTTATCTAATGCCACTAAATTTAATGGCCGATTGAGGTAATTTGCCTGCACTGATCCTATTGCTTGCATTATCACGTTCCGACCGGCTTGCTTAAACGTAATCACTGGCTACTGAAATATTTCAGTCCACTTAAGGTAATTTCTCACATTAAACCACTATCGTCTCTGCAATTACGTTATACAGTGGAAACAATACGAAATAATAAAATCGAGCGTAAGCCATTTGCATTTCCGTCCGATTGGCAGGTGGTTTTCCTTTCTTGCACTAGAGAAGCACATAAGTTAGAGAGAGAGGTGGGTATGTAGCCGTTTTGTTGGCCGTTTCAGGCTCGAAATGATTATTTTGATTACGTTTAATTTGCATACGGCCGGCGAAGCGGTCGCCCCGGGGCCGGCGCGCCTCGCCGTAACGACCCCTGTACTTTTCTGTAATGTTTTCGCCATTTTCAACAAAATTCCATACAAATCATATAATTTCAGGTATCATCATGGTTATTACGAAGAAGCGCCCGTGGTCCTCATACCGGTGTAATAGGTCGGTCGATGCTCAAATTCTTGATAACTACGAGTAATCGCCATAGAACCTCGCTCGGCAAGCTTAATGATCCGCCGTCTTCAATTATTGGTAATATCGGACTCTTAAACGTTCTTAGGAAGCCGTCTGGCGAGTCTGGTGGAAGGGATACTGCTTATTTTATCTGACGTTATATTAATTCGATGGATGCTAACATTCGTTTTAATGTGGGCTATTCAGTGGAGCTTTGCCTTCAAAAACTTCTTTTCCATGTGTTACCGTTAGGGCTCGGCCTTTGATACGTGCTCGTACTTACATGGGTATTACAATATTTTATGTTTATTTATTTTATTAAAATCTTGGATGGCGAATACGTGTAGGCTACCGTACGCAAGGCTCGCATTGGCGCCGGTTGGCCCAATGGGCGGCGGCGGTGGACACGCCCACTTGCGCACGAGCATTTGTACTACCTCAGATCGTGATCAACTGACTCTCGTTTTAGTCTTTATATTTCCAACTGAAAAGTGTCGAAATTATTATAGAACCCTAGCATTCGAAGTTCATGTAAAATTAGCCTTAGTAAGGTAAGTAGGTATATTGTAAATGACCTCTATAGTAGGTTCTAACTCTACTTTGACACTAAAGCTTTTTATTAAGGCAAAATAATGTCTGGATAGGTACAATTGTTCTTACTTGTAGTGTTTTTTCAAGTTTTGGCTTCGCACGATTTACGCAGTTAGCCAGTAGCTAAAAATAAATGATATAGGTAAGATTTTCATAAAATGTCAAGTGCTCTATAAACGGCAAGGTAGAGGTATTATCGTGGTAGCCGTTAGGCGTTTTTCAGACAGAGTTTTATGTTCTGTGCATCAAACGTAGTCACCTAATGAATAACCTATCCGACCTGATTAAAAAATGCAAACTATAGTCAACCTTTTCTCTCAAAGCACCTAAGTACATAGTTCTTTGATATCGAACATAAATTAAGTAGGTACCAATAATGATCAGAAGGCGCAGTTCCTACATACATTCTAATTGGAGTCAATTTTGCTTTAAACGCTATCGGCTGTCATTGGGAAACGTTAGCCATCGGCTAGTTGTACCTTTCAATTCGCTATCGGCGATGGACGGGCCTTTCAATCGCTATTCGGGACATCGAGAGGGACGTAATGACGTAATGCCAGCCCGCGGGTTGGCGAGCGCTCAGCGGATCACTGTGATTAGTCGCGCGGCGAGCGTAGCGGACAGCGGGGCGGGTAGCGGAGCGGGTACAAATTGATTCGTGCCACGGGCGTGCTATGGCAATCGCGGGCGCACCTGACCTGACTGGTAGACAGTCGTGCTAAGCTCTTACCGCTAGCTGAACTAGATCAAACCCTTGTTACCGATATATACCTAGGCATACATAATCGCCTTCGGTAATTCAGTAGCCTAGGTAGTAGGTACTGATGATTTTGATGGTAGGCTAGGTAGGTATCTTACCTACCGTACTACGATCATACTTCTATCACACGTCTTATAATAATAAATGGTCTGAAGTCAAATGCAAGAACTAGGTAGGTACTTTCAGAGAACACAATTGAAGGGAAATATTAAATTAGTTTTGTTGGAAATTCATGGAAATAGCCATATCAATAAAATATGCTACATGCAGCAAAGGTGTCGAAAGTGTGCTATTAGCGACGTTTATAAGCCTCATTTTATTTCTAATGATACGTGGCGTCCGTTTCGATGCGTGGAAATATCAAGAAACCGGCAGCGTTTACCTACTAGCAGGTAAGTCTACCTTAGTGTCTTATTAATATTTCAATTTGCCGCACTGAACTGTCACAATAGATACCTGGGTATTGCCTGTAGTTAGTGTTAAAAATGCAGCGTTGTCGCTTCGTGCGCCGCATAATGTTATGGCTTTTTGTAATAGAGGATAATAAGTTTTGATTTTCCATGAAGGTATGGGAGTTTTTTGCATTGTCCACCGTTGCGCGTAATAGCTGGTTGTTCAATGATTGCAAGCTAACTGTTGGCAGTGATACCTGTGTTTCTATAGCCGCCATGGGGAATGGTAACGGGGACATTAACAAAAGGCACGCCGTTACTGTCCGCTACGCTACTTATTTCCCTAGCGGAAAATGACAAGGGTACCGTTGGATAATTTTTGCAAAGTACAGGGCTTGTTGTCGGTAAAGAAAGGACAAATAGCATAAAAGTTGTAAAATATTGCAGGTTTTCATCAGAAGTGAGTATATTTGCGCAATTTAGTCATTAAAGTATTGGTTATGTAGATAAGCAGTAGTGTGCAATCATTACTATGTTCCGGTTTGAAGGGCATTGTTTCCAGCGAAATTACTGGGCATATGAGACTTAAGAGCCGATGTCTCAGGGTGACGAGCGCAGTGCAGTGCCGCGCAAGATGCAGCGTTCTGGGTGGTGCTGTGACTGGCACAATATAAATGATGAAAATAGAACGCGCGTTGTCAATGGCCGACTCAGAATGATTAAACGTACTTAACACCTTTGACTATTGCTTTTAACCAGTAGGTAACACATTTTTTTAGGATGCCGATATCCCCATTAAAATTGTTACAGTAGCTTTAGACATTTTCATGAAAAATTGTTCATGGACTAATTTGGCTTAATTGCAGCTTTATTATTAGTATAAGATACCTGTAGAAAAATAAAAATATAAATATATAAACATGAAAATCTAGCGTTTTCGAATGTGCATGAGTCATCATCATCATCATCGGCAGCTCTTTAGGCATGCTTGTTATAAGATTGGGTTTAAATCGTATTTCGTGTTCAAAACAGCTGGTTGGAACCCGTCTCAATAAAAACCATTTAAGGCCGCATTGTCGCCCAAATTATGATTATTTAGAAAGTCATTAATCCGTTACCCTTGAGCCGATTGACTGATGATAACCACAAGTCCCATCCGGGTCTAATAAGTCCCTTTGTCTGATAATTACACGTTTCAGATACCGCATCAAAGTAAATGCGACATAAAACTTTATTTTATTACCCCAATTTGGCTCAAATTTGACGAAGATTGTATCACAATCCAAATTTTCGGAAGAAAATGGTCATTCGTGAGTCCCATTGTGATTAATTTGACTTGGTATGGGTTTATAAGTATTGCGGATATGCTCAGGTACATAAGTGTTCTATAAAATACCTACATACCGTGCGTGTGTGTGCGTGCAGTGTGTGAGTTACATTTTGTAAATTAATACCACAGAAAAAAGGCGTGAATACGTTCCTAATTCTACCTACTTCCTAAAAAAAAGAGATAGAATGTTGCCTCAAA
Source organism: Campaea margaritaria (assembly GCA_912999815.1). NCBI lineage: Eukaryota > Metazoa > Arthropoda > Insecta > Lepidoptera > Geometridae > Campaea > Campaea margaritaria. The sequence continues at coordinate 5,163,074 of OU538792.1, forward strand.
GTTGATGAATTATTTAAATATCTCGTATACCATTCGATAGCCTGTTCAAACATGAACACAGTTATCGTCATCGTCATCATCATCGTCCCACTGCTGAGGCTAGTACACAGTGATACCAACCTCAAAATATTTTTCAAATTATCAGTTATGTTGATTTTATATAAATAACCCTTTATTTTTTTGCATAAAATATGTAAATGCTTATTTTAGCTTTGGTTATTATATTTCTAACTGGATCTAGTACTTCACTCTACCACTCCTTTTTTGTTTGTCCAAACTTGGATACATCTTATGCGTTACTAACATAAACTGATTTACTACTCCCCGATAGATGGCGTTACTACGCAATTCCATAAACCGAGTTTTAAACAGGAGCTTTTACACAAGCTTTTCCCAGATGGAGCCACGATGTCGCTAATCAGAAAACTGTTTATTTTAGCCCAGAGTACCTAACTATCCACAAACTTGTCTGAGGATTGGAAATAAACAAAAAACGTCAATTTAATGACAGTGTGTGTTCGTAGCAACATGGTAAAAGCTTTTCAAAAATTGCTCGGCCGGTAAAATATATAGACAAGGCAATATCAGTCTGTTAATTTTCAAGACATTAGCTATTTGTACTCGATTGCCAAAAGGAGGGCTAAATTTTTCGGACGTATGTTGTATGTATGTATGTATGATCTTTAGTCACGACCTACAGCCTAAACGATTTGATGGATTTAGGTAAATGAGGCATAATTTGATTCAATCACGCAAAAGTTATAGTGTCGAACAAATAAAATGGCGGCTGTAAGTAGCCATATTGAATTTCTGCCGGAACAAAATATTACCAAAGCCTATTGAGTGAGGTATCAAAGTAAAGGTAATTAAATTCCAATTCCAATAATGTCGAATACTTATACCTAAATCTTAAACAGCCCTTGTGTGAGCAGGAAAACTAGAAGTAGTAGAAATAAAATAGAAAATATAAAAATCAAAAACCCGCTTTCAAATAATAGAATAGAATAGAAAACTCATTATTGTACACCAGAAACAAAAATAAACACAGTACAGAAGAATTACAATAGGTAAACAAGGATAGTACAATGGGCGGTCTAATACTGAAACGTGAAATGCAGTCGGAGCCATTATCATTTCATTTTATCTTTTGACTGTAATATAATTGTTTTTGGATACAAGTTTCAATTGCTCTGATTAGCCATATCTAATGTCTAATGTACCTACTACCTCCCTTGGCTATATTGACAAGAACGGCACACCGCTGTTAATTCCAGGCATTTTCAGCCAAAAGTACAGGATCATTAAGTGAGACGCCGACAAGTATTCGTCGCTTCTTTGCTCTAAAATTAAACTGTATGATAAATATTTTCTCTCAAAGTTTTTGCAACTAAATTTATGCATACTTTTCAGATCGCCCTTACATTTAACTCTGTAATCTGAGCTTATCATAGGTTGCTCTTCCACGGTAGGACAAGGATATTTCACAAAAAAGCTCGTAATTACCAAAATGGGGTAAGTATTCATTGCTTTTATTAATGTTACCTAGGTGCTTATGAAATTGTACTTTCAAAAAGTTACATGACTGCAATACAATAAATTAAATTCAAACTGCCCACAAACGTACCATTTTACCATTACATTAGCGTATAATATCGCGCATTAGATATTTAATTACTGCATTCCCAGCGGTGGGCGTGGGCTTTTGTCGTTTATGCTACAAATGGCGGAAAAAACATGGATCGCTCCGCCCACAATGTGCATTTGTATTCATCATCCGTCGGGCGCAACGGATGGAACATAACTGTTCCCGGACATGCAACCGATGCGACATACATAATGCAATTTGTATCATGAATATCCACCTTCATTACATTTGTATCTGGAATGTCTTACTTTTTGTGCCTCTGAATATATTTATTTTTTCTGCGATTAGAGTAATGAGCTCCAATGCTGACGGTGATTGAGCGAGGAGTTTACACAGCTGGCTAGTGGCTAGTCACTTAGATTTCACTATGTCTCGGTAAACAGGTAGGTGTAAGATGCACTCATTCTTCAAATTGATGGTATCTAAACCACTATCAGCTATTAAAGAAAATACAATACAATAGGGATTAGTTTATTCTAACAAAATCCTATCTTACATTCATCTATAATTCTTACATTTTAAATTCTGGCGAAATTAAAACCATATTTACACTTTTTCTAGTTACAAGTATTATGTTTAACTATGAGACGACGCAATATAAAAAATACTAACAAAACTACTAATGAGTATCTAGTAGATAAAGTTTTTAGGTGCCTATATTTGTTCATATCATACGTACAGTCTGTTTACTCTGAATTGAATTCTTTTGTTAATAACTTAAACTTTATTATAATTTTATTTTGAGGCGATAAATTCTGATTGATTGTTCGATCTTCTACTACTGTATTATAAACTCTCTGAAATTAAAAATTATTTTCTAATTTTTAGTTCGGTTAGCTATAAAAGTGTGTTTTTTTAGTTTTTTTTTAAACTATTATTTTTAATTTTTTACTAGCTGTACCCTGGCACGCTTTGCTGTGACACATTTGCACATTCGCTGATATGTCACTGATGAAATAAATAGATAAAAACAATCCTTGATGCGGATTATATATCATGATAAAGTTTCAGCTCGATCGGTGCAGAACTAGTTGAGTTTTTGAAGCGTACACAAACCAACATAACATTTTTATATATATGGATATACGTCTCTACTTCCAGTGCTCTGGATATCTACTTCAGACTTTTCCACGAGGTGGTGAAACAAGCCTGATCTTCGTGAATTCAGAAAGCATTGATGTTAACAGTGTTATTGATTGGTTAAGTATTCATTTACACATCATTATAATGTAAAATTGATTAGTTTTTGTCGGTGGTTATTTTCTGCTCTGTATATACTCGTGGGTATAAAGAATTTTGCTCTAGAAAGAATGTTTGATGCATTATAAACTTGTTTAATGCTTGGCTTAGCAATTAATCGGTAGGTGAGTAATTGAGATTTGATTGTCTTTACTCTGGCTTATTATGATAGTTAGATAACACTTCCGATGAATATTGCAAAGTATAACAGGTAACAAGACCGGGGAATAGGTTCTAAATATTATTATACTGTGTTTATTTCTTTCATTTTAGATTGCCATCGTAAATAATAATTCAGAACATAAGTAGATCATTTAACTATTTTTAGATTTGTGACCATACAAAAAGATTTTATTTATTTCGTTTGCATGCAAATAAAATGAACAAAAAGGACTTAATACTAACTAGCATTCTCTACCAGTCATGTGGGGGGCTGGGGGATAATTTCAATGGTGGTCATTTAAATATTTGACGTACGTTAATTTCAACGGCGATTAACTTGTTATTTTTTAGGTAGCAAATTTTAACTCAATATCTGTTGAGTAGGTATTCTACGGCAATTAGTAAAAAAAATATCAACATTACATGATCAATGTTATGTTCACGATTTATTCTAATTCTAATTAGCAAATCTGAGCAGCATCTGCTCCGAAGATACAACCGTGGTAGGCAACACGTGTGCCAAGGAGCTGGAAGGGGCGGCCGGGGCGTACCAGGCCCGCCTCGATCATTGTTGCGGCCAGGCCAAGCTGCTACGAGGATATGGCAACATTTTATATTTATCCGCATAAAGAACTAATCATCCCGTAAAATTCATCCCGTTACGCTTTTTATGATCTTAAGTGAGTAGTGATCGAGGCTTGTGTGTTTAATTGGCGGAATAGAGTATTCCTTTCATTTTTTTAATTCAATAATTGACAAGACGAGCAAGTCATTCACCTGATGGTAAGCGCAGTTCATGATGGTTCTTTATTTTTCGTTATGATTTGAAACATCACTACATTAATAAATTCAGCTTCATCAAATTATTACATTTATTTTACATTATTCAGTAAATTGTAGCTGGAATTTCACTTTTAAAATGTAGAATATTTACTTGACACATTTTTTTGTAATACTTCTGCCTATGTTAGCCACTAGATACTGTAGGTAAGTCAGCATAAATTAATTAGGATACCACTGCTGGAGCATAGGCTTTCTCTTGGAGGAGAGAGATAGGACATAATCCAACACTATGACCCAGTTATTGAGCAACAGCATCGAATTCTGCTCATATTTATGAAATAAGTGATTGGTGGAGGGCCGGAGTTTGAACCCGCTACCATTGTTAGTTTTTAAGACGACGACTAACTAAACGAAGGTGCTTTCGTATTAGCTAAAAATTTAAGAGGAGCTTCGCCCAAAATTAAATTCATAATCGCGAGTTCCTTAGCAAACTCGCTTCATTCCGCCAGACAATCGGTCATATTTCGCATGCAACAAAGTGTTTGCGACGTCATCGCGTGTAATACACGATGTTCAATCGTTCCCGCAATAAAACCGAGTCGTATTTTACGAAGTTCCATAAATAATGGTCAATATGTCGAACGGCATTGTCGAAACTGACAAATTGCCGCTCTCGCTTGCCGCCGCATTGTTGGCTACCGACTGTACTGAACCAAAGAGGGACTCTTTTGTCGACTCTCCCCGCACAATGACTCCCGACATACTGAATACCGAACGACTTTTGTCCGCTATCATTTTCACTTCTCTAGATTTGCGATTTGGTTTTATTATGTCTTGCGGGTCACAAGAGGCGTCGTTCACAATTTCACGATATGATAAATGGGAATTTTCGTTTTGCATTGTGTAGTCTTGCAGGCGATAAATGTTTGCTTTGTGCATTGTAAACTAACTGAATGTTTGAGATAACTATAAAAATGATTGTCGGCAAGGCTTTAAAAATACTTCGAATGTGAGTTAGGTGTCCAACTGTTCCTTTGGGTGAGTCGTTTTGCTGTTGAATTTCATTTGCTATTTGGTACATTAGTTTTACAAAAACTAACTTTAAGTTTCAAAGTAAATAGGAACGAAGACTGTTAAAACTTGTATGAAAGTATGTAGGTAATGTTAAAGAAAAGGTATCATAGTTTATAAAAGCAAAAACCTTAAGTTCTAGATATACCTACTAGGAGGCATCTTTTATAAAAGATTTCTAGATCAGTTTTATTCAACTTTTTTTTTATTGGTCCGTTGACGAAATTTGGAACGTACCGTTCCCCATAAGTACTAAATTACTAAATATTTAAAGACAGCGGCATCCATAGAAGATATTCACTTAATTTTCAAGTCACTAAAGCCAATTTCTTTTAGCAAACCTGCCTTAGGTCTACAATTCAACAAAATTGACCATCAACAGGGTGTGACCCGTGTCCCACTCCTTCAAAACTCACGCATATTTGCTTTAAAATCGAAACTCACAATAACATTATTGTTGCTTAACAAAAGCAAATTACTGTGAAAATGAAATAAAAACCCTCTCTCATCCCCTACTATTAGGACATGATGTAGCGATACTGTGCGCAGACGCAACTGGGGAGCGATTCATTGACATTTGGCAATTTCGATTCGAAACCGACGCGTTAAAAATAAGCTTTGCAGCAAATATGTTAAGGTTTATATTTAACTGTGATTGTTTGTGAGTTGGAATACAATATAAAGTAACCGTGACGGGTGAATAGAGCATAAAAAAGCCATAAATCAAAGTCAAAAAGGCATAGAGAATCGGCAGAGCTCGCGGGTAGTTTGTCACCAGCTGTTTCGCGGGCCGCGGCTGGCTTTGTACTGTTCCCATCAATAATGAGGGTAATTTTCGTCATTTTGTCACATTAGCGAGACGTATTCGACTATTGTTGTTTCATATTTGGAGGAATTATAGGTTTGTGTAATAAACATCGCTATTATTTAACTTGAATTGAACATGTTTTAGATTCAACGGTATTATCATGATAAGATTACTTAAGTAAGTACAGGTAGGTTATTAAAGTTATTTAAAATTGGAGCTAAGTTGTTAAAGTAAATAATAGAGCTTGCCCTCTTATTCATAAAAAAAGTTTTGTGACGTTTAATTAAATTGCGCGCTTCAAATTCTACTGCGCAGTACTAGGACACGTTAGATATTTTTTTTATGAATTAAGCCCTAAGGTAGATAACGTTGACCTTTTTTCAATTTTAAGACCACAATATTGTTTTGTACCTACACAGTTTTTAACAATAAACGTATTCTATTCTATAAGAAAAAAACACACAGGAAAGACAAACTAGTTATGGTTAAGTAGTTTCTATTGGCAAATATAATATTTATAATATTTTTTTTTTTTTTTTATTTTTTTTTTTTTTTAATGTTTTTTACTGTCCATCCAAAGGTTGTCTGGAAGAAATCGCTTTCAGCGATAAGACCGCCCATTGTACTACCCTTGTTTACCTATTGTAATTTTTCTGTACTGTGTTTAATTTTGTTTCTGGTGTACAATAAAGAGTTTTCTATTCTATTCTATTCTATAATACTTTAAGGCTAACGCTAACGAGGCACGCTAAGGCAGTTAGTAACAATTTGTGGTTAGCCATGAAATGTAAATTCTAAGCAATTCGATGTCTTCATCGCAAATTGAAGGATTATTTTCGTGAGCAATAACTTAAAAAAAATATATAATCTTTTGAAAAATACTCAGTAAAATTACAATAACCACCATGATCACTTTACATAACCCATCTACCTATCTTATAGGACGCGACGTCAAAAAAGAAGATAGTAAAATTGATTTTTTTTCTTTGCAGGGAGCCACAACTATTACTATCAATTTGGGTTACACATTTCGTATAATAGCTAAGTAAAACTTCTTTAAATCTGTAAAAAGCTATAGATAGGTAGTGCTAAGACATTCCTAGAAACTTATCTAATAGGCTAAATACAAAGTCTCCTAAGGTCGAATTCGTAAATAAACCTAACGAACTAATTGACTCTACCACAATAATATCCATGGCACTTAATACTAAATTTACTCATATAAAATCCCTCGCACGTTTATTTTGTATTGATGTTTTGCGGTTACCACTTCTTTAAGACATGCGCCATCTGCCTAATAGCATGTCTTTTACAACTCGGGTTCCGCTACTGGCCTTTGTTATACCTTTAATTTAATTTTAAAAAGGTAAAAGGGGTCTAGGGGTAAAAATGCATATTTTTTAAACATAATTACGTAAGAATAAAGAAATATGAAAGTAAGCCACACAATGCGACCGGTAGAAAGTTTCCGCGGTACCTGCCGTCGTCAAACTGCCGTGAAATTACTAGTTTGCATCAAACCGCAGCTTTATTTCCGAAGAAAATTCTATTTATAGTGCTTTGCTAGTTAATTGTCCATTTGTAACTGTTACTAAAATAAAGGTTTTTTTTTTTTAATTGGACTGCCTTTTTATGCGCTCCTGCCATATCCATACAAGTATCTTCTTACTGGTGAGTTACCATTACTAATTTTCATAAAAAAATATTTTTATTACATTTTAAAAATTGCCTAATAAAACAAAGCAACAAAATGTAGAGCCGATTAAATTTTGTAGTTTAGCTACTCAGCACTAGATGGCGCTAACTTCCTAAAGATTTCACCTCATGGGCAAACAGCACACCTACAAGTAAGATCCCAGTTTATGAACAATATTAAATTGGCTTTATTATAAATTAGTTTATTTTATTGCAGAATAGCAATGGTATTTGACCGCATTCTCACCTGGTGGTAAGTGTCCACACGGTCGAGGATGGAGCATGCCTAGAAGATACCTATTCACTCTCAACTTAAAGATTTTCAGATTATAGTTTGAATTGAAGAAAACGTTCAGATAATAGATACATTTAAAATATAAGAAAAAAAGGAACAATACAAACAATAAAATTATTCCAAGAAAAACCTATCCGAATTAAACCTATTTGCTTCAGTCCTAAATATTGTACTGCCTTTACAATAGAACTCACTGTTTTTGCAATAACAATAGCATAATCAAATTAAACCAACCGACTTCATCACCACAGCACTTAATTATGACTTGTCCAAACATTTAAGCAACCGACGTGTTAGCTCCTCTCAACCGCTCAAATTCGATTAATTTATTTTCTCCACCAATTAATAAATAAGGGAAAAGCGACCGAGCGTTGAAATCGCGAACAAAATACGACTATTTATTATTTCCCTCTTTGTTTTCCACACAAAACCAAAGTTGGGCGGTGTTGACTCCACAATAGAATGGACCATTATTCGATAAAACAATAAACCTCTTTATTAAAAAGACATTCAATTAATTTATTTTATTCATATTTTATTTGCACTGGACTGGCTCTGGACAAAAGTGTTCAATACAACAAGAACAGATAAGTCTACAATGGAACTGGGTTAGATTTATAATCCGCTCACACCTGTTTAATGGAATTTGTTTTTACACCTAGCTAAATAATGGATGATTTATTGTAACGTTTTATATAAACATCTTTATTTTAAAATTCTGGTGTGTTTCTGGTCATGTAGCCTTTCTGTTTTTGCGGCAAACCTATAGAAATAAATCTATCGTACTGTGGATTAAATTTTCTAAAATTACGCGTGGCACCAACACAAACTTTAACGAAAGGCATGGGCGGCGCTAACCGCACAAACAGCTGAACTATTCACGGAATGTTTGAACAATGCGGGCCGCGCCATCTGTCGACCGCCGATTGAGACATTTTTGCGAAATACTGCCGTAATTACGCACTTCCGCATCCGCCGACGCGTGCGCTGACGTCGCCCGCCCACTGCATTTCGGATTTCATGAAACTTAACACCTTAGTTGTTAAGTTGTTGCTAAATTGTAGGGAACTGCAGCTGCTGTTTTAGTCCAATGAGTTTGGTACTGCTGCAATTTACCATTTTAATATTAATTGATAGTAGAGCTGTAACCTTGGCTTCCAAAGAAAAACATTATCTGTTCACTCAAAAGAAATTAGAAGAAGAGTTAAACATATTTTTATTCTCAACACTTACTCAATACCAAAACTTAGTATGGTTAAGAAAGTTCAGTTCATCGCCTAGTCAAGTCACAAAAATTCACCGTTCAGTGGAAAGAATACACATAAATTAATTAAGGTCCTGACACCGCATAGCTGCGTGATTTATCAGCTTGTTAGAGTTGTTAGAATTTTCGCTTTTTGCTCTGACACACGACAGTCATTACGCAAAAGGTGTCACATAGCTACGAAATGAAGAGCTTTATAAATTGTAACTTAAGCTTAGCGATTGCAAATAGACTCACAAATTTTAAAAAAAGTTATAAATATACCGCTTTATTCAGACTCATTATTTTTTTTGAATTAATTTGGTGTAATCCGCGGTAGCGTTGAGTTCTAATTTTTACGAATTTACTCAAATAACTTCTAACGTGAATTTGTTAACAGGCGACCCGAAGCACGCGCGTGCACGCCATTACCTAATCAAAGAAAAGGAAAGAGTGAATCTCATTATTCACATTCGGGACAGAGGGAATGGAACCGTAGCGAAGGCGATGTGAATGACAAAGTGGATGCAAATGTACCTTTGTCGGCGAGGAAAGTCGATGGCGGTACATTTGCCAATCAAAAGGCACGTATGTTACGTCTTGGGATGTTACTTCCTAGGTATTTATTTAAATGAGGCAAAAGGTTACTGCCTGAACGTTTGTAAAAGCATATCTTATGATCTGTGAACATAGAGAAAAGAGCTTGAGTTGACGGTGGCTGGTACTGGACACATTCGTGCAAAGGTATCACATTCTGCTGATTCAACTCAATGTAATAGTATTATATAATATAATAATATAATGCGAGATGCGAGTGCGCTGCACTACGAATACTTGTCGACCCCGGACACTATAGGTAGACGTAGATTGTAACTTATCGTGTCTCTATACCTGATGTATTAGTGGTTTTAGTGTAGCTAGATAGATAGATAGATAAACTCTTTATTGAAACACCACAGAACAAAGAAAACTTAAAACTAGAACAAAAACAAAGTGTATATCAGTGGAAGGGCTTTTCTGCAAGATACCGCCAGATATTAATCCGCCAAGCAGTAGTGTTCAAACAATACCTAATGTAAGTATAAATAGTTGTTCTTGTGTTTATATTTAGTTCTTTTATTATTATTTTCTTTATTCTTTTGTTGTTTAAATGTACCCACCTATACCATTCAGGGTAGCTTTCATGTAATGTGATTTGTTAAAAAAAAGCTAAGAAAAATTGCAAGGCATTTACTTCAAAGATGTACATGCACATCTTTTCTTTGATGCTGCTTTATAAAACCGTGTATGGAATTTTCATTAAAATGTTTTATTCAGCAAAAATTACCATCAACAAACGGACAGTCACGAGTAGCCGATTGCTTTCAAACATCAAAAGAGCAAATGAAAGCAAGAACTAATAAAGTGACGCAATCCGGGATTGCTTTAATGATGTCCCCAACGAGGGCTGATTCAAACGCACCCTAAGCACCCTTAAATAACAGAGCAGAGTTTTCATTTTACTCAATAGATGCTCTAATTTGCATCATCTTTGTATAAACTGCGCACGCTTTCTGCCCCTTGTGAACTGATTGAGGAAAGTTCATCAAAATATTTATGATTAATTTTGGTTGAACTTTATTATTTCACCAAGTTTTTTCGTAGAATGTAACACATTTTTCACTAATTATATTTATAATTTCATCACTCCATTCTATTCTCGGACACAGTCGTACCCGTTTACAAAATAAATACCACGATTTTTTCTTGAATCGAATAATTGTTATTTTGATATAATATTTTCAGTCTCCACGAGACTATTGATCAGCAAGGAATAGGAAGCAAAATGAAATGTTTTATGTACCCTTGTATTTTCAAGATGACATAAAACATGACCAAGTGGCAAAAATATCCTGGATATTAAGTTCACCAGGTATAATTTTTTGTATGTTCTTACTATATGGAACAGTTACGCCAATTATAAACATTGCTAAAAATCATCAAAATCTATTGAACTGTTTTATTGTATACCTACACAAATAAATATCGCAATATGTAAACCATAAGCGCAAGTGAGTGTCAATCCGGAGTTCCGGACGCCCCTTGTCGTTATTGGCGTCGTCTCTCGTCTTTATTAACCAGTGTTTGATCTCCGACGCATGGGGAAATAGATAAATTGTTTGTTTTCCTTCTGATGTCAAATGCGAGGGAGCGTTTTTATTTGGTTAAACAGACCCCTTGTGTCTGCTTTTTGTGGACTTTTAGACACTACAATGAAGAATGAGCTTTCACGGAAACGGAAAAAAGATCTTTTTGCAAAATATTGTTATGGAAATGTAGGTATCGAAATGTGGATATGATGAATGAACCCTGACTATTACATGTAGTGTATAAAATATTCTAATACCGTAGGTAATTTACTTCGGTTTTCACCAGAGCATCCAAAGAACATATCGGTCAAAGTCTATATATCTATCATCGAACATTCACGTTATCATTTAAGTGGAATATTAAACGCAAACAAGCAAGTAAAGGGTTGTTTTCGTTTCTATGATTAGTGTGTCGTTCGGTGAAGATTTATCGCCTCTCAGAAAATGAGACTCGAATGGCGGTGAGCGTCAAATATCCTCGGAATTAAATGGCGGAATGGCGGATGTCGGATGTGGTGGTGTGACGAAGTGCATCACTAAATTAAAATATTTTAACTTGACAGTCGGTGTCACGGTTATGTTGAACGCGTTTTAACGGGGATTTGCCCTTCAGTGAACAGCGACATGAGTAGAGACACTTATATATTTCAGACCTGTACTAAGAAACTAATTTATGACTATATAACTTATACACACTTATATAACGTATAGGTACATATAGGTATGTAACATACCTATATGTACCTGAATGAGTTCAGGTAATTTCATTAAGAAAATTTTATTTGAAATGGAAACTAAGAAATATACCATACTATTTCTCAATGTGAAAACTTATGAGTACCTGTATAGAGTATTTTAGTGTTTCTTGGGTAGTCCACTTAATCGTGTTCACCTCACCTACTACAAAATTCTAGTACACCTTTCCCTTGCAACTGTCTTCCCCAACAAAGGACCAATTTAAAGTAAATTCGTATGTCAATAACTGAAAGTGTTACAGTGTTTCCATATCTTTTTTGTGCCAACGATGGCTATTTGTCATTTGCGTTGAGAAGACGGCAGAACAGCTTCTGTTCTGTCTTATGATTATGACGCTCGTTGACAGTTTCAATAGTCGTGTCTCCTCGCTACAAATAATCAACGAAAACATTTCTCTTGTCATTTCGTTTAATAGGAATTGGTAGAAAGCATTGACAGTTCTAAACTTTTCTTTTGCTTGCACTTAACGGTTGGACAGTAGAATATCTACTCGTAACTATGTGGTAGTGGGTAGAGTACCATCAGCCATGTCTGCTGCGCGTGTTTTGGTCTACACACTACACGAAAACCTCTACACAAAGCATTGTCTTTTTAGACAACATCAAAAAATTCTCAATAAATTTACAATAATTTCAATGTATTGTGAGGAGGTCTTTGTGTAGTGGGTAGACCAAAACTCGTCCAGGAGACACGTCTGATGGTTCTCCTAACCTGGCGTCATGTCGACTGGTGACTGTCATAGAATATTTACGGAAAATGGTAAGTAAATGACTGTCAGATCTATCGATTAAATAGCCTACCTGGACTACCTTGAAGTCGCAAGCTAGAAAGGAATACCTACCAGTGTTTTGTTTTCCTATGTACCATCTGGAAATTTTCGAGAAGAGAATGTATGTCTTTAGGCAAGCCTGCTTCACCGTCGGCCATGTTATCACTTACCTTCAGATATGACTACAGTCAAACACTTGCTTCTGCAATAAAAAGGCAGTTTAGTTAACTAACGGACCTCCCAAACTTCATTGTGAAGATGGCACTCTAACGATTCCCTTTTGTACCTTAGTTTATTAGTTTTTAGCTCTTTCCTCTTATAAGGTTGAAGTTTATTTGGCGTTAGCTAAATTTGTTACGGCTTTGTATACCGACGTTTCCTTTCTCTCGTTGAAGTATGGCAGATTAATGTGTGTTCGAAGAAGTCGATATTACTTCAGTCGGGGTTCGCTCCGTGATTTAGTGCGACCGAGCTGCGCTGTTAAAAAGTTGTAAACTGCCTGTGTTTCCGCCGGAGTTTGCAACAATGTTAGACCTGGTTAAGGATACTAAATGACTGGTTGTATGCGAATGCTTGGAGATATTAATTAGGTCGGAACATCCAAATATTGGCAATTGGCCGGTACTACATATATGAAGATTATACGTGTTGCATTTGTACCTATTCCAAGTCATACTTAGGTCATATTTTAACCACGTATTTAGATTTGTCCTACTGTTTTATTTATATTTTTTAATCTGTCAAAAATAAAACATTCTTGGCGTAATAAGCATAATAAGTGATTATTTAAAATTAGCTTTGTCTTATAAAATCATCCAAATCATTTAAGAGTTCTACGCAAAAATACTATAAAAAGTGTGCTAAATTAGGCAGCTACTTCTTCAGTTCTCAGAAGGTGTCCACACGTGCTGCGGCGTCTTTGTCCCGTCTAAAGATGACGATTTATTAGCGCATATTCATCACAACTTGTTAATTAGCCGACTTGTAGGATCTTATAACTGAGTTTATTGAGATTTTTTGTATCTAGCTTTGCAAAGACAGAACGTTATAGTTTTTTTTACCAAATAACAGGACGTTGGGTGCCTATACGTTAAAAAAATTGTACCATTGTACCTTTAGTCATAAGTTATTTTTTACTGTTTACTTGTATGTCTTGAAGTTCAATAAAGAGTGGTTATCTTATCTTAGTAAAATTTGGAGATTGATAGGCAAAAAATTGTATTATTTCAGTAACTTTGTCAGTAGCCAAAAAAATCCAATCGAACTATCGATATTCAGTATTTACTCGTAAAACCACTGGCAATGTTTCTTTTTTTTCAATGTTAACCAAAGGAAACTTTTCGTCGATTAGGGAGGCCTACATAGACACAAGCATTGGTAATATAGTTTTCAAAGTAGGTGGTATACGAAACGGAGCATGAAATGTATTCCTTTGAAGTATGCCATCTTTCTCATCTTCAGTCGTAGCGGGGACCATAGTGAAGTAGTTGAGTATCCTTCGCCACATAAACTAGAACCATAAAGGGTTCGAACATCAGGTGTGATACGAAACGTTGGCCGACATGGTCAAGTGTAGCTAGTTTGTACATTGCATTACAATCGATATCGGTCAATACGTCGTAATGACACCTTTTCTCATTCACTTTAATTAGGCAACTACCGACGTATACGATAATTATAGGGTGTATTTGTGTATATTCGCCAATTTTCGTGGCGTGACATGGCGATATTCTGAAAATTCTTTATTTTTTGAATGTGAAGCGGCGATATTGGTTGTGAAGCAATGTCGAAACTCCTACCCAGGGCACTGTTTTCCATAGCAGCGATATGGAATATTTAGTAACCTATGTTGTGGCAGTGTAATAGGTATCGTATATTGCAAAAATAACTTCAGGTTCTATGTTGGCCGTGTTTGCTGAGGTTCTGAACACTCCTGAGGTGTTGAACTGCTATACAGTCGGGTAGGCAAATATGTAAGTATGCTTGAAGGGAAAAATCATAAACGTAAAAGACTTGCACGTTGATCTGTTATCTAAGGCATTTCAAATTAATGTAGTTTCAAAACATAACTTGTTATTTAACTTTCACAAATATGCCTAAAACTTTAGCTCAGTTGATAACCATTTAGAATACAAATGATGTGATATACAATTTTCCGACTCCCAAAAATCTCTGACTGAGGAGGGAAAACGACTTGAATATAAAACGTGTAGGGCGCATTTAGACAACGCTGAAGTCGTTGGACGTCATGCTCGTCTCGCCACACAGTCAAATAAAAAAAAATAAAAAATATCATACAAGATTTTCTTAGGCATATTCACCTAAGCAGTTCCTGCATCTCATTTAGCTAATACAGGTACTACGGATATGCACTAAATGAAAACCTAATTTGAGAATGGGCATTATTTTGTTTCTGATTAGAAACCAATAGCTTACCTAATAATATCATCATCATCAACCCATATTGTCTTACTGCTGAGCACGAGTCTCCCCTCACTTTCGTGAGGAGGATTAGGCCATAATCCATCACGGGGGCCCGGTCCGGATTGGTGGGTAACCTAATAATATGGCTATGTTCATTTAAGACGTTTTTTAAGAATATATTTTTGGTGCTGTATCTTACAGGCACACAGGCGCATCACTTAAAATATTCAAGGCTAGGCTCGCGTCATCTGAATGCTCCCTTAGATTTGGCACCCTCATGACCTCATCTCTCCGCTCAATCAGTTTACGAATAATTCAGTTAGGGACGATAAATCTGTGTTTAGTAGGGACTTAATTTAATCACTGGAGGACTGTACCACAACAGTCGGATTATATGATTATAGAGGTCACCTTATCCGTGATTAATTGTGTAATCTTAGGTTTAATCAGATATGAGCGGGTGTGGTAAATTCAATTATAGCCCTCTCGGCTCTGGTGGTATCTTTGAATCCCATCGATCGATTATGCGTATACTAATACGTTTTTGGTGTGATTTTTTTGTGTGTTTCTGTAAATTACTAAGGTTATAAGCGAAACTGTAGCTTTAACTGCCGACAGCGTTATTGAATAGAGAGTTTGATTAAAATTGTGAGATATTGAATTCACCGGCATAATCTAGCTAAAATATTGGTGAAAGTATTAATTATTCACTGCTAAAATTTTATGATTCTTATTAATGTACTCTTTAAATCAACCTGCTACCTACAAAGCCATGACATGTTTCTGTAGATGGGTTAAAAGATATATGATATTGGAACAGATAAGCTGAATAACTGTTTTAAGAATTTTCCATGGAGTTGCTGGCTTGGTGTGTGTTTTCATTCATAAGCTATTCTAACTCATAAATGCATTTTACTTACTGAACAGTGAAGCAATAGAGTCATCAACACTGCGTCGTCGTGACAACTATCGAGGGCCACAGCCAGCGCCATTAATAAACCGTTGATTAAGCTAGCCTGATGGAACCGGCAGATGAGCTCGGTTTTTACGGCACGAGCGCGCCCACCCGCAGAGAGCTCCCCTCATTATTTGCGGTTTCAATTCACTTTTTACGAACGTCGCCCTCTTTGCGGCACTTCGCTATTGCTAGATCAGAAAATCTTAACTAACTGTGAGTGACTACTGTAAACACGTCCTTTTTACAATTGTGTAGAGTTGAAATTGAATAGCAAAGTGAACGCAAACGTTTGCCTATTTTACGTGTGTATTGTTGTAAAAAATATTAGTGAATGCGATGATTAAATAGTTGTCGTAGACGGTATCTCTGTACGTAAGCACTTGCCATCCGGCTCTGTAATTGTTTTTCATTGAGAAGTCCTATGATTGCAATATTATGTAAGTGTTTCTCTTATTGTAGGACGCCCGCCGGCAAGGTGGAGTGACGACTTGCGGGAAACGGCTGGCACAGGCTGGATGAGAAGAGCCGAAGATCGGGCTCAGTGGCGTTCACTAGGAGAGCCCTACGTCCAGCAGTGGATGAATGCCTTTAATCTGGATGGTGGATGAGTGTGATGGTTTTTTATCACTTAACTTGAAGGAAAACGCTTTTCCTTTGAATGATTTTAGAGGGACCATCTGAGATCTATGTACCCACCAACCCAGGCCAGGGCCTCATGGTGGGTTATGGCCTAAAACTCTTCAAGAAAGTGTGGCGAGACCCGTGCTCAGCAGCGGCTGGTTCATTTGGCCTTCTTTTTATTTCTGACACTATGTTATTTGGCAAAAAATAATTCTTATGATGTAGCCTTTCGGTCGATATGATAAAGCTACAGAGTGATTATTTTTCACGTGTAACGGGTCCGATTCCCTTTTCAACCATGTAATTATTTTAATATCTATGAATGCAGTTTAAATTGTTTTTTAAATTCAAATAATGTCTTCTTTCAGTAAAATGTTCCATCTACAATATTCAAGGTACTTTCCCTCCATGTGGCATATCCGTGGGACACCCTGTATATACCTAACCTAGGTTCCTATATCTAATATTATGTTTATGGGTGCCATTACAATTAACTTTGTGTTACCACTATCATAAAAGTTATGATAATCTTTCGACCGACCATGTTTTAATAACTGCTTTCCTTGTAATAGACTAGACAGAAGGAGGTTTTCTTCTTCGTCGAATGGCAACAATTACTCTACTTATACATTAATCTATTTTTAATTCGTGATTTATATCTGGCACCAAAGCACTATTTTACTGTGTCTTTCTCTTTTGATAAAATATTTTCTTCGTATATACTAATGGGTGTAATAATACAAACTTTCACTCGGAAAAAATATATTTAAATTTTTATAAAATCAATTTCAGGCATTTTTAATTCGCACAATTTTGTACAATATACTTTACATCATAATAATATTATATTTCTAAATTTACATATACATACATAATGTCTTTAATAAGCTGCTTGTTGTTCTGATATTTTGTAAATTATAATATTCTGTTAAAATGTGAACTACTTTTATAATTTCGGATTAATATTTATTATGTACATAAAAACTTTGCAGAGAGTAAAATTAAGTACTTCAAGTAGAAGAATAACAATTGTTTAGGAAATCACATAAAATATGAAGGTTACTAATATTTAAATCATTTATTAACAAACGATTAACTAGAAATTCACACGTTTTCAAGTCAACCGCTGGTTAAGCCTATGTATAAATTATATTGGTGAGTTTCAGCATAATAAAGATGCACATCTAAGCTATATTCAGACAGGACTTTTCTATAGCCCAGCTAATAAATACACAATATCTTTGATTTACATAACTATATATATGTGTATGTGTTAATTTATTATACACCCATGCGTGAACGTAAACAATTCAACGCATCACGGTCTCTTGATATAATTAAATATGGGAAATAATGAAATGGTTCACCATTATAATATTCGGCCAGCATACTACGTGATGGTAAGCAAAGAGATTGGACTCGATCTTTGATTAAAAATTTGTGTTTGAACAGTGTTACAGAATATTTTTTTTAATTGCTTTCTTTTGCTGGTTTAAGGTGCTTCGATTTTTGATGTGTTAAGTTAGGATGTTGCTTCGCGTGGTTTTTTTTTGTAACACATTAAACTAGGTGTTTGCGTATAAAACCTCTTGTTAAGATTATTAAATCTGACTTACGGCTTGCTTTTCAATTATTATTCTGTTTGCCAACTGAAAACCTTTTAGAGCTGCAAAATCTGATATTTACTATTAATCGTTTAACTGTAAACAGATTCCTTTTGACATTATAATAGAGTATCGTAACAAGAGACACGGAATCTTCGAATTGTATTTAAGTGGTTCTTTTACTACTATGAAACATCTAGTAACGTGTATTACAACAATTGGTAATAGGTGAGTATATAATAAAAGTTATGCAAAGGTATGTGAACATTTCTGACATGAAAACTAATTAAAACAAGTATGAGATCCAATTATAATCTTGATCCATCATCTCCTGGACAACATTACTCAATGATCTATTTTAATAAGTATTACAAAAATGCAACGATTTACAATGATATCTTAGCATTTCATAACTTTTATACCTTGTATTATTATTTAAAATATTACTTGTTAGTTTAGGGAAAATATCTTCCGTTTTCTCAATATATGATGAGGTATTCGTTAAGAATAAATAATTAAAACTGCAATTTTAGACTAAAGAGTGATTCTACTTAGCCTAGTTAACATACAATTACAATAATTTGAGATAATTATTTTTAATAACATCTATACTGTACAACACTTTAAGTCTCACATCACAAACACAAGGGCGCGCCGACCACCTCAATGTCTATTAAATCCTTAATTACAGGATCAGGTTTATTATACATTGTATTGATATGTGGTATGTACAAAAGCGTGCGGGCGCGGGGCGACGGTGACGGCGCTGCGTCTGCGGCGCGACGCGGTATCACAGGAGCGGCAAGTGGTGCGGCACGGGTAGCGCCGCGCGCCCCCGTCACACCAGCGTGTTGGGCTTCACGTCCAGGTGGTGCTCCGGCGACCGGCCGCCCGCGCCGCCCTCGCCCTGGCTGTTCTCCTCCGAGTCCGAGCACGAGTCGGAACTGCCCTTCTTCCCTCCGTTGTGAGTCTTTACGTGCTTGGCGAGGTGATCTGATCGCATAAATCGTTTATTGCACACCGGACACGCGAACCTCTTCTCGCCCGTGTGCGTGCGGAGGTGCCGCTGCAGCTCATCGGAGCGCGTGAATCGTTTGCCACAGAACAGCCAGTTGCACACGAACGGCCGCTCACCGGTGTGCCAGCGGAGATGCGCTTTTAGATGTGACGTTTTGCCGTACACTTTTCCACAGCCGGGTATGTGACAACTGTGTATGTTCTTCTTTCTGAGATGCGCTCCGGCAGGGCCGAGCCTTTCCGCTTCTTGGCAGTTAGGGCAGTCGCAGGTCGCTCGGCCTGCGTATCGACGTTGCGACCGAGGTGAGGGGGCCTGCGCGGGGGGCGCGGGTGAGCCAGGCCCGTGCAGCCCGAACGAGCCCTGCGTCGGCAGCACTGACTTGTACGCATCTTGCAAGAGATGCGGCGCGGGCGGTAGTAAATGTGCCCCACCGGACAGCGAGTGTGTGAGTTGAGAGTAATCCTGACCAGCGTAGTTCGCCATCTGTCCGCCGACGTCGAGCCAGCCGCTGTGAACGTCCCACCAGGTGCCACCAACTGCGCCAACGCCACTCATTTCAGCAGCTTTCAGAGCTCCGGTTCCACCACCACCTCCAACGTTGAAGGGCCACGATTCGTAAGGGTGCCGTGAGTACATCGAACCGAGACTCGCACTGGATTCGCTTTTTCCTAGAAGTTGGTCACCCGATGACGGGAAGTAGATGTCGTTTCCGTAAGAGGGCGCCGCGGCACAGGAGGTGGGCGCGCGGCCGTACGGCGAGCAGGGGGGCGGCTGTGAGCGTGGTACTGAATTCGGCCCGGGTGGGGAATGGGCGCCGGGGCTCTTCTTCCACGGGTGGAAGCCCTTGCCGACGGCCGCGTCCGCCAGCGGCGGCGGAGACTTGCTCGACAGCTTGTTGCATTGCGCCGCGAGCATCGCCAGCGGCGTGCCGCGTAAGCTCGGGTGTTCCTGGAAAGACAGAGAATGAATAGTTAATTATTTCGAATGGAAAAAAGACAATAACTCTTTATACGAGTTTAATTATCGGGATGCGTTTGGACCGTGAGAATCGTCCTGGGACGTCAGAACAGATTTATAGCCTAATTTATATGTGAACTAATGCGGCGGCGTTCCGTGCCCGGAGCGGTTAAACCGGGTATAAATAAATTACGAGCAGTTTATAGGTGGCGTATTTACAATTAGCGGCGCGGTGACAGCTCCCGGCCGCTACTGCCGCCGCGCCGCCGCGCCGCCGCGCCCGGCTCCCGCTGCCGCCGCCGGCACCAACAACGTAATTAATAAGTTCTGTAGGTACAGTGGCTCAGTGACAACATCTACATTTCAAAGTGTTACCTAATATGTTAATGAGCAATTTCGAAATCAAATTCGTGTAAAAATCCTTTCCACAGTTCATCGACTGGGTGTAAATCCTGCCAAACTATAATAGCATGCAAACATAATGATTCAGTCAATACTAATAACAAAGCCTAAGTAATTTTGTTCATTACACTGAACCAAAAGACATCTCTTTGTAATTACGTATTGAAATAAATTGTGCAAGTCCATAGAATATAAATTCTAGTCAGCAAATATAGTAAGGAAATACAATAAAATAACGCACAAATTACTCTTCCTCTCGTGCTTATATTCCTTATTACATGACAATAAAAGGTAAAACACGTTTTTGGATCCATAATCCGTTCCCAGTTGTTCACTTCGCCCCAAATAAAGGTGAGCGCAGAAGAACATCCGGCCGGATACCCACCTCACCCCGGCAGGAACACAATGGGCCGGTAAAAAAAGGTCCATTGTACAATAATGTAATCCGGGGATCACGCACAGGGTAAGGAAAGGGTGCGGGGAGCAGCCACGCCCCTTTTATTGTGATTGGCGCAGCTGTTGCGCTGCAGTGTGCGCCAGCCCTTACGCTTGCTGGTCATGAGCTGATATTAGGGAATAAGGCAATATGAAATTAATGTAGAGTCTCATAGATATCAAACAAAAGTGTACAACTAAACCATCTCTCTGAATGCGGTGAAACTCAAAATTCAACAGAAATTTGGTGTAAGTCCACAGTTGTTTTTTTTAATCATCTTTCCTTAGACTTTCCTCTAAATGCAGACGGACTAAGACTGTAGTTGGGGCGTTTGAACTACGAAAGCCCCGAAATGAGTTTATCACATCCGTTACATTTAATCACTGTTTTTCAACAACATATTTCTTTATTTTTACATACTACAGAGACAGTTGAAGAAAGACATAATAACTAAACATAAGCTGTTATTATTTCTAGTGGATGTAGGCCAACGGCAGCGGCGCTCTAGCAAATAGAAATAATGGGGCGGGCCCACCACTATCGCCAACAGATCTCCAGCCCAATTGTAAATATGGCTGCTCTCTCAATTAAACAACGACAATTACAATTACCATAAAAAAATAATAAAGAACAGCCAAATTGCCGCGCGGGCTCTTATGTCGCCCGCGTATAAACCGGCACAGACATTACTAAGAATTATTATTTGCTCTAAATTATAGAATTGCGTTTGTGACTCTGTGTTCATTCCACATAATTGTTTCTTCTATTTTTAATGACCAACCTTTCTACGGATGTTCTGAGGCATGAAGATGACGTCTACGTCGCGCAGTTTCAACCGCCACGGGAATAGGTATAACAATAAAATTGATCCCGAGTTAACATGTCACATCGACAAAAGAATCATAAAATCGACACGTCCACAAAGCTATTTCGGAGCAATTTAGAGATAATAGGTATTAGGCGATGAGAGTGGTGGACGAGACCCGACCGTCTGTGGCGGCTGAAGTCATAATTACCCTAGGCATTATGCTCCATTTGGGCTCGGGCCGAAACAGAGTGATAGCGCCTTGGTAATTGGTCGTCAACTTAGAACTGGCCGGCAGCTCCGCGCGAGATTGGATCAAGGGAGACGACTTTCGGCCGACTCGCCGGCGCCACACCCGCATTATACAATGTTGATGGCCTTTTCCTTGTCAAAAATGACGAAGATCTTTTGTTGTAAAAAATACGAGATGGAATAAAATGAGATTACCTAATGTGAGCACGAAATTGTAGTATCGCAGGACAGGTAGACGTCGTGCGTGATGCTGCACGGAATCCGGTTTGCGGTTAACAAATAATGTTACGACGCAACAATGTATGAATTGGCTTTTCCTATGAGGCAGCATTTACTGTAATTACGGATGTTCATGTTAACTATTAAAAAAATTACTTTGGATACTGAAAAGCGATTATAACTAACAAGAGTTTAAAAATTTACAGAAATATTACTATGTATTTCTGTAAATTTTTAAACTCTTTGTTACCTAATTTTCTTAAAATATTTCAGTTATTATTTTCATTTTCAGTATGTTATTAAAAACATCATGAATAATTAATGCAAATTGAAGCTAAGCCACTGAAAGTCACTCAAATTTGAAGCACGTTTTGGGCATATTTCTTCCAAATTTTTCAAACATAATTAAGTATTTTTTATCCATGCATAATTTCTTAAAATGAGGAGCATCATTCGTGACATCAGATGCTAAGAATTTACATCTCACACACAAGCCCGTAGCAATCGGCGATTCGGCAATACGGAGTGACTCCACAGATTGGGTAATTTAAAATTATCTACCAAAATGATGATGAACCAAAATGAATATTCAAGCGAAACGCTTATGCCCCGACGTGTTATTAAGACGATCGTGAACTTGTTACCGACGAAATTGTATTTCATAAAATTTATCACTATACTTATGAGCTAATATTTTTTCGACAACGCGTTATTGAAAATGATGAGTCTAATCATCGATTATGAATATTGCTGTCTCGGTCAGCTTTGGACGTCACAGCCATCACATGTTTCAATAAAAAAAATACTATTATCTAATTCACCTAACGGTAATTTTAAACCAAGATTAAACTAAAAAAAACAGAAAGGTAAATTAGAAAAGGCGAATACAAAAGCAAGCCACTATCTTCTTGAAAATCTCGAGGCAAACGTCAGTGGATAGAGGAATGTGATATCTCGACCAATCGAGAATATCAAATAAATAATATTGAGAACAAACCACAATATAGTCAGAAGAGATAAAACAGCTGACAACAAAACTTTGTCCCAATTAGTTTGACAAAAATTGTTTTGCATGTCACTTTGCTACGACATCAAAGCCAATAGTTAGAGCCCCGCAAATTAAACCGGCAGCAAATTGCCAATGGATAATTGCACAATTACGGAATTATCGAGTTAATTCCGAGTGAAACCGAACGCGCACGCTCGGGTTTCGTTGCCACCACCTCCGCGCCACCCTCCGGGACTCCGTTGAATCGCCATTCTAATGCAAACTAACTCTGTAACTCTGCGAATTATAGCTATTTATGGTTTTAATGGCAATTTGGTGACATTATTAACAGTCGCATTGGTAATTCAACGGTATAAGTATAGCTATGAGTTTAAATTAATTATTTAAAGAAGTACGTAAGATATTAAAAGGTGTCACTAAAAAATAAGTTTAAAGCTTGAACCTTGAAAGCTTTAACCTTATTACCCGACTGCGCCAGAAGGAGTGTTATTTACAGAAACCCTCTATCAAAGTTATCAAACAGCTGAGCAAGATGAACGATGATGATGAACGTAGTTGAAGAAGTTGAAGTTGAAGAAGTTCCTATGTAATGTCCAGAGCTAAAGCTAGTACAAATTAAATGGTTAAACTTTATATCTGAAGTGTGTTGCTGCTCATTCCTAGTTAACTTCATTCCACGCGATTTAAAAGGGTGAATTCGCTGTAAAATGCAACCTTCTTATACTTCAAAGGCTTTCTTTAGAAATAACAGTCCGTCATGAGCAGTCATAGGATAATGCACGTTCATTATTTTGATTGGACAAATTGTTTTGTTACAATAAAATGTTTCCATTCTAGCATTAAGGCTGGTTAAAGCTGAATAATAGAAATGACGTGGCAGTGGTTTAGTTGTCTGGAAAAAACTAGCCACCGATTAGTTTATGCTCTTTTGAAAATTATATAATACTTTCCGCAAAAGTATACTAATAGAGAATATAGTACACATGCACACATATTCCACTCACATTGAAAACAGTACAAGAAATCGTTGTATAAATGCAAGAACAACTTTCATTAATTCTACGAAGTTGTAAAATTGTGAACAGGAAAAATAAATATGAAAGGAAAGTGAATATACGAGAATTATTCGATTTTGTTAAGTTCGGAACCATGTAGCGTAATACTTATGAAGATTGACTTTTATATTTTACTTATTTACATTGTTTTATGGATGTACTTACTCAATTACTTATTTTCATATAGGTACTAATTTCGTAATCTGCCGGATAGTGGCCGGATAGATAACTTTGTCTGTCAATCAATGCCATTTCTCCGAACTCCGAACAACGAGCGACAATTTGCAATTTTCTGCCGACAAATGAAGCCCGTATGACATCGTATTATAGAATTATTCACGACAAGGTTTGTTGTAGCTAATTCACTGTACAGCACATTATAGCTACCAGGCGGCTAAATTATAGCCAGCGGGTGGGGTTCGAGCGTCGGTCGTCATTTGACACTTGGGATATCGATCGACGCCTTGTGAGGTAGTTACCACTTCGGGTGCTTAACTTCGAATTTACAGAAACTTGGAATTTATTGTTCAGCAACTTCTGTGAATTTTGTATTTTATTAGAAATATAACAATAAAAATATCATTAAAAGAACATATTTTAAGGGTGCCTTTTTAGGAACTCTCTTAATATGGGACGGAGTTGGTATGGAGTATTAATATTAAAAGATCACAATTTAATACACGTGCGTTTACTGAAACTTGCCGATTAATACAAACATTAAGGTAGGCAATACAATTATCATAACGTCATGAAAATCTAAATTAATCATCTAGTTCTAGTACACTAATAGAGTGAGGATTTTTAAAAGTCATACATAGTGGTTACATATTCAAACATTTTAGAGTAGTTACTCTATACTGTTGAATATGGTAACCACTATATCTTGTCACACTTGTGATGTAGATGTTTTAATTTTTATTTATACCCTTTGCCTATTTTAGATGGAACATCATGGTAGCAGAGGATGTTTTCTAACCGGCACAGTCAATAACTTACTAAAAACTACTTTCAACTTATTTAGATATAATAATTAATTCAACCTCGCCCTAGTCCAACAATCGACTTGCGTATGCCGTAACGAGTATTATGGATTAAGTAAAAGATAATGACTCCAAAACATTATTTCTACATTAACCGTGTACACACGCAAACGCTGTCGCCCATGTGTGAAACCAACATTGTGACTTAACTATCGATACTTAAAAGCTTAAAAACTAGAGATGCTATGAATACGCCGGTGGATCCGAAACTTTCGGATTTTATGAAATAAAAATGATAGCTGTATTTGTAACCGAAACCGATTCAAAAATAGGCGCCGATCGACGTTACTTACGTAAATATTTCGGATATCAAGCAGAAACGGCTTACTTGATGGTTAGTTGTCTATTTTCTAATCACCATCAACGTCACATATATCTGTTCTCAAGATTTTATATCACAATGACTGTTACATTAAAAGATCAAGCACGAGCCAAGAGCCAAATAAATCCCTTTGTTTTAATTTTGACTTGTTTCGATACATATCCGGAAAAGGACCATCGTAAACACATATCCGTATCCGAAATTCAAACTTTTGGATATCGGATTGGGAAATAACATCCATATCTCCGTTCCGAAACTTCATATCCACAACACTATTTTATTAAAACCCCAATAAGGCATTATCATAAAATTTTACGGCGTTCCGTTCAGAATTTTATGTGCATGACATTGTAATAACTCAACGATATTATAAATTACTGGGTTAAGTTATGCAATCATAAAATAGAACTGCTCTATATTATTCAAGACAAACCATTTAACTTAAGTTGGCTGCTTAGCCCTTATTTAACTTTTGACTTAGGATGCAATCTCATGAGAGAAACAAAATAGGAATAGGAAAAGAAAGAAACATAGAATTGTTACATGTTACATGAACTCATCTTTATCGTTATTCAGGATAATTTCTTGAGACTCATTTTAATTTTTCAAGATGATATTCCAACCTTAAGATCCCTAGATCCATTGATTGCTAGCAGTCGTTACTCTGTTGTATAAAAAACAACTGAATATAAGTTTAACTTCTCATATTCTCAAATATGTAGTTGAGGGTTGCCTCTATTTCACCAAACGGTGTGATCAGAGGCGTGAAACCGCTCGGTTAGCCGAGGTCATTAGACACTTTACGGAACCACATGGCCACATTGCCGATCGCCCAAATTGGGCCGAAGCAAATTATTCATTTAAATGGAAATTATTCCTGACCTTCCTACGCATGCCTTAATTCAGCCGACATGTGTGACAGCCCTTAAGTTTTTGTGAACAGCTCCCTGCCACGGTTCATTGAGGAAAGACTTCGTTTAGTGTAAAATGAAAAGTTGTCACGACTTTGGTATTTAAAGGAACCAACGGATAAAGTTCACACACAGCTTATAAAGTGTAATTATTTCGAATACGTTTTTATTTCAGGCTCATGTTTTTACACCCCTTTCCTTGACGGTATGCGAAGACGACTAGAAGACACCAAAATAGACACGCGCATTTCATTTTAGGAGTTGGTCAAAACACAGATTACCTAAAGGACAAAAAGTCGATACATAGTCAAGATAAAAGTTTGACACAAATTCATAATTGCTGCGAATTGAGCTCGCATTTAGCAAGGCAAGTTATTTGTATAAAATTAACGTAAACGTGGCACTCTTGAACATTTTCCGAATAAAGCGCTCACAAGCAACGTCGTTTCTATTGGCTCGCATTTGGATGGGTTAACATTTAAGTGCTTCCGTGCTTAGAAGGACCCGGTTGTTACCAATCGTCAACAGTCGTTAAGCTATGTCACAGACCCTTGGGTAGTCTGTCAAACTCTGACACCAGAAGATTCTACTGCCTTGAGATCGATCGAGCATAATGTGTAACAAAAAAGATATTAAATACATTTTAGGCAACTATAATGTGTTTAAATTTATTAAGTCGATGAAATTGTGTGGTAATGTGGCGGACAAGCACTGCGCCCACTCGCTCTGAACATTAGCCTGAGGCTAACCGGCTTTATACAGAAACACTAGCCAACATAATGTAGAGATTGTAAAGCAATGTTTGGATAATCTTCTGAATGAATTGGTAAGAAAATCTAATAGCATTGCTTTGGAAGCTGGACAGTTTTCTATTTTATTGACTTGTACTGGTTCAAAAAGGAATATCTGGTTTAGTTGAATTAGGCTCATAAATACGATTTTACGATTGGACACAGCTTTTACTGTGGCATGTTCTTAAGCATGTCTCAGTCAAAGAAAATAGAGTAAACTCTTCAGATAATGAATACTGGACGCTATTAAACTCAATAAGGTCATTCGACATAATAATATCCCAAATCAGACCAGCACAAAAGTGTTAGAAAATTATAATAATGATTGAAGCGCGTCAAGTTAAAATGATTAACCATCAATATAATATTTTGCGTGTTGGAATTTAGTCGAAAATGTCGAAATGACGGTCGACCTTCACCAGCCGGGGTCGGATAATAGTTGCACCAATTTGAGGAACCAGTTCAGTGGAGATAAAAAACAAGTAACCGACAAATGGAAACAAGGGACCCCCTCTTCTGGCGCCTTTGTTCTGGTTGGATATTATACCGACTAGATATCATGAGTTCAATGTCAATGTATCGTCATTATCAGAAGCCATCTTCATGTAAAAGATTAGAAGGTCAGTAAGAAAAATTTCTTGCGATATCTAGAGCGTGCTTGAGTTGTTGACAGCTGCGTCCAGTCAGTTCCTTGATATAATCTAGCCATTTGTGACAATGTACTTGTATTTTTAAAATAAAAGTAATTTGCGCCACTGGTTTTTATGAGTGGTGCTTTCTGTTAGGACTAGCCCCTTATAGCAAGAAGGTTGGCAAAGCCAAGTGTAGACCGCATCGTTTGGATTTGACAAAGTATCTTTGGTACCAATAATTCATGTATTAGCAGATTATCATGTTGTTAATGTGTTTCTGGTTCTTTGAATTGACCTTCAAGACTGTTGATTTATATGTTTAAAATTCAAATGTCACGATGGTCACAGAAATTCCTTGTATAAATCATACAAACTAATATACAACAGAATATTTTTTAAATATATTATATATGTTACAAGCGAGATTGTGTTAACATGACACATTTATGTACCTAGATACTGTATGTGCCTAGGTACCTAGGTACCTAGATACCGCAAAAACGGATAACTTGATAAAGAACGTTACCATTTTTCAGGAAAAAACAATTTAAATAGTGATCAATCAGTATAATTAAGCTTATTTGCTTGTCAGGTATTTTTAAACGAAACAAGAGTGCAATAAAGCCTGGCTGCTGGAAAGCAGTCGCCTTCCTTTACAGAATAACGATCCACATTGTAAAATATTCTTTTTGCTCGACTCATTCAAATCTAGACTGCAGTAAATGAACCAAGGTCACGTCGCGTCGGCTGCAAATCTTTACACAAACGTGGTGTTGCGTGCGGCTGTATCGACATCGCCGTCGGCCCAGTCTCTCAGCCGACAGTTCCGAGAAAAAGTCGTTAAACTCACGTATTTTTGGTAGCAACTTAATGCCAGTAATTTCCAATGAAATTATTATAATTAGCTCCATTTATACGATAGTAACAAACAAATAAAATGCTCGGAATACACCGCCTCGGGCTTGCGAGTCAGTCGAGTTTTCATTTAGGTACGTCTCGTTTTGATTTTTCTGTCGATTTCGAGAAATGACGTAATATACGCAGGGTAATCTTAGCTTTTTTGTGTTTGTAATAGTACAAATCTAAACGCATTTTTGTATTTGTCAATTGACCAGTTGAAATTAATTTAATTATTTTTCGCAGTCTAGTCGCAGCGTTGTGTAAAGCTAAGTTTAAAATTTAAGTTACTCAATTCTTGCCATGTTCCATGTCAAGAGAAAAGTCTACGAAACAAAACTCGATTGTGAAGCAATAAATAAGTAATTGCAACGACATCATTAAAGCCTCCTTTCGAATATTATTTCCGCAGAAGCCACAGTGACACATGTCGATACAATGGCTGAAAACGAGGCAGGGTGTAATTAGACGACAGCTCACCCGTTACATTCGAACGACAAACTGTTTCCAATGCTGCCACTGCTGTTTCACATTTTTTTCTTTTAACTAATTGAACGGCATAGAATATTAATTGCTGAGAAAATTGCCGGCGAACAAGCCCTGGGGGCCTAAACCACAACACGACGCAACTAAGAAAAAGAGGAACAATTAAGCATGCACAAGTTAAGCGTCAATACGTTGAAGAATTTTTTATACTGTGCTATCTTTCTCCCTATTCAATTCCCTTGTCTAATAGATACCTACTCGTAAGAATTAGATGTTATTTCTTATGAATATAGAAATATGTTTTTATATAATTACCATGGACCTATATTTGCTTTAATTATAAATATAATGGTAATTACTGGTTTATCTGCAAAGAGCACAGCGCACTTTTTGCAGTAATTAATTAAAGCATTAGTCGATACTTCTGTATTCATAGAGTACCATACTCTCAGGTGAGAGCACGCGTAGTGTAGGTACTCCATAATTATTTAGGTAGCTAGGTGTTGACGGGTTGAACGCTTTTCAACATTGACCATTATGCTGAAGGTCGCGTTTATAGTACGGTTGCATGCCCGAGTTCAATATCACAGTTTTATAAATCGTAATTGTATGTCGATGATAGAGATTATAGCATTCCAACACTTACAGGGAACAATAGCAACAATTAGGTAATAAAACAAAAGACTGTAATTTAGCATCACGTAAAGAGTTGGTGCGGAACAATCGGAGAGATAGCGAGCGATTACAAGGCGCTGAGTGTTCGATCGTCGATCGTCACGTAGAGATGCCGGTGGAGAACAAAGCCCAGCGATCAGACAATTGAACGCAACGGCACAAAAAGTCCCATAATTCAATTTGCATCCCGCTAGATGAGCGAGTGTAATCGTGTACAAGCAGTACAAGTGTGGGTACGGTTAACAGCCGCGGGCGGCGCGGCGGCGGCGGCGCGGTGAGAACGGCTTTCGCCACTTTTCAACACTTCGGCGAATCGATTAGATTGCTGTTTCATTCGTGATTTCGAATAGGTACATATTAGCGATGGTGAACGTTTGATGTCGTCACGAAAGTTCATGTATCTTGTAACTTAATGGCTTATCTCACGGGGATGACTAGCAATGAGCGAGGTGCATAGATAAGGCATAACTATTAACTAGGGTCCTTTCACGCGTATTGAGAAATCCTATCACAGAAACTTTGGTTTTGGAACACCCTTGCCGTTAGGCGATGAGGTTCAGGTCCATTGCGACTTAAACTCGTGAATTATTAAGCGTCCTCATATTATTGATATAAACTTTACGTCTTAGTAGGTACATTATAAAGCTCAGGCATGTCGTGCAACATATCGATAGTGTCGACAGCACCGGTCCACGAGGTGACTCGCGCATTATTATGATAATGCAGGCGGGGCGGCGGTATCGCGGCCATCTCTGACACAATTGAATTAGCATAGACCGCGGCCCGCAGCGGGCGGTCGCTGGTCGGGCCACGCGACCACCAAAGCAACGCTGGAGCCATATCAAAACTTATCTAGAACTAATGTGATGATAATACAGATTTCCCTCTTCATTTCTTTTAACATGAAGCTAAAGCAAAAAAGCACTGTAGCTTGAAAAAGCCCTTGTACTATACGAAGGCATGAGGCTTTATATTAATTGAAACAATCCACTAGATAGCGTTGCATTATAGACAGCAAGAATCATTATCGAATGTTTAACCTACATCCAAAAACCCATTTCTATGGGTATAATTAAAAACCCACCCATAGAAACTAGGATAGAGCAATATATGGAGTAGTAATGTAAGGCAAGGATTTTGAAAAAACGCATTCGTTACTGCATTCTGATCCAAATAAACTCAAACACCATAATCTACCTTTAGTCACGGAGGAGATCCGTGATCTACCTTCATACGTCAGGTCATTAGATCAACTTACTTGCCTACCCCGAGAATATTGTATGATCAAAATTTACATACAAGATGGAGTCTAACAAACAAGTAAAGAGTTTGTAAAAATATAGATGATATATGAACCATACAGATTTGCTGCATAGTGGTAAAATGGTTTTAGCTAAATATTTTCCATTCGGAAACGTTGCCGACCAAATTGCGGTTTATACGTATGAATAAGAAGTGACGACTGAATGGAATGACCACAGTGACCGCAGCAGGGCGAGCGCTGCAAAACCGCATATTTGTAACTTTGAGTATTTAATAATCATGTTGATGAAGTGGTGGTAGCGTAGTGGTCGAACGTCTGCCTTCCAAGGATAAGGCCGTAAGTTCAAATCCCAGTGCGGGCACATACCAATGTGTTTCTTGTAAAACATATGTCCGTACTTATCACTCGCTTTTCGGTGAAGGAAACATTGTGAGAAAACCCACATACCTACCCGAGAATTATTTCAGAGGTAGGTTTGTTATCCAGCAATCGGGACTGGGCCCCCGTGGTGGAATATGGCCTAATCCTCCTCGCGAAAGAGAAGGCAGACCCGTGCTCAGCAGTTGGACGATATGGGTTGATGGTAGCAAAAGGTAAAACGCCAATGAGACTTTTCAATGGCATTACTAATACTAATAAGCTTGAATTCCTTAAGAAATATTTAAAGAACAGTAATAGAATTAACAATATTTATATATTGGGACATTTTGTATCTAATTGCAGCATGGTGGAAATTCAACAAGCACACTTTTTCAAGTGTCTAAGATAAATAAGTACAGCGTTAAAGTATAAACGTGGTATAAACACAAACAGCCATCAATACCAGGCTCTGTCAGCACTCCACAGCAAAGAGTATTCATGGAAAGGCGAAAGAGGATGATATATGACTCGAGGGGACTAATAGCGACGACCCTCTGGTAAGTAGTTGGGGCTTAAAGTTTACTTGAGAAATTCTCTAGTGAACTTGATGATATGAATAGTTTTATAAAGTATTTTGATTCTTTATTAATACGTATGCTGAGTTAGGTATTTTGTTTCCCTTCAGGCATGAATAACACGAAGAAATACGTAGCATTAATTTATATAACACAAGTCAAAAAGTCAAAAAGTTACACAAAAAGCTAGTGACATTACTTCGTTGAATAGCCAGAAACATTCATTAGCGTGATAGGAGTATTTCATCGTCATTCATGTGATAGGAGTAGCTCTAGTATTACCTGTTGTTTCTATAAGATAAGTGTCAGACCATCTCTATAGCTACAGCTCATTTTCTAGCAAAACTTTTGCTCTAGAAAACGCTCACTCAAATTCATACCCTCCGCTGTCTCCAATAGAGTGCGTTTAATGGCCACTTCCCACAAGAACTACTTTGTTTAAACTACTCTCCGGGATAAAGTAGAACCGGAAAATTTACACTTAAAAGGCCGGATGCTATTGCAAATAGTTGCAATTCCGTATATATCTTGTAGTGGATAATGCGACGCGTGCAGGCGGCTAATGCACGCGGATTTATCGTCAGCCCCATTACGATGACGATTGTTACAGCGCTGTCTGTTGCAGTGTGCTTTAAAATTGATGTTTATTGCTGCAAAAGTTGCTATAGAATCTACATTCAAATCGTCGCTGGTCGATAAACATTGAGAAAGTAGATTTTGTTTGAGAGACTATTCTTATAATGATTTAAAATTTTGCTGTGTAATTCTTTGAGACATTTTCCAAGATTGATTACCAAATGGTGATGCTCAACTCAACAGCCTCTTGTGTGAAGAAGTGACAGTCACTAAATTATAAACAATCTGTTGTTGTGGTGATGTGATAAGTGAGATTCGGTCCAGATCTGAATGGCGCTATCGGTGTCGCCGCGCCGCAGGGGGCGAAGGCCCGCTGCGCCTCACCAGGGGGCGCCTGCAGCGGACCCATCTGTATACCCTGGTTAAGTGTTAAATTAATTGTCGGCCACACACACTTCCTACACAGACAAAAGACTAAACGCTTCCAAAAGTGCCGCGCCAGTTTCAAATTTCGACACACCCGATGTTGACATTAGAACAATGAACCGGCCGCTTCTTGAAACTTTTTTGTGTCCGGTAGAAGGCATTAATTAGTGGTGCTGCGTCTTCGAAAATAACCTTCTCCGTTGTCGGGCCATCAGCACATCAGCGATTGACAGGGCGCGCGATGACGGCGACGACGGGCGGCGGCGGCGCCTCTGGCCCCGTGACTTGCACCTCGCCTTCATTACGCGCCTCCGAGCCGCCCGCGCCCGCTCCACTAACAAGCCAGGCTAATGCAATGAGTTGCAAAAATCCCAACATCTTCTAATCCAACTCGACTATCTCCCATTGAATTATATCCTTTAAACAAAGCTCAAAAGAGATAAAGTGCTACAGCACGACCGAGTTATCCAGAAGCCGACTAGAGCTATTCCGATGACACTAATGACTCCTAAATCGGCCGATATTTTTAAATCTCGAGGGGCTCTGTATTAGTTACCCTTGCAGTCGCCGGGTCCATTATCCGAGGGCGGCAACAACAAAGACGCACAAAGGTCCCTTGGAGAGCAATCATTGACGGTGATTGTGGCGAACTGCAGATACTGACACATTGTGCTGGGAGTGTGCTTAGCGGTGATTCGGCTTTTGATTACTTGAGCACCTTTTGATGATATTTATAGACATGACGAAAAGTTTACCTCAATTATAGACTCGAGATAAAAAGCGCAAAATAATTGAATGGACATGCAGTGCTGGTTTTTGTTTGACAACATTTAGGCACACATATTACGATGTTCCAAGTTTCCAAGTCAATTTACGCACAAAGACATGTCAGTGTCATTAAACTGATGAGCCAACAATACGAAAGTCCTGAATATAACCATTCATCATTCGTTGATTAACAGCAGTTGCTTGACGATAATAATGTTTGCTATACTTTTATGAAATTCTAAAGGCTTATAGCTGCTAGGAGAACATAAATAATTTCTGCAGCGGGTTAACAGCCGGTCGTTAAGGCCCGTATAGCATGTGGTGTTTCAAACGCTGCAGTTATGGTAAAAGTGGTCAACTCTATTTATTCGTGTGTAGCCGTTCGTCTTTTTAACGACTTCTCACATTTGGCCAGCATAAGTTTAAACTGAGTTTGAGTTAGATGGTTGTGTGTCTTGATTTTCCGCATTTTTGCATTAGGACTATAAAAAATGTAAGGTCGTCGCAATTTGGTGGGGAAGGCGTTGATTTGAAAGATAAGTTAGATTCTTTGCTAGCATGTTTCGAACTTCAATAGGAAGAACAGATTATTAAAAGTAGCTTCCGAGTCCCTCTTTAATCTTCTGTGCGTTTATCATTTATTGTTGTTTTGAAATGCTGTTAATTGTATTTTTTTGAGCTCTCAGTATCACTCTCAGAACCTACATTATAAGACTAAGAATAAGTGCTTAACGCGTTGCCAAAAATAGTGTTAAGATAAATACTACAGTCCATATCAAAAACTTCTATTTAATTTCTATGCAAAAGTGAAATTGGAAGAATTCGCTAAGCAACTATTCTCACTAAATATAGAAGTAGGCATGCTTATGATTTATCAAGAAACATTTTGATAAAACAAAATAAACCACCTGTTTAATAATAATAGAGCTCTATTCTCAATGCTACGATATCAACACGTAGATTGGCAACCTCAAATACGTGATACAGAAACTTACGCAGGTAACATTTACCGTCAACAATTAGCTTACCGTTACACGGTAGAATTAACATCGGTAACACGTAACAAGCAGTATTAAAAGGTCATTTGTGGTTGCGGCAGGAAACAGTGCAGTTGGCTTGTGGTCGAGCCGTTTTTGTGCGATCGCACCGAGTGGTGAATGTTGTACTCGTAACTTCTAATAGCACATGGAGTGAAACGCGTAGACTGCTGGCAGCTTGAAAATTGTCGTATCTGTCTTTATAAATGTCTTTGGTTGACTTGTGGTTGTCTGTTGGGGTGCCTTCGTATTTTTGATGATAAATTATTCTCTTAATCAAAATATTATTTTCTCTTTTAGGTTTAGTTAATGATCTTACTTACTGTAGATAGATTAAACAGACTCATGACCCAAGAATGGTCATCGATAATTTTAAAATAGGGGTGTGAAATTATATCTGATTTTGATTTGTTTCTATTGTTTTTAGGGATATTGATTTTTGTGACAACCTTACCAACTCATATTATTTTGTGCAATGCTGTCTCAGTTTCATGGTTTGGAGATTGGTCAGAAAACGATTTATTTTCCATTGAAGAGAAACAAACAAACATGTCTCATGTTAACAAGTAGGAAATTAGACGACCAAACTGCATCGCCGAAATAAACCGCGAAATTGTGACAATGCAACACCGTTATTCGCAGAAACTATAAATCGCAGAAAGCACGTCCACTGACAGATTTGCAGTTCATTATCGGTTCTGTTTGAGGGTAAAACAAGACATGTATGTCGGCAAGTAATGTACGGCTAGCGTCGTCATTAATTTGTCGCCAGCCAGTCGTAGCGTTGATGGATGTCCGCGTGAATAACTTAACTGGAAAGTAGAACAGTTTAAGTATATACATAATGTGTATGTTTTTACCCGACTACTCAAATGAGGGTTATTTATATGTAGAAAGGAATATATAAAGTATAGTAGACCGAAGTGAATCGGATTAGGGGCTGAATCACCTATAAAAAATTTGGTCTCATTTCAAAACGCGTAGCTAACTAATTGAAACCAATCCGCGGGACAGCGCAACGCATTGCTTCTATCCACCTGGAGGCGTCGAGAATGATTTGGCTTACCTCACGGGTCAGTCTGGGTGACACTTCCCAGATGACCTTGTCATAAAAAATGATCCGTATCGCGTCAGACTACTATATCTTCGAAGATTTTAGCCTGGGGGAACCTACCGCGCTGGTATAGCGCTGAATAGCGCATAGACATATAAGTGTCTCTCTATTTATCAGTCTAATTAACCAAGATTGAAATATTTGTAAAATATCTAGCAACAAGATTGCACTGTATGCCGCAGTATTAATCTAATAATTACCATATGATTCAAGTATGTTATCATTTAAGCCGTGTAAAAGTAGACCTATAAATAATGCTAGATACCATGTGACAGTTCTTAAATTCTAAAATGGTACAATCTTCCACCAACCCTATAATGGCCACCAAGAATGTTTAACCAATGCGCCGTAAATATCACCCGAGACAGCTTCATTTAAATACCTTTTGTCAATGATCGGGTTGAGCGCAATAAAAAAGAGTTATGACGGGGTGTTGTCGCCACCGAGATACGGTACGGTGTACTTTTTGGTGTAATTAGCTCATGCGAGGGGTATTTTAATTAGAATCGTTGACTATTTATGAAGACGGAGATATGGCGTTGGATTGCGTCATGTGTAGTATTGTCTGATTAATTTGAAACCTCGTAATGGGTTGGTAGTAAACGATAGAAACCGACATAAGTAGATTCATTTGATCTGTTTGCGGACCAATGGCAGGTGATTTTGTCAGAATGTCTGAAGTACTGAGAGATAAATGCATGCTAGTTGTTTCTATTTATAATTTGTTTGTTTTTTTTTTTCACTTATTTGATTTTTATTTTTCTTATGATTTTAGTTTGCCATTGTATTTATACCTGCTAATTGATGTAAATGGTTATACCGTATCAACTGTTTTTTGTTAATAAATAAATCTCAAGTCATAATGGTCAAAAATATAATTTTATTAGAAATAAAAAAAAAACTGAATACTCTCTGTTATTATCCTTATTTTACAATTTGTTTGTATTTATTTAAGTACATCCATACTTTTTATTTGGAGAGTAAAAAGCTATTGCAGTAACTGTAAAATAAATTTCTACAAAAAATCATTGCTTCGTTAAAATAGGCCCAAATTGGAACGGTTTTTCTACTACTACCTTAACAAAAAACTTTAAAAATAAACACTACAGGAAAGTGGCCATCCCAAAATTGAAGTGCTAATCCACCGTGTAAACCCAAACACAAAAGACGTTGGCTATCAAAAGTGACAGATCTCAAGAACCCTTTGTGCTTTTGTGCTATTTTGAGCTAATGTCATTTCGGTAATACCTCCACGTTTCGTTCCGAAAAAAGCCGCTTCGTTCCGATTAGGTGACAGTTTTGTTAAGGCAGATTTGTCAAAGTGTAGTGCCGGTGACAAAGCGTCCCCTAATCCCCACAACAGCCATTTAGTGCCATTACAAATAAAAGTTTGCCGGTCGTTGGTCGATCGCAGTCGCTGCCACAATGACCATTGACGGGCCTCACGCTGGGCCAATGAATGGGAGAGCGCTAAAAAAATCTATTAGACACGCATAATGGACCGATGGGTTCAGAGTGAGATGAAAGTTTTTGATATACGGACGATGTGGAATAGGCTTATCTTTTAAGTAGGTTGGATATTTGGCATTATCATTATTGTTATTGGTATTCAGTTACAATGAGAAATAGGAACAATACAATTTCTGAGTCTCCATCACCGGCGGCTGAATTACTTAGGTTGGGTGGGTTATTCGGTGATATTTAATCGAGCCTCAATGTAGAAAAGTGGTTAGAAACCTAAACAAAAATCATAATAAATAAAATCTATGTAAGATTTTTTCCTTTAGCCGTGCTGCACAAAATAAACGCATATTCCGAAAGATAAAAGGCCTTTAAGTGTTTATCAGTAGAGATTAAAATGATCAAGCGCAACAATAGGACCAATAACATGTTTAAGACAATATCAGATTACAAAATAGTATCATGACATCAACCAACAATGAAACTATTAAAAAAAATTATTGAAAAAAGTTGTAACTTGTAAATATGAAATTAAATATTCATTTGCAGCCATGTCTCAATAGAACAATAGGGTCATTGTTCTCGAATTGAAAGCTCAATAAAATCAATAACTGTCAATATTACAATTATGGGATTATACAATTATTGTATTATAAGTCGTATTTTCTGAATTTGTTCTGTGACAAGTTAGTGTTCGGTAAAGATTGATGCGAAAAAATAAATGAAAGGATTTGAAATGGAATAGGGATTTCGATATGATTGAACACCCTTTAATCATATTACGGCGACATGTTTATTTAGCCGGGTTTGCCGATGATAATATTTGTTCAAATTTTTGTACTTATAGGATATTATTAAGGCAAGATTTTTATAATTTACTGATTTTTGGAATTTTCAAACGTATTTATCTTCATAAATAATAAAACTAAAAGTATTATATAAAATTGGCTTTATGTCATAATTAAGAATATGATTTAGTGCTTAGGAGAGGTAGAAACAAGACCACATTACTCCAAAGAAAAAAAAATGAAAGGAAACCCTAAATAAAGCCCATTTTAAGGACATCCCATTACTAGATGTTGTCCAATATTATACCAATAGAATAAAACATATTGCTTGGTGATTCAGAGAAAAAAAATTGAGTTAGCAGCTACTATTACCTCAGTTTTCGTGTAAGCTTTTGAAACACGCATGATAATCGTAAAAATTTGATCCGCGCTGTATAAACTTTCCGGCTCCCTCGTATGCAAGATAAGTTGGACGTATTTCTTCGAGAAGCCTGGTCTAAAATTAATTTATCAAGAAAATATTACGCTCCAAGGACACTAATTAATAATATTGCAGCGTTAAAATTAAAACAATCAAAAAACTAAAATAACAATCTGGCTGTAGATCAAATTAACAAAATCAAGAGCGAATTATATTACAGTATTAAAAATATTATTCGGAATGAATTTATTCTCCAATTTATGCTACTTTAGTACTTAGCCACGTGTTCAATTACAAAAAAGTCTCTTTGTCTCATAAGAAGCGATCAGCTGTGATCAATCAATGTGTTTTTATTTAATTTTAATGTAATTTCAATTTATATATGGGTACAAAACGAAAACTAAATTCCTTTAAAAAAACTATTATTTATAAAAACATTATTTTCATCATGTTTCATAATTCTCAATCATTCCAACCAGTTTAACATCCAAAGTCAAATAAACGGGTATAACGTCCATACCAATTTCTAATAAAAAAAAAACATTCAATATCCTCTTGTAAAATAAAAATAAAATATTCAAACTTACAATAGCCTTATTTGGGGGCGCCGGAAAAGGCGCGTACATATCGGTGATCATGTCAAACACAAAACGCACAAAACAATCTTTGGTCACAGTTCAGCAAAAGTCACTATGAAATCACAGATATTCATGAAAAGTCACAGATATTCATGAAATGTCACAGGAATTCATGAAAAGCCACAGTGAAATGTCACAGATATTCATGAAATGTCACAGTTTGTTTATGTGAAGCCACTTGTGACATTTGTTTAGAGCGCGGTAGCGGCGGGTGCACATGGAGACATGACTGACGTTGGCCGCGCGCGGGGCCCCGCGACTGATAGTGCAGCGCGGCGCGGCGTGCGAGGCGGGGCGATCCAATCGCGGCCTCTCTGGCGGCCCGCCCACGCGCCCCGCCCGCAAGGTCGCGGGGCGGGCGTATTGATCGCACGCGCGCGTGTAGACTCCATTTTATTTCGGCTGTTCCGATTTGCATAAACTTTTTGTTTCGGATTAAGCTGAATAATACAATAATAATACAGATACGATTCTGGCTGTTTTTTGGAATTTTAGTTTTAATTTTTTTTTCTTTTTTATGTGATGTGTTTTTTTAGTGTCAAACTTTTTAGTTTTTAAAGTTTTTTTTAACAAAATTGAGCTTAAAACCCTTAAATAACATATGTAGGTGTAGGTGCCTATCAGCTAAATTTATTATTTTATACAATACAATTTACTTGCTTTTAGATTTACGTAGTACAAGTATATCAGTTAGATTACTTTCACGTTTCAATATTTTAAATTAGGCACTTTACAATTATTATAGCATCTAGTTACCAAACAAAAGTCTCAAATTAAGCATCTCATTATATTGTAATTATTGTTTTAAGAATTTACTGTTACATTAAAATCTCTATTTTAAATTGCATACAGAAAGATAGGTAGATACTTAGATAGCTACTAGACTAACGTGGTAGTGTAGGTAGCGTATTTGGCTGTCGTTATTATAAGTTATAGTTTCACTGATTGAATGTGCACGATTTCTACTAAAAAAAACAATGATTTTTAATGTTTTACAAGATCCGTGTATGCAAGAAACGGGATAAGTTTAGTTTGGTTAACTACAGTTTGCTCAAAAATCTGCACGAAACATGTTGTAGATTTTCTTATCTAACTAACATTATAAATGGGTAGGTATGTATTATTTCTACGTTTGTTACTACTTAGCGTTGAAATGCATTAATGGGTTTGGATGAAATTTGGTGTATAGATATTTTAGGTCTTGGAATAACATATAGTACTCGTAGTAGGAAGTCTCTTCTTCAATAGACAGCCTGGAGAAGTACCACAAACTGGAACGCAGTAATGTTTCCGGTTTTAAGAGCACCGTTTCCAGCGAAATAACTGGGCATATGAGACTTTAAGGCCGATGTCTCAGGGGACAAGCGCAGTGCAGTGCCACGCAGGATTATGCAATGCAATGTTCTGGGTGGCACTGTTACTGTAACTGAATCAATAGGTCACTTGCAGGTGTCGTCACTCAGACAAATAAAAAAAAAATGAATTCTTCTTATAGCTTTTCTCCATAGTTAACGGGGGTGAACCCACGAAGCGCAGCATGTAAAATATTTTTTTTCCCACAACAAAATCTAAAAAAGAGGTCAATACAATTTCATTCTTAATAGGACATAAAAGCACCATAATGGTACAAAACTTTCTTTGAAAAAATATGATAGCGCCCTTCCGCACCCCACAAGTTCCTGCAGACGATCTCCGGACATTCTCAGAGAAACGTCGTCACTTTAAAAATAGCTTAAGCGGCTAATAGTTTTATGACACGCATAACACGCATAAAACGTTCCACAATACACTCGATACATTACAATCTTTATCGACTCGCAATAAGGTGCAGAGTCGTCTAAGTTTGATGCCGGAAATGACAGTCGCACGGCATTACAGCGACATTAGACAGGGGTGCCATTGGGTTCATAAAATAGTAAAATTGTAGCGAGAGGTGAGAGGAGAGCGGGGGTGAGGAAGACGGGGGCTATGGGCGTGTCCGGGATAACGAAATAAAAATGCTCGGGGCCGCTTATGGGCGACCGTGCGAACTCCGCTTAACGCAATAAACATTTTAATTTGAACACGAAACTCACGCTGAGATGGAAAATTACGGCATGAAAGGGCGGCGTGCGCGGAAGAAATCAAATAACGGAAAAATTTCGTAACTGATTACACCTATTGGAATTCGCGAACATCCCCCCACAAAATTCGTATAACTTCATCTACATAAATGTTACTCCCGCTAATATTTAGTTAAGTTATCAAAATACGCAATTCGAGTCTTCCTGGAAGTCTAGACTAGTACTATGCCAATGTCAATACACAGTAAAAAGGTGTATAGTCTCAAAAATATTATGTAGAACCTATTTTGTCACGTATTAATTCAATTTAAAAAAAAAACCTTTAGCACCGCTGAAAAGTATCATAGTGTGTTAAATAAAACTTATCAAAGTACCTATGGTTACATGTTAAAATAACTAGAAAAGCTAAATTATCTTTAGCGGTGGAGAGACTGCCTAGAACGCTTTTGCTGCAGTTCAATGCATTTTTAGCCTACATAAGGGCCATCATTAATTAGTAAATATTGTTCAAGTTATTTAGTTAATTAATTTCAAAGTTTTTTTTTTTACTTTTATATTAATGTTTTTATGAACAAAAGACATCAACGCGAGCAACTTTTTTGTTGTTGAACTGTTACGTCTTATTTACGGGTTTTCCCCGAATTATTTATTTTCTATTCCAACCTTAATGAAACAATGGGATTATCTTATTTCCGAGCTACTCAATAGCTCTGGGTCCTTATTCTCGTGCAATAGGTTATTTTAGGATTCGATAAAATGTGTAAAAATTTCTAAATGGTAGAAATTGCTTCTAAAACACGTTATCTCGTTAAGACAGTAACAGATATACCTAACTCGGTAATAGGTTCTTTTTTTAGACTCTTCCATACAGTATAAACCATCTGAAATAGGTTTCAAATTGATACATGTTGCCAGTTAATGTCGTGCCACGGCGTCGAATTCGTCATGATGTCTATTGAGTGATTATGGGGACCCAGTAAGGATAGAAAGAATGACAGAATATGTGATTAGTTTTCACCCGTAGTGTCATGAAATTTAAAAACTCAAAAAGTTAATATAAAATATCGATATCGATACTTCTTATTTTTCCTACGGCGCTACAACCATCGCAGTGTAAGTAAAGTTTCAGCTTTTGTCACATTGCAGTAGAAGACAACCCTTTGCGGGTCTTGCTTGGGCTCTTCAAAGAGTTTCTTCCATATCACTCTTTCTCTCACCACCCATCTCCCAAATTTAATAACCAAAATGATGTCCATTCACTTGAAATCTGTCTCAAGACAATCTTTGCAACGTCGATCTGTACCATCATTAATACTTAAAAAAAGAGAAGTTTTACTTCGGTCGTGTGGTCTAAAGCACTCGTCTTTTTATAATTTTATAATTTTTTTTATTTACCTCTCTTCTATTTACTTCCATTCGCCTCGCCCGATCACACTTTTGCGTAAAGCATTTACCAGCTTACTCCCCAAGTCAAGCGTGCGTAAAGAAGTTTTACTTCAAAAACCGAATTAAAAAGAAGGACCTTCAACGCAACTCCATCTCATGCCATCAAACCGTCCCGGAACCGATAAATACAAGTACGCTGCCATATTCAAGATTGACCGGCGCCGGCTCCGGCATCCGATAACCGGCGGAAATGGATTGAATCGGACGACGCCGGGGGCCGACGTAGACAATAATCAAGTTGACTTCGTCTGATGGTACTAAAAGCTACAGAACAACGTGAAAATGAAATGGTACTAAGCTGGCTGTTCTTCAAACCGCAAAACGAACAAAAAAGATGTGAAAATGGAATGATATAAAATATATGGAACATTACCAAACTAAAGACCACTAAAAGGCCCCAACCCGTCAAAACTAATCGAATAATAAACAAACAGTAGATATGTGTTGAAATTTGAATGCGCTTCGATGAAATTATTGTGTAGTATGCAGTACAGTGCTGTGCAAGATTTTATTACCCATGTTATAGATAGCATTGCTACTGTTATGGACAGGGTGGTGCTTCCTATCAGCTGACTTCCCAACTCACCAATTAAAATACAAAATAAAACAACAATCTCCTGCAGTGGTAACACTAATGATAAAAATTAATTATCTTTCAATATTGTTTGGAAAAAAATGCTCGTCTGTAAAGTTGTTTTATGGACGATATTTTAACGTGACAACGTCATAACAAAACATTGATGAAATGATTGCATACTTTTATGAATAAAATTGAATCATTTTTTAATAATAATAGAATAAATACTTGAAATTATACTAGAAATCAGATTTTTGAAATGCAATAATAATTAACCTGTCAAGAAGAGAAGAGAAATAGATGCGGTGCAA
This sequence comes from Campaea margaritaria, assembly GCA_912999815.1. Taxonomy (NCBI): domain Eukaryota; kingdom Metazoa; phylum Arthropoda; class Insecta; order Lepidoptera; family Geometridae; genus Campaea; species Campaea margaritaria. The sequence goes on from OU538792.1 coordinate 5,207,008, forward strand.
GCGTACAATGAGCGTAAAGGGATTAACGGGACAATGTGTCAACTTTTTCGTGCATGCAGTCGGCGTTCATCGATTTATTAGACGTTGTCACGTCAAAAAATAGCGAACCGTTAATAAATTACAATAACTCTCTGAACCACTACAGATCTAGAGAGTAGAGTGGTTTTCATGGTTAGTTAGTGGGTCAACTACTAATCCTACTTGGTTAGTTATTAAACCAACTAACCACGGCCCGTCATCGTCCGTGTTTGTGTTAGCAACAAATAAACTAAACAGTGCTTATTACACGTTTTCCTTGTACAACTTTCTAATTGCCGGTAGTCGAAGTCAATGAAATGATAGGGTATCATTGTCTTACTTTAAACATAACTATATAGTTATTTGGAGGAGCTGTTAGAGGAGATATCTATAACTAGCATACAAAAACAAGTGCTGAATTTAACACGGTATCAAAGTTACCAGTTGAATTAACTAAACAAATGAAAGTATTTAATTTTTTAGTTACAGTTATGAGTTAAGGGGTCACGATCACATACAAAGATCCTGATTCCTTAATAGAATTGCCTGTATCTAGGGAATTAGGAACTATGAGGACCATGGTTCCTACGAGGACCTGGTAACCAGACCCAGAGTAAAAATAATTGTGGTTCACACAAATCTTTCCATGTGCGGGAATCGCACCCCCCAACACCACTTTTCGCAGTCGGAAACCTTCAAATAAAACAATTGAATATCTAATTGTGTCTGAACGTAGCGCTGAAATTGTTTTTACAAAGATTTAAAAAAAATTGTATTTTCAAATAAACTTATCAGTGGTTGAAAATTTTATAAAAGGTTCATAAAAAATAAATTTTTCATTGATATGGTACCTACTAAGAAAGCGGATTTTCGAATAGAGATTATAAAGAACCAACTTTTTTTGTAGAAATTGATATAAAAACTGGAATATTACGCAAGAATAGAAGTACTGCGGTTGGGAGCTAGCGACCACCCATCGATTTCCTCAATCCAAGCCAGTTACCGCAATCCCGGTACAACATCGAGCATGCTCAATATTGGTAAACTAACAAATTGTACATTCGCTACATTGAGTCATACAATTCGGCCACACGCGGCTCTCAACATTCGCCCCGCAGCGATGCTTGTCCTACCAAACCCCGGACTGAATGCTCATTGTGCATGTAAAATTATTTATCGATAGCCTTTTCAATTGGATATTCAATCGGATATAAACAAACCTCGAGATGTTTAGAAATACTGAACATTTTGTTGCGAGCTATCGCCTGATATTGTGTTAGAAACCGCGGTTGAAACCTTACGTTGATTTATATAGTCATAGACCTTTCAGCAGAAAAGCCATGCAGTGAGAATTATTGTTATAATGTGTAAAGTCATAGAATATATTGTAAGATAATAAATGTTGGATACGTATGTTGGCAAATGGTAGTGGTTACATATAAACTTAGAGCGGAAACTCGCCCCACGGTTTACGAAGTAAACTAAAGACACTTTATCTTCAAACAAGTGCGAGTCGGACTCGCGCACGAAGAGTTCCGTACCATTATCTATAAAAACAAAAACTATTTAAATTTAATTATTTATGCTTGAAGTAAATATATAACCAAATATTCTGTCAATATTTCAATCGTCTACCTGTTGCCGTTATCAATATCAAGCAAAAACAAGCAAACAAAATCACGTTTGTTGTATGGGAGCCTTTTTTCTATTTTTTAGTAAATGTTGTTATAGCGGCAACATAAATACATCATCTGTGAAAATTTCAACTGTCTAACTATCACGGTTCATGAGATACAGCCTGGTGACAGACGGACAGACAGACTTCGGAGTCATAGTTAAAATGGTCCCGTTTTACCCTTCTGGTACAGAACCCTAAAAAGGGATAATTTACTTAATAATGTAAGAGTTATTTCGCAACAATGTCTTGGATCAGGGCCGTTGTCACGTGTCGAGGCGCGCACCAACCCATAGCGAATCGATTACGCGCCTTTCGGACCACAATGTCCGCCGATGGCTGTCCGCCCGACGCCGATCGCCAGACGACAAATCTAAATTACCGATTTCGTCGCTCGATATTCGTTCCGATATTATTTCCCAACTTCGTGCCGGAAAATCGTAATATACCTACCACCACGGTTCCGACCGTCCAGATATCATTAAGAAATTACTGGTAATAAATCTGAATTATATCTGTGCAATTCATATAATGCCTACGATTGCATTATATTATGATTTGATCTAAGAACCTGTCACCGCTAAAGGAAGCTTTCATCATCACTAATGGAGTCGAAAGCTTGCAGGATAATAATAGGCACTCTGGCAGGTGTGTTCGGTGTAGAAATATAAATGAAAAAATATATAAACATACATAATACAGCGCGGTACTTACTAAGATCTTCATGTCCTTGCGATCGGCGGACACGGAGTCGATACTAACCTGGAACAAAAACAAAACATTAGACGAGTCAAACTTGTGAACAAATTGCCTCAAAATTAAATAACTTTTCCTATGTTCCCATCAGTCAACACGTAAAAAATATATTAGAAAGTGGGTAGATAAAAAGTTAATATCATAAGTCGGGGCCTGTACACACGAGCGAATTTAATTTGGAGCTTTTTTAATTATGGCTGGCTGGAGATTCGTTTGGTGCGGCTCGTTTCGGCGCCGGGCGGCGCTGCCCTGTAATTATGGGGCTCGTAATTGCGAGACCCGACAGTGCGGCTCAGTGTGTCCGCGTCCTTACTTCCCCCGCATCTAGTAAAACAGCGACACTGAAAATGGAGTTGGGGCCTCATTCTGCTTGTTGGTGATGCAGAATCATTTGGGTTACTTATTGGAGACCTATATTTAAACCGAGTGTCATTCTGTTTTGACCATTGATCACACCCACTGGTCTTCTTGTCAATGCAAATTATTTTAACTTGATACTTCATTGTTTTATTTATTATCTATTTGAGTTCAAATAATTTTACAATAAATCTAAAGATCGTCTGTAAGAAATTGCTGATTCCCATAAGCCCGCTCATTATAGGTACAATATGATTGTTAACAAAATTGTATATTTTTATTTATGCGAGACATTTTGATAATGTATAACAAAAATATGTGTGTTGTCGTTGCATGAAGTGAATATTCTGATTTTTTTATTGCAATTAAATGAAATGAATTCATTATTAATTTCTTAATACAAAAATCGAAACAGACAGTCATTGTAAAAAAAAATACGCTGGACCTAACTGTATTTATGCTGTATGTTCTAGCTGTATGCTGTAACCACTGTTCCATAAAATATGTTCACACGAAATTGTTCTTAGGTTCCTCGGAATTTACTTATCGATACACGAATCGTTGCCTAACAACAAAGCAAGAACAACGCAGTCCACAGACCCGTGAAACTGAGACCGCGGCCAAAACGTGCGACGTGCCACGGGAGGTGTTTGTACTCCATAATCACACCAATTAAACATTTTTATACCCATTGTACCTTTGTTAGAACCCAAGGTGTGCTTTTGTTACCGCGCTTCAGTTTAAAGCCAAACAAATATTTGAACCTTACGGCTTTGGAATAGAGATGACAAATATATTTGGCAAATGCTTTCGTCGTTTGTTTTTTTAGATTTGAAGTGTTCGTTTTTTGTCAATATCCAATCTTGCTAATTTGGATGCAATGAGCTTAATTGGTCATATTCATTTGGCTTGAATATCACATTATTCCATTGTTAGGCCATTTTTTGTGATTTTTTTGTTTGCGCCTATTTTGAAAACAATTGATGTTTATTTTTTAAATTTCAGTTTTGAATAACTTTATTCACATGAGTCTTAAAAGGGTAGTTAAATAAAGTAATATGAATATAACGTCATCTTTAGAAGACCCAAGAATAACCGAGTAGAAAATACTATCTGTTTGAAAAACCATTAATTAAAATTATGATACCATAGGCAAATTCAATTAGGTAGGTACCTACACGTTATTAAATATATTTTCTGCCATAATTATACATAATAAATACTATTCTATGATATTTCAAACGCTTAATTAATTAATTTAATAAAGAATTAAGAAATGAAAAATTTATGAAATAAAGTTGACATTCTTTATTAGGATTCATAATATTTTAACTAAACCGCTCAACTCAGGTATTCCCTCTTATTTTTTTCCAATATTTTAAAAATAAATCTTGTGTGAATCTCCCATTTGGAATATTGTAGAGCTCACCAAAAATGGGTAAATCATTATTTTAATTATGTTTCTTTTTGTCACGTAATTACAATATCTAGCTTTACTTCAGTGAAACAATAATACCTTAGTGGAACGAGACATTTTCCATACATTTATTGGAAACAAATACAGAAATATTCAGTCAGATAACCAAAAAAGCATTTATAAAATAAATTGACCATTGGATCCAAAATACTATCTCTGGTTGTCTGGAAGAAATCGCTTTCAGCGATAAGACCGCCCATTGTACTACCCTTGTTTACCTATTGTAATTTTTCTGTACTGTGTTTAATTTTGTTTCTGGTGTACAATAAAGAGTTTTCTATTCTATTCTATTCTACTATCTTTTAAATAAAATTATGTTATATTTTCACACAAAATAAAAATTGTCGAAATAAACCGTTTGTAACACGTTAGAAAATATAAAATCTATAAAAGATGTTCTTAATATATTTTGGTAAGCATTTTAAAATATAAAAAATAAATTACCTCATTAAAGTAGTTGTTATTAACATTGTGGTTAGCGGGGTGGGGGGCCCCGTGCTGTTGATAATACGCGCAATTCATTCCATATGATTTATAAAACGTCTATTTTTCACTATCACCACACACGCGAGAGAAAATCCATGAAAATTCCTCGGAGCAATTATCTCGTAACGAATCGATGCGGCGAACGAATCTTGCCTACTAATTGTAGGGTCGAGGTTCGCCGAGTTAGTCGTCCGCTCTCGCTCGCTCGTCCGCCGTCTCTGTCGCGCTGCGCGATTTGTTTACGCGGGGCGGCGCGAGTGACGCAGGGCGGCGTAGGGCGGGCGCTCTCGACACACGCAAAACTAACATAAGTGATAACGCACTTTTTCTCTAATCAAATTCTGTGTTTTATTTAAGGGGATGCAAGCGGACAAAAAATCTAATTTGAAATCGGGATTTTCACCGATATTTTTATCGACAGCAATAAATGTTTCCGGTTTGTAATAAAGAACATCGGGATCGTTACCCCTGTAACTATTATGAGGAATCGGTCCATTTTTTACTGTCCCAATCTGTGCGGGGGCGGATACGGCTCGTATGACAGGATACGCTTTCCTTACACTGTTGATATCACGCGAGTGCAGTCACGTGATACCGTAACAGATGTTCAAAATATGAGGTTCCTTTACAGATTTATATGATAAGTTTATTTTAAAACGAAATGACTTCGATACTATTTGTGCATACATTTTCGACAGTAATGTTATTAAAAACTTATCAGTGCTCGATCTCGAAGCTAGTCTTGAGTTGTTTTAGAAGTAAAACTTCTTTACGCACCCTTGACTTGGGGAGTAAGCTGGTGAATTCGTTACGAAAAATGTGATCGGCCAGGCGAACGGAATTTGAGAGGAAGATATAAGTCAGTGAAGATAGAAAGAGATACGTTTCGTATATTATTTAAAATATCTTTCATCTTTTTTTTTAATTTTTGTTGATGAAATTTTACTTCTACTTACTATATGTCCCAGCACATATTTCGTTTTTTTATTCAGTTGCGTTTCGCAAATAAAGTAACAATGCTAGAGAAAAGGAAAATGTCCTCTCCACTATTTCCGTCATCAAACCGGATAACAATCAAAGTTCGCACGGACCGTTAGCTATTAACATCATAACCGATGTCGCGATAGGGCAAAGTATTTCGTACAGAATACAGAATAACATGTGCAAATGATAGTGATTAGGTACTGGCGGGCGGGTGTGCGCGTGCTGTGTAATTATTGTAATCTCGAGTGCGCCGTGGACTTGGCACACTGCTGCTCTATTGTACTGTGGCGTGCACCCATTCATGGGTATGAATGAATATGGTTTAAAAATAGACGCGGCTTGCACGAATGTTTAAAGTTCAAGTATAAGTACTTACTGGACGTTAGATTTGTTCTCCGAAGAAGCCACGATAGTAAGCAAGTTAAGAGTTGGTGATGATTAAATTCGACCTCAATTTGCGATTTGCACTCACCAATGCGTTTTGTATGCTGGTGATTCTGCATTCAAAGGAAGATTAGAAGAAACCGCTTCTGATTCTTAGGGTTACGTTACGTACTAAGATGAAAAGTAGAGAAAGCATCTCGTGTCTGTCTGTCTGTTTTTCCGTCTATCATCGTCTGTATCTCTATTGTATTTTCTGTGTGTGTGTTAAGTTCTGTAATTATTTTAAATGGGTGCTACATCGTTTGGGTAAAGTATTTGATTTTGTTATTAATTTTTATTCGTATTGAAAATATTACATCTAATATGAATTTAAATATAATTTAAAAGGAACTTCAAAACTAATTTAAATTCTATACGATGGATTTTAACGTTTTTTTTTAAAGGACACATATTTTAGTTTACGTAACATTGGTACAATAAAATAGTTTGAACTATATTCGTGGCTTTTTTTTAACAGCATAGTGTACAGAGAGTCGCGTGCGCATCTGGCGCTGCACCGCCCAATCGCCGCCCAAACCCCGCCCAGCCGCCCAGCAACCGGCGAGTATCGAATTGCAATCACAAAACAAATGGACCTTCAATTATTGAGTTCGTTTTTCATTCATTGTTGCGAATAACTGTTATTGAATTCATTCTCGCTTTTTATAACTCAGTGGGAGTCACCTTTGTTAATAAGAATGTGTTATCAAAGTTGTGTACAAGTTTTTGTTTTGGAAAATAATTTACGCTTTCTGAATTACACTAGGATAATCATTTTTGAACTTAAAATGACAATATCTGATATTTTTTTCCTTTGAAATGTGAAATATGCTTCCTGCCTTATCTTGGGCGTTTTAATTAGTATTATTTTAAAAGTAAATTTTTTTTTAATACAAAGATATCTATCTATATCTATCTATATATATAAAAATGTTATGTTGGTTTGTGTATGCTTCAAAAACTCAAAAAGTTCTGCACCGATCGAGCTGAAATTTTAGCATGATATATAATCCGCATCAAGGATTGTTTTTATCTATTTTTTTCATCAGTGACATATCAGCGAATGTGCGAATGTGCCACAGCGAAGCGTGGCAGGGTACAGCTAGTTTTTTATAAATTTACATTAAGCTATCTTTTTCTTAGTAAAGTTATTAGTTCATAAATAACCACCCAGAAAGACTGCCTATAAGTACGAGATGTAACTAGTTTAAGATTTCACTAGACCTCATGACAGTGAAAACACTTCAATCTGTCGTTCTCTCCACCGATTCACAAGGCAAGCAACTAAATCCGGTATCACATGACACAATAGAGCCCCTTACATTCATACTGTGCAATCTACGACAGTTGCCATATCGAAGGGGTGCAACTGCGTCCGGTTGCAATCTTACACCGACTTCCGCTGCGCTCAGCTCACCGGCACTCGCTTAACTGTCGGTTTGGAGATCTGGCAACATTGGTAAGCTTAGGTACCTATTAGGAGTAGAGTGAGTCTGTATAACATTATGTCAATCCTTTACGGAAAATCAGAATTCCATAAAGAGAAATATATCAAGTTCTCACTGATTTTGAAATATTACAAGAAATAATTCATATCCGTCATAATTGAATTTCCTTTGTCAAAATTGTGTGCCTGATATCTTTAAAAATATAATAAAGCTCAGTCAAAGATAATCTCCGGATTACCATCGAAAACATTGTTGAAGTCTCATTCAAAACACGTGTGATCATTCCTTTCAGAATCCGAGTATTATTGTCGAGCTTAGCTCCATTCATGGCGGTTCATTCAACGATTCAATACCGGGACATTTGACGACAGCTTCCTATGCAAAATTTCACGTAATCTCGGAATAAAGGCGTACATTTGAATGTTTCCGCTCTAGACACAAGTGTCGCTGAACAATGAATGTCGCCATCCGACGCTCACTTGACGGAAAGACATTCGGAGATGTCAGCACTCGACACTGTTTACGAATATAATAGGATTAAACATGAAGAGGGAATTGTATTTTGAAAATATTGGAAAGCTGTTGAATGGTCACTTGAAAGATTAGATCATTTTACGAGAAACCTAAAGGACGCATAAAGATAAAATTGAATAAAATTTTATTACGCGGCGTAAACACATTCTCTGCGTATTTACACGTTATGCGTGATGGAAGTAATTAAATCCTATCTCTGTTATAAAACTTGTTGCCCTTATAATATTATTCATCGACAAGCTGAAAATTTAAAGTAGGTGTGTATTTTAATAAAACTACATGGCGAGAGAGTGTGATGGCGTGCACTCGACTGCAGGCGCGAAGCTTCAACGTAACTCATGACGACGCCGACGCGCCGCGACGAGTCGAACAACAAACTGAACCAGCGAACCCGTGTAATAATGGTGTTTCCACCCCGTAACAATAACTACATAATAGTCGAGTGCTTTTACGAGCTTTTGTGAGCTTGTCGAAGCTTCTACTTCGCGTTTTTTTGTGATGAATGCCGCTCGTTGCTCCGCTGCCCACTTTATGGCCGGAGCGTATTTTATTGAATACTTATTCTGGACTCGAAGAATCAGCGTCGCTTGAAAGTGGGTCTTAAATCGGTTTACTGTTTGTGTCATCATATTGTTGGGAGAATGAAATACTCTCTCTTACAAATGCTGTTCACAACCGAACCACATGTGCATATATTCCGCACACGTATAAAACGATTTACCACAAGAATGGAGCTTGCTTCGAGACACTGACAAAGCACCGATTACCATATAAGTGCGCGGCTTGCGAGAGTGTGTGAGACTCCTTACACTGGAGATATTTTCCAATTATAAAAAGAGATAACTGCAACCAATAAAGAGTTAATGGCACTTGTTCATTGAAAAATTAATTGTGCATAACCTGCGATTTAATTATTGTTTTTATGACTATCGACTTTAAAATCGAATAAAAGCTATTTGTTAGGTGATGCCGATAAATTTGCCGGTACCAAATATATCTAGCGATTATTAATCGATACAGAAATGGTTGGCTACGGAGCTATTAATATTGATGTGGAGAGAGATTGTATTTAATCGATTCTAAGCATAAGTATCGAGTAGAAAACATGCTTTAACAGACGCGTGGCTGGTATTGGTCGCTGTTGAGATAAAATTAATTGTGGCTATTAAACCGCGAAAGTCCGCGGAAGACTTCATTAATTTCTCGCACACACTCCGCCTACAAATTCCTGAGATAGTCCGACGATAGATTTATTAATATATTGAACATTACCACAGCTATCTATTGCGTTATCTGGAATGGGAATCGATTAAATTACCAATATGTACAATTAGATTTACAGGTCGGTACTAAATTAGTCACCTAATACATTATTAATAAGTTTTCATTCAGTTTAATTATTTTTAGGTATTAAATCGTATTTTCCTAAAAACTCAGCATATAGTCTCATTGACTATACATGTAAGTAGCTGTACTTTAAAATAAGAATGCTGAAAAATAATATAAAGAACTACTAGATTTTCGTCGTGCTCTCAATGTTTATTATTTCGGAGCTAGGTATGTTATCCACCAATCCGGACTTGGCCCCCGTGGAGGAATATGGCCTAGCCCTCCTCACGAAAGTGAGGAGAGACCCGTGCCCAGCAGTGGGACGTTATGGGTTGATGATGATGAGAGCAAGAGTCATAGATTTATTTTTCCAAAAACGTTTAAAATTGGTAACGAGGTCTTGATTTCCTATTAATCTTATTTTGACTCTCGAACATAATGAAGATAACCGCATTGCGGTCACACGGTATCAGGTGAGTTCAGAGGTGCAAGGGAAAGGAGGGTGGGGGTGAAGTGTGTGCCGAGGGGGGAGAGTGGTCGATAGCCGCTATAAATCAAGATATTATCTTCGCGAGCATTACCGGACCGATACCGAGGGCAAGTCGCCGGAGCTCGCATGAGAGTCCAGCGCGCAAACATAGGTCTACCTGTAGAGGCAGTTTGTTTTACATAACAATATTCATTCATTCATTTAAGCAAAGATTGGACTCATTTGTGATCTCAAAGAAATTTCAAGTATTTCCAATTTTCTTAGCTTCTAAGGACTATAATCAAACGGTCTCTCATTTGAATTTCGTTCCCCAAAACTTCGTTGTAAAAAATGATAAATGTCCGAATGAAATAATGTACAAAAATAAACTTATGTTTTCTTTAATTTCACCCAACCGCAGTGATAAATTCAAATCTTGCCTCTAAAAGCAACGATCAATAACGCTACAATGTATGATTACGCACACAAACGTATAATTTTGAAGCTATTAATTAAAATTCAACTAAAGATGGAAACACTGAGTTACAAATCAAAGGCAAGTCGGCGATGGCCGGGGGGTAATAAATCAGGTGCGCTTAGGCCTTCTTAGCTTTTCTAGATAGAGATTTATCCCGTAATAACATGTTGTTTTTGAGTAAATCAACCTCCGAATTATCCGGTAGAGCTAGGATGATTAATCGGCCGGCTGCCGATATAATGTCGGCACTCGGGATGCTCGGGAATCGCAAGCCTTGAGCACGACATCGGAGAATTTCCAGATTGGATGAAATAGACGGTGTTGGAAGTTGTTGCTTTGGGTAGCTTGTACTTAGGATCTGTCTTGTCAAAACGTAGGCACGCGTCAGTTTGTCTTAGATAAGTTTCGTTCATAATCGTGTGATAGTCATAAAAAATATGTTAATATTTTTGATTGATTTAGAGATCACACATATCACATCTATACAAACGCCAAAGAACTGAAGCTTGAATATCAAAATGGCTAGAGAGAACACTGAACTGGATCGGTAAATCTAGATCACAAGATTGTGACCGTGATCTCGAATAATGCGACGTTGGCGTCGCGTCGTTTCTAGCTCGTAAATCTTCCTAGGTACTCTTGTTCGTTTTCAGTTCTGAGTTCAGCTTGAAACTTGAGAGTGATTCAGGTCTTATTTTATTAGCTGTAGAAAGCTGTGATACTTCAAGTCTAAAATACTATCTCTACTATTTCGTGCTACCTACAGCACGACATAGGCAGTACTATTTTGTATCACTCACTGTACTAAGTTAACCATTTTCTAGATACTTTTCTATCATTTGAGTGGCGTGTACATTGTACATGTGATGCAAAAATCGATTCTTAGGCGAAACACAAACCAATGCAGCGCAGCGTGCGGTGCGCCGTGCAGCTTTGTGACTTTGAGACACTTGGTATATTTGGACAGCGCCGCGTGGCGTGCGTTACGCCGCACTGCATTGATTTGTCTTTCGCCTTATAATCAAGATGATTCAACGTAAAATATTTAAGTCTTAAAAGAATTAGAAAAATGTATTAAAATCAGACGATTCCCAGTTCCAATCGGATGGTGTTACAAGCAACGTAGCTAAGCAGTTTGAATATTTAATAGCACGATAAGTTCACGTAAAGTATCTCGGCGTGTTCGAAACGAATCTCATCCGAGCATCCATCTGTTCAGCGATTAACTTTAATTAAACGCTATCTTCAATTAAACTTACAAGCGGCGGTGCGAGCATATCATAAAAATAAAATACATTTGTGCACCTAGGAAGTCTTTATTAAGATTGCGACTGCAAAGAGGCGGGGCTGGCCACTTGTTCGAGAATTTGAATAATCGGCACATTACAACTTCGCATTATTATTTTTATTATGCATCGAGACGGTCAAATATAACGCGGTTCTAGCGTATAATTATACACGGTATGGCAAAATGTTCCGCAGTAATCTATTACGTTACTCGGTCAAGACGTTATCTTTTTATAAAGTGCTATTTTACCACTCATTTTGAACGTTAATTACAATTAATCACATTTAATTACACATCAACAGTGCCGACTCTATCTTTTTGTGCCGATTTGGATTTACCTGTCAACGCTTTGTTTGTAGATGGTTGCACAGTTGTGTTTTAATTTGAACGCTTTTAATCATACTTCCTGGTTCATCATCTAACGTGTGTGTGTGTCATATCGATGTTGGATACAGCTGTAACCCATCTGTCTCACCGGTTTTCCTGCAGCTTCAACATCAGCTCCTCTCCAGTAGAATTTGTTTCAGGATAGAAAGGATCGGTCGCATAGATTCGTAATTTTGGAGTAGCATAGCAGAATTTGAGTTTATGCCAGGGATGTAACGGGTGCGGCATCCTCTTGGAATACATTGTCTTGACATAGACCAAAGCATCTACCATTAAAATATTACACATCGATATGTGGTTTTATCTCTCTCTCTTTTCATCAGAAATGGCAATCATTTGTCAGTTTTATATTATCACATATATCATGTGTGTGTCATACAGACACAGCGCACGTGTGTCACACGCGCATCTCAACCGTTACTATACTGCTACTGGGTACAAAGTTTTTACTATTTCAGGAGCCTATGGATTTGTAACTTAACTGTATTCTATTTTGTATAAGTATAATTTGTGTAGATATCTAATATCGTAAATGTATGGAACAGGGTTACACGGTTACGAAGGCAATTGATCAAAAGCACACATAAACGGCAAATTCCAAAGTTTGCATACAAAGCTGCGATCGGCCATATTTCAACTATAATGATACAGGGCGAGCGTGATAATCATTGTTATTACTATGATCCACATCTGCTATTATTTTATAATTGAGGCTTTTGGGCGAAACCCTACAATTATAAGGAGAGCCTGGAGCAACAACGAGCAACATGCAACGAGGAGAGGTGAGCCAGTTTTTGCCTCGTTCCCAAATTATGATATATTTTATTAAAACGCGTTCTTGCAATCTTAAACGCCAAATGCAGCGAGATTAACTTAACATAGTTTCAAAAATGTACTTAGCATTTTAAAGAATCGATTAACATCGATATTATGACGAACTTTGTCCAATGAAAACGATAAAAATAAAAGCAACGAATCGAGTATTATTTGCGGTCGTACGACTCGAGCGAGCGACGGCTGCGATCGTTCGATTAACCCTCCAAACATTAATCGGCCTACAATCTATAAGCCATAATCCGTCGAGAGTCCTGAGAACACAGAGTTCATTATTTATTATGAATATTAGTCAATTTTTATTTAGTCAAAAAAGCGAGCGACGTACGGCGGGACGAGCGCCCGCCTGCAATTAAGTGAGCCAACCCTGTAATTATGGACAGTAAATTTCTGGACGCGTCCTGACCGTCCGTATATTGTTCTATCTGGCTTATTGAGGATTAGCTCACCGCTGCCAGGCGCAAGGAGATATTCATTTGTTACATTGCTGTATAATATAATCATTTGTATCCTATTTTTTTTAAACTAACTGTGCGAAATAGGCGACGAACATCTTAAAATAGGTCTGGTAGGTACGGCAGAAATGCCAGGTAGTTTAGGTGGTAGGCAAGCGTATTGCAGTGCCAAGTTTTGGATGAGATTGCAACTGTTATGGGCAGGCGTGGCGCTTACCATTAGGCAAATGACCTGCTCGTCTAGTCACTATGTTGTTCAAAACAAAAAAGCTTGAAAACATTTTTATGGAGGATAATTGGCAAATGGAAACAATTCGCATTTACAACAGCTAAGAAAAAACGTCATATAAAAGTATTACCCTCTTTTCGAGATTTTGTATATGAACATAATTTCTTGTATTTAGAATTCGACTAGCTCTCTTCATAAATAATATATTGTACAAATATGTAATCTAATCTAAATAGGCAAGTCAAGGAGCCCCTAATTCCAAAGTAACCGCTAACATGTCCAAAACTTTGAACTCGCTAGAGTAGAGAGGGCAAAGAAAAAAAAAACTTTCAAAGTTAATTACATACGAGCTCTATCTGGCCAAGGAATCAGCGCAGTGACTCGTAATTGAGTTTCCTATTTAAATAATTTAAATTCGAAACCGAACGATCAGATATACATAAAATATATGATAATTATAGATATTTCATCGCTCTAATAATAACTTGCAGACATACAATACCATGTCCTTGAATAATAAGTGGAGTCGAAAGATGTAAGATGTCATATTATATCGTGTTAGAAATGAAATGATATTCATAACAGGAAATAGGTATCAATATAAAGCTCGGCATGTTGATCTCTGAACTCCATTCATTCACAATTAGAGGCATGATGCGACACGGTGCTAGGCAGATAGGGTTGCCATACATAACATTTTCGAAAGATCGTGCTACATTACAAACGTTACCTGGTTTTCCGTAAATGATTTAAGCATTCCTGTAATTAGACAGAAACGATACATCATATTGTACGTGTCGTTTCTACAGTTAAAAAAAACAGCTTACATTAGAGCGACACACTGGCACTGTCAGCTATCAAAGTAACTGAACACTTCCAACAATTTCAATTTACTACTATAAGCGACATTTAAGAATTTACGATGAAATAATAAAAAAATAATAAAAAATAGCTAAATTTGTCTAGGACACGTTCAATGACTTTTGTGGCTGTACTATTTTAATGTAGATTTCTGTCTGATTGTGGAGCCAACATGTAAAAATGAACACCTTTTAAGTTAATTAGCAGCGTGATTACATTGACCCACACGACACAATAAAAACTTGATGGTGGTAACCCTGCGTGGCGTGTCATTGTCATGTTCTCGTGATTTCTCGACATAATGCCTCACAATGGGAATTCCGTCATGACTTGGCAGAATGCGCGCCATTCATGCTCTCTTCCATGCGAGTACCGCTTTAGCTGTAACTTACTTTGACGCTGTGATATCCGAACGATACAGGTTTAATAAGAAAAAAAAATGTTCACTTAATTGTACACTGCATGAATTTGTGGCCTAATCATATTCAAACAACCGTATGATGTAAGTAAATTCCTCACATAATATCTGTACTAATACTTTAATCGATTTTAAAAACATTTTTTATTAATAAGTATAAAATTTAACTCTATTGTATTAATGATTTGTTTCACTGAATATGTTTAAAGATCGTAGGCTCTTATGATATTGCATAGTTACAAGGAGAGAGATACCGCTTCGTAATTTCATTGCGACCTCGGGCGTTGAGATGTTCAAATATAGAATGTAGAATTCACGATCTAAAATCTGTTACAATGTTAACGCCATTATTTCCATAGACAAAAGTGATGTTCGATGAAGGTTTCAGATTCACTACACAATCAATATATAGAAATAGGAGCTTATGCCTGCGGTTTCACCCACGATTCGCGAGCTTAAAAGTGTATATTTTAATCCAGAGTACTATCTATCTACACATCAAATTTCATCGAAATCCGTTCTACCATTACGGCGTGAAGAGGGAACAAACACATACGCGCAAACGGTCGCATTTATAAAAATAATTATAATTTACTGTGATGATTACAAATTTACCTTGTTTGAACACTACTTGATATTAGTACCTGGTAAAGTTTCTTCCCGAAACAGGTATAAAATAAATTCATAATTCGATCACCAGCCGTGGCACAGAAATCGACCAATAAGGGCACAAAGGACGCTGTACCTTGCGCTTGCGCACGAATGGCGACCTGCGACCCGCGATTTGCATACAATATAGTGTGCGTGGGCGAAGCGGCGCATTCCCCGCGCACACGTGCTTCGTAATGTTCTATATGTGTACCATTATTGTGTTTAACTTTATTTTTACACATGGTTTATTTTGGATGGCAGTCAGGTTGAACTGGTATGGTAAGAACAACTTTGGTTGTTCTTTCATGTATGTACAAATGAATTAAATATTAAAGTACCCATTTCTCTGCATAATATGGGCGTACGAGTTTTATTGCGAAACTTGAAGTATCCTGAATTAAGTAAAATTGTGTACTTATATTAGTTAATAGAATCAGGCGTTATTTTGCGGAAATCCATAATCAATAGGATAATATAGAAATATATAGTTTTAATTCCGCCAATTTTTAATTTACGACACGTGTTTCGTCTCTGCACGAGACATCCTCAGGTGCTGTTGACAAGCAAGAGACAAGAGACAGACTCTCTTGCTAGCGCTCGGCGAGTCAACAGCACCTGAGGATAGGATGTACTTATATTGTTGAAAATAGTTCAAAAAAGATGTATGTATACACTTTTAAATTCTCACTCATTTATCCATGGGTAAACATTTGTAGAGATTACGTGTTAGTGAAATACGATGTTTGAGAGCTCCGGGGGGCGATTTTTTAACCTCATCGGGTGACAAATTACACCAAAATGGTAGATTTCTGATAAGAAAACGGTGAGTTTATCTAAAAATGTCCGCAAAGGATTGAAATTCCTTGCCTGAGTCTGTGTTGCACGAGGTTACTTCTAGGTAAGCGTGTACCATCGTAGCCCACATTGTCACTTACCATCAGGTGAGGTAGAGGTCAAACGCGAACCTATTTATTAATAACAAAAATTGTTTATTATCTGGCCTATGGGTCCGATTGTCCAGCCGCAAATCACAGCGACATGTTTATTTTAATCGCCGATTTTTCAACGTACCGCAATGCAGTCGCCAGTGATTTATCGGCCTATCTACTTCGACGAGTCGGCATTCGAGCTTGTGACATGTGATTAATGAGTTGTGGACTGCTGCGATACATTGGGACATTTTTGACCGCACCTTATATTATATAGATCAACCACGATAAAATAATGATTATGTATGAATATAATGCGCACAATATGGCTCTAAAGTCTCATATTCCCAGTAATTTCACTGGAAACAATGCCCTTCAACCGGAACACAGTAATTTTTGCACACTACTGCTTGGCGAATGAATATCTGGCAAAGGTGTGGTACTTCCCCAGGCGGCCTCTTGCAGAAGAGGGCTCCCACTATTCATTCCATGTCATCATGTCGTCGTTTTTAAAACAATTAGTGCTCTAGAACATTGACTAACCACATATTTGGAGATTACAGATAACTTGTGCACTTTGCAACCCAAAAACACAGGGTTTGATCCTCGGCCTTGCACCAATGTCATTCTTGTAAGTATTGTGCAGACCTGCATCGCTCCGTGCTTTAGAGGGCACGTGCTATCGGTCCCGATCGGTATCGATTGATACCAACCAGAAAGAGGGCCAGAAGCTCTTGGACGGCCTGAAAAAGGCCTTATTCGACAACATGAGCAAAAAAAAAGTCTGGAGCAGGTTTTGCAAAAATATTAATAAATGCTTCTAACAAGTTTTAGGTTCAAATGTAGAAGTAGCACAAGGCCGTTTTATGCACACTCTAAGAATCTTACTCTAAAACAAAAATTCTGTTTTCACTGGAGTCGCTATGACAAGGAACACAAATTACACTAGGATAGAAAAACAATGACCTATTAACATGGTTGGAGATCTCGAGCATACTACTGTTATACGAACAGACGAAATTATAACTTTGGCATCAGGGGATCGTAAAAGTGGCAGAAAGGTATCGGTTGTTGGACGATCAGGTCATGATTGGCGCAGGTGAGTCGTAATTTGCTGTATGACAGCTTTATCTATAAGCAACATTGTTAGTCACAATGACAAGGTGGGCTAATTTAATGGGAGAGAAAGGTCAATGCTCTGATGACTTTTATGGCGATGCCACAGATTAAATGATAATTGGTTCGTGACTCAATTGCCACGTTTGGTCGTCTCATGATAGCTTCATCATTTGCTATAAGGTTGTAAACGTTCTATAGTAGGTACTCACGCTTATATTTCAGAGAAATGAATAATAAATGAAATTTTAACACAAAGTAGGAATTATTATTTATTATTATCAGCCATGGTCGTCCCACTGTAGGGCAAAGGCCTCACTACCCTCCTTCCATTCCTCTTGGCTCATAGTCTTCTGCGGCTGGTCCTCCCAGAAGTCGTCCAGCTCGTCCCGCTATCTCCATCTAGGCCTGCCGTGACGTTGTTTCTGTTACAGGTTTTGCCTGCAGCTCGATCGACATGCGGCAGACGTGACCAGGCCAGTTCTACTTTAAGCTTGCGGTTTAAGGAAACATTACACAAAGCATATTTATCAGTTTCGTAAACTCATTTGTTTATCAGCCAAAAAACCGATGAAAATGTGAGGCAATTTTTTTTTGCTATTGTGTGTTGTCTATTTAAATCAATATAGGTACTTCGTTAAGCGTGCACTGACGTGGAACAAAACGAGTGCAAATTAAAACAGTGATAAATTTGCAACACAACAACAGTTTCCCATCCCGTTCCCGGAGGGTAGTACGATATTTGCACCCCACGCTGACCGCATTAGAGCGACAAAGCGCCGCTGCACCCCCGAGGACTATTTATCAAATGATCATTTGATTTTCTTGTGTTTGATCACTGAACACATTAGAATTTGCATCACCCGAGCTTTGAGGAGTAGCTTCACTTAGCAATTTTTTTTGAGTTCATTTTGAGAAAATAAAATTAATTACGCGTCACGATCATTTCCACATACGGGTCAGGATCGTATACACAGATCCTGACCCCGAACTAGGATTCCCTGTATCTAGGGAATCAGCGCCATGGTCCTACAAACACCAAGACCCAGAGCAAATACTCGTGGTTCACACAAACTATACCCTGTGCGGGAATCGAATCCACGAACTCACGTTTCGCAGTCGGCTCACTTACGCCACGGGGCCACGCCATGTCTTGCTGAACCGATGCTTTGAGTCATCCAATCACTTTTCAGACACTTAGCATTTGATAATGCCATTGTTAATTTGAAAAAGTCATAAACTCAAATTTACCATTATCATACCATTTACTTTTATCCGAACAACCATAAAAATCTGCCCTTATGTCAAGTCTTATAAGTCTTCTCTGTGTATATCTGTAGTTCCAAAAAAGCTTAAACTGGACGTGAATCGAATCCCGACCACATCACCCACTCTCCTACTCCAGTCCGCAGCCTCACCCTCGCCCTTTCCACTTCGGATACGTCTTATAAAATACGATCTGTTTTGATTGTGGCCCCGGGCACAAATCAATTAGGGCCCCCTCGGCGCCCCGCCGCGGCGACACCCGAACCAGTGGCTCGTTTTATGACAACTCACAAACCGAAGCGACTCATTAACGTTCACTGACTTTATTAAAGCGTCGGAACCAATTGACGCAGTATTGATTGAGTTTTAGTTTATGGCTTAGTGGTTTCGTTGTGTGCTTTGTGGAAGGCGTAGAGGGAGAAATAGCGAATCTTTTTGGCTATACGAATGGATAAGTCGAAACATTAGTGAGTGTTGTCTAATTATATTATCGAGCTCATAATAATTTTATCAATCATTGAAAGATAATTTACGCGATACACGCGATATAGAATGCAACAACGTCAAAATGATATATTGGGAACTATATCGATCGAAAACCAATTTCGTATCACTCACAAAATGGACTTATGCAAAAATATTTGTAGTCACCGAGATTACAAACTTTTTAAACAAATTGTTCCACATTTCGGCACTTTGTTTCCACGTTCGAAAATTCAGCATTGGCAAGTCACTGACTTCATTTTATTAGTCTCGTGTTAAAAACTAATATGAGAGAAGCACGAATGAATAAGAGAGAAAAAATGAGTATATTTACTTTCCTTATGCCTAATTTTGGTTATATATCCTACTGGGGAATAGTGTAGGTACCGCGTACAATATTTAATACACCTGCTTGTTGATTAGCAAAGAAACAAACAAAAGTATTGTCAACATCGATAACTCAAGTCGTTATATAGATAGCGTTGAGTTACTTGTGCGCTTCTCTTCCATAACGGCCAAAATAGGTCAGCTAAGTCAACATCACGACTCATTAGTTTAAATTGAATTTGGTGGCGTAGATTTCGGTCGTTATACCGTTCGTAAATCGATAGCCCATGTACAGGTACACGACCGCATTATTAACTGTATCGATTTACTATTAATCTTCCATTTAATATAAATTCTAATATAGAAAATAATTACGTAATAGAGGCCGCCGGCGACAGGGTCGTTTCCCACGCCGCGGACAATCTTATTTTTTTTCTACATGGAAATAAATTAAGTTTCGGTAATCAGACGCCGACCCGATTCCTGACCCGCTCCTTCGCAATATTTCTAAAAGCTATTACAAATACATTTTTATCGCCACACAAAAAATCTCTCGGGCAATTTTCGCCACATAATGAGGCCATTATGGGGGATTTTGTTTTACCAACATAATAACACCGCCTTTTATTCGTGCGGTCCGGTCCTTACAGGACTTCGCGTTCTAAAGGACAATATTATTGTGGACTTGATGAGATTTTCGTGCAAAATTTTAAAAATTAAATTGCCGTCATTATGTATTTAACGTTGGAGATTAAGAAACGGTCGAATAGGTCGTTCCTCTCACGTTACCGGTTCTACACCCATATTTCATATAGTTCGTCTACACCTGTGCTGTTATTGGCCACAAATGAAATTAAATGAGTTAGTTGAGTAGATATGGACAGAGATAAATTTACGAATAATTACAGTCGGATACTCTAAGTTGTAAATATATGATCGATCTAACTTGTAATGCAAGGAGTTCATAAACTTATATGCATATGTCACAGCGCAGCAGCAATTTTAACATATGTTAAATAGTACTTACTGTATTAAACTTCATTGTTATATGCAGGCGCCCGCGTTACCGTCTTTTTCATCATCATCATCATCAACAACCCATAACGTCCCACTGCTGGGCACGGGTCTCCCCTCACTTTCGTGAGGAGGATTAGGCCATAATCCACCACGGGGGCCAGATCCGGATTGGTGGATCACACACCTACCTCCGAAATAATTTTCGGGTAGGTATGTGTGTCACGATGTTTTCCTTCACCGAAAAGCGAGTGATAATTACTTACACATGTTCTACAAGAAACACATTGGTACGTGCCTGCACTGGGATTTGACATCACGACCTTCTGCTTGGAAGGCGGACGTTCTCCCACTAGGCTACCACCGCTCTTTTTCACTGAGATTAAATTTAAATCCGGAAATTGAATCAACTGTAATATTAGTTCACCATAATTCAATAGTTCGTCATCAACACTATACTTATGATAAAGTTAGAAATACCTTAAAAATAGTATACTACTCGTACTCTTGGATCACCTGTAAAAATAACTTTTCATTGAAAAAATAAACTTTTTGAAAGAACTACTCGTATTTTATATGGGCATCTGGTCGTTATTTCGGACAAACATTGCATTGCAAACGGTATTGCATATAACGTGGCAATGCAGCGTGTTAGATTAGGCTTACGTATACAATATTTGTATCTAACTAAAGTGTAATTCCGTAACCGTTTATTTTTAAATATATTTTGTACTTCATCCGTTTATGCAGTAAATAGCCGACGATTACCGTACGAGAGAGGCTGGCCACGAAATAATTTCAGCTATCAAAGCCGTAATTACGTGACACGTGACGAGCCAAGCACCAACAAATTAATTTCCTTTTTCTTACAGAACCCTAATTATTACTCGCCGAGGTCACCTATCCGAGCTTAAAGAGGCAGTAGATTGAGTTGATTTTGGCACGTCATAATGTTGTAAGCGGTCGTTTGGACGTATATCTGTGCGCCCGCGCAGCCATCGCTCCCGACATTATCCTTGTAATTGGCGATTTTGTGCAATTTATGGCGATTCGCGCAATTTACGAGCAGCGGACAAGTGGGCGACGCGAGCTTTTTTTCCTCGGCTCGCAGCGAAATTGACTCACAGTTTCAATTAAAATTTTATGTTCCGCAAATTACCTGCCAATTATATTCCATTAGCCTAAGCAAAACAACCGGGGAACCATTATGCTGTCTATTTTTTCTTCAGTAAATTATAATAATGATCTATCTATTCTAATACGATAATACTCTTTATGGTCCCATTTCATATGAGTACAATTGCTCACCTGATGTTATCCTGACAGTCTTGACATAAAGAGCACAGATTGCGGCAGAAAAATCACTCTGCGGTCCATGACATGTATAGCGGACGTTGGAACCAAGAATGCCAGGATCAAGTGGGAATGCACGGGTCACGTGAGCAAAATATACACGAAGACATGGGCAAGGATCATTACAGATAGGAAGTTTCAAGACGTCGATAATGTTTTGTGGAACAACGACGACTCTTATAAAATATTGCTAGAAACTAGCCCACAGATAGAAAGATAGAGAGTTCAAAGGCATCTGGGCAGATCCTTCCCCAGCAGTGAGGCACTACACGTTAAATAAAACAAGTTCTGAAAACAACGAAGTACAAAATATCAGGCCCTCATTATTGATCGTGCTCGGTTATACGAGAAAATATTGTGATGACGATTAAACTTTTGATTAAATAATTGTTTGCGAATTACTATATGATAATTTAATGAGGCCCTTGAGCAACGAATTGCACGCAATTTTGTATAGTGTAACGATCAGGCCTCACTGAGCACGCCGGGATCTTGTCCAGCATGCGGCCAAGATAAATATTGTGGAATTGACCACTCGTGGCCACATTATAGTACTGACACACAAGTAGGGTCTGATTAAATGCTACGATAATGCTTTTATTCTCAGAACGCGCTAATTTTTAATTCTGCATTAATGATTACGGTTAGATTAATTGTCTACAAGACTCGAATCAAGCGGTACCTAACTTACATAAACATTTATTGCTAATGCTGGGTGATTATCGTTATTAAAACATGACTATAAGTCCGTCAAAAACAATTGACTAATGAATTTACGACGCGCAAGTCTTTATATGAGACAAAATAGTTGGTTGGAAGGCGTCTCGAGTCCAAAATAACCGCGGCCAGAGATCCGAGCTCTTATGACAGCGCGGCCGATATTTATGTCGCGCGGCCCCGCCCACCACCGTGGCTCCATTCAGCCTGTTGGTATTTATTTCGTGCCTATTTATTTGTATTTGCCTTTGCTTTTGAATAATGCATGAGCGGAGCGTTTCCGTCGTGTGTAGGCAGCGTGACGCCGCCGCTTGTCGCGCGACCCTCTCCTCGGCCACTTTTGGACTAAAGTTGCAAAGCTTTTGTTACTGTTGGAGATGTTTTGTATCTGAGCTCAGCGCTTTTACATTTGTGGTCAGGAAAGAAGTGATGAGGACCTTACAGTTTATTGTATGGTGGTAATTAATGTCACAAATTTTAACAGCTTGTATCTACGTATTTCTAATTTGTATGTCTTCATCAACATTTCACTTGTAGATAGTATAGTAATACGTTTATTAGAAAAGAGTGGGCCAATAGCCATTTTTCAATAGATTTAATTCAAAAGTTATTCAGATAAATCATCTCTAAACTTTAATTAAACTGAATCATAGTTTACAACTTTATTAAAAAATAATAGTTTCTCCTTTAATCAAATTACTTCTAGCTTTCGCGGAGCGTTCTCACGGAGTTAATTAACATAGGGTGGAGACTAATGAAATTAATTATCGATAACAGTATTCGATTTGTATATGCGATCATTCGGTTGGTAAATCACGTGGTATCGCGGCTCATCATTCGCCACGCCCCACACGATATGCCGATGCCACCAAGCTTTTGTTTATATCCATACTGTGCAGTCTATACTATAGTATATAATGTACTAAGGTCTGAATCTTAAAGACGATGGGTAGCTCTATTGGTAGAGCAGAGGAACGATATTCCATTGGTATAAGGTTCAAATCTTTCTTGGTCATCTTTAGTAAAGGCCGATACAATATAACGTATAAAATCTGCTCCAAATCCCCCCGATATCAACTCCACCTGCACCAGCTACACTGGGTAGAGATTAAACAATGAAACCTACCAGACCTCGTAAACAAATATATTGCAAAAATGCCCACACTTCTTATTTAACTCTAACATTAGAAATCACCGCTAGTTCGTGACAATAACGGATGTGTTTCCAATTTAAACATTACCTACAAACCTGTGTAATTGTTATATGTTCATTACATAGCTATGTAAAGAACTTATGTAGAGACGTTATGATACCGGCAATTATTTATTGACAACGTGCAATTGTTGACTTCTTGTTACAGTGTGATTACGTTGATTACTACCTATTAGTATATTTCATCAAGCAGAAATTAAATGCTGAGGTAACAAAATAATGAATGAATTTCATGTTAAAATAAATTATTGAAACACTTCCAGAAACGCATCATGCATACTCAGTTTAAGTTACATTTCATTAGGCATTGTAGTCAAATATCTAAAAAAAATATAAAATTGTATAATGGCAAACAATTTTCATCAAAAAAAGCAGCAACAAGATAAACATAGCGAAAATGTGTGCTAACCGAGTGAACAATGTATCTTTCCCCCAATAATGTTCAGGCAACTGCTGAGTGTGGTCAAACTATACGGAATTATAATTACTAGTTGACTAGCTGACGCGCTGAGAGCTCAAGCTTTACGAAATCCTCAATTACTTTGTTCAAACGCGATTAGTCCATTGATCATTTCACCACGATGTTTAGATTGTGTTGATTTGTTTTGTACTCTATATCTGTAGTTATCGCATAGAATGGTGATTAGTTGCATAAGTTTAATGCAAGGTGAATTGGGCTTACAAATAGTCTGTGGTGAGTATTGCAACGTCTAATTGTGGTCTTTTCTTTCGAGGTATGTTTAGGTTCCATCTAGTAGTACTAGACTCATAACTTGGCCGGGCGACAACACAGTACACCTGAAAAGAGATTGAGGCTTTTGATTGGAAACTGAAAATGGACCGTAATTTAATTCAGTAAGTAAGTAAAGTATGCGTTTCAAACATGTGTTTGATCAAGTGTTCATGTGTAATGTAATAATGGTGGAGTATTAACTACTAAGCCTTGGGGGCTTGGCATTATGACAAAAAAAAGACATTACGGATGCATCCATATTAA
Source organism: Campaea margaritaria (assembly GCA_912999815.1). Taxonomy (NCBI): domain Eukaryota; kingdom Metazoa; phylum Arthropoda; class Insecta; order Lepidoptera; family Geometridae; genus Campaea; species Campaea margaritaria. The sequence goes on from OU538792.1 coordinate 5,231,980, forward strand.
TTTGTAACTCCAAAGGTGGACCACTACACAGTATACCACAGACCTATCGTATAGCCTAGGAAAAGGGAACTTCAATGTTGACTAGTCAAATCGATTTCAGCGTTATCGTTTGGAATCCATTATAAACTTTTACTCAAGAATAAAAATATCATGACGCTCCAAATTATTTCTCTACAATCAATGTCGTCATTTTACATTAGAAATTGGAAAGATTGAATGCAAATCGCATGGTAGTTTTTTGCAGACCCGAAAACGGTCAATGCTTTGCAATTAACACAGACAATGGTGCCATAGACGTACTACGTAATAGGTATAATATGTACTTGTATATTTGTCTGACAACATAATAGGTCTCTGAAGCCAGCACGTGCGCCCATCGCATGCTTCGACTCATGAGCCTGCAGATGCCGCTGTTTATGTTTAATTGATTGTCAGTGAAGTCAGGAATGTCAGTTCACTTGACTTTAATGTAGAGTCAACTATGGATTGTAGTGCAAGTGATGATTTCAAACTCTATTTGTCACAGTTCATGAAATACTTTGTGTTTATATTTATAACCATTGAATAAGTGAATTTGAAAATGCATGGGATACGCTGAATAACTGAAACGTTTACCTTCTCGACTATATACAAAGTCCTTAAGTGCCTTCAACCCCTGTCCCGTCTGAAGCCCCGGTTACATAACAGGGGTTGCCATGGCAACACGGCTGTCTTTCGGATCGCTACCTCTCTTCAGTTTATGTGTTCATTAAGTGGTGCCGGCTTATTTATATCCCCACGGGCTATTGTGGCTGCCGGGAATTAGGCACTTCTTTGTCTCGCTGACTTCGCTCTCCAGGGAGGGAGATCGCAATAAATAAACTTTGCCCTGAGGTTTGTAACACACCGATCTTGCTCTTCTGACTTTGCACATTATATTGAGTTGCGTTGAGTACAAGTTTATAACTATTTACATTATTTTATGAGGTGCTCTAAATCTGATGCACAGAACGGAAGATAAAAGGAAAAGCGACATATGAGATTTTTTCGGCTCGATGAAGTCTCCGAGTGTAACTGTCACAAAGGTATGATTAACGTATCATACCGCTTACATTCCTTGGCGGCGGCCGCACGTTACAAGTTCATCCTATTTAAATTTAGCGCGGCGCGTGCCGGTCGCGGGACTCTCCGGGGGAAACAGGGAGTGGGGAGAGCAAAGATATGGGGGCGGGACGCTCTACCATCACTCAAGTGACGAAAATTGACGGAAAATGGGCGGACACCGGTTGCCCGCGACGTCATCAATTACAGCGTCCCGACGGTCACCGGTGCAGCCGACGCCGTCGCCGCCACCGCTGCATACCTAATGTCCTTCTTAAGATGCCATTATTAGCGCTCGACTTAATCTGTCACCCGTGACATGTCAGAATTTACACACTTGTGTTCCAATCCAACCAGTGATTTGTACGATGCATCTTTCAACATTTCATTAGTTCGACTCCCGGAAGACGCGTTAGACGCACGCTGCAATCTGCCGACTTCTCAAACGCGGATTATTGAGATGCAATCTAGGAGCCATCGATCGATCGATAATTCGATCTAACTGCGGCCGCCTTGCGCAACCACTCATCAGATCTAAGTTCCGATACTCCATGATACCTTTATTAAATGGTAGCCGGTAAAGAAAGGCTACTTCTTCGCTTCTCATGTTTTACTCGGCCATTACTAGAGACAAACGTTTTTAAACAAAGCTGAGATATTTTAAACCATAGTAATAAACAGTAAGCATTTAAACAGAGAATGTTTACTTATATTTTCCCGTGAACGAGCTAACGCAAGGAGCCACAAGCAGTGCGAAAGCTCGACGATCGATTTTGAAAATTGCCCATAATTAGCATGTATCTCAGTCGCCCGGACGACTGTGCGTTTAAACTGGGATCTGAACCACAGACTACAGTATTCCAGTAGCGTTTACCGAGTAACGGCAAGCGAAGGCGACGGACACAAATTGCCGGAGGAGCTGCCACTACGCAAATTGTAGTTAAAGGTTTTCGAGAGCGATCGATTGTTCCCTTTGCAGACATCTCACCCGCGGCCGGTGCTCCGCTACTCTTTGTTTACTGTCCAACGTCACTCGCACTTTTCTCGCCTTTGGCATTAAGAACTTTACGATGCTGCTTCAATAAGAGCAAAACCAGTAAAGTTCGCCTCGTAATAATACCGTACTTACATTTTCTACAAACAACTGGATTATTTTAACGCTACGCCCACATCCATAGACTGGGCGCCATTATTGATGTGACTTTGTACGAGGCCATTAATATCAAGCCGACACCTTTGGGCTCAGCCTATTTCAGCCTAATCGCCTCGATAATTTCGATGCGATGTCGACGATTCTTTTACAAGGTTTAACAAGTGAAAAACGCAGGTTTCACATTAGATATGCATTAAAAGCAACCGTGTTGCAGCATATTATGCAGTCATTATGAATGCCACTTATTCTGCCCTTGAGGTTAGACGTAGTAGGCTCCTTGTGGTTGCGCTTGTGAATAATTTATTGAATCTAGATAATGCGTCTCGTGTTCGTACTCTCGCATTGGTAACGGCGGGAGTCACGTCCGAGACATTTGATCGGGTAACAAGAAGTGCGGTGTTTGAGCATGCAGCCGGTGGATAATGGTGGAGTAATTACTCAGGCATTATCGGGTGACCCCATATTGCGGTTGCCCGGCCCGGAGTACCCGTCGCCGCTGGCCAGCGCTTTAATGGACACAATACGACTAAATATACATGAACGATGACAGGCAAAATGTCTCTTGTAATGCATTTCAAATAGCACTCCAATCGGGAAACGTTAGTCTAACACGTAGACATTATGGAGATTTCAGATGAGAGTTGTTATTTACATCAATCATCCTGTCGCTATAAAACTAACTAGAAACTTAACCAAATTGCTCAATAACTTTACAGAAATGCGTGAAAGTTCTTATGAACGAGACGAGATCATAAATTGCTCAAAGATGATTGCCAAAAGAAGCAAGCATAATTTCGATGTAAAACATCAAATACAGACGTTGTAGTTTATTAAAGCATACTTATTTTAGTTTTTTTTTTTATTATAATCAATATTACATCATTTTCAAAACTATCTCAGAGCAAAATAACGATTGCGTAGAGTAAAGACTGTCTCTACAGACAAATAACCACCGAGTTGAAAGGCAAAATGAAATATCAGAAAGGGTAGGTAGGCATTGCTCGTCTGGCGACAGTTCGGCGCCGCTCTTTGATGTCTCAATTAGTAACGCGACCGGGTAATTGTGGCGAAAATTAATTCGCGAGCGCGTTTGAGCTTCCTCTTACAAGGGCTAACGGTTACTGGGGGTTCTTTAACTCGGTTTTGTTTTACAGTAGCTTTTTAAATGAGAGGGTGATGTCAATTATTATCTTTTAAGCGTAGAAAATGGGTCAGGAATTTTCTTGTTGTTAAAAATATAACTAGCGGCTTTGCAAATGTCTAAAAGCAGGCCAACATAATAAAACTATAAATTTTAAATTTTGTCAAAGTTTAGAAATAAAAGAGATACTTACCCAGATATTTATGTTATCTGATAAACAAACTAATTGTTCAATTCTCCCAATCTGATTAGATATAAAACAAAATAATTTCGTGTCTCTGTGCATTTCCATTTGGTAGACGCAATCTATTACCATAATTGTCTCTCAGTGCTCCCATTTCTGCTCTACATCAATAAGTCTTCAATACCGAACCGGAAGTGACTAGACGCAACCGTGTAATGCATTTCACACCGAACCAGAGGAGCCTTAATAAACCAATTACAGTTCATTACCTAATGCAACCGGAAGCGGGGTATTACTCGCTCATCATTAGAGACCACAACCTCCCCTTAAATATAACATTTCACATGTTTGTCGAGAAATACGACATTAGCGGATTTCGGTTCGTACTGGTGTAAATGCACTAGGCTAGGGTAGACTTGGCTATTCGTATGGGTAAAAGTTTCAAATTATACCTAACCATCTCATTTTATTTTAAGATAAGATTAGATAACTCTTTATTGCACTCCAAGACATAGAAGTAAAAAGAAAAACAAAGAAGATTATATAGCTAAAGGTACAAGGGGCCGCCCTATTATATATTGAGTATAATTTTTTACAGCATCAAAATTTAAAAAAATCATAAATTTAATACATTGCTTTCTTTTATTTATTTTTTATTTCATGAGGATAATAACATAGTATTTTATCACAATCTACTCGAATAGATTAAACATCATTAGATTGCACAAATTATTAACAACTGTGTAGTTGTCACCACCTCAGCCACAAGCTAGTTAAAACGTTTAATAAATTAAAGTAAGTCAAATAAGTAAGAAGTTCAGTTTAATTAAGTTCTTTTCTGTACGTACCTTGCATATTTCTGAACTGGGGTAAAATAAACTTATCTTAAAATGTATGTTTAGTAATGAAATAATATACGTCTCTGCAAAGCAAAATCTACCAAACCGACTTCCATTGCTTTTTAAAGCATGGTGAAAATGAAAACGCGGCTGCTTGCGGTCGATTGATGGATGGTAGCGGTCATTTGCCGCCGACCCATTACGCATGTCACAGCATATGGTCCTTCCATGGGGGCTCCGCTATTGTTTGTTTTGTTTCCATTGAAGACAGGTTGAAAGAAATTCAGACTGGTTTCGTGTCTTTCCTGTTGCATTGCGGGTACTGGGTAATGCGGGATGTAATTACGAGCAATCTCACGGTATTATATGAGACTTGTATAGCTTTTGTGACAGGGTCCCGGTTGAGACCAAAGAATAGACATCAAAATGTATACCTTGAAAAGAATCATAATATTACTTAATGAAAATATACACAAGTTTATCGTCATAAAATACTTTTCCTGCAACATATTTTCACAAGTATTAAACTCCCGTAACCTGTAACAGCGTGTTAGTTAAAGAAAGGAACTGAAACGTTCAGAGGGGAACACACAAAGAGCCTGGAAGAGGCATGCAATAAAAGTCACATTAAGTCAAGAGCAAAGACCTCGGCGACGAGACGCGAATGGATTGAATTCATCTGAGGCGAGAATACAAAGTTTTTCGATTTCGAGTTGGGAAATTATGAGAATGTAGGCGTTTTCTTAAAGCGAGGGATTTTATAATCTTTCTCTGATAAACATAAAATTGTTTTATGTTAACTTAAAATGTACTGCATTGAAGTTCAATGATGAAAAAAGCAGATCTCTGATTTACAAACGAAAAACTATTGCTAACTTTATGGTTATTCTACAATTTTATTTAAATAGCTCTGAAGAATATTTTATTACTTAAATATAAAAACCTACTAAAAAACAAATAATATTCACATGATAAATAACCACTGTTGTGGTCTTACTTCCCATTATACTATTATAGTAAAATTAATAAACGACTGACTCTAGCATATCGGTTCATAATTTAAATATTTCATAGTGGAAAGGCCTGCAGACGACACGCCTTAAGTAATTTCCTATAATTGAGCCTTTTAATTACGAGCCTATTAGACACGAAATGCCGTGCTGAAGCTTATTTCAGGTGTTATTTGATCAAAAATTTAAACACATCCATTTAAATTTCCACTACCTATGGATAATTTCGTTTCGAAGACGTTGAATTTTATATCCACTGCGGTCTATAATCACGAATAATAATGTGAGGCGAACAAATAGGGCAAAGGACATAATTACATATATAGGGATTTAATTAAAGCATGGTTCTACGAAAGGTGTTCACTTTCACGCGTACAAAGCGACGACAGGACGGGAAAACTTCCATTGAGATTCAATTCTTGTAATTATTATTTTAATGAACTTTTAAATGCCGACGAAACGGTGCCGAATAGTTATCATTTCAGACATTAAGTTTAACTTTGATATTTCATAAATCATCGACACATGTGTGTCCATTATAAATCAAAAACGTAGATGGTAATTAAAAGCACGATTTCAGGTAAGATTTGAGAACAAAACATATAATTATGTTTTGTGTTTCGGTAGATGAATCACCGTTGATTAGACGCATATAGGAGTTGGGGATTTTCTTAAGTCAGATAAATATGTTTATGCCATAATTGCTGTTAAAATAACCCTTTCATGAACATTTTATATGCATGGAAAAACTCTCCTATTTGACTTTTACGAAATCGAGTAGTATACCGTTTCTTCTGATAATTGACCACCATGCAGTACCGTATAATCAAATTTCCTGAGTTTTGGTTTTAAAGGCAATGTCGCCAGTGAAATTACTGGTTATGCCGATTCCATTTTAAACGTATATGCCAGTGTGAGGAGCACAGTGCAGCTTAGTGCAAGTCTTTGAATCTTGGTCTAAGATTGTAGGCGATAACGTTCTGCAAGCAAAGTCAATAGGAAGACACGATTCAAACAAATTAAGCATCCAGTCACACGATATGCAGCTTTAGACACACAGCTATAAAACAATACAGCTTGAAAGAGCAATTTACGTGTAATAAATTTAACAAATCATCCGAAACTTTCTATAGCACAATAACAATAAATCAATGTGGTATCCCTCTTAAAATTGTTTTTCGCACGTCCTTATGGGCGCGATTATAGCAAAATTATAATAATTGTGCGCGGCATAATTACGTGATGTAATGTAAGGCCAGCGACGTATAGCGGCCAATTTGAATTTATGTAAAATATCGCGCAATAAATTTACATTTTATAAGTTGCTGTAGCGGTGGACGTGGGCGCTATATCTCTGTTTAGGATCAAAAACTCGTATCTGTAAATTGCGCATACCTATCTGTGGTTTGCGTCAATCAAAACTAAAATTATTTTAGTTTCATGAAATGGGTTTTAGCGTTTTTACTGTAGAAATGTAATTTTGCACATAAAATTTGGTTTAGCGAGACTGATTGAACCAGCTCGAAATAAAGATAATTATGTGATTAAAAGTAAAAAGAGATTTAAAGTAGTACCATCCTACTCAATTTTCTCCAGTGCCTGAATTGCCTCATCAGTGAGATATTGAGAGATTGTATACTTGGCATTGAAACAGGATAATTTTAGATTGATTTAAAAATACAGTACAAATATCCAAAAATTTGCTTGTAATCTTAACGATTCATTTCCGACAACATCTTTAGGTGTGGCATTGATCTAGAAGAGATATAAGAACCGCGTTAAATAGAAACAACATAACCTTTACCCGCGTAAAACATTCTCGGTATGATAATGCTTAATTCTTGACATATATAATGCAAGCCCGAGGCGAGTCGACCGACACTATGTCTAATAAATTTATGGACGTCCATTTTCATGTTGATCGGAGCTCGAAATTATAATCGTCGCGCTTCGGGCGCGGTGGGTCGCGTGACGCTCGCGCTGGATGCCGCACCGAACGTGGCGCGAGCCGCCATCGTCTTATTTTGACAACTTGGACAATGGCTAAATGGCTGTTGATAGACCAACAAATGATAAAAAGCGATATCCTTCTGAAAAATTACAAAAACATAACGGAACTAAATTAATTGTTTGAATTACCTTTAATTTTAGGAATTAAGTTACATCGCAGTTAATTTAATTTATTATACCAATATTTTCATTTCGCCTTCCAAATTTGATCACGTACAAAAATTGGGTCAGCAGGTTCGCTCTCAAAGTAAGCTTATTTATTCCTATAATTCGATGCCATTATAAAATTCCTACAACTTTGCCTCGTTCACGTTCTCACCGACTCTCCAAGAAAAAGCGCAAGAACGGAGCAGAGCCGCGCAAAAAGTGCGAAGATAAATGTCAAAGCTAACTACAGGCACCTAGTCAAAGTACTTTTTATGGATAGTGCTATTTTATAAGTTGTGTTGTGTTTATTGTTAGTGCGGAAACGATATGCGGGGTTAAATGACGTGGAAACTTCGACAGCGGGTGGAGTGAGAACGCTGTGTTGAGGTCATGCCCGGCATGAGATAATGCAAAAAATGCAGATGCTACTTTTTTTATTTTGAGGCGTTATAGTATTTACTTTTATAGTCATGTGTAGTTTCCAATTTTTTTTTTATTGCATGTGTGTTTTGGGAGAACTTTAATAAAATTACTATCCCAATCAAAAAGGTTTATTTACTTTTTAATGCCTTTTAGTAAGATGAAATCTTCGAAAACAACTCGAAAAAAAAAATATCGAAAAGAAAAATAATAGTTTTTTAACACGCATTATTTATTTTTAGGCTCCAATTTTTTCCTTTGTGTATTGTATAATTAAAAACATATTAACGTACCCGATAAAAGAAATAAAGAAATCGTGTCATGGTTTACCCCTTCTCCATTACAATAATTACGTGTAATGCTGGCAACATTGTAGGTGATGCCAGAACAAAGAGCCGCCAGATGCGCTTGCGCACGAATCGTGTCACGGGTGCAAAGCCAACAGCCAGATTGGATGATAGAGATCGTTATCAACGAGGTAATGTCTTGTAAAAGTCATAAACAGCTTAATTTTGCTCACTTTGATGATATTGCCAATCGCAAAACTACGTGGAAAGATGTAGTCTCCGCCTACCTCAACAAGAAAAAGGCGTGACTGTATGTATGTGTGTGCAAAACCATTGTCCTCGTTTTTGGGAAGTCGAGTAAAAATAATTAGCTACGATTTTAAAAACTCTCTGTTGATCTTAGCGTTCTTTCTCCCTTGACATATAGCTTTGGACACCGATAAAGTGAAACTTCTTTACGCACGCTTGACTTGAGGGGTAAGCTGGTGATTGCGTTACGAAAAATGTGATGGGGTGAGGCGAATGGAAGTTGAGAGGGAGATATAAGTTAGTGAAGATAGAAAGAGTTACAGATACAGAGTTACTATTTGTGTGCTAGCACAATTTTTTTTTTTAATTTTGCTTTACTTTTTTTACAAATGTGTCTAATCGGCTGGATCTATGGAAACTTTGGCTTTCCTTCTTTTCAATGTTTTTTTTGTTTTATCAAAAGTGTTATCCTGTTATTTTAGTCGTTTTAATCTAAAATGCTAATATGAAAGAGTTTGTAGATATGATTGCGATTAATTTCTTAGAAAATACAACTTTTCCTTGAAACGCATAAACTGGAAACACCGTGAATCAATATAACAGTGAAATTAATATGATAAATTAATATGTGTGAATATTAATAACAGCCTACGTCTGTATTGATTAGTCTTTATTGCTACGATCATTTTAATATAAACAATGAATTGTCATAAGTATACCGAAACAAATTAACTCTAAAGAAATATATATGTACTTAAGTCAATGCCATTTATGTTATAGTTTTATTACTTATATGTTTGACACCTTATCTATAAAAGACTAACCCCCCTATTCATAAAAAGTTATCGAGTGTCACTTAGTACTGCGTAGTACAGAAATGTGGTGCGCAGTTTTATTAAACGTTAGATAGCTTATCTATACTAATATATAAAGCTGAAGAGTTTGTTTGTTTGTTTGAACGCCAGGATCTCAGGAACTAGTGGTTCGAATTGAATAATTATTTTTGTATTGAATAGTCCATTTACCGAGGAAGGTTATAGGCTATATGACATCACGCTACGAGCAGTAGGAGTATATTGCTTTTAAGAGAGTTATTGCGGGAAAACTTTAATTATGCGGGTGAAACCGCAGGGCGCAGATAGTTATATATAAAGGGTTACACAGAATTGACTCTCTCCGAGACTTGGCTTGACACCGTGAAACGTGATACGGTGATATTTAATTTTATGACGATAAAGACAGTCTCAGCAGTTTTATCTTTACCAATATAAATATAAAGTTTTAATTTGGTGCACTTCCATTAAAATCTAGACTGTGTTTGAAATATTTTTATTTCAGCATGGTAGTTATTTAAATCATTCAACTTCAAAAGTGTATACAGAATGTGATATCGCTCCGCTACGCTCGTGTAGAAAGCTGTTTGGAAAGCAAACAAAACAAACTGCTGTTTTATGGAAATTTGGTCATTCATACCGGAAAATATGCAACGACAAAGCGACTTGTCCCGGAAATGAAGCACTCCAGGGCAAAGTAGATTTATCTCTTTTTACACAACTCACATGTGACGTAAAAAATGCTCGTTTTAGGTTTGTTGCGAAAATGCTTATTGGCGAGGGTTCAACCCCTGCTTCTACTAAAAATGCCAGTGTGGAATTGAATTACGATTTTTTGCCAAGTTATATTATTATAGCCAGAAAGATACATCTTCGTCAGCATTTTGGGAACGTCGTCTACTGGTAGAGGTTTGTTAAACTGATATATGCTTGTATTTAGGTTATATTGATTTTTATTTTCGGAATATTTTGAAGTTTACGAAATACGATAACTATCAAATTATGCAAAGAAGCAGAAACTTCGTGACTCGTCGGACATTCGTCAATGCTCGGTGAGCATGAGCACAAATGTCAGAATCACATTTATCGATGATCTCACAAGGGATATTTTATAGCACTTTGCAATAATGAATACTGCCTAACTAGGTCACGATTATGCACTCCGTATCTCTATTACGAGCTACGATTTACCGTGTTCTCTAGGTATTTTAACGGTTAGCTTCTAGCGTAAAATTGGACAATCAATTTTATTACAATAAATGATAGAGTGTAGAGACAACAGAAAACCGGAGCTAATTTGCTTATAAGATGATAAATCGATGCTCAACTTAGATAGCTTCGAGAAGATTGCATAGTTTCATTCATAGTCTGATAAAGCAGTCAACGGTGCAGCTTGTCTGGTATGGAAAATCAGATCACCTCAATATTGATAAGGTAAAATCAAGTACAACTCATATGAGTACCGTAACTGAGCGAGATGTTAAAAACTTATAAATAAAGTGTGTCTATTTTTTGCATAAAATTTACGATGTAAGTACACTAGAAACGTTGATTTAGGTCTTGCTCTTCAGTTTTTTCTGACCATCTTCATCAGCCGAAACCAAGAATCCGATTCTCACACAATAGATATGATGTCGAATTCGGCAACGTCAAAACAATATTCCAACTTTATATAATAGATGCCTTATAAAATAGTAAAGATTAAAAATGTCTATTTATACTGACAATATTAATTTTAAAAGCAACTTTTTTGATTTGACTAAGTGACGAGGCAAGCAAGTCGTTCACCTGATGCTAAGCGCTAGGCCTGCTAATACCAGTTACAGTGCCACCCAGAACTTTGCATTGGATAATCTTGCGCAACAGTGCACTGCGCTCGTCACCCTGAGACATCGGCTCTAAAGAAGTCTCATGTGCCCTGTATTTTCGCTGGAAACAGTAGCCGTCAAACCAGAACACAGTAATGGTTGCACACTACTGCTCGACGGATGAATATCTGACAAAGGTGTGGTACTTTCCCAGGCGATCTCTTGCAGAAGAGGCCTCCCACTACAAAAAAAATATATTACAATATTTACAGAGTACACACTGGATATTAAGACTGATGGCTTGTTCCCACCTTTTTACGCAAGTGTACTTACCTACCTAATTCGGCCGCCATCGCTCTTATTCACAGATCCCTGATACGAAAACAAGTGTATCTAGGTAGGTACTTATAGGGACCAAAAGAAGCTATAGCTTTTTATATCTCGTTTGTATGTAAGGTCCCAAGACCTGTTCTCACTTGACAACGACCCCTCTCACCAATAGAGGGCCGACACGGCGCGATTGGGCGCGTCCTGCTGATATTTGTTTCTTTCTTCTACATTGTATTAATGACGGTTGTTGGAAATTGTAATGGTTACATGAGTCTCTATACTTTCCGTCTTTGAACTACTTACTCGCTCATTTAGCACTTTGAGACTTTGATTAGCGTTAATCATGTCTTAATAAGTATAACATCTAAAAGTTTGAAGTTGCATACAATTGTTTCTTTTCTATTTATGGTACTTTCTTGAAAACAAATAGTTCATCAAATTGTAAAAGCTTCCATAATTGTTTTGTATCGACCGTTATCTCTACATTTTAATACTTATAAAGCAAACAAACCAAGCATTAAGCAAAGCAGTGCCAAGCAGTAGTGTGCAAACATTTCTGTGTTCCGATTTAAAGGGCACTGTTTCCAGCGAAATTACTGGGCATATGAGACTTTAGAACCAATGTCTCAGGGTGACGAGCGCAGTGCAGTGCCGCGAAAGATTATGCAATGCAAAGTTCTGGGTGGTGATGTAACTGTTATGGGCAGGCATAGCACTTACCATCAGGTGCATCTCGTTACTAAGTCAAATAAAACAAAACTGTTATAGAAGATAATTTTACCATAAAATTCAAATAATATGAGAAAGAAGATAAGTTGTGTATTTTTAAAATATTGCTTTAAAGGTTTATCCGTTAATTCCATCTGTGGTTTAATGAGCAAATTAATTGGTTTGCAAACGGCTGCCACTGCTTCTATAATTGCCGGGACCGGTTTGAAGAGAACGTTTTGTGTTCTCAGAGCTTTAAATGAAGAATTAAATCTGCCCAAGGTTGGTGGTGCAACATCCTCATAATTAGTTGCTGTATATCCCTAAAAGATGATGCGTCGCCATAGATCTGATGTTTCCTAATTGGAGCACATTTCTATACAAGTACAAGTTAATGAATTATCGCCTTAAGTGATTACAGGACGCCTATGTGCAGGTATTAAAATAATATCTTAACTAGGTAACACCCGGCACAGTCGCCAATAGTTCGATTATGCACCACACCGGTCATTACGAAGGCATTACCATAGGATACTGCTTAGGGACTATTACTGCATCGTATATTTAGAGTTAAAATAATGAGAGGGTTCGCACCTGTCATTCGCTAACAATAATGATGTAGACGCAGGTAGGCATTATGATATTAAGTTTACGGAAAACATTAATTAGGTACAGAAAAATAAGTAACGGGTTAGCAGTCTATCCTGACTTCCAGTGTTATCTATAAAGGTGTTCTCAGTAAAGCCGTGAGAAATAAAAAACATCCCACCACCAATTAGTCCAACCTATATCTCTATATTCCAGAATAAAAGATAGTACTTAAAAGTGTATCTTTCCTAAGTCCAACTAACTTGGTAAAAAAAATTAATGTTTTAATTATTAACATAACTAGGTATTTGAAATGAAAACTTTTTGATGCTTGTCACGTATTTGAAAATTAAAATATGTATTCCACGCTGTAAGGTGTTACCTCCAAATGTCAATGGAGCCAGCAGCGGCTCGCGCACGCACCGATATGTTCGCTATTAATGCGAAATAACTATAATTTAGCTGCTAGGTGTACTTGCAGCGTTTGGTGCCAACCGCCAGCTCTGGAAAGGCGACGGAAGCCTGTCACAGGCGCAATTACAGTACCGAGAATTACCGAGAATCGGCATTAGTTCCAACTATTTATGTATGTAAAATAAGAGCAACCTCTCGTACGGGGAAACGACGATTGCACGCATCGCTCATTAAGCACTTTAGAGCAATTTGAGGAGAGGAGAAAAAGTCGGACGAACGCGGCACAACATCGCGTGGTCAATTAAAATGTAGCCGCGCACGGCTGCCGAGTGCCACTCCTCGGCTACGGAATAATTAAAGTAGCCAGTATCGAAGCTGACAACATTTTCGTAGTTTTTTAAACAGTGATCGGAAAAAAATACCAAAGACTCCTCGTCGCATTTTCACTTCACAAACCATAACTAGACGTCCTCTTCAAAACCGTTCTACTCTCTACGTTCTACTTTCGTGCCAACACTACATTATCTCGTAAGCACTTGTTGTGAGTTTACCGAGCGCTTCGATAAATTAATAATATTTATTTATACAGCCAAAACATCTGCAATAACTATCCATATTCACATTCAAGTCTGTTATCTACTTTCACGGCACGAGGAAGTAAGGAATCAGCATTGCACTGACTGAAACTAAATCAATAGTGAGACATGGAACGCGTAAGCATAATATATGTGTGCGTGAGTCAAACCAGCCTCTTGCATGAAGTTTCATCACTGCTTTTGTGCCAGTCCCCAACGGTACACCCGTGTACAAAACGCTGAAATAACACACCCGACTTGTTCTGAATTGCTCACATCCTCTGCCATCTAATAGCGCGACTTGTCGGCGTTGGGGACAAGTGGATATCGGCGCTAGACGAGTGGTAGCGGCTGCTTGACACCTTATTTAAGTGTCCTCCCCACCGATGAAATTAAATAGGTAGTTTACGCTAGAGATAATATCCATGGTATTCATAAATGGAGAGTAATATTCTAACAATTTTAGTTTTTGTAACGAGTGTGTACCAAATTAAATAACTCTTAGGAAGCGCTCGTTGCCATAATTTGACCGAGAGATCTTAACTAAGCAGCAAAGTTAAGGCATATTTAGTGACATAGGAACTATGAACCTTATATCTGAGCGCTTCTGTGCTTTGGAAGGCACGACCGTCTCATTTACAAATGGGCGAATGAGATATCAGAACAAATGAGCATCATAGTGACATTTCTTTATTGTCTCATTCGGGTACTACACGAAAGGGAAACCTAACCGTTGCAAAACCTTTCATATATCATCCAATACAAAAGTTGGTACTTACTCAAAGCTCATTTACCTGTCCATGATCGCGCAAGTCACGATGGTAGGTAGCTTAATAAAACAAATACTCATGGCGCATGGCGTCCATTTCATCCGCTAGACGGTGCCATGACTCGCAACTGGCGAGCGGGTCGCTTTGAAAGGAACCCTGCGCCTACGCAGACCCTACACCTTGGCATGAGCTCGGAACAGGTTTGTTGACTCGTATACTCAATTTTAAGCACCATAATTGGGGTTGGAGTATGGGTCGAGGACAAATGGAAAGATTGAAACGATTGTTTTATTTGAGTAGTTTTGCATTTTACTGATTGTAATCTGATTCTTATCAGACAAAAAGTGTTAATGGGCTGAAAAAACATAAAAATAATTTATCGTAAGTCATTTCTTTATATAGATCGTAATTTTATGACATTTTTAATGTTAACATAAGTAGGTACATTAAATAGCACAGATGTAGTAGTAAATAATTTTAAATTAAGGGTAGTCAACAAATAACTTACACAACCTCAACTAAGTACCTTTTCCCGAGCACATTAGTTACTATTCCAGCAGTTAAACAAAGCTCTGATGCGAGCTAATTGTACCCGTCCCGGCGAGCATCAATCACGGCGCACGGAACAACGAAAACACTGTTAGTTTTGCCGCCGAATTATTAATTACATTCCCACAAAAAACTCACACACGACGCCGAAACGCATAAATTTCTTCCTTTTTCACCGCACAAAGGACCGGCGCCCTACAATATAACGCTAAATAGATTAGCCGCCCGACACGGCCGTCGTGGCATAATTTTTGGCGCCAGTAGTCCTGCCTTTAGATTAAACTAATATGAAAAGGAAATTGAGTAGAAAATGGATGAAGGTTCTATGTGTCATTAAGGATTCGTTGCGGTCCGTGTCGGCGCTACCTTTATTTATTTGACTTCATTTAATTGAATTAACATTTTGGGAAGTTTATGAACTGCCGATAATGTCTTGGAACGAAACAGAATGGCCGTTTTCAGGTAATAACAATCACGGTTATGGGACTGATATTGCTTTATAAATAATTTAGATGGTTACTGATTTTATTATATTTTGTTGTAGTAAAAACAAAACAAAATTTATTAAGATAACGAGCAGGTAGACTCTTTTTCCCTTCGTTTTATAATTAATTTTAACGTAAATAAACATCAACAAGTCTGGTTATAGTTAATCCGTTCCATCCAAAGTTTGTCTGGGAGAGATTGCTGTTTAGCAATAAGGCCGCCCATCGTACCTTTAGTTATAAGATGTTTTTACTTTTGCTTGTATGTCTTGAAGTGCAATAAAGAGTTGTAAACATATAGTTAGATTTTTTTAAACTATCTTGGTTTATTCTACAGAGAGCACAGTTTCCGTTTTTTTAGATGCTTATAATGTAATATTAAGTTAACTGTAACTGTAACTGTAAATCAGTTTCAGATTTTATCATAAGTTTATTTTTTTCTGCTGTACTTTATTTTAAGACTGGTAGGTATTTCTATAATACATCTGTAAAATATTATCATGCATTATTAAATAGTTTAAGGTCCCCCCCTCAAAGCAGAAATCATCAAACTCCATTAGTTATTCAAAGCCACGAATATGATGAAAATCCCATAACATTTTCTCGCATGGCGTGAGATATTTTCCGAGAGGACGGGCGCGGGGTCATTTGGACCCGGCGAGGCTCGCCATGAATAGTAATAGAGGTTAGGGCTCAAGGGACGACGTTCTGGATCAGTGTTGCCAGAGATAAGTATCTTGATTTTCCTTTAAATATTTTCTTAAACGTCTAAAAATCTTTATTTTATCCATCCACAAAAGAAATTTTACAATTCCACCAATGGCTTAACTTAGTTTGATAAGATTTAAATAATTCTATTAATTAATATTAGTAAAAATGAAACTGATAAGTAGAGCATAGACGTCATATTATGTCCTGACTTAAAAGTTATTATTAATTATATAACTATTCATATCTATTGGAAACTAGTCTCTATTCTGAAGTCAGTTCGTAAAATACTAGTACCAACTTTCTACCAAATTTTAGTAGCTTCTCTAAGGTCTGGCAACACTGCAGCTAGTGCTTCTGGGAGTCGACGCAGCCCTAGCGCGGGTAACGTGCCGCTTATGGTCCGTGCTAAATTGACAATCGCCCCGGGGTCGACAATATCCCCAATACCCAAGGGTCATCGTTGGACCCCCGTTACTTGCTAACGTAACATTTCACGGGTTAGCTTTTTTGGAAAGGTTTGCTCTTCAGATTATAGTTCCTAAGGCGTGAAATGTGTTCTATTAGTGGGTGTAGGTGGATATTTGTGGGTTGCATATTAAAGTTCATGGTATAACTAACTAGTTAGTTTTAACTTTACCAAATAAGAAAAGTACTAGGTACATCGAAAATTGGGATAGTAGTAGCTATACGAGTAGATCAGCGGTGATGAGCTCGTTTGTAATCGATCAAGATTCAGAAAGGAATATTCCCACTTTTCAGTGACTGTTCAAAAGCATTTGCTTAGTTAAATGGACAGAGCCTATATGAAGGTTTTAGGCTAACGTGTTCACTGCTGAAAACACTACTGTGGTGTTCTTCATAACTTGCCGCTAGTGCGCGAAAATACAACTGTGATGTTAGCTGTATCGGAAAACAACGGTGTGTGCCTGTACCCGTGGCTAGGCAAGAAAATCGGCTCAGCAGTCGAAGTGTTAACTAAGAACTGACTTTTTGTTCTGCGTGAAATAGAGATTAGAAACTTCTAACCATACTAATAATAACCTACTTATATGTACTATACGATACAAGTATCATATTAATAGATGTACAAGGATATAGATTACCTTAGTTTCATTCTTAATTAAGTAATCATCCTGAAAATACTAAAATTAAAGTCTCAAGAAGGTTATGCCGGTATCTAAGTGTTAATAAGCTGGTGGACCCGGTGCCAGCACCCAAGCGGGGTTAGAGGTGCCAGACTCACATTCATGAGCAGGTCCGGTGAGGAGGATCCCTTTCCGCTCATGTCTGTCGGGTCGGTGGCGCATGTCACAACACTACACTCGCGAGGCAGCGCAGGCGGCGCGGGCGGTCTGCGTGCGCCGAGCGGCCGCGACTGCCGCGATGCCGGCCCCCACCGCCCGCGATCCCCACCGCTACCGGCTGCCTCATTTCTCACTATAATTTGCGTGCTGCTCGTTTTTTACCATTATTACTCCCTCGTTTTGTTTTACGTATTATCGAGTGCATCCCGCTCGCACCGGCCGCGGCCGCCATGCGCGCCGAGCCCGCCCAGATAATCGCCGCGCGCAATTACGCCTGCCGAGCTGTGACGCGTCGCTAACTACTCACGCCATCTAGTGTCGGGAGGCGACACTGAGCTGCACGACTTACTGCTTCATCTCCTAACACGTGCAGTTAACTTATCCACTAGTAGGATGTGGCGGGTTTTGGTCTAGTCACTACACAAAAACCTCTACACAAAACACTGTTATTTTTGACAACAGATCTTGTGTGATATGAAAAAATCAAACATTTGAAAAAATACCAAATCACGCTTAACGTAAGGTTAAATATTTTATAACTCGCTACGCCCCGCGGTTTCATTCGCATTGAGTATTATCACACTGAAACCGTGTTTTTTACGGGATAAAAGGTATCCTATGTAGGAAACTATTTGTGTGCTAAATAAATTTCATCCAAATCTCTCCAGTCGTTTTTGCGTGATTAAGTAACAAACATCCGAACATACAAACTTCCACTTATAATATAAGTTAGTAGGATTAAAGGACAAGAAAAATGTATAATTCACATTATTATGTATTATTCCATTTTGTAAGTTCACAACATCTTATTTCCATCAGACGATGATTTTTAGTCAAACACAGGTCAATAAACTAACTAAATTATAATGTATTCTAATAGACAAAAAATACATAAAATATAAGTTTATCCACATGTGCTGTCTCATTTTGTCTGATGCGAACTCAACCTTATATTGAAGCCGGACCTCTAGATCCATGTCCTCTTAAGATGGATAAATCGAATATACTTCGTAGCATTGCTTTACTAATAATCTCAACCATAAGTACCTTAAGGAGGAAGGAGTTAAGTATTGCCTTAACTCCTTCGAAAAACAAAATCTTAGCATTTAAACTAAACAGAAATATGTACTCATCTCCAGCTTTTACCAAATCAGTTTTCCTAAAAAAAAAAGCGCCAAAAAAAGACATAAACGGGCTTCTTGTAGCTCGACGTAGCGCCGTAGCTTATGCGTAGCTCGTAGCTCTGATACACACTTTTTAAGTAATTCGTTCGGTTACAAAATGTAAGTAGGTACCTACTTTAATTATTCAAAAAGCAATTGAATACGGTAACGTGGGCGTTTTCTTTACGCAATTTTGCATTTTTTATTTCCTAACGCAATCGTGGGTTTTTGCCCGTAAACTACGCCTCTCAAATGCGATGTAAGCAATATATTTTTATATTAGAAAATAATTATCTAAAACAAAATAACATGCATTTATAATAATTGCTATAATAATACATAAATTGATTTAGTCATAATTGTTTCCTAGACTTATTAGAACACGTAACATTAGAGTTTATCAATTCATCAGTACCGCACCCACGCGGAAAATATCTCATTATTTTTTATGCTATATCAAAATACATTATTTAGTAGGTGCCAAATGTTTTTAGACAGTAACTGTAACTTTATGGCCTCGATACCTATCGATCAATATGTTAATATCAGAAATTGAATGATGGAGCCCCGCCCACGACGCAATTTTGTAATTGGTAGGTAATGTGGTAAGATCAAAGTTCAAATTACGGCTAGGTATAAGTATAAAGTATTATTTATAGATATGCCTATTCGTGTTTTTATAACTGTACAAAATTATTCAAATTATGACCTGAATGCTAAAATTATCTTTGGAAATATGATATTATTATTCTCAATTTTTAATTTACAATTTGAACTATATAATTTAATGTTATCCTGTATCTATCGCTATTGAAATAAACTTTCAGGTTTCAAAATGAGACAAATTAGTCTAGGTATACGTAATTTAATTTATTTCTGTAAAATGAACAACTTTAATTTCTATAATACAAAGGCACATGTTTTTACAAACTTAAACTGTACATCTATCTGATAGACGTCACAATCAAAATATGGTAACACAAACCAAATAAGAACAGTCTGAAATGCATTTTAGAACACAATAATGTTTTTCACAACACCAGAGTTATTACACTTTCCTATCACCTAGTTATTTACACTTCATGCAAAGGAAACGGTCCACAAATGTATATATTTACTGTCCCAAAGCTACGGGCGGTTGAAAGTTGTAATGCCCTTGAAATACAGCATAGTTATCTTTAGTGGCGCATTGATACGTACTAATCGGAGTCGGATATTGCTGATACGCTCTGTGATCTCTCATAGGAGCATGCGCATACAAACCATCTTGTCTCATCTCCGGGTACCAGCCGGTCATCATTCCACTGCCACTGAACATTGCACCACTGTTATATCCGGTCGGAGCACTAGACACGACTGGAGCCGGCGCAACCGCTGCGTAGTTCAAAGAAATCGGCTTAGGACCAACACTTGTAAATGGCACTGTTCCGTAGTTAGCACTCCCAACTGATGACATGGAGGCAGGCGGAGGCGCTTGCGTTGCAAGAGACTCGGCTTTCTTCTCAGTGCTAGGAGGTGAGGCCGATCCTTCCTTGTCATCTTCCTTTGTCTTCTTACTTTTTCGTGTAATATTCGCATGAGTCTTCACATGTTTCGCGAGGTGGTCCGATCTCATGAAGCGCTTTGTGCAGAGCTGGCAAGAGAATCTCTTCTCGCCGGTGTGAGTGCGAAGGTGTCGTTGTAACTCATCAGAGCGCGTAAACCGCTTGCCACAGAACAACCAGTTGCACACGAACGGGCGTTCCCCAGTATGCCAGCGGAGATGCGCTTTCAGATGAGAAGTCTTGCCGTAGACCTTTCCACAGCCGGGGACGTGACAGACGTGCTCACGCTTGGCCCCGTCTTTGCCGTAGTTCGGGCCGAAGCCGGCGGCTTCGGTGAGGCAGTTGGGGCAGCGGCACTTGGCGCAGCGGCGCTGGAGCTCGCGAGCATCCTCAGCTGCCGCCGCGGGCGCCGGCGGCCAGTACGCTGGGTACTGCGGGTACGGCGGTAGCTCACGCCAGCCTGCCGGGCCGCACCACGCTCCTGAAGATGCACTACTGCACGAAGACAGATCTGAGGCAGGCGACAGAGTATCTCCGCGCCCGTAACCGCAACCATAACCAGTCATCATATTCATCATCTGCAACAAAGTAGAAAAACAATAAAATAATGCTCTACAAACCTGCATTCAGTCTTTGATTTTAATATTCATTGAGTTTTAACACTCTTAATTTTCCGCTGTATTTGAAAGGAAACAATTAATTTTACACAATATTCAAATACAAATTTAACATCACTTTAATGGTTCAAAAATGTAACAAGAACGAACGACAGCACAACAATTTTCACACTCCACTGGACAACTATAAATTAAAACTACTGCAGATTTAATGACGGGCCAAACGAAATTGTTTTCACGTAAATAAAGTGTCAAGTTTAATATCCCTCGTGGGCGGGCGGACGGACCTGTTGAGCGGGCGGCTCCACGTACTGCATTTCCGGCTTCGGTGGTGACAACGTAGCGAGACTGTGACTTGCGATAATTACAGGGCGCGCACCGCTCGCGCCGAGACGTTTTTAATAACTGGCTTGGAATAGACGTAACGAGCGGTTGTCACCTCTCCCCCCGCACGCCCGAGGCGCGCGCGCACCCCTGCCCCGCCGGCCCCGGCGCAGCCTCCGACACACCCCTCCCGACCCGTGAGTTATGAGCTTACCAGTTCCTTACATCTTTTCATACTACCTTTAACATCATCTGTGCCCTTCTCCATATGAGAATGAAAGCCGCGAGCGAGACGCCACGACTCTCAAAGGTTATGTTTACATTCGCCCTGTCTACTTCACTTGGAGCTTAATCGTTTTGTCGTTATTAGCTGGCGATGAACACGTATTTATTCAGCAAATATTTGGTTAGGATTAACACTTGACATATTGTCCCTTTATTTACGAAGTAATCCCATTTGCAAAAATGTAGAGTCGCTCTACGATTTCCTACCTTACACGTGTAGTTTTTAAGATATTGTGTAATTGGTTTTAAAGGTAGTGCGGAATTTTTTGTTCAAGTAGGTACATCACTTTTCAGTATTTATCATCTGATACAAGATAAGATCGTCATTTACTTTTAGATCATTAGATTTGTTAACAAATCGTACTTAGTACCTACTCCTGAATTCTCTTAAATTGTGGTCAAATACATAACGTAAATCGAACTATTTTTTTGGAAAAAAAATTGCCATACCTTTTATATTTTGCATCCTTTTACATAACGAATATTTTATATTGTTGCGCGAATGGAGGAATAATATCTAAAAATATTTTTTAATCTGGGTATGAACCACGAAGGTCCCCCTTTAGTTGTATTTTTTTTACAAACATTAAGTGGTGTTTCGGTGAGCGCATCTCTCTTATTAAACTTAGCTATAAGTAGGTAGATATTGTTTCTCCGTTTTGAAGTTCCCAGCCTCTTAATGTATTTAATTTTTTCTCTATTTCGGTCGGCAGTTCGCGGCGGAACATGATTTATGCATATTCGACCGAAACCTTTAATTACAGGTTGTTAAAATATGGCAGTTTGTTAAATCGTTTCTCCGGCTTTTGTTTTATTAAACACCGCGCTCTTAGAAAGAGCCACGTTCTTCCTTTCCTACACTGATGTTGTGTGTTTTTTGTCTTAATTACTGTTGCTTTCGAAGCTTTTGAGCTTGGAGAAGGTGGTTTGTCTAATTAACGTTTGATATTACAAACTTTAAGTTTATCTTAATGTGAATTGTAATAATGACAGCTAAGGAGGTAACGAACAATCTAGACTAGACCCATATTTTCTTTGCCCTTCAATAAATCTTTGTTTTCTTTGATTCGTTTTTTATGGGGTTTTTTTTAGGCTTATAATTAAATACATCTTCTTATTATTGGCAATTTATAAATAAATTGTGTCATAAATAGATACTTAAGTAGGTATATCCATAAAGCTCGGAATAATTCTAGCAAATACAACTGTGTAGTCCGAAAGACAACTGCCAAGAACATTAAAACCGTTGAAGAATGTCACGGCATCGCACAAAACATCTTTGTCCGAAACACTTGCTACTGTTAGTTCTGAAATCCATTACCTTCAGTTGCATACAAACTAACCTGTCGACAACTTTACGAGAGTGAAGAACAATGCTTCGACGCTGGATATCGATCCTGCACCAGACAAAAGCCTATGCAGCTACTGAGCTACTGTGTTCCAGTCGGTAGATAACAAAGGCCACATGCAGGGCACAATGTAGGCTACTAATGTACTATGATCGGTCTGCTAGACCATAAATCTTAAGGGACAGTGTGCTGCCGAGTTTTTGTAATGCGAGCTCAAAAAATACGTCCCTTGGTCAGTCGCTGTCTACGAACATGTTCCGAGGATATATGAGATGAATGGCTCAAATCGTGTCTCATGCGCTTGTTTCGGTCTATCCACTAGACAAAAACCTCTAACACGAAACGTTGTAATTTTTGACAACGTATCTTGTTTGCCAAAATCAAGAAACTAACTATTCACAACTTTCAATGTTCAAAATGTATCCGATCACACACCACGTTACCTAGGTGCGGCTTTCATTCTAGACATAAGTATTATATGTATGTATAGATGAATAGATATTCTATGTTACGAATCCGGATTAGTACCTACCGATTAATATTGCAAAAAATTGCAATACGTACGACCCAGCGCGCTTCATATCCGTCCAGCGTGGATATTTTACACTAATTACTGGTTTCTGGTATCGTGGGCGGGTAATTGGTCCTTCTTATCCACTTCCTGTGCTTTGGGCGCCCGTCAATGGGCCTAAAATCTCAAAGAAGTCAAAGACTGTTCAGGGTACGGTGTCAAGTTGCACCATTGTGGGGCAGCCAGCGAGGCACCCACGCTATCGGTGAATCACTGCATGATCTCAATGTGCAGGGTTGAAAAAAACATTTTTATTGCAAGCACCGCGTGGGAACCGGATTTGCAAATATAGAATTTACAGGGAAACTCCAACATATCCTACTAATATCGTTAAAAAGTTTATATTTGGATGATTTTTACTCAATACTCAACGCGGGTGAACTACGGGGCCTACCTAGTATCTTTTACAAGTCTTTGGGATAAAATGAGTAAAAATCACCTTATCTGTAAGGTATAGGCCTTAGCCTTGGTAAGTTAGGTAGATATGTACTACTTGCCTACTCGCCACAGGTGTACTATAGAAACAGTTAAAAGCTAGATGGTCTGTAGTTAATAGCGTATTCACAAAACCTTGGAGTGGCATGAATTGTTGGAGAACCAAGGATAGGTGTTTGTAGACCAAATAGGCGATAAATCCTAATAAAAACTTTGATAAAACGAAATAACCTCATAAAGTTTCACATTACATTGAACTTAAAAAGCTACATTTGCACGGCATTTAACTTTTTATTGAAACTTGACACCTACAAAGCGCTTGCAGCGCGCAGGTTGCGAATACGATTTCAATTGCTATTGTATCGAAACGGATGGTTGTGTTATCTGATCGGAATTCCGCTTAGTTTCCTATAAAACTTACGGCATCGTCGTCTTGTCACTCAGTCAAATAAAAAAAATCGACCAAGTGCGAGTCGGACTCGCGCACGAAAGGTTCCGTACTATGATCTATAAAAACGGCAAAACTATTTTAATTTAATTATTTATTTTTAAAGTGAATATACACCTAAATATTCTGTGAATATTTCAAGCGTCTACCTGTTGCCGTTATCAAAAACGAGCAAAAAAATCACGTTCATTATATGAGAGCCTCTTTAAATATTTATTTTCTTTTATTTTTTAGTGTTTGTTGCTATAGCGGCAACAGAAATACATCATCTGTGAAAATTTCAAATGTCTAACTATCACGGTTCATGAGATGCAGCCTGGTGACAGACGGACAGACAGACAGACAGCGGAGCCTTAGTAATAGGGTCCCGTTCTACGCTTTGGGTACGGTACCCAATAAAAACATCATACTAACTTTACAAACTTACTTAGTATTCGGTAACTAGCATTTTCCACAGCGCTACGCAAGCTGGCTAAGAAAGTGGCGCCGCGCTAACTGCACCAATAAGTTTGCTGATCCGTGAAAGAGTGAAGATCGGTTCTGCTATTGTGAAGGTGTAACAAGATCACCGAATGTACCTGTTCTTGACAAAGAAGAGCACAGGTTTGTAGATAGCCTTGTAAAGGCATTGAATATGGTTTTTACGTTAATTAAAATACGGTAGCTTGCTTCTTTTGTTGTAGTACCGTCAATTAAAAACCCGCGTGGATTGTTTCGCGCGCTTATTAGAACACTTTCTGTCACTAAAACGAATTTAAATTTTGACTAATTGACAAGACGAGCATGTCGTTCACCTATTGATAAGCACTACGCTTGTCCATAACAGTCACAGCACTACCCAGAACCCCGCATTGCATAATCTTGCGCTCTAAAGTCTCATATACCCAGTAATGTTTGCACACAACTACTTGGCGGATGAATATCTGGCAAAGTAAAGAACTAATTCCGAATATAACAGAATTAATAAAAATGGATCTTTGACAATGGAATGGACTGACGACGTTCAAAAGAGATAATTCAGACGAAAGGGGCATTTGAATTTTCTTTATCTCACTAATATTATAAAATGCGAAAATTTGTCCTCTCGTCACGCCGAAACGGCTTAACGGATTTTGTTAATATCTGGTATACAGATACTTCAAGTCCTGGAATGGAACGTAGGATACTTTTTAACCAAAAAAAAAAAAACGATTATACTGTGGGAAAATAGTTAACGCGGGTGACATCGCGAGGCGCTGCTTGTATATCATATAGTACGGTACTTACGCCAAATAATAGGTAAGTAGGTACTAGGTATTATTTTTTACTTCTCTACCCATTTATATGTTCGCAAAAAAAAGTTAGTAGAGCTTTAACCGGCGTCAAAAATGTGTCATCCTCACATCGTTCCGAATCAGTTGTGTAAAACAAACTGCTCCAAAAATAGTTTTTACAGGCATTTCACTGATGTGGAGTAATTTCGGCTGTCACTGGTCAGAGAAACCGAGCTTTTGAAGGGCGCCGCGCCGCAACGGGGCGCCTGCAATACGCGGAATTTCTTTACCTACGCGTATATTTTTTTGTGTCTGACCGATTTTCGAGGGACGTAGGCTATAAACTGACTTTGTTGTATTTTTGTGCCAATCTCGATGTTATAAATGACAGGGCAAACAAAGTATCAATGAGTAACAAAGAATTGGAAGCGATATTTATTTTATTTTATTAAAGAAACAGGACAATGTTTGATACTGGCTGCGCCCCGCGGTTTACATGTGTTGATTATTATACCACAGGAACTGTAAATTTTCACGGAATAATAAGTATCCTATCTTCTATTCCAGGACCTAATGTACCTGTGTACTAAGTTACATCAAAATCCGTTCCGCCGTTTCAGCGTGAAGAGGGAACAAACACGAACACACAAACGAATACTACTACTGCTGAATACGTAGTGTTAATATATTATATTCAGCCTCAATAACACGTTGATGCAAAACTGGTTTTTATATTTGGGCGCCATTACGAACCATGTGTTTTCCAGCACTGGCGTGCCCTGTGTGAGCCGCACTATAGTAGCGCCGCGTTAAACACACACGTCTGTGTTTCGCCGCACAGCCGGCACGTAAACTGCGCTGACACAACAGGTGTGTTTTCCCGCACTTGTGTAACGGTATAAAAAACACAACGTCTGTTTTCAGCAGTCAACGTGTTATTCAATATAGAAGCAAGATCTGGTATCTGGTGGATCTAGTGATCTGGTCTATATTAGCTACTTTAAAATGAAAACAACTAGGTGAAGGCTCGAAAAATTTATTACAACACACGTCACAAGACATACATTTGTACAACTCACGTTCCACATTATTACAGCAACGACTACTCGCATAGCTTGAGGAATGTTTTTTCTCACACAAGTATCTTTTGACTGAATCTAAAATTAAGAATTAATTATGACTGAAAGTATCTCTACAAAACTTGTTAACTATAAGTAGATTAGCAGAGGTTTAGCGTGAAAATAGAAAAATAAGGTGTGGACAAACATGTATTTTTAGCGCATTGAAATAAGAGAATTGTGTATAGTCTGAAAAGCTTATTAATTGATTTTTTTCAAGACAATTAGTTCAAACTCCTGAATGTCGAAGTTTACAATGCTTGTAGTACATAACTATTGATAATACATTGTAATAATTAAATAACTTTAATGTGCACTATGTAAGTTATAAAACTGAGTAGAATTTCATCCAACATACATAGCAGGAAGAGATTCAGCTAAAAAGTGCTGTCAATTCAAAAGTGTAGCATTATAAAAGCTTAATTAAAATTTTCACTAAAATATTTTTCATTGTCCCGAGGACAAAACTTATCGCTTATTATACTATTGCTTGCGGTAATCAAAGGACATGCCTCTCTTAATTACAATAAATTCATGAATTAAACAGTTCATATACAATAAATACCCAATTGACGGTATTTGTTTGTATACATAATTACCAATGTGCAAATGTAAATATTTCATTTTATATATTTTTACTGAATAGTTACTTCTTACAAATATCTATTAAAGTCACTTTTATAAAATTAATTTCGGTACAGTTGTATGGCTGTGATGGGTATGGTATGCCCTCGCAAAAAAGGGATATTAAATTCCAATTTAAGTTTCATACAATAAATAGGATATAGGTACAGGGCGTCCCACGGATATGCCACATGGGGGGAAACTACCTTTAATATTGTAGATGGAACATTTTGTTAAAGAAGCCATTATTTGAATTTAAAAAACAATTTAAACTGCATTTATAGATAGCTAAATAATTACATGGTTGAACCAGGAATCGAACCCGTTACACGAGAAAAATAATCACCCTGTAGCTGTATCATACAGATCGAAAGGCTTCATCATAAGGATAATTTTTTGCTAAATAACATAGTGTCAGAAATAGAAGAAAGACCATGAAATTCAAATAATGTCTTCTTTCAGTAAAATGTTCCGTCTACAATATTCAAGGTAGTTTGCCTCCATGTGACATATCCGTGGGACGCCCTGTATAAAGAGAAACCAAAATATTTGCGGCACAAGTTGTGTAGGAACCAAACTCTTGATAAATAAGTGTTGAAAGACATGTTACACAACAAAGTAATAGAACGTTAGAAAACTTAACGAACATAGAACATTTTATTAAATATACTATTTATAACTCGGCTTTATATGAAGTCTTACATTGGGTCCTCATTTTGAGATTACTAAATATTCACAACTTCCAATTCGATAATCAATAAATAGCTAAAACTGGTTTACGAACAAATTCAATGAATTTAGAATACAAAACGGGATAAAACTATTTTATACAAAATATCTAAAGGATAACTTACACTATTTGCCTGATTCACACTTTGATTAGTACACTTTTTATATTGAAATATTTGTCACAAAGTATTTTCAATTGACACGACGCAAATAATAATTACAATGGTTTGTGGAATTTAAATTCATATGTCGCTCATTTCATCTGTTCAACGAGAAGATAACACGATCTTGTCGCATATGAGCAATGCGTATGGATGAGCAAAATGGCGCCTTGCAACTTCATTTACTGGCGACAACCAACATAAATAACTTGAAGTAATTTCTAATCAAAGTGTATGAGTGTTCAAACTGGCGTGGCTTACAATGACGGTGGCATCATTAATGTACGGTATCGCATATTTAAAGTACTTTTTAAATTAAGAGCCATAGTAAAAACGGAAAAGTAAATTACCTTCATACAAAGGTCCCAATGCGGCTTGTGTGTGTACTAATGGCCCTTGTGTGGCGCGCTGTACAAGACATTTGGTAAGGTTCTGTGAAGAGAACCGACTATTTAGTTTCTAATGTAGTAACACTTTCAAGACTCAAAATAAATTCGTCGCTTTGATGGAATGCAGCAAACGCGAGTGTTTGTTAGGCGCCAACTATATTATAGTATATTCACTTTACAACGCGGATACTATTGTTAATGTACATCGCCACCGCGTCAGCGTATACGTCACGTAATTGCCACCATCACCGCACCGCTATTGCGCCTGTCTGCACAACCCTCAATGCTCCTCTATACGATGGCTCATGAATCTCAAAGATGAATGGATGGGTTGTAGTGGATGGGATGGATGGATGGATGGACTCGATAACTATATTAGTAGCAGGTTAGGTCTTACGACTCAGTGTCGCCATCTATGATCTTGATACTAGTTTCGAAACAATCAAATTATTTTGTCAATACTAATTTAGCCTCACTTAACAATTTGCCACTCACATCTCAAATCCAACAATGTCCGCTTTCCAAGTGGAGGGCGAGTTCTAATTCCAGTGCGGGCACGGACCAATGTTTCTTGTAAAAAAATAATCATGTACGCACCTATCACTCGCTTTTCGGTGTAAGAAAACATCATGAGGAAACCGACATGCCTGAGAACTGTCACAGTGGCATGTGATTGACCGATCCAGATCCCTCGAGGTGGATTATAGCCTAGTGCTGAGTGAGACCGATGTTCAGCAGTGGGCGGATGTAGGTTGTGATGATATCAGAGGCTCCAATGTTGGACCTTATGTACCCATGACGTGGTAATAAACAGCCATGTTTGGTGATAATTTTAGAACAGCAGCAGAAATTCACCAAGCCAACGTATAGAGAAACTTTTAAAAACAAACCAGGTGTTTATTGTGTTCTAGTACAGCTAGCAACCTTATAACTCGTCTCGGAGTAGCGTGTACCGGTTCTTGGACGGCGCCAGCTTCTTGAAGGTCGATTCTGGTGGAGTGGTCACCTTCATATCTGTGTCTATTTGGTTTGAGTCGGGGCCATAGTGGAACTCTCTGAAAATTAACAAGAAATAGTTGAGCACTTGTATGGAATTGTTTATAACATAAACTGTATGTAGAGATTCGCACCAAGTTTCTCTTGGAAACTGCATGGGATAAAAAGTGCCCTAATTTTTATCAATGACTTCCGTTAGTGGGTGATGGATAAACCAACTGAACGTGAGATTGCGGATCATTTTCCGCATAGGACAAATTAATATAAGAAAGAAAAATATTTATTCCAACACAACTGCACACAACAACAAACAAAAAGAAAATGACACACATCGAAGATAATATTTGTATGTGTGAACCACGGGTATTTGCTGAGCCTGTATCATAGAACCATGTTTCTCGTATTTTTTGATTTCCTAGCTTGATACAGGAATCCGTAGGTCTATAAATGTGTGATCAAAAAGATATTAATTAAAGAAAAAACATGTACACACAAGCTTGGTTACTTCTATCTATCCTAGATTCTGTCTGAGAGAAGACTTCAGTTTAGTAATAGAAATGACTCAACATTCCTTTTTAAAATATATGGAAGAATCCCAATTAGAATTTTTGAACACAAGGGTTATGACTTGTCGATTTGACCTCGTCGTCCTATTGACCTTCTTCAATGCAAATGCTTAAATGTTTATAACAAAACAGCTGATAAAATACCTTTGCAAATATCTCTTAATTCTTATCTCGTTTACGTTACCAATCAAGGAGATAAGATCAAGCATTAGTGCCGTCACAGATTTATCAGTAATTCCTATTAAAACAATAAACACAAACAATTATCTACCTACATATTTGTTTTAATTTTATGAAAGCTGTTCTCAGGTTAACGTTTTGACATGATGTTTTAGCACTTATTGAGTTCTCATTTTAATGTGTAATTATTTTGACCTATGTTCACCTTTGTTTCATCCAAGGTCTTTATTTTTGAGGTGAATTCCGCGATTAGAGTCATTTTGGGTTGTAGTGCCCTTAATAGCTCTTTGAAGTTCTCACGAGTGCTAGGGCGAACGCAGACCGACGGTCTAGCGGCGAAGAAGGACAGCTTTTAGTGGCACATTGAGTCTGTTTCGCTATACTATTTACAGTCGTATCGGGAAAAACATTAAGTTGAATTTAAATTATTACTCAACTAGTCGCCTACTTCATCCATCTGCACCCGTGTAGTTACCTGTGTAGTTTCCCCGAGTACAAGTCTTGGAGGAACTGCTTCAGCGTGCCAGGGATCTCCATGTCATTGTAGCTGGGGAACAGGTACATGTGGCGGAACGAGTCGATCGCTATGAGCGGCAGGTCCGACGTGGACTTGCCGAGGTGGTGCAGCGGATGCTCGAAGCGAACGCCGTCCGCAGTCAAGAAGTTAATGTTTTCTGGAAATTGTTGAAGGATTTCGTTTAGAGGATGTCAAACGTAGACATACTATGAAAACAGAGTAATGTATACGAAACTACCTGTTAAGCTAGTCACATTGGTCGAAACTCCGTTTCGGCTTTTCAAATTCAAATTCCGTTTTTGCTTTTGGCATGTCACAAGAATATAACCTTTTATTCGTATGGAATATTCACAGAATTGGTGTTATTATATTATAGCCTCTATTGTACGCAAAGTACATTTTCGTTAGCGATCGTATATAATTATTGCCTGCCGTATAATTTGGCCACCATTATTTACTGTTATTAAACTTTCTAGTAACGCACCTCAACTATAGTCGTAGTAGTGAATTTTATAACCATTACTAATTGGTACCATTGACATACCAGTAACATTATTATATTTTAACGGCGTTTCGAATTGACTAGCTGTACATATGTTTGTTTGTACGAATTCATACACATATCAGAAATGTGAGGTAGAATTTGAATATTATGTAAAGTAATTATTAGGTACAACATTTTCCTGTTAGTTCTTTTATGACGTATCCTTAACTCGACCTGTAAGAGCCCCCACACACGACAGACTGAATGGTCAGCCGATAATTCAGTTGCATTCTAATTAGCATGAAGTTACCGCCGATAGCGAATCGTCATAACATGCACACTTAGTCACTCACTTACATCTTCCAGCGGCGGAAGCTTAGTCTCTAAGGTGTACCCACTTTATGGTGATTACGTAACTTCTACTGCAATCAATTTCGATCAACTAATTGTAACACTCATTGTCAAAACGTACTAACAGTGGCCACCCCAACTCAAGAGCAAATAAATACTTGTGGTGCCCTGTGCGGTAATCGAACTTGCAACGTCACGCTTCGCTGTTAGCTTATCATGAACTAAGACACGGGCACCGTCATATTTTAAATAAATATAACGTTATAAGTTGGTATACGTCGATTTAGCACGTACACGGTCCTTTGTTCATAATCAACCGTGTAATTTACCTACGCGTACAGTGTACATAATAGTCAGATTACCTTATCATACTCGTCTAGCTAACTAGACTGGCCATAACGATAAACCTTTTAACTTGATCACTTTAAAATAAACCATAGCGATTTGAACACACAGTTTAGTTTAAAACGAGAGACTTTTTACACGCTTTTGTATTTTAGGTGTTTGCATGGATGGTAGTTTGTTTAGATCACATCTTGTAAGGTTTTTTTTATAATATAAATATTTATTAAATTATGTTTTGCTAATACATACAACTAATAGTAGATGTCATGCTCATTTTGATTATAGTGCCGTATTGAATATGTTTATTAAAAATGGTTATCCAGAACATATACTTTTGTCTTTTTCACATGAACTCATGTTCTTGCAATGACAAATGAATTTGTTATTGAGCAACAGATGTTTTTACAACAGTGGCACTACATAGTACCGTACCTATACATATTGTAATAATACTACAAGTTTGCCAGTTTTTAGTAAGAAGTGCACACAGCACATTCAACAACACACCTAGAACCTTTTAGAACTTTCAGTAACATTAAATTTAATTTTCGACTGAGGGCTGAAGTTTTATTTAATTGCTGATTTACTAAGTGATGTTAAGTCATCTAACGACTTTCAGCACAGTTGTTTCTGAAGTGTCCTTTACAATTTCTTAGCCAACCTAAATGTGGCTTGCTAGAGCATTCCAACTGTGCCGGGTGTTTGCGGTTTGCATAGCAAAGATGCTTTTAAACCAACCCATGTTGGCTTTTATAATTTAACGGGTTAAATTAATCTTCTCTAACATTGGCCACTTCAATGTAGACTTCCTATGAGATCAACACAGATACTTACGTTTCTCAGACACCAATTCTCTAGATATAATATCTTTGTACTTTTTAATACTATCAGTATCAGATGGGTGATGGAACAGAATCAGGAACGGCAGTCCTTCCTCAGTCAACTCTTCAGCATTTTCAAAGGTGATTTCTCGGACCATCGGTATGCACTTCTGCTGGACCCAGGCATGGAGTTCGTCAAAGTTTGTTAGGGAACCCAAGTATGTCTCGTCTGCGTCGGATGATGTCTTTTTATCTGGCCTGAACACGACAATAGGTTGACCTGAAAAGGAAAACAGTTTTTTTAGGTCTATCTAGTACCCACCGGTTATCCTGATACGCAAATTAATATAAAGAAAGTGTAATTACACCCGCTTGATTGACACAGTTTATAGTATAAAATACTGTAGCTCAATATCAATAATTGCTAGATTGATCTAATGTTGATCATCTTGAGCTATTAGACCTACATGGCCGTCGCTGATCAAGCCATCAATGTGATACCGATTGTGTAAGTGTAATGACACCCTAAGCATGCCAAATCATACCTGCTGGATGCATTTGTTGTGAAGCCTCTCCAAAGCCAGAGTGGAATATACATTCGTCTTTAAGAGTTGCTGCCACCCTCCTGACAGTTTCATACTCTGGTTGGTCCCTTCTATCCATATACGCAATGATGTGCCTCTTATTCTCACTGAGGTCCAGCAGTTCTTTTATTGAACTAAATTCGATTATTGAATCAGTCAACTGCTTTTTTATGAAGTCTGCAAAAGCTTCTACGGAACGCTGGCCTGAAAAGAAAAATTAATTGTTATCTATGCTTGGTGATGTTTGGTAGACCAATCCATAAGCCATTGCTCAAGGGGATTCAAGCAACACCAGGGACAGAAGGTGTGAATAATATGGTTTAGTATATTATTACTGTCCAAAGTGTGTTAAAAAAATTTGGAAATAAAAATGGTGAACTAGCTTAAAAAAGCTTTTAATGTTTTATCTCAATTTAATTTAATTTAAGCCATGCACATAATAATATAATAGTTTTTTGGGGCCTTAAGGGGGGAAGATGGAAAAAAAAGTTGGATCTTTAAGGATCCAGCTTTTTTTGTGGTTCTTTGAAGATATGTTTTATATGACTTTTCACTGACTCTCAAGACTTTTCTCTGATATATTTACTGTAAAAAAGTTATACAAGATTTTGTTTCCATTGTAACATAAAAAATATATTCTATATCTCTCACCTCTATACTCTTTCTTGGCTGGCAATCCATTACGGAACAATTTTAACGTTGGATACTTAGTAATATGGAACCTAGTGGCAACAGCACCTTCTTTGTCACAATCTACTTTGCCCATGACAACTTTGCCCGTGTCATATGCAGCCTTAGTAACCTCATCGGCAGCATCGTCGAATATAGGCATCAACATATTGCTAAACTTACACCATTCGGCGTAAAAATTAATAAACACCACCTCATTGGAAGCTGAAATTAAATGTTAATAACATGATATTAGTAGTCATAAATAAACATATTCACAGCCTAGGAACTTTTTGAATGCACACTATTAATGATGAACAGGTAGGTAAGGCAGCAAAGCGTTAACACTTTCACTGCTGGGCCGATTATCTTGTCTAGACACGGGTGCGGATCTGCACACTTCATAGTGTTTTCCCATACAACAAACACAACAGTTGTGTTTTCCTGCATTTGCGGCAAGTTATGAAAAACAAGTTGTGTTTTTGGCACTGAGCGTGTTAAGTCTCTGTAGTCAGTGTTGTAAGAATGATGAAACCTTTCCAAGGCCTAGTTGTGGAAAAGAGCCCACACACCAAGTACCAAAAGACCTTTTCAGTTGGTAGAAATAGATGAAATAAATGTTCTACATATCACATTATATTTTTTTTAATGGATAAGCTAGCGCTGAGTCGCTAGATTTTTATTAGTCATGACAGATCTGTGACTTCCACTATAGTTTCTTAAATGTTTTAGCAATGCCATTCTATACTTTGTATAAAACATCACAATATTTGTAATTGAACAGGTTGTGTTAACCTATATTGCATTTATTAATATTCTTGAGTAAATAAATATTTTAATTTTTTTATGATAAGTAGAACTTTTGAGTAAATAAATAATTAAATATAGTTGATTATTAATTGCCTGTAATCGGGATTTATTTATATTGTTGGGACAAGCCCTGCTGATGGTTCACCTGGAGGCTAACCACATGCCGAGAGGTAATTGCCGAGAAGTACTTACCAACCAGACCTTGTTAACTGAAAACATATTGTACCTAATATCATACAACTAATTTGTTAGGGA
This sequence comes from Campaea margaritaria, assembly GCA_912999815.1. Lineage (NCBI taxonomy): Eukaryota > Metazoa > Arthropoda > Insecta > Lepidoptera > Geometridae > Campaea > Campaea margaritaria. Next base: position 5,267,163 of record OU538792.1, read on the forward strand.
TAGCAATACATATTTTATATAATTAGGCACTCGAATAGAAAAACATTTATAATTTTGGAGGCAAAAAATGTGAGTGTTGTTAATTTATTCATTGACTTACAAAGATAAATATAAAGGAATTATGTATGTCCAACTTCAAGTATAAATATTAGTGTTATGATAAATCCAAAAATAAAGGGACGACGGCGAAAAAAATTGGTTTATCCAGATTCACCAAAATAAAAAAATAATTCAGATAATATTATAGTAAAATAAACATTTAAGAACTGAACGAAACAATGATAGGTAGTTTAATTATGGAGGAAACTGCCGACTATTAATACCGGAATGTAACTTCGAGAAGCCGAACACGTAGTTTTCTAAACTCACCTAATACCATGTCTAAATTACTTTGAGTAATTTGCACTGCGCCGCTGTCGGTGGGGTTGTAAAAACTGTGGCACAACTGAAACATAACAACCCACGTTTGAATCGACTAACTAATTATTCATAATTCGCCATAAAATCAACAATCAATCGGATTTCTTCCAATAAATCGGTCACCCGTTCCGTGTCACATTCAAGCAGGGATATTTACAAAATCAACTCTTACCAATACAAGAACACATGCTGCAAATTTGTAAGTGAATAAATTAAGAGAATTCCAATTCATAGCGGAAGAATTGGCGGCCGAATTAACTTTGAAAAAGGAAAATGGTGCTTCGGAATTTCGGAAACCTATAGTGGCTAGCTGTCCTGTCACTATTGTCACATCGTGACATCAGTAATTAGCCGTCAGAGGAGACGTCAGTCGTCAGCTCGCAGTTGGCACTAGTGATGAGAAAAATCAAAGCAAGTAGTTGAGGACTAAAATCAGTGTATCAAATCGATTTAATGGTAGTTTTGTCAGATAATCGTCATAATATCTTCTGTGTGTGGACGGGTGGTTTGAGGACGATCTCAAAATTCAGCAGAGTTGACCCCTCTGACTGAAGTAGCGGCACAAAGTTCGTCACACACGCAGCTATAATATCTATCTATATATATAAAAATATTATGTTGGTTTCTGTAAGCTTCAAAAACTCAAAAAGTTCTGCACCGATCGAGCTGAAATTTTAGTATGATATAAAATCCACATCAAGGATTGTTTTTATCTATTTTTTCATCAGTGACATATCAGCGAATGTGCGAATGTGCCACAGCGAAGCGTGGCAAGGTACTGCTAGTATATTAATATAAATTATAGCAAGGCATATTACGATATATTTTTTATATATTGAGGTCTAATGAATATTTGCGCTGCTATAATTTATATTAAAATATTATATAGCTACGTGTGTGACGGGCTTAAATCGACCACCTCGAACATCCACCACCAACCAATAACGCTTGCTGTAGAGAAAGATTGAGTTTTTTTCCTTTTGACTTCGCACGAATAGTGCATTTAGCCAGTGTCAGGCATTAATCATTTTCAAGTTACTACCCGACTGCGTCAGGAGGGTTATAGTTGTTTTTTATAATTTCCAAAGCAGTCAAAACATCGAGTCTAAAATTCTAGTGAGTTTTAGACCGAACACAAAATTGCACGTTTTTTGGGTTTATCTTTAGGTTTAGGAATAGAACATAGAATAGGTACTTTTAATCTCGTCCCTGTAGGATACTACAGCGAAGGAAACCGCGGAGCGCTGCTTGTGGATAATATTTCACCAATAAATATTACACACAAGCAGCACAGAGGGTTTACTTAGGTACGTTTTGACTTTTTGCCCAAGCCACGAATAGACTGACCTTAGGGATATAATATGGGCTTAAAATACGATAAACAAAAAAAATATTTGAGTAACTTTTTATTGAAAGATAAGGCACTTATGTTTTCCGACATGTTTCGGTTACCAGTCAATACGAAGACAGATTTAGTAGCAGTAAATTTACTATCAATAAATATTGTATATTATTTTATGTCAAAGTTAAATTCAGATATTACTTCAAACCTGTAAAGGAAAATTAGTACATTTGTTACAATCTTTGTTATGTCACTTGAATGTTTTCAGTATGCTTAGGTATCATTAAAGGCTTAACACTTTCACTGCTGTGCAGATTTTCTTGCCTAGCCACGAGTGCGGCTCTGCACACTCCATAGTGTTTTGCCATACAACAAACACAACCGTTGTATTTTCTCGCACTCGCAGCAAATTATGAATAACAGGACAGTTGTGTTTACAGCAGCGAACATGTTAAGTTATTACATAAGTCAGTGATTTATTGTATAAAAAAAAGATATTTACATACATAAGTGTAAAAACTTTAAAAAACTATTTACTTAATTATTACAGTAACATTATAATATCTCAGAATAAGAACAATCTATAGAACAAAGATTTTTTAGTAAAACTTCCTTGGTCAAAAACTACTTGACTATAGCTTGAACAGGTAAGAAAACATCATTATTATTTTAATAAGTATGACTATACATTCAAGTAAGTAAATTGTTTGTGATTATAATATTAAATTAATATTTAAAAAAAGTCAAAATTCACAATAAAAAAACAAACGAAGTTCTGCACATTTACTTTTGACAATAGTTCTTATATCATGAGCCAGTAACTTTTCTCAAGAATAATCAACATGAATTATTGATATTAAAAAATACAGAAAAAAGTTCTTTCCCATAATAGGTGTCAGTAAATGTGGTGGACGGTTGTAGATAACTTATCATAACCTTATAAAATATCATTACTATTTTATTTTAAAAAATCGTACATTCTAGAATCTAGATACCTACTTAGCCATTTCCTTTTTCTTATGTGACAAAAAATCAATGATAAATTCAAAAATTCACAGGATCACCAATGATGCCTTCAATAATTATTACATAGTACTCTAATACACAAATAGGATCACTGCACAGGACGGTCATTGTATCATATTTCCCTTAACTATGATTTCATTATATAAAAATTACTGGACAGATTACATTTATACTTTAAACAATTTTCTTTTTCATGTTACTAAGTAACGAGACAAGCAAGTTGATCACTTGATGGTAAGCGCCACACCTGCCCATAACAGCTACAGTGCCACACAGCATCTGTTGTGGCACTGTACTGCGCTCATCACTCTGAGACATTGGTTCTAAAGTCTCGAATGCTCAGTAATTTCATTGGAAACAGTGCCCTTCAAACCGGAACACAGTAATGTTTGCACACTACTGTTTGGCGGATGTATGGTACTTCCACAGGCGGTCTCTCGCCGAAGAGGCTTACTACTACAACTTACATTTTAAAATTCTATGAAATCATAATATCATATTGCTATATTATTATGATCTCATCAGAATTTCTAAATACCTACTACAGATAGACTGATAACATCTAAAACAAATATTAAACAAACTAAAATAGGAATTAATTTGCATCTGCTAAAAATGTCTTTTATAGTATTACTTGTTGCTTGGTTTAATGACAAAAAGGTGTTAAATTGTTATGTTGTTGCTAATGAACTGGTCTTGCACTGAGAACTAAAGTACAATTAGGGTCATTTTGCTTTAGAGTAGTGATTGTACTAGCAGGTTATCTCCCGAATATCTTCTACGGTGGGTTTAAACAACAGAATACAAAATATTTCTCATTCGTGTGTGATGCAACCACTTCTAAGTGCAAGCACAGCTGCCAACATTTGGCATAATATGCCTAAGCACAAATACCTTAATTATTATAAAAAATTACATATTACTTTCGAGATTCTGTTAGCAGTCTATAAAAAGATATTCCAAAATTAAATTATTGTTAATTAATCGACAGGTAAGGGTTTCCTAAGTCCCGTCCCTTTCTTTTCTTTCTTGGGAGGTTTCTTTTATAGTTAGTAAAAAGAATGGTAGAATAATTGTATCACCATTAGCCCCAGGGATGTAAAAATGAATGGTTTACTGATGGCACTTCCACTCTGAAATCAGATAAAGACCTTAGGTTAATTTAATCAGAACAAGCAATAGGAAAGAGAACTTGGGCTTTTATTTGAGGCACAAAAAGTTAGTAACAAGTTAGGAGCTGTGGTTTAAAAAAGCTTAAAAACCACTGTCTACATGAAAATCAGGAATTAATTTCATCAATATGCAGACAATCTACAAAACATGTATTGTTCAACTTACGATAACATAGTAGTTGCACCGATCCCCAAGGCAGCAGTCAGAACACACCCAGTCCTGATACCAGATATGAGTACATAAAGGCATATTTCTCTGCCTTGTCGTAGCGCATTCAGACCTATTCGAACACCTCTTCGATATGTAGTATTGTTTCTTTGCTCCTTGAGACCAGTAAGGCATAGTTCCCCATTTGATTTCAGTCAAACATACATCTTGCCCATAGTCACAAGTCTTGATAGTTTTAACGCATTTCTCATTGTTATCATCCTGGTGTTCACAAACATAGCACTCGAGAGAGCAGACTGAAAAATACAAAATAAATCACACAGTAAAATAATTAAATAATGGGTTGTTGTTTTGCTTTTTGGTAATTATCATACCTCTCGTAACTGAAACTAATAGTAATAAAAACAGGAGATTAATGTAGTTGCACATAGCGGCCGATGAATCACTAGCACTCTTCTCTATTTAGTTTTTAGTGTAAAAATTATAAATGCTTGAATAAGTTTTGTAAAGTTTGTAGCGATTTGTTTGACATTTCTTTCTCAAACTGAAACACCGTTTAGCGTTGGCGTTTGCATTGCCTGCCACACCCGCGAAAGCGCCAACCTTTTTGTTCTTGAACCGAACGGAGAGACAAAAGAGGTTTGTTGAAGTTCTTGAACGAACTCATAAATAAGGTCTCCGTTCCTGATTCAATAACTGTTCCAGTACCACTTGCTTGAGAAAAGTTTCTTTTCACATCACTAAAAAAAAACAATAATTGACCATAGATAATGTTTTGACATATTTCAACTGACGTTTGCAAATTCAACAAATCTTCGTGTATTCTGAAAGGAAAAACGAAGAATTATCGTTTTTACTAAATAAAGTAAAGATATATAGATTTGATATTTGGATAATTAGTTATAACATCTATGGAAGGTATTTTATGGAAGTGGACAAATTACTGGAACGGTAAACATCTATAAATTGAACAAAATATGTTGCTGGAAAAACAACTTCTAAATAATACTTATTCTTGTTACAGGGTGGCAAACCAGATGGTTTATTTTAGAAAATGGAATACTCTCGTATTATAAGTCGCAGGAAGAAGTAATCCAAGGATGTAAAGGTTCAGTCAAAGTTACTGTCTGCCAAATAAATGGTTAGTAAAATAATGTTCCTAACTTTTTTTACTAGTTATTATTCTCCAGCTGAGCGTCCCTACGTTTGCCCTCTTTTCTTATGTGATAGGTAGTAATAAATATTCATAATATAATAGATATTCGTTTATGTTCTAAGCAGTTAATGCTAGGCATTAGATAATAATTTGTAACATCTGTCTACTTTCTCTTATAATATTAAATAAGATAAATCAGTAAGTTTTTTCATATTTAGCCACCCTAACAAATATTTCGATTTTGCTCATTTAACATCTGACAATCGATTTACTCTGTAAATTCCGCATGCAAGAGACTAACAGTTTTCATGGCATAAGTGGGTGATTAGCTGACTGTGGTCTCGATTTTCACAGAGGGCAAAGATTTATGTGACCCACAAGTACCTATTTGCTCAGAATTTGGGTGTTTGTCACACATGCACACACTTTTCACATTTGCCACAGTCTTCATAGTTCCTGATTCCCTAGATGCAGGGAATCTTAGTTATGGTTCCGGGTCTAGATCTGTGATTGTGACATGTTATTAAAAAAATATAATATAGGTATATTTTAACACTTTCACTGCTGAGCCGATTTTCTTGTCTAGCGACGGGTTTGGCTCTGAACTCTCCATAGTGTTTTCCGATACAACAAACACAACAGTTGTGTTTTCCTGCACTAGTGGCAAGTTATGAAAAACACAACAGTTATGTTTTCAGCATTGAAGGTGTTAATTTAATTCAAATATTTTCAGTGAACCACATTGACAACACCAGGCTGGACCTGGTGATTCCTGGTCAGCAGCACATGTACCTACGAGCACCGTCCCCTCAAGACAGGCAGAAGTGGCTGGTAGCACTGGGCAGCGCTAAAGCTTGTGTCGACTCCAAAGCTGAAATTAAAGGTGTCTACATAATTTAAAGTTTTCCTCCGTTTATCAAGCCCATGGTTATATAACATGGCAAGGGTTAACTCCTATGTGTCATTTAATTGACATCTGGCACAATCCTTAGCAAAACATAATGATTGTAATCACCTGCAGATAGATAATATAAAACAAAACATCAAATCATACTTAGACTATCTTATCTAGGTACAAAACAAAACAATTTGCTTTCAATGCAGATGTTTTGTATTTCTATTTATAATATTATTATGATAATAATTAAATCGCTATAGCCCCTGCCTTCTGTGTAAATTGTGTTATGTGTGTGTTATGCAAAATTGCTGCAAATGTTACCAATTTAATTGAGTTGCTATAAATCACATGAGCTGATGGAATGAAAACAACATTTATTTAAGTTATAACTGATTATAAACTTGTGAATAGAGGTGTAGATCACTACACCTTTATTCACAAGTGTTGGATAGTTTTCTGATCCGACACATTTTAGTAGGACAGTGCAATTTTAACACATTCACTGCTGAAAACACAACTGTCATGTTTTTCACAACTTGCCACGAGTATGTCAAAACACAACTGTTGTGTTTGCTGTATGGGAAAACACTATGGCGGGTGCAGAGCCGCACCCGTGGCTAGACAAGCAAAACGGCTCAGCAGTCAAAGTGTTAATAGAAAGATGTGGTACCTAATGTTAAACAAACATCCTGCTCCTCCAATCTGTTCTTGTCATAATACCAGTGGCTTATCAGTTACAGTATTAGAAGACCCCAATTCGCTGAGCCACAAGAAATCAGAGCTGAGGCTCTACTGTGACTTGATGATGCAGCAAGTGCATGCGATGAAGAGTGCTACTACCGCCGAAGGTGGTCCTGAGATACCGGTAAATATATAACCATTCAAAAGAACTGTTAAAACGATGTCTATAGTTAAACTCGAAAAAGAGCTAGTTTTTTAGGTGCGTTATAGTATTTTTTTAAGTTTATGACTCAAACAATTTAACCCCCTTACCTAACCAATAAAAAATAAAGGTATGTGAGTAATTACTGCGCAGTACAATATTTAAGTGTGAAGTTTTATTACCCTTTATTATTTGCTCAGAGTCTGGGTGATTGTAGGACCACAGCCCTCGTAGTTCCTGATTCCCTACATACAGGGAATCTTAGCCAGAGGTAAGGATTTATGAATGTGATAGTGACGCATTATTATTATTATTTGACTTTTATTAGTAAGGGGGCACAAGTTCTAGTTGTATTTATGATGTTTTTTGTAGATTTCTGGGTTTAACAAGTTAACTTATTATAAAAAAATTAGAGCATTTAGAAATATGTAATAAATGTTTTAGCCTAATAAAAAATACATTTTAATTACAGAAAATCAATGATGCCTCGAGTCTGCTCACAGCAACATGCGATACCTTCATCAGAACTCTTGAAGACATAATGAAGTTGACTGCCCATGCTACCACAGCTCACAGCACAGCACCATACGAAATGCCAGTCCCCAACATTAATGCTACTAAAAACAACTGTTCTAAAACAACTAGACAAAGTATAACGAGGTCTATATCTCAAGAAAATAGATGAAATAATTGGTAATAATTCACATTTATATTAATAAAACAGTAATATATAAAAATGTATAAAGTCAAAGCTAATTAAGTGTTCTGTTATGCGGTTTGTAGTAGCTCTTTGTAAATGTTTTCCCACTATTGTTTAAAAATGGCCAAAGTTTGCTGCTGTTGAAATGTAAAATACATTCCAAAACTTGAGAATGAAAGAAAAACTTTACTATAACAACTTCTTCCTTGGCAGTTGGATAAAAATAAAGTCAGCAAACCCAATCGCTTCTGCAAATATGTTTCGAAAACTACTCGAACCGATTTAGTTCCAGTTTTCACTAATAAATAGCCTTATTTTTGAGGAAGGTTTTAGTGTATCATTATGTAGATTTGGAATTATGTAAAAATGTATATCATTAAAATAGAAAAACTGCTATATTTAACGTTAACCTGCCAAAATACAAAACTGCTCCTGTAAAATAGGTAGCCATTACGCAATATGTTATATTCTACTATTGGGCTGCGACATACATAACATTATAAAAACATTCAGAAGAATATTTTACCACCTTGTGCGATGACAGGGCGAGTCGCTATTTTTATAATAAACTATAATCTGAAATGGGTGTTACAAGTTAACATTTTCTAGAATAAACAAAATTCTGTAGAATAATATATGAAATTAAATATAGTCATTTTGTACTTAATTGTAACAAAATTGTAAATAAGTACGCTCATAATCATAATAAATAGGTATTGCTTAGATTTTAATGAGGCTAAATATATTGGTAGTTATTTAGTTACAAAATTGATCAGCAGAGAATATTAGTCTATTTTTTCCGGAGTTGTTGTTTGTTTTAATTTTGTGGACGACTTAAAGAATATTTTAACTATGTATTACATGTATACATTGAAGAATATGCATTCCTGTGATAAATGTTTTTGAAGTACACTAGACATTCTAAAGTTACGTAATATTATTTAATTTTTATTGTGCATTATAGTTAATTGTATTGGTTGTATCTCACTATCTATGTACCTAGTGTCTGAGAAATGTTATAAATATATCAAAAATATATAATTTTTAAAGTAAAAAAGATTTAATTTAAGTTTTTTATGATTTTTAGCACATAGTTTTGAGCTAATATTTTTTTGTAGTTAATAAGTGATCAATCTCATGGAAATGATTTCATAACAAATCAACATTCACATGATATGAAATTAAAAGTAAGTATGTTGTGTAGGAAGCAATGGATAATACAATAAAAAACTGAAATTATCAAGATATATTTTTATTTTGAGTACCAACGTAAGAATTAACAATATTCAAAACGGACATAATTTATCTTATTATTGGCACCCATTCACTAATCACCAAATTGCTTCACCAAATCTGGAAATACTTTTTTCTTGAACATCTAACTCCATACCCACTTTTTTTCTCATGTAGAAAATGGTGCAGTCTCTGTTTGTGCACAGAACTTCTTCATGGAGACTGCCTTGGCACCTTTGACACTCAGTCCAGAGTCTGGAAAACTTTTCTTGGAGTTGTCTCAATTTGAATACTTCTGTTATGTACAACTGGCCTTCTTTCTCCATGCAATGGTTGCACAATGCTTGCTTAACATCATTTGGCATTACTGTCTTGCACCCAATGCACTTCTCTCTTTTCTTAGTAAATGCAGCCAAGCCTCCAACTTTGGATGTAACCATTGCTTTGGTCCTTGTATGTTCTCCTTTCAGGAGCAGCGATTCAGCTTTATCACCAAGGATTGGTTCAAATATTCTCAAAAGAGGCTTGGAGAGTTGATTTTCTAAATAATGGTTAAAATCTATAGGAATACTGTTTTCCAACACATATATAGGGTCCTCCGCCTTCATGTATGCAGGGGTATTCTTAGCAGCACATGTGAGAATATAGGGTACTCTATCTCCCAACTTAGGTGCAGTGCCAGCATCACGTTTCTTCATTTTATTTGCGAGTTCTACATGAGCTTGTTTAGCTGCATAATCACTCTTTGTGAGCTCTTTTGTTATTACAAGTTGTGATATGTCAATGCGGTTGCACAACAAATCGGATATGATTTGTTTGGCATAGTTCACAGCACCATCTGGATCTCTGTCTATAAGAAGCTTTTGAAGGCATGTGCTCATCATGTTTGAAACAAGAGGACAGTTGTCTCGCCTCACTGTTTCTATTCCTTTGCAGTCCATTTTGTCATACTTATCAGGCCTTGTGAAATACAAGCCAGCATATCTCTTCTTGTTTATAAGCAGGTATGGATAGTATACCTTCTCAAATTCAAGCTTGATTGGTTTTACAAACATGGCTGAGACAAATTCAGCTGCTTCTCTACCCAGCTCCATGCTTTCTTCAAGTGTTTTAACACCAAACTTTACCATTACTGAGTCAGTGTCTCCATAAATTACAACAGCATCTTCTTTGTATCCATTTGCCTTTGTATACTTCTTCTCAACTTCAGTCTTAGTGAATTCAATCATGGTACGACCATAAGCAGTTACACTGCCTGAAATTTCAAGGCAAGGCAATTTGCCTACCTGGGCTCCAGTGAAGCCATAAACTGAATTAGCACTGATTTTTAGAGCTAGTTGTCTGCCATCAAGTACTGATCTTTTAAAAGGATCTTTTTCCTGTTTTAAATCTGCTTTTGCTTTCTTTCTGGCAGCAAGCAAAGACTCCAGGATATCAGGCAATAAACCTTTCCTCACATTTGCTTTCACAAACATGTTCTTTGAAGGAGTTATTGTAACATCGTCATTTTGTTGGAACTTACTGTGCATAATTGGCTGCACTAGTGTAGTATAGCATAAATTGTGTGCAATCATAATACTGGGGTACAGTGAAGCAAAATCCAGTGTTGATATGGGATCAGCGTAGTAACCTCTTTTTGGTTCAATTACAGTTGCTCCTTCAAATTGGTCATCAGAACCTTGTCCACTATATGCAGGCATTAAATATCCTGCTTCTTTAGCTTTCCGTAGAAGCTGGCTGAGAACTTTGATTTGTTGGCCCCTTGTGAGTAAACATAGTAATGGAACTCCAGTCACTCTGGCCATTTCCATGTAATTGATGATACACATAAGTTTATTTAACAGTTTCAGAGGCAAATATGCATCCTTTAGACAGTACATTGCTAACCTTCTTCTAGTTTGTTCACTTTCATTTTGCAAGTCTGTTATAATGCTGTGATGAACATCTTCCTTCTGTTCTTGTAGGAAGTGGTAGCTGACTGAATTTAAAGTGTAAGATCTGAGTTTGTAATCTCGCACAAGAACAAGAAGCAGATCAAATGGAACTCTCCCTTCAAAGTTAATACTCTTATTTTCCCTCCGGCCCATTTGCTTTGATTGCAGTATGGAATCCTTGATAACTGATCTAATGTTCTTGATTCTGCCTAAAAAATCAAAGTCTTTGACATTCAAGTGCTTTGCTCTATTTATGAGATATGGCCAATCAAAGTTGCTGATGTTGTAACCTGTTATTATGTCAGGATCTAATTCCCGGAAGAAATCCGCCCACTTTGCTAGCATTTCAGATTCATATTGAAAGCTTAGTACGTGAGAGCCTACTATTGGTGCACATGTATTCAGGGTAAACACATTTCTGACATAGGGCTCTGTATCACCCTGCTTGATGACCATAGAAGCTATTTGTATAACAGGATCATGAGTTGGCTCTGGAAATATGCCTTTCCTGCCGGCACACTCTATATCAAAGCTTATAATTCTGAATGGAGCTACTTTGGACCATTCACCTTCAGGCTGGTGAGCAATAAATGCATTCCAGGCAATATCTACTTCAATTTGGCATCTGGACTCCAGTCTTAGTTTTGAACTGTTTTTTCTGAGTAACCATTTACCAACTGGCAGCTCAATCCAACTACAGCCAACAACTGAAGTATCAACCATGAAGCGAATGTCAAAGTCTATATTAGTCTCATAGAAACTTGGATCCATTAGGCCAAAAGTTGGGGGTTGTGCTGCAATCAATCGCTTTGATGGAGCTATCAGTTTAGGTAAAGCTACTGACACTCGAGCAAACGTGATCTCATCATCTCCTTTGTAATACATTATTGATTTTGCCTTTACCAAGCGTACTTCCAAAACAGCCTCTTTAACATTGTCTTTATTAGATCTTAAATCTTCTAATATTGCTTTATTAAGGGCTGTTTTCAATTCATTGCACGAAGACTCAGTGAAGTTTAAAGGCACTGTTACATAGAAATAGGGTGTAAATCCATGAACATGACAACATATTGAATTTCCTTCCATATTGATGCCATACATTCTCATTATAGGTACAGGGGCTAGTTGAGATCCTGGCATACCTTGGATTGGTTGTCCGTTGTAGTGGTCAATGTCCAGTTGCTGGAAAACTAAAGCATCTTTTTTTGGATCAAGTTCAGGTGGAGGCGGTCTCGACCATTTCATGTTTGTAGCTTGATTCTCCGGTCCTTCGCCAAAAACTTGTTGTGAATCGAAGTCGCCGGGGTCCATTCCAGCGAGATGATCTTCGAAACTGCCTGGCGTTTCATTATCGTCTTCGTCATCGTGGGATTTAAACCTCTTCGCCGGCGGACCTCTATATTGTTTACGTTTATCCATTTTCCTGAAAAACTTGGCTGTCTCCGGTGAATGTGTTTACCGCCAAAAACTGAAAACGTAATAATGTATTTAACGATTTGCTATTTTATGGGAACGTTAGTCAGTAAAGGACAATAATCATTTGTTTAGTTTACCTTTTTAGCGTTTTTTGAAAGGTTTATAAGATTTCTTCAACGTCACATTGCTAATTTCTGGAGAAAATAATTGTGACACAATATTCATGGAACGAATGTGAAACTTTATAAATTGCAGGAAAAGCGCGCACTTTTGATTTTGTTTCTTTGACAATGACATTGATTGACGGCACGATGACAATGACAGCATTGTCAATAAATATTTTAATACCATCAAAAAAGTCTTTAGTTTTTTTCCTCTTGGCTTCTCATGATTAATGTATTAGGCAGTGTCAAACTTTAATAATTTTCATTTTTCAAGTTTTAAATAAATATTTTCATTACAGTGATAATGTCGAGTTCCAGTAAGTAGGTAGTCTAGCCAAAGTAACAATTCATTAAAGTCGTGGGTGCTTTGCCGTCTCCTTTCTGTTTTTTATCGGTGGATACCAAACAAATGGTCAGAGCTCTTTGGACAGCCCACTGAACACAAAAGTTCTTTCTGTGTTCGATGGGACAGCCTGACACCAGAGCGCGGTATTAGGTAGATATTTACCTCTTTTAACAAACATACAAACCAAACTCCGCCGACCGAGACGCTACTGCATACTGTATCCACAAGACAGCAACAAATAACGACCATTTTATAATATTCTGGGCACACGATAGGTACTTATTACAGTTAAATCTTTAAAAAGTGTATGACAAATGCGTTCTAAATAGAAACGCCTGGCGCCTAGGACTGGCTTGTTCTCCGTGATTCACTTCTCTGCCTCTATGCAGGCATCATTAAGTACCTATTTAGGTACTAACGGACAGTATTTACAGGAGTAGATATCGACAAGTTTTCTTTGAAATTGGAATGTTCTACCAAAGCAAATGCTGTATATCTAATGATTTCACGCAAAATAATTAGTTAGGTTCGAGTTGAAACGCGTATTTTCTTTATGCAGGGTATAAGTATGACCTAAGTACCTCTATGAACTCACGTATGTGGAATATAATAATAATATGTCTTAAAGTCCTAACACATCACACAGAGTCATTTAAATAATATCAATTATATATTTTAATTAATGTCTATTATTATTATTAATTATGTACTAATAATTATTTATATATTTTAATAATAAGAATTTTAATGACATTTTTAAATGACTAAAGTTAAATGAATGAAGTGAACATTTTAATGCTAACTTCTTTTCATCAGGCGTTTCATATTTAATTTTTAATTTGAAGAAGGGATTAGAATAACAGCCGTGAACTCAAAACTACATTAATTTATTGCGAGTAGGCAAAAATAATGCACTTGTACGAGTCTAAAACTTAAGTCTCATATAAGTACATAGAGAAAAATACAAAATAAATCAAATGCATAAATCGACCTGACTTTTGATATTATTATTAGTTATTACTATTGTCAATAATCCTAAGACAAAGAAATAAGAAGAAACACCTTTATTTACGAATTAAAAACAATGTTGGGTACATTGCCATTGCCATTGTTTGCCATTGCTGTGTTTATTTTTGTTTCTGGTGTACAATAAAGAGTTTTCTATTCTATTCTATTCTATTGCCTCTTATATATCTTTAAATACCTATATTAAAAAAATGTATAATCTTAGTTACTCTACAGTATCCCTGTTCCCGTAAGCACCTCCTGGCGAGACCACTTCATCGTTCAGAGCAGACGATATCGTCATAGAGCCGACTTTACTTAATTTATCTACAACCTCATATCACGAATGATCTACTTCATACATAATAGGTAATACATACTTACAAATATGACCAATTATACAGTTTTCGAGTTCTATTCTATTCTATCGAGGTCTATTCCCGCGCAGGTTAATTTTATGGGTAAATCACTGCTAGTATTTCCTCTGAATCTGGGCACAAAATAATTACTAGGTACTAATACCTAGGTGCTTAGCTGCTGACACATAGTTATAAAGTCCACAGAACTCTGTGGAACTTAACTACGCACTTGGAGGCAGGTTTTATGTTAGTTATTGAATAAGCAGACAAAGACATGTAAGAGACTCCTTTCACAGACCTTGTTTATAGGTTAGGTAGGTAGATGTGGAATGAAGACTTAGGCACCTAACCAGGCTACTGCGGAATGGATAGACAGTCATATTGATTAATAGCCGATTGTAAAGCTGAAACAATCACATAAACAATTTCAGTTTCCGTTATTCCTACACTCTAGAGGCCAGCGAGATGGATGTCAACATAAACAAAGCTTTTTACGACCCGTAATAAAACTGGGTAATGAATAATAATTATTGTATTTTGCGAGTTTCCATTTACACCCAATGCGTAGTTAATCGAGATATCCGATGTACGGATACCGATATTATGACCGTGAGAATGGGGCAGTAAAAGTAGAAGAGCGTATAAAAAATATGAATAAAACAAAATAAAACGAGGAATTAAACCGAAGAAGGTACCTAAGTACTTAACATAGATCAGATCTAGAGATATTTATTACGCATGTCCAAACGATCCAACAAATATAAAAAGTCCTTCCTAATCAACGATCTTATAGCTCAATGTTGCTAATATATATGTTACTAGCAACATTGAGCTATAAGATCGTTGATTAGGAAGTACTTTTTATATTTGTTGGATCGTTACCTACATATGTATGTAGGAAGGTATATGTATGGTAGAGTACGTAATAAAGTACTCTACCTCCAACTTTACTAAGTCATAAAATTTATGTCCACTACGAACATTGTTTAGGGTTATAGCAATGATCCAGAAGCGGGGAGGAAAATATGTTCGTTCATGAAGCAAAATAAGAAAAGTTTTAATTTTATTTGGTCTTGAATGTGCGTATTACTAAGGCTGCCTGCAACATTTTCAAAGCGCCAGCTTATTTATTTAATGAGATATGATCAATCAGTATTGTTAAAGCCTCTTATTCAACCATTCCAAATTAAAACCTTCCCGCCCTTTCATTCGTTCCCATTATGGACGTTCAGTCCTTTCTACACATTCACTCTACCAATCCCTTTCATTCTTTGACACTCTTCCAAAACTCTAACGAACCGACACGGTGCGTCGCTCCATCAAAAACATGAAATAAAATATAATCAGTGAATAACCATCAGTGTACCATCAACAATTAGCAAAAGGGGGCCCCCAACGACGCCTCCAAAGGAAGTTAAGTGCCGACCACCGGTGAGTTTTTTTCCAACCAATTTTCCTCTTCATAACCTCAACAACCCCTAGATACAGTCCACTCGTCTTAACATCATTTTTGGTCCTCGTCGAACCGGATTTCGACTTAGAATCGGTTTCCTATGCTCAAATCGTAAACTCGTTTCAACTTGTGAAAATTTTAGCGTCATCAAGCCGCCATATTTGCACACAACAACCAAATTGCAAAACCTATAATTCGAATTATTAGCATCATATCAACATATCGATCACAACGCATATCATATTTTGTGTTTAATTCATCAAACAAACTCAGTCATTCATTTTGTGTGAGGAACTTTGCAAAAAGTTGGTGTAAAAATACCTACACTTTGTATTTCACCGATCTGCGCACACGCGCTGGAGTTTAGGTAGGTTGGAAGTATTGACCTGTGTTCGTTCTGTGGGTGAGTCCAACTTCATATCGTGTCATTGGGAGAGTCCATTTAATCAAAACATTTGTGTTCGTGTATTCAATTTTGTGAAATTGAACATTAATTATCATTTCAATCGTTGTTTTATGTGTAACATGCGACACTTAATAATAACAGCTTATCGTGATAAATCATTAAACAATTGTGTTAATACTTACGTGTAACATACAGCGCCTAAGTAACTCAAGCAAAGATTGTGTTTGTTTGTGTGCCGACAAATTGCGTTTGTGTGCCGGCAATACGAACAAACCGAATCAAATTCGTCGATGTTCGTTCGATCATTTCATACGGTCATTCTCATAGTGTTTATGCTGTGACTTTTGACAAACAAGTGACAGTTTCGTGTTCGTTTCTGTTTGAAAACTATCAAACTTTCGTAAAGTGTGTTTTATAAAAGTTTGCGCGATAATAAGTTAAGTTTAGGCGTAAAATTTCTGCTAAAAGTGATAACAACTATCAAATTTCAAAATGAGTGAGACCGTGATTGCGCATTGGGAGTCGAAACGCAGCCTGTCGCACAAGCGGCTCAGCGATGCACTTTTGTGTGCACGTAATTGTGAATCCGAACCGAAACTTATAACGCGGTTAGAGACATGGTGTTCCCGTTTAGACATTATCTTGGAGGGCTTTAACGATGCCCACATCAATTTGGTTTGTGAATTACAAAAGGCCGGTGTAGATGATAAAGAGTTGCAAGGGCAGTCCGTGTTCCAAGAGCAAGCTGATGACATGTATTTCGAAGTACTCGAAGCAAAACGTAAATACTTGAAAGAATCAAAAGTGGAGTTCGCTTCTCCTTCTCAACCGTGTCATCAACCCAAGCCAAAGACTAAACTTCCACCGATTAAATTACCTACATTCACAGGTGAGTTCAAAGATTTTCCGGGGTACATTGACCTCTTTAACACACTTGTTCATCAGCGAACAGATTTAACAAACATAGAAAAGTTTCAATACCTAATCACAACATTGTCCGGGGAACCCATAAATATAATTCGTGCTTTTCATGTGTCTGAGGCTAATTATATGAGCGCTTATGAAGCTTTAGTGAATCGATACAACAACAAAAGGTATTTAGCATTCATGTGTTGGGAACAAATTAATAATTTAAAGGCCATGCCTTCTGGTTCAGCCCAGAGCTTGCGGAACTTGCTTGATGTCTACGGTGAAAACATAGCGATGCTTAGTTCACTGGGATTACCAACTTCAGAATGGGACTTTGTGTTATTTCATTCGTTGTTAACAAAATTAGATAAAGCATCTCGTGAAGCCTTTGAGTTGTCTAGCACAGGCAAAGATTTCCCAAGCTTTAATGAATTAAAATCATTTTTACTGGACCGATGCAGTGCACTAGAACGCTCATTATTCTCAAATGAGAATAACAAATCAGTAGTTCAGCAACAAAATAATTATCATAACAAGCGTGTGAATTCAACCAATCAACCAAAGTCAACACCAACAATGCTTTTGGTTCAATCAAACAATCAATCATGTGTTTTGTGTAAAGAAAGCCATGCTCTTTACTCATGTCCAAACTTCTTATCAAAGACCCCACAAGAAAGGTCTCAAGTGATTAAACAATTCAAATTGTGCTTCAATTGTTTGCGTTCAAATCATATAACAATAAATTGCAATTCAACTCACTCATGCAAGACATGCAATCAGCGACATAACAGTCTGTTGCATTTTCCTAAGAGGACAGAGACTGGTGGTCCTGTCAACCCCCAACATAAACAAGCAAGTGCTGCTTACCATCAAACATCTTCGTCATCCTACTCTAATGTCAAGGAAGGTGTGATCACTCCAGTTACATCATTGTCAAATGTGTCTTCAGGTTCATCATCAGGTAGTCATTTTGTCATGCTTGCGACTGCAGAGGTGGAGGTAAAGGATGGCCAAGGTACTTTCCAAAAGGTGCGCATCCTGCTGGACCCAGGAAGTCAAAGTCACATTATTACCAAAACATGTGCCCGTCGTTTAGGCTTGTCCCAATACAAGACTCAAACACCTATGTCTGGAATTGGTGAGGTTCCTGCATGTTCTACAAGCAAAGTGTTTCTGGAAATTAGACCAGTTGGAAAAGTGGAACCCACATTCACAACGGAAGCAGTGACTTTAGACAAAATTTGTGGTAACATGCCCACCCATCCGGTGAATGTTCAAAACTTTGAACATTTAGCAAATCTGAAACTAGCTGATGAAAATTACCACTCTTCTCGTCCGGTGGATATCCTCATTGGTGGTGAGATATTCCCACAAATTTTAATACCAGGAAAAATTGACGGTGGACATCATGCTGCGACGGCTATCAATACAATCTTTGGATTTATTCTTATGGGAAAAACGTTGACAAATTCATCATTCCCCACTCCTTTATCAATCAATCATGTGTCAGTGGACACCAACCTGGACATTGCGGTTCAGAAATTTTGGGAGTTAGACAACATACCTACTGGAGATAACAAGCAATCTCACTCCGTGGAAGATATTCAATGTGAAGATATATTTCAATCAACTCATAAACGGGATGTTACTGGGCGATACATCGTTAACTTGCCCTTTCGTGATCAATCACCACCATCATTTGAAAAATCATACCCAATTGCGCTTCGTCGCTTCGTGCAGCTGGAAAAGCGCCTCCTGGCAAAACCGGCATTTCATGAAAAATATAAGCAACATGTCATGGATTATTTGTCGAGTGGGCAAATGGAGAGGGTACCTGCCAACGAGTGTCAGTCGTCGACTGCATATTACCTTGCTCATCACGCAGTTTTAAAATCGGACCGGGACTTGCGTGTAGTGTACGACGCAAGTGCCAAGGATAACAAAGGTCATTCATTGAACGACACTCTTCTGACAGGACCCAAGCTTCAAGCCGATATTACCAACATTCTTTTACGCTTTAGACTCCATGCCATCATGTTCACTGCTGATGTACGGCAAATGTACAGGCAGATTAGTGTTGCAGAGGAACATTGTGATTTCCAGCGGATCTTGTTCAGATGTTCCCCTGAAAAATCATTCAGAAAACTTAACCCATTTTTGGATCAAAATCACATTTTGCGGGTGGGGGGTAGGCTCTCTCAGTCAGATCTTAGCTACGAATCAAAACACCCAGCTTTGCTTCCTCGCAAGCATCGTTTGACACAACTTATCATTCAGTGTACTCACAACGAAAATTTTCATCCTGGTTTACAAACAATGCAGTTCTTACTACTTCAAAATTTTTGGATTTTGTCTCCAAGACGAGCAATTCGTCAAGTTATATCAAATTGTTACCGTTGTTTTCGTGTAAAGCCCCATAATTTTGAACCTGAAATGGCAGATTTGCCACGTTCTCGTGTTACTCAGATCAAAGCATTCCAGTCTGTAGGTTGTGACTACGCTGGACCGTTTAACATAACTTTTCAACGTTATCGTGGTACGCGTTCTGTGAAGGCGTATCTGTGCTTATTTGTGTGCTTCGCTACCAAAGCAGTACATTTAGAACTTGCTTCTGACCTATCAACAGAAGCATTTTTAGCTGCCCTACGCAGGTTTGTAGCAAGACGTGGTCGGTGTAATGTGATCCACAGCGATTGTGGTTCGAATTTTAAGGGCGCACAGTCGCAACTGATAGACCTCATGCGCGCCGCGTGTGAAACGGAGCGTATTGAGTTTAAATTCAACCCACCAGGAGCACCTCACTTCGGAGGACTTTGGGAGGCGGGTGTTAAGTCCGTAAAAACACATTTGTATCGCGTTGTTGGCACACAAATTCTAACGTATGAGGAACTTAACACGCTTTTGACTCAAGTGGAGTCAATCCTGAACACAAGGCCCCTCTGTCCACTTAGCTCAGATCCTTCAGATGTTTCAGTTTTAACCCCAGGACATTTCTTAACATTAGCGCCTCTCACAACAGTGCCATCTCTTGATTATTCCAACATAAGCATGAACAGACTTACACGGTGGCAACTGTTGCAAAAAATGCACCAAGACTTTTGGTCTCGGTGGCATAGTGAGTATCTTACCACTTTATCACAGCGATTGAAATGGACTAAAGCATCACCTCCAGTAAACATTGATCAACTCGTTATCATAAAAAATGAAACTACTCACCCACTGCGATGGCATTTTGGTAGAATAATTAAACTACATCCTGGGCGTGACGGTATCCCTCGATCTGCCTCAGTCAGGACTGCACAAGGTGTTTTCGATCGACCTCTTGTGAAGTTGTGTCCTCTACCAAATAATGACTAGTTTGTGTAGACATC
Organism: Campaea margaritaria; assembly: GCA_912999815.1. Classification (NCBI taxonomy): domain Eukaryota; kingdom Metazoa; phylum Arthropoda; class Insecta; order Lepidoptera; family Geometridae; genus Campaea; species Campaea margaritaria. The sequence continues at coordinate 5,287,525 of OU538792.1, forward strand.
ATTTCATAATTTTTTTTAATTTTTATTATTATTTTTGTGTGTTAAAATATAGCAATTATTCATTAAGTTCATTTCAAAACAGATCATTAAATCATAATAACACTTGACATCATTTTATAACAATTATCATATGTCAAGATTTTTGCATTGGTGGTTGTGAACAAATTTTAATGTGTTTTAGACTTTTCTGTCTCATCAATTCGCCAGCGGGGGGGAAGATAAATGTTAAAGCCTCTTATTCAACCATTCCAAATTAAAACCTTCCCGCCCTTTCATTCGTTCCCATTATGGACGTTCAGTCCTTTCTACACATTCACTCTACCAATCCCTTTCATTCTTTGACACTCTTCCAAAACTCTAACGAACCGACACGGTGCGTCGCTCCATCAAAAACATGAAATAAAATATAATCAGTGAATAACCATCAGTGTACCATCAACAATTAGCAAAAGGGGGCCCCCAACGACGCCTCCAAAGGAAGTTAAGTGCCGACCACCGGTGAGTTTTTTTCCAACCAATTTTCCTCTTCATAACCTCAACAACCCCTAGATACAGTCCACTCGTCTTAACAAGTATAGATACAAATCAATACAAACAATAGTTTAAAAAAAACATAAATCAAAAACAAATAAAATTCTTAATTCAAATGTAAAAATTAAATAGTTTTTCGAAATCATAAAAAATATATATTAGATATGTGTTGATATGATTAAAAAGTGGTAACAAAGCGAGTGAAAGTTTTTTAAATTCTATGAAACCATCCGGAATGACCTGTAGATTATGATACGTAATAGCCACAGGCAATAAATAGCCCAGAAATACACCACTCGAATTCGCAGATTTCGCGTAAAGCCGGCCAGTAGGCAGCCCTTAGAGGTGTCTCCGCCATAACATAAATGCCAAGTGAGTACTTCTACTCGTAATGAACCACGTTTCTGCTAAAGTATACCTAAACTAAGTAAATAGACGTTTTATTTTTCTGTCGTAGAGCAGAGAAATAAAATAAGTCCTTCGTTCGAAGCTTTAAGTCTACGTACAAAAAGCTACGAAGGGCAATTTATCGTTGTCCTCCTTTCCTCTTATTTATATTATTCAGATGACGCGATCGGTGATCACTGCTTATAATGACAAAGTGAGGAATCCCACAAGGCACGACACAAGTTATTATTGACATAATCACGAGCTTATGACAATAAGTTTTACCTCCTTTACCTAATAAGCTTCGAGCGAAACATGTTTGTATTCTGCGCTGCGCTTACTAAATATGGCAAGGGTGACCACTGCCGATGTGACACGCTATTTAAATGGTATTTGAACTGGAATCGATTCTTGATAGATGCCTTTGTAAGTATACCTAGTTAGGTTGGTATCCGTCAATCGGTTAGCCTGAATTTGTTAAAGTTTTATTGAAGATTGCTGTTGACGCCTTCTTTTGCTACTTGGGTCCTCAGTTTAATATTATGAAGATCATCAGTTGTTCATCGGAACTGTAAATAATTTTAAAATTTTAATAAGTTTAGAATAATTAACTACGAGCATATACGATACCGTACATTGAAGTTAAGTAAGTTAATATTAGAAATGTGAAAGTGTTTTGTTTGGATGTTTGTTACTCAATCACGCAAAAACGGCTGAACGGATTTGAACGAAATTTAGCTCACATATAGTTTATTACTTAGACTAAAACATTTTCATGCCGTAAAAATTGAAAGATCCTGTGAGAAATGTAGGGCGCAGCTAGAATGTACATAAAATGTTCTAGAAGACTTAACATAAGACTAGGTACGTAGCCACAGATAGGACTGCTAGGTAGCTTGAGTTTCAGCATGCTCTAGTTCTTACCAGCATAATAGATTTCACACGTCAATTTTGCTCATATCAACCATGAGACACACGGGCAATTTTTAATGCTAGCACATCATTTTATGTTGGTATTTACTGTTGAATAGTAAAAAATGTCCAAGACCCTTTTACTTATACACTATGGAAGCATAGGTAGAATATAGGTAGCACTTTGCTAGATAAAAATAGTCGCAGTAAGTACTATATATACATATTTGCTGCGCCCCGCGGTTTCACCCGTGTACTTCCCGTTTTGTCCCACGGGAACATACTATCGGGATAAAAAGTACTCTATTATTCAATCCTGGTTATAAACTATCTGTGTTCCAAATTTCATTCGAATCCGTTCTGTAGTTTTTGAGTGAATGAGGAACAAACATCCATCCATCCATTCTCACTAACTTTCGCATTTATAATATTAGTAGGATATACCTACCTATTGGTAGGATTTTTCACGAGTTTAATTTTATGTGCTTATTAATTTACAATCAGTAGCATTGGTCACTAATGAAATCCCATTAATTTCGAATTTTCCTATCTAACATATGTACCTCATTATATATTTTATCATAACATAAATATACCTACCTTTAACATACTTATTTTGATAGTAATCTTTATGAACAATAGAAATAGGGTAAGTTCCTAAAGGGCTAAAGCACGGCGCATGAATTTACACTCACTGAAGCAACGCCGATGACTGATATCACATCAGTGATCCATAATCTCATAACTGAAGAATAACCGGCCTAGTCTGTGTGGAGCCGCGTCTCCTGCACGTGTCTACACACTACACCAATCACTCTTTTTTTAAATGTTTCATGTTTTCATAATATAAAACAAGATAAGCAAATACAAATTTAAAAAAACGGTACATTTTATTTTTCACCAAAATTCCTAAGAAGTTTCAGTAAAGCACCCACCACTTTACTGAATCGTGACTTTGATTACACTGAGACTTGACATTTTTGACTATTTATTTCGGAAAAGGGTCAAGGACCTTTAGAGGGTTAAGTTCGCCTTTGTACTTACATTATTTTCATATGAAAATATCTGTATATAGGTATGCTCTGTGTCTACAATAAAGAATATGATACAATAAAATCCAAAAAAATATCGATATTTTTATGTATACTTATCGTGCGCAACCGAAACGAAGAAAAAAATACATAGGTAAGTATATTATTATTTATTTATTCTTTAGCACACAAAAAAAAGTAGCATTCTCATACAACACAACGTACCTACACATTGATACACACACACACGCATGTACTTAAATAGACTGACAATGTAAACGGCTTGGACGTTTACCAGCCACATCTAACGAATAATAAAAAATGACATAAAACACAAATTAAACCCAGAAATATAAGCTGTACGGAATGTGGTTTCGTATGTCAGTTATAAATACAAATTAACACGACAGACAGGAGCAATTGAGTGGCGACGAAACCTTGCCAATTGGTTAATTCGATTCTAAGATGCATCTGGCTTAACGTCTGCTAGATTATAACTAACTATTAGTTATTAGTTACTCTGTGCCTTGCTATGTTGCTACGAGAGAATATTTCAATTAGGGTTGTCCATGTCCTATTTTCTTCAGACAAGGGGAAAACGGTGACTTTCTTGCGTTGGAATTATAAGTGCGTATTTCTCTCTATTACAAGAGAGGTAAACAGTTTGGAAAGGTAGGTAGCTATCTATAGCTGTTTAATTTTCTGCCTATTTGAGTCTTAGCTCAAATAGTTTTCTTCCAGTTCTAGACTACATTTGTCATTCCTTAAACTTGTTTTACAGCTCTCCAAACGATACCTATATAGGTACTACAATAGCAGTTATCTACTTAGTACCTACATACAATGTATGAATGACATGAACTCGCTAATTATGACTCCTAGTATTATTAAATACTATTAATAATGCTATTAAACAACACGTGGATCCGTTTTATATGAAAGAAAAATATAGCCATGGTAATGAAGAGAATTACCCACAGAACTATTAAAAGAACAGACCATCATTAAGACGTTCTATCATCACTTCAATGATACCAAGGTACCTATGATCTACGTACGTATTAACTGGTAACGTCGACAGCAAAAGCAGCTCAACATTATCCTAACTTCCAATTTAATTTAACGCACGAAAGTTGATATTTTTATTTCTAGAATGGGAAATCGAAATGATTGACGTGTATAGCTAATTTGGTTGCTGACTGTATCTTCTTTACCAATTTCAAGGAGGACGAGAATAGTTCAAGCGGGAGGCAGTTGTAGTAGTTACCTACCTACCTACTATTATAGCAATGATGATACCTAACTTATCTATCAGCAGTCTTGAGATCTTTCAGACCGTAGAACGGTTGGCACTCGCGACGTAAATCACTCGTCACCCTCGTCACCGCGACATTGCTTCTCAGTATCGATAATTGAATAAACTCCTTCATTATTACCAAGTAATAAACAGAACAAACGATACGATTGTTGCGTTTACGAGCCGGAGCAGATGCATTACTCCGACTTGGGTATCTTTATTGGTCTTGCATTGACCTCGACGACGACAGCTCTATCAGCTACTTAGGACTGATGAAAATTGACAAAAGTCAAAGTCATCGCTGATTTGGTCAATGAATGTCGAGAACAAAGAGAATGCATCACTACATTTGAGTCAAGGGCTGCGTGATATTCATAATTTATAGATTGCCTTCGTGTTTCTTTGTCTGAAAAACTTTATGGGGTCAAATTTAATTTTAGATCTCAATGGTGAAAACAGATGCCTTGCCTGCAACTCCTACAAGGTTACTTCTTTGTAAATATTGGTAGGCACCGATTGTTTGGTTTCACAACTCACTAATATAGCTATACTATCTATACATGGCACCTAACTGTGATGATGCGGTTAATGAACGTTGAGTTTGTAATATTCATAATTGTTAATTTAGCCGGGGCGTCTGGGAATTTGCGTATGACGGCAATTTGCGTTTCGCTCGAAGTAGCCGGACAGGATGTGAGGCAGCAAACAGTGCATTGGTGAGAATGGTGAGTGAGCAGATCGCAATGCAAGGAACCCAAGTGTATGGGTTTACTATCTTATCTCGGGAATGTGCCATCCCTCGCAGCGCCGTGGGTTACCACTTAACGCCACGCCGCAAAAGGAAACAGACTTTTGTTACTCAAAATCAATAACTCTTATCTCAGCCGCTTTGTGTGCATAACGGTTGCATTACAGCTCACGGCTCACTCAAAGAAAAAGTCAACTTGAGTCATTAATCTTCGCCAGTTCAAAAATGTTGTATCGTGAGCTAATTGTGTTGGAATGCAAGTGAGACTTGTCACACGATTTTTGAGCAATTATTTCTGTGATGTAATCAACAATAGATTTCTAGCATTGAAAAATATGAAAACGTGATGTTTAGCTTACTAACATTATTTTATACAAATTATAACGCTAGCGGTTACTTAAGTGCAAATAGGTCTGCACACTTACCCAATAGTCCTATCAAATAGTTCAGTTTCACAAAGTGTGTTTGAGAAATCGTTAAAAATTCGAGAGACAAGAAAATGTAACAAACTGCCAATAAATAGATGAAATATGTTTATTACGCCAGATTGAAATATTCGCGTTATAAACAATTAAATACGAGTAGGATTTAAACACCTAGTAGTTCATTCAGCATAACCACCAATCAAATGAGTTCAGACAGTCAAACTTGACTAATTACTTTGACCCAAATTGGGCCTGATCCTGTCAGAAATAAGATCCAGTTATCGCACAATGACAATGAAAAACAATAACCATCTGTGGTATGGCGAGCGTCGACTTGCATCGGGGCCAGCGACCTTTCCGAGGGTGAATCGATTGGTGTTTTCTCTCAAAGTGCATCGTCTGTCCAGATGCACTTATCTTTTCAATAGTTTCACACAATATGATGTTTCATAAAGGTTGTTTGCTTCTGCATCGCGTCACATGTACCTTCATGGACCCAGTTTAGGAACATGACTGACCATCTGCGGTATCGGTATTATCGATTATACTTGGGGCCGTAGTTAATTCTTTTCAGTCAGTTGACTTTCATGAGTGGTCTCTTGGCGTTCATATGAATAAATATTATTGATTTTTTTATAAAATTATTAGTGCCAAAGAAAAAAAAAGGAATTAACTAAGATTAGACAATGTAAACAAACTTTCAAATGAAAATGCAGTGCAACTGGTTATTCGGTTTGGGCAGTGCACGTATCTTCACAAATAAGTTTATCGATATCGATCGGTATATTTATAAAAAATTTATCATCATTCAACATTCGATTTTATTTCAGCGATAATAATTCGTCCGGAAGAATTAGAGCTCAAAACATCGTGGGTTCTTCTATAAATGACAAAAAATAATGAAGATGTGACATTTTGCAACCAATAACATACTTGTTTAATTTTTTCTTGCAATTTATAGGTTTGGTGAAGTAAACAAGGAAATATATTTGTTCGCATACAAGATTAATGTAGACCTAATTTAATTTACCGAACAGGCTAAACAAACAAGGTAGATAAATAGGTTCGTCTACGGAACAAACGGACCGTTTAGTTATTTACTACGTCATAAATTCATCACGCGCAAAATATTGTCTTTGCGCGTTGATATATTGCATTATGTATTTATGCAACCGATAAATAACATGAATAATATTAGCCCTACTTTCGCCCCTGTTTCGAAGTGCGGTGGCAAAGGTTGGTGATATGATAACAACAAGTTTATGTCAAAACATATTTGTTTATGTCCGATATCTTTGGCAATTTGCCGGATGTATCTTAATAATGATAGTAATATGCGCTATGTTAAAGAACACCCACAGTGCTGTTTCACACTGGAGTTAAAGCCTTATAAAACTTGGCAAATGGAGATTGTTTTAAAGTTTGGAGCATTCCTGGCCTGAATAAGAGCTGCAATTATCATGCTATGTATATTTTTTACGAGCTATTAAGTAGGTGAGTAATGTTTATTACTTTTTGATTGTACAGATAACAGAAGACCCTTTTTTTATTCGGCTGAGTGACGAGACGAGCATGCCGTTCACCTGATGGTAAGCGCTACGCCCGCCCATAACAGTTACAGTGCTACCCAGAGCTTTGCATTGCATATACAATGAAATATCGGCTCTAAAGTCTCATATGCCCAGTGATTGCACACTACTGCTTGGGGGATGAAGATCTGGCAAAGGTGCGGTACTTCCCCAAGCGGTCTCTTGCAGAAGAGGCCTCTCACTACTTATCCCCAATTATATTAAATCAAATTTCTGGAATCTCTTCGTTTGTGAATGATTCATTGATCAACTTTTGTAAATATTTTTGCGCTTCTTATGAAAGAAGGAAGAAAAAACAGTCTTTAGTCACAGTACCTACGAGAATGTTTACCGAAGCGAACACTTCCAAAAGATTTTGTTATTTATAATAAATTGAGTCACGTTTGCTTTTTATGTACTTAATTTCGTACTTATTACAAAAACTGATAATAGAGCTGCTAAAGTGACTAATAATTAATTATCCATTACAGAATACGCACGCGATTGGGATCTTATTTCACGATAACGCATCGATATGAAGTGTCGATGACGCAAATTAATACCATGTTGTTAAAGCTTGCATGAAAAGCTACTCATTTCAAGTGTTTGTATAGTAATTCTGCCACGTGTAAAAATAGCGTTTACCCGTTATAGACTTACAGCACTCAATGGAGATAGCGTTACAGTGGAGTGTGGTGATGAAGGCGTGGGTGTCGTCATTAGAGCATATTCAGTGGTTCGCCAACGTGCGTCAATTTGCTTAACTTAATCGCGGATTGTCGTCACTGGTGTGTAGATCAGGGTTGGAGGCAGGTGTGGGGCCAAGAAGGCCGTTTCGAGACAGTGAGGAAGGAGTAAATATGCGTATAATGATGTTGAATGTGGCAAAGGGGCAAAAATGTGCCTCTTCTGGTGGAAGTTAAATAATTTATTCTATGGATTTCTGATTTATTTTTAGCGATTTATGAAATTTGAACTATGTTTTTCAATCAAGATAAGCTTAACTTAGATGACCAGTATGGGGTGTGGTAGATAATCGATAAAACTATTTCATAATGAATAAAAGCCTGATTCTTACTACTGAAACCGTAATTGTGCGTTAATCATTTATTTTATCTCTCTTTCTTAATGTTTGTAGTGCCAAATATACTTTTCTCTTTCTGTCTTAGTTCGTTCTGAGAATGTACAGAACCCTTGATTCTAGTATGTAATAGCTAATGTTCCCCCCTTTGTGTACGCCCCTGAGTTCATATACAAGCATCCCTTTTGTAGGTTTTATAAAATGACGTCATTGCGTTCATAAGTGACCAGTGTGTGTTCAGCAAACATTGACATTATGGTAAACTTCTAAGGCTAGACGCAGACGTTTCGTAATAATGTTATGACTGCATTAGGCAGTAAATCAGCTTTTGTGCAGTTGTGAAGGTTATGATATCACGGACTTAACAAGAACTACGTGAGCCTAGTTAGCCTTGTATTATGTAGGGTTGTACAAAGAAATAATAATAAATCAATTTATTACACATTATCATCTTTCGTTGAGTCACCGGACTTTTAAACGTGTGTATTTCAAAGCTCTAGCTTAATGACAAAAGTTTTTTTTTTATTGTAAAATTTGGACTTGTCATTGGACTAATGAAGAATTTAATCACTTTTAATTTTACACAGTTTTGCAGATTTCTCATTCGGTAGAGTCTTGGTAGAGTTAGTCTGTACGGACAGTACAAAAATATCTAAAAAGCACGTGTAGTTGAAGGTCTAAGATTTGAATAATCGATATCTTAATTGTACCGGTTGACTTATTAATATATCGATATAAACATAAATTAAAAAGAGTAGCTAATTTTTTAAAGTACAAAATACAACCGAGTATGGAAAGACTCCGTTTAACTTCGGAAAAGACAAGCATCCGATTAGCCAAGCGATATTACAGTATGTCCTAAAAGTCAACGTGCAATTCCACATACAAGTTGCCGTGGCAACCATTATTTCGCTATAAGGTGCGAGTTTCGATAAATTATGCGAGTTTAACTTTACCCGACTTATCAAAGTATCATCGAAACTTGACAGTCATGCAAAATTTCAATTCAATAGAAAATTATGAATTGAATCAAAGTTGACTCCCAACATTTGACCTCGTAAACAAGTATCCAGACTGACATTCATCAATCCATTACTTACTACATAGTGTTAAATGAAAGCTTTTAATAAGTTCTCAATTCCATTTACATCAAATTTCAAAACACCATTATCGTGCTAATCTTACATTGAAACAAAAGTGCACCGTTTATTGGCTGTTTAAATTGTCTATCAAAATGATATGATCCATCAATTGAAGCGCATCAGTACAATTCTACAAGGTTGTTTATGAACGAGAATGGGGGCGCCACAGTTAACTAGAATAATAAAATTCCTTCAGGAATGGGTTAGTTCCAATTTTGACCGTGTTCAAAAATAGCCTGGCACGATTGTAAGGCTGGCGTCAATTAATAAAGTGACACAGCTGGAGGCTAATACTTCCAATCGGCCCTTTAGGCTGATAATAAGGCTGGCTCAGTGGCAAGCTGCATTATTTAATAAAAACTCTATTGTTCTCTAACAAGCAATTGGACAAGTTATTAGGAACTTTAGCAAGCCGTTATTAGCTTTACAACGCTATTTACATAGTAAGGTGGTGCCTAGGTAGATTAACTATGTATGTGTGAACAGGAATTTGCCGCGCAATGCGAAGTTCTGGGTGGCACTGTAATTGTTATGAGCAGGCGTAGCGCTTACCATCAGGTGAACAACATGCTCGTCTCGTTACTCAGTAAATAAAAAGAGTTTGATACCGCAATTTACATTGCCTTCGCCTATTTGTGCGCTTCTTTGTTTTCTTTTTTCTTTTGTGCCTACTTTTTAAGTAGTCATTAACTACTTAAAATTGCCAGTCATCCATTCTAAATGTATCTTTATTCATAGTCGAAGCAAATTTTCATCGTTTTTCGTTTTGTGCAATTTCTTTATGTACCAAAAACCTAACACATAAGCTTTAACATGTAGTTACTTAAAGCTCACAATTCATAAATAAAATACCCGAAGTTTTGGAAAAGTGTGTTAAACCAGCCAACCAGATAACGATGTAATGATTTATTTGTATCTCCGCTATAAATATATATTTTTACCAGCTCATTCATTAGGGACCTTATATTTACGAGTCAAGTATGTAGGTGAACATTTTTACGACAATATTATCGACTGACCAAGAATTTATTTATCAGAGGCCTGATATACTGGACTTTATTACGTAGTACCAAAACTAGGGCATCCCTAATTTACCCGAGCTGAAGTAATCATGTCATTGAGAAAACGATTATGTTGGTAAATATTATTCCATTACGACTTAGCACGATTACTTCTAATAAAAGCAACTATTTAATATATTTTTTTAATTATTTTAGGATTGAATCTCTCTTTATATATATTTTTTCATTTGATCTCGGTCTAGTCAGTAAATAACGGACATAATATTTTATTATAGTCAGTACTTTGCATTAGTTTGGCCCAGATATGAACCATAAATAAAGCAGTAAAAAAGAGGCTTTTCCGCCTCTGACAGGGTAATGGCAAAGAGCCAGGGCTAATATATTTAAAAAGATCTACCGACCATGAAACATTTGTCTTGTGTGCACTTCTTTTCTTTTGTTTTATTAAAATGTTTGGCAGAAACTGCATGCTGAAAATTGACACAGAGCTTAGTGGTGTTTGTTACGAACTTTACAAAGTTAATGTAGTGTCAAGCTGATAAGTTTCTTGAATATTTACGCCGGAGCAATGAAAATATGAAACTAGGGTGTTTTGTATTAATTATGTATACTTTTTTTCGAGACATTTTATATTTTTCGTATTTCATTTCCAAATAGGTTAAAATGGTTTTTGACTGGATGGAGAGCCTTAACCTTTTTCTTGGAAAAAAGATAAGTCTTAAAAGTTGTGAAACACATAGATTATTATTTCTTTTCTGCATAGATATTATATAAAAAATATTATTTACTAGAGATAAGTTCACCTTTGTCCAAGCATAATGGAAATAAATTATAAACTGTGCCTATTATCTATTCGTAGGTAACGAGGTATATTATCAGAGTCAATTAAAACTTTATGATTGCCACATCCACAGTCCAATCCAATACAATCATATGTGGATCAAACTAATTGCACTTTTTCAGTCAAGAAATCCAACAAAGGACACACCGCAAGCAAGAGTTTCATTAGTATGCAATGTTCGTGCGTTGAAATAAAATTATCCGATCTTGGAAGATGCACAATGCCTTGCCGCTTGTTCCTTGGATCGCCGTGACACCGCCTACGTTGCAGGGTTGCCAGAAAGCTTCAGGATTTAAAAGCTATTTTATTTGCAAATGGATTTGTCGGCTAATGGATGCGTGGGAACGACGGATTGTAACCTTCTTTTTATCCACGTTAATGATCGTAAAGATGCTTGTAGGGTTTTTGCTAAGATGCTAATGTTTCGTTAAGTATTAAACGACCTTCGTGGTAAGCTTGGCACTAGGAGTTTAGCTGCTGTGTGTATACTAGTAAATATTATCTAAAAATGCTGTGGATCAGTGGGCGTTTTTCCTGTTTTTCCTGGCGTTATTGAAGCTTTTCTTTCGCGCTGCATCCATTTAGCCACTTATCTGTTATCCGCAAAGATTACATACCAATCCAGTTGACGAACGATTTTTCCTTTTTTCAGAAGAAACATGGATTGCATAATTTTACAGTAGCTGTCAACGGTTGCTTTGCGTGAGCGTGATCCGTCGATGGAAATTATTTCTAGGAAAATTAAAAGTAGACAACAAGAATTATAGGAATTCTGGTTTATTTCTGTATTTAACTGAAGCTCAGTTTGCAAGGCACGTGAAAATTGGGTTAGAGTACAGGTTATTACGATTCCTGAAATTGAAAGAAATACATTTAAAATAATAACATTTAAAAGTTTAGTATTCATTATTAGAATGCCATAATAAAGATTGATTAGTGTGCATGAAACTTTTTAAAAACGTTATTGGACAACCCTTTCCTTCCATCCGCAACTGTAAGTTCTTATAACATCCTCATACATTTATATGCAAAAAACATCACATCCCAGCTAAGTGGCTTTGTCTCAAGCTTCATCTGTAAGTATCTATATAACCAGAACACTTGTCCACCAAGTCCCGAATAGGTAGGCTCGTCACATAGTCTACGAGTGATAAAAGCCCGCCGTTGCGTCGCCGCAGGCTTCGTCATTAAGAAAATACACATCAAATGAATGAACCGAGGGGCGCCCACACGCTCTACACAATGAGACAAAAGCTCTTTAAATGGTCTCTGTATAAACTGTAAATGGTATCGTATTGTATTTGGCTATATAAGGCGACATTGTGTGCTCGGAATTAATTACGTGTTTAACTACATCTTAACACATAGAAGCCTAACCTGACTGTCTGAATGATTTATAGGGAACATTCCAGTCTCCCAAGCACAAAGTTTTGGATCGATGTTGGAGAAGTACGAAATAAAGTTTTCACTTATTGAAGGACTTTTTATAGAATTAATTACGATTTCGTACTAGTTAGTTATAATTACTGACAATATGTGATAATATCATACTTTGTCACCTTATTTTGAATTATTGTTTTTTTTTTCCTATAACGCGTTTTGTACCTTTTGTATTAGACACAAGTTAATGGTCCAAGAAAGCAACTCAATTACATTTTTTATCTCTACGGACAGCATATTTTTTATTCATAAAGCTTTTAACAGGCGAAGATACGGGGCAAAGCTCGTCAAGCAATACAATTAGAGCATTAACTTTAGCGTTACCGAGAATATATTGAATATTCCGCTGCAGTAGGATATAATACGGACTAAGTACTGCTCGCATTGTTTTTAATTGATGCAATTAGGGTATTTGCGATGTGTCGCAGATTCACACGTCCCGCAGGCATACCGCGCGTGACCACGTCCGCACATGTGGACTGAATAACTTAATGATATAACATAAAAACTATGTTTTATTGTCGCGTTAAACGTTCCTCAAGATACTTACAAGTCAATGACCTAAACTTGATAAATTACACCAAATTGATCATAGATATGAGAAGTAGTTAGATCTTGGATTTTCCCATAACGTCAAGTTATATCTACCTTTCAGAGAAGACCATGTACCTACTTAAAGGTACGTCTACTGGTTTGTACTGGTTTATAATAATATACCTTTTCCTTTATATTTATTACTCACCTAAGTAGTTACGGTGATACGTTATCTAAGCTTATCTCTAATGAGGTATTAAGACCTGTCGTTTTAAAAGTTTGTATCTCTCGGAAACTACTTTTTGGTGGCAATACAGATATTTTTAGAATTAACTTGATTTACCAATTAAAATGTAGAATTTATTGATATTAATATTAGGGTATCAAATCATCATTAATGGTCGGATGCGATAATGACTTACGAAATATATTTCGCATAGTTTCCGTAAACATTATTAACGTTATTTTCCACATATTATTATAACGCTTTTAATTGTTGCCATTACCTTTATAATTAAATACTTAAGTGCCTACTTCATTATTATTGTCAGTCCATTTTCAGTAGATAATAATTAATAGAATATACTGAGGTATAATTTATTAAATGGTCACAAAATGGCATATTATGTTTAAAAATAATTAATAGTAATTATCACTCGCTTTTCGGTGAAGGAAAACATCGTGAGGAAACCACGTACCTACCCGAGAATTATTTCGGAGGTAGGTATGTGATCCACCAATCCGGATCTGGCCCCCGTGGTGGATTATGGCCTAATCCTCCTCACGAAACTGAGGGGAGACCCGCGCCCAGCAGTGGGACGTTATGGGTTGTTGATAATGATGATTAAGTAAGCTAACTTTGTTGTGCGTCACATTGTGAGTTGTCATATTTTTTTGTAAATTTATAGGTTTTAGTCAGATCCTATCAATGAGCTTTTCCCCTGACTACACTGAAAGTAGTTGCTTTTATCAACATTATATTATGCATACCTATGTTTGAATTTATGCTATCGTCGTATGGTCACAGAAAGGAAACCGCTATCTCTGCTATCAAGTCGTACGTAACGTGTGGGCTAGAAACGTGTATTCCCTGCATTTGGTCTCGATTGCAGTTGGAAAACTAAAACTTTACTCGTACATTAGACCTTTTGTCGGCACCTCGGAATTTGATACAGAGGTCTAGAGTCACGTCTAGAAATGAGGTGAGGTAATTGTATGGTGCGGGTGGTACAACACGGCTATCTGCCGGTTATTAGCAATTTCGTATGTGAGGCACACGCTAAATTGCTAAACTAGGAGGAATAGACCATACGTATACCGAAAATATACCGTGAGATGCAAGCCTTAAGTTTATACATAGCCTACTTACTTATAATTTATTTATTTATTTATTTTTAAGGACAACATGTACATACTTACTAGAACATAATTATATCTAAATTATGATGATATTGTAAGTGCAAGTGCACACATCAACGGTATAAGTAACTTACATACATACTTGTGCACACACACACTCTTCTGTTTAATTTTTAAAGTTAGTAATAAAATAGTTAATTAATTAATAATAGATAGATAGATAGATAGATAGATAAACTCTTTATTGAAACACCACAGAACAAAGAAAACTTAAAAACTAAAACAAATGAAATTTAACAATTAGTGGCATAATGGGCGGGTCATAATACAAAAAATTGATGTTCGTAATTCTTTAGAAGTTTACATACAGTGAATCCTACCGCATAGGTCAGGAACTATGTGATCGCGACGCGTTATTAATATTCACCTGCTAGCAATATGAAAATAGGCGATTCCTATTCTGAAACTGAGGAAATATCACAGGAACGTAGGACTCACGACATCGGAATGAAGATGATCCATTCCGATAGGCTCAATGTTTTGGTATTGCATGAATGGTGCCTTTTATTGCGGTTGCGCACGAAATTGACTTACTCACAGCATAGTTATGAGGTTTGTCAATGTTTGCAGAATATGAACAATTAAAATAACCTAAAACGCTATTCACGAGCTTATTCTCTGAAGGTTTGAACTAAACTTAACTGACTGTGCAGAATGGATGATTATTTAGGGCCAATCTTGCCAGACAATTTTGACCCAATTCCTGTGGTTCAATCTAGTTGAAATATCGCACGCTTCGGTCCGTCCTATGCCAATACAATGTTAATGCAACAGAGATCTGGAGGCCTACGAGGACGTCTTATAGCGATTCAGTTCAGAACCTAAACTGAGCCGCGTCGCATAATCGTACCGTGACGTCTTATTTTTAATGTTGCTGCCATTTTCAATCTTAAATGGATCCAGTTCAGGTTGAAAATGGTAGCAACCTAAATTGAGTCGCTAATAAGCCATTTTCAACCTAACCTATATCCAGTTTAGGTTGAAAATGGCAGCAACATAAAAAATAAGACGTCACGGTACGATTATACGACGCGGCTCAGTTTAGGTCCTGAACTGAATCGCTATAAGACGTCATGGTAGGCCTCCTGATGATAGAGACAGTAGACAGCGACAGTTCTCGGCCAATATCAGTAAATGGTATTTGGGCCCATTCAGGTCTCGCAGACGTAAAACTATTTAACTGTATTTCAGTTTAGAGTAGGTTAGAATTCTAAAAATCAGAATTGCTAACAGCTAACGGCGCTGACAGCAATTAGGATTACCGCCCACGACTTAGGCACACGGTTTTGGAAAGTCAGGCACGTGCTATCAGCTGTGAATTAGTAGAGACAGGACACTGTCAAGTGTAATGGCAAATAAAAATGACAATGATAATAGGTATGCCTGGCAAGGAAGCACGTTTGTTTACTTTATAAATAAAATGAGGGGGCACAATATTCTTGGCTTTGTGAAATTTTGCATGCGAATTTTTATTAAATGTTTACAAAAGAATATGCTCACTCATTTCAAGTTAATCCGAACATCAGAAGTGGGATAAGAATGCCTGTAGGAACATTATCATCAACCCACAACGTCCCACTGCTGGGCACGGGTCTCTCTGAGGAGGGCTAGGCCATATTCCACCACGGGGGCTAAGTCCGGATTGGTGGATACCATACCCACCTCCGAAACAATTCTCGGGTAGGTATGTGGGTTTCCTCACGATGTTTTCCTTCACCGAAAAGCGAGTGATAATTACGTACATATGTTCTACAGAAACACATTGGTGCCCGCACTGGGATTTGAACTCACGACCTTCTGATTGGAAGGCGGACGTTCTCCCACTAGGCTACCACCGCTAGGAACATAGGTATGTTTTATTTCTACGTATTATTAGCTAAAATATTTAAATGCTAGGCACCCTGCCTAGCATTTAAATACGATCTCACTTTTTTAATCTTATTGCATGTTGGAACATGAAGTCAAAGTTCTCTCATCCACATCAAATAGTAAAGAGTGACATAACAAAAAGCCTAGTTTAGAGATATTGTGTCCCATAAATTTTCCTTGTTATAATTTCACAGAAGCGGTGATCATTTATACGTAAGTATTAGTTAATTTTTTACCAATAAACAAAGCTTATTTTATGCGTCGTCGGACACCGTACTTAATACCTACAAATTGATTGACGAGATAGGTACAATTACTTACAACTTATTTATTTTTAAGACTAGTGCACGCACGTGATTTCGTTTTTTACATTTAGTTTTAAGATATAGTACCAAGGATCATGCAAAAACACCTTAAGCTAATAATAATAATACCTTTATAATATTTATGTTTCTTTTATAATATTTTTAATTGACTTATTATTAGTTTTGTGAAAATATTGTAAAAAAAATAATTTAAGAAGTAAAATAAACAAAGTGAATAATAATGATAATACATCACCTACGTCGAATTTATAGTTTTTCCATTCTAAAGCCCCTCTAGTTCTAATAAGCCCGATCTGAGGCATTATTCTCTCAAATTCTGAGGGCGCTTTATTGTTTTTCTTCGCTTAACCGCTTTGTATCCTCGTTCTGCTTCATGGGAAGCCGGTTTAATACCTTGATAGAACTGGATAGCTTAGAAAAATGTCCCAAGCTGGGCCTGTAAGCATAAAAATCGTCTGACAGACAGCTCTAACTTTTTACTCGACTGTAGTCTAGATTAGACTAGATTTCTACGCATAAAATACGGTATAAAGTGCAGCTAGCTAAGGTTGTTATAGTGATGCATTAGCATAATAATTCCTCACAAGAAGCCGCCGTAGCTGGCGCCTGTCGGCGATCACATTAGATACAACGTAAAATTATATATCTCGTTGAAATACAGAGAATAAACAACTATTTGCCAGATAATTGAGCTCGTTTACCTATTCGAGAAGTAATGAAACATTTTAATGCACAATTATCAGTTATATACCAACGAGACAATTGCGGCTCGTTTAGGTGTTTACTTTGTAATTGGTTGCAATGTACATAGAGATGGAAGGGGTATAGTTGTAGTCGGAATGCTGATTCTTCTGGAAACGTTAGTACACACAGGTCTGTTATCGTATTATCCTAAGATATCCATTTTCCCTTTCGTGCTAGATGCAAAATATACCAATACTAAAATTAAGAACTGCATGCTTTCGAAGGGTGATAATCTGTTAATTAAATACCAAATTAATAATCACAAGGTAGATATCGTAATACTCTCGTACGCGTAGTTGCCGGACATTGTTGCACATATCTATTAATTACTTTAAAATCTTGTTGAACATTGGATATAATACTGGATAATTGGTAGTTTTATCCGAGGTACGAACAAAGGTGATTTACAGCGGGAAGGCAATCACTCCGGCGCTGCGTCACAGAGACGTAATAGTTCTACGTGTCGCAGATTAGTTTGTACCGAACACGGTGGTATATCATGTCGAGGTGGTTATTACTGGTGCCATTATCACTTTAGTTAGTAAATCGCTCCGTCGGATAATATCGGATAATGATCTGAGTTGGCGTCAAGTGTGAGCTGGTAAACCGCAACCTTTGCCGGCGCCGAGATGTGGCGTGCGGAGCACAAATGATACAGTCACTTGGGTTGGGGTTCTGCAGGTTGGAGTTCTGCAGAAAGGAAAATCTTTTTCTATAGATGTGCCGTAGCCTCAAGAACAACAAAATTGTATTCTGTAAGGAATATACTAAGCAGGAATAGGTTAAATTAATTGAAAATAAACCCAAAAATACAAAAGCAGCACAAGCAACTGTTCGGTTGTTTTTTAAGAGACGAAAATAAGTAATATCTTGCAGTGAAAGCGTGGAATCTAGGATGAAAGATAAGTACTTGAAAAAGATAAATGATTTTAAAAAGCTAATCTAAATAAAACCGTTCACCATAGAAAAGGAAGAGTACTCTTTGGAATATTTTGTGTCATCAACACAGCAGTTAATGTCCATATCTCAGTATGTCAGTACTTGTTTGCTTTTGTTGTCTTTCCAGAATTACTGAACCATGAACGATGATATTTGACACTAGCTAACCATGGTGAACGCTGTGGAAAATTGCAATTCGTGCGTAAAAAATCCTTTATGAGAACATGCATGCGTAAGCATTAGTGTGGTGTCTATTGATGTAACAGATTGTTAATCGAACTTTGCTGCATTATATTTAATACATACAAACTGTAATCTTACTTACAGACTTGGTTTCCAAAAAGTATATATTTTACGTGTTTCATGAGTAAAAGTGATAAAATCCTTATTTGACGTTATCTGGCACTCATTGACGTCGAACAACGTGCCTATCATCATCAACGGCCAATATCGACAGTACCTAGGTCAATCAGCTGGGCGATACCTGAATACTTATCTAAAGGAAAATTTATCAAGGTACCTATCTAGAAATGCGACGTCACTCGGCTCTGTTCCTGTCAATACTATTGTTACATTACCCACATTAGTCATAAACAATAACACCCGAGTTCCGGTATTTTTATGTCTTTAGAACGGAACTACGAGTAGCTGTTATCGCGCGGGGTTTCCAGAATAGGCATGTGATTTGGGAAAATCACTGATATTATAATCATGGCTTTGTCCTTGACAATAATTTTTTTTAATGTTTTAGTTTGGCTCTATTTTGGAAAAGTCAATCCAGTATCAAGTTTTTTTTTTGTTATTTACTGAGTAGCGGAAGGAACAAATCGCTTACCTGATGGTGAGCTCCACTGCTTACCCATAGTAGTTCGATTGGTCTAGGACCAAGACCAATCAAAATTCTAGGTGGCACTGTGTGAGGTTGAATTAGCAAACACTCTAAAGTCTAAAGTTAGCAAACAGTTTGACTACTGGCTTGTGACGTCGTTTTTCACGTCACTTCTTCAAAACAGATTCTGTTTTACTAGAGAAACCCCTTGTTATTTACTTGATAGTGACGTCATAGACCGCGTCAATTTACGAGAAAACACAAAAAAGTGACGATAAAAATTCAATATTATGAAATTCAAGATAATTTGCCAAAGCAGTCAAATAGCCTATAGCTTTATAATCTGGAGTTATCATGGTATTTGAACTGGTTTCAATTACAAAAAATAAATGCTTCCCACATATTGATAAGAAAGTGTGTCATACCTAGGTACAAGTACGCACTCGTATGTACAAGTTAGTGCCACGTAAAGAGGACAGTTCATGTATAGGTGTACTTAGGTATGTTATTGCAATGATGGTGCAATCGATGATTTGGCATTTTATTATGTATACTTATTCAATATCTTCAGTGGATGCTTTTGTACCAGTCAAATAACCTTGGAATCCATATTTTTTATTAAGTAAGTATAACATAGCGTGTAACATCTTACTTTTGGGGTCCGTGTCAAATTTCACGATTTATTTAATAAAATGTTACATGATAATAATTTATAAAAATATCGAAAGAGCTTAAGGTATAAAGACTCCTCTGATCCTCTCTAATAAGAGGATCCCAAGAAGAGGCAATGCTCTTGGTGTCACGGATGTTCTTTAGTTGGCATTGACGATCAGATAGGACGCTAGCTCGTATGCCAGGAATTTGATTTAAAAAAAAATACGTGATAGATTTTTTTGGCATCGCCTCAGTCCAATAACATGTCAAATCCTCATTTTAACTAATATATTTATGATATACTCATATCATAGTTTAACTAATTACTGTAGGCTTGAGTAGTTTGGCACGTTGTGTAACCGACACCAAGGATACCGTGACCCAGTAACCGCCGTAGCGCCACACGTCTGCGGTTGCTCTGATTGAGTGGCTAGATAAAATAGTTTTTATAGTATCTGCAGGTGGATAATTTAGCTTTATTGGACTGGATACATAACTGATGGCTGCTGGCTGCTTACTGATCGTATTGCAACATAAGGTTGTTATCAACAAGTTGGTCCTTCAATTCCAACCTATCGGCGTATTACTTTCACACTGCACTAATAGGCTGTTGAGGTCCTTCAAAAGTAGGCTAAAATATAGTTAGAATTTTCACCACCGAATACTTTACAGAATCTGTCACTGAGTTAGTGTTAGGAATAAATATTCTTTAGCCAATGTACAAGAGGAGGATTAGTTTAAATACAATATTGCAAAAAAAATATTGCAAGTTTTCCAATTTCACGATGATTATTAATTTTGTTGCAGCGCGCTGCAAGAAATTATTGCATTCCGCATACTTACTTGAGTAGCACCTAATACAGGCTAATTTTACTTAGCCCCTATAAAAAGTTATAGTTATGGTTTCAATCATGGTTTAATGAAAACTTAACAACTTTTCATTAGTCACTCACTTCACTTAGTTCATTAGAAACTTGAGTACTTGGAAAATTAAACCTTAAAATGTTAATATTAAAGAATAAGAAACATTGATATTGGAAATAAAGTAGAACATGAGCTTTCTAAGCTTTATGAAAACACAAGCTAAATTTGGTTGTGTAGTTTTAAAGTTACGTAGCACATCCATCAGGCATACTAAACTATACGTGAAGAGCCAGGCGTAAAACTGCATAAACCCGCCGCAGGCAGTACCGCGGTATTACAATTACGTTGCATATTGCAGGAGTTGTCCCAAATATACACGAATGAAGCAGGTGACCAGGAGCTATACGACGAGCTTTAAAATCAACCTCATGAAAGGACAAAGTAATTTATATAGTTAAAGCAGATTGTGTGGACTAGTCATAAGAAACAATGGCTGAACGGCCGCTCAGATATTGCAAGTGGATGATACACGTTGTGTGTTGCAGGCAGTACTGCCAAATATGCACAAATAAAGCAGGAAACCATTTAGGTTGAACAAGTCTCATGAAAGAAAAACAAATTTAGTACTTAGGCAGATTGTGTTGACTAAAAATATTAGAGTGAGGTATATAATGAAGGTAAGTCAACTAGCGTACTGCAAGTGCATCGAGCACATTGACAGTTGCAGGGAATTGTGCCCATGTGAACAAATGAAGCGGTAGATCATCCTATAAATATTATAAATATGAATGTGAGTTTGTTTGTTTGTTACGCTTTCACGCCCAAACCACTGAACCGATTTTTATAATTCTTTCACCAATGGAAAGGTACATTATCAGCGAGTAATATAGGCTATATTCTATCCCCTGATTCCCACGGGAAACTATAGGGCGCAGCTAGTAAAATATAAATACGAATAAGTCTTCAAAGTAGATTGTGTTCACTAAAAATAACAGAGTGAGGTAAAGGATGGAGGACCGTCAGCTACTGCAAGTGCATCGAGCACGTTGCGTGCTGCAGGCAGTAGCGGCGAATGTGCGGTACGGCAGAACGGGCGCGGGAGGCTGCAGGAACAGGTCCGGCGCACGCGCGGGGCAGAGTCTCGCGGCGGCCGGCCGCGGCGCGCCACCGGCTCCGAGACGCAGAGCCACTCAGTGCACGCGCTGCCTCGCCGCCGCCAGCCTGCGTGCTCACTCACGCAACGCGACTCAACCCGCGAACCATCCGGCATCCCTTCACGCGACCACGCGACCCTTCACAACTTTCCGTACACAACCTTTTGAGCTGTGCAAACAGCAATTCCTCTCTGTACTTTAGGCAGTGAATCGCGAGTGAAGTTATTATTTTCACGAGTGCTACAGTGACCACGATCTCAATTTTAAGGTAAGATTATTATTCTTAAATAAAAAGAATAAATACCACGTCGTCGGCTAGTTAAAAAATACTGTATGATGTATTAGAAAGTCACTTGCATAGCAACGAAACAAGTTAAAGCTATACACGTATCCACTGTAAGTACGCGAGGTACTCGAGTTGATGTAACCTCGTTATGTTGGGGCAAGTTAAATAAAGTCCGATTCTTCAAACACATTACATATTTAGCTAGATTCAAAAATGTTGTAATGTACGCGAATCAATCATTATTGTTTGTGTCTATGCCTCGTCAACTTAAATAAGTAAACATGAGGGATCTAAACAGGACCTGTCAGATAAACACGAGGACAAGACGGTGTTGTTGTTAT
The DNA here is from genome assembly GCA_912999815.1 of Campaea margaritaria. Lineage (NCBI taxonomy): Eukaryota > Metazoa > Arthropoda > Insecta > Lepidoptera > Geometridae > Campaea > Campaea margaritaria. The sequence goes on from OU538792.1 coordinate 5,309,909, forward strand.
TGTAAGAAAACTTTAAGCCGACGTGGAAATATGCTAGAATCAGTGCGACTGGTGGTATTTAGTACTGCGCGTATTGCTATGGTAAGACGAAGACCATAAACCAGTTAATGATGTGGTAACTCTAATATGATATTCAACCTATACCTACAAGTTTAAGGCACGCGCATATTGCTTCGGTTATGTGAATGCCACTTATCATACTCGTCGAATAAATTTAGAAAGCTATCATCATAAATAAGATAATAATAAACTAATTTAATCACTGATTCCGAATATAACTGTAATTTAATTAGACAAACATTATCTCGATCTGACATGTTTTATATTTTGTCATAAAAATGTTATGTGTCTCGGAAAATCTGTTAGCCGTCCCTTTTGATTAACCTACCGATGTTTTGATGGGTTACAATAAAATTTTATTTTTATTAATCGAAGTCCCTTCGGTTATAGTGTGATTGTGAATGAAATTATACCTCTGGTTTCATTTGCGGTTCATAATTAGTGACATAAGGATCTCTGAGCTTTTTCTAAAAAAATATTTATATAATAACATCAATATAAATAAACAACGATATAAAACAACAACAATGTTAATCAGTCAATATATTTATGAAAATGTATGAAAATGTATGAAAATGTATTGCTGTTATACAAAAAAATATTGTGTTACTCACACTGTTGATGACAATTAATTTAAATATGCAAAGTTACTTTTGAAAGACCAAACGAAAATTCACTGTAGTGGTGACACATTTTCCGGATTTTTTTTAAATTTCAGCCGCCGCTAGTCACCATACCTACTGAATATTCGACTGCTAGCTTTTGTCTACAGCTCAATTCGTATGACGCAAAAAATATATAACTTCATAGGTATTGAGATACCTACTTCTCAGTTTTCATTTTTAATAGCCTGAAAATTTCTTTGCCAAAGACTTATCGAAAAGTTATAATAATTGAAATTTTAAATTTTTATTCAAAAATTTTAAGGTCAAGATAAAAATATGAATGGCGTCTTTTATTAAACAATAGAGGTATATTATCTGAAAACTATAACTAGCAAAGAAGCGCAAAAAACAAAAAGCTAAAAAGAAAGCTACAAGCAAACCTATACCCAAAATATATGGTTGCAGGTTGCAGCTTTGGTTGCCGTAGATTTTTTTCGATCAGAAATTTCTCGTGGCTCGAAAACGGCAAACCCCTATCAATCCCTATCCGCCAAGCAGTAGTGTGCAAACATTACTGTGTTCCGGTTCCAAGGGCACTGTTTCCAGCGAAATTACTGGGCATATGAGACTTTAGAGCCGATGTCTCAGGGTGATGAGCGGCAGTGCAGTGCTGCGCAGGATTATGCAATGCAAAGTTTTGGCACTGTAACTGTTATGGGCAGGCGTAGCGCTTACCATCAGGTGAATGACATACTCGTCTCGTCGCTCAATCAAATAAAAAAAAACACAGATAGAACATAGACATAGAACAACATAAAGGCGAGTTTACTGAAGCTTTTATCATGCCAAACGTAAAGACAACGGAAATACGAGCATTTACAAAAGAAATGTAACGCTGATATAAATAAATAAACTTAAAGTCAAGTCAAGTTTAATATGAACCAGTCTGAAGGCAATAAACTATATTATTTATTTGCCTGGACTAGCCCTATGACGAGGTCGTTATGTTTCATCGTTTCAGCGAAAGAACGAGTGAGTCAGCAACCATTGAGACAGGCGTTTCCCGTACCAACTCATTCATTATTTATTACTAAGATAGCTGCATTGCCATGTGGACATTTCATAGAGCTTACTCTGCAAAAAGTCTGCATTTATAAGCAAACATCTGCACGCAAGAAATCTCGGATGTATTCCAATTCATTCATAAATGTATGTTCCTCCGTTTCTTTTCATTAAATTGCTTAGCAACGCTTTTGATGAGCGTAAGTCATATGAAAAAGGAATTCTGACTGCCTATTGTTTTAGATAAGTCTGTGTTACCTACGGGGCGCGTTGCATTTAATATAAATAGACACTTGACTTAAATAGCAATCAGAGTCTAGACAGTAGACAGTCAAATACGGGTAGCGTTGATTTGAAGCTACCTTCAACGATGGATATGACTTGGATAACGGTTGTTCCATTTCAATTGGATTTAATGGTTTAAAAGATCATGTTTGACAATAGCCTATAATTTGGTACGAATGTGAGGGGAGACTCGTGTTCAGCAGTGGGCCAATATAGGTTAATGATGATGAATTAGGCTTTTATACAAAAATGCCGCCGGAAAGTACGCTGGACATTATAAAATCACATGAATATTATTCTATCATATGATAACGCAACTCCAATTTTTTAATCTCACCAGGTGACAAAATCACACCGATTTCTTTGTCAAAGAATTGCTCAAAAATCGCCCGCCAGTTTGCTCAAAGTTAATCAAACTCAGACAAATCTGATGAAAGATTCAGAAATCACACAAAATCGATATCCTCTTAGTTCAGAAACAGCTATCTAAACGGCGAAAGGCGTGGTGTTGTAATTAATACAAAGTTAAACAATGATAACCTTTAGGCAGCAAGATAAAGTTACCTCGCGCCTCGTAGCAATTTCACTGGGAGGCTTCTCATGGATCTAATGAGAGCTTGCTTGGATGGAGTCAGCTCGGGATTACTCCGGGGCAATTAATATCCAATAGAACGTTTACTTTATGACCCTTATAAAGTTAATATTGGTTCGGAAACGTAAATTCCATTTTATGTGGCAACCACAAAGCACTTTTAATTTGGACTTAACTTTACCGCTGTAATTTGAGGAAGGTACGGTAAAAATGCTCAGGCTTAAACATTACTTGAAGGAAAACAAATGGACGTAAATTCTACAGTTGAATTTAATTCATTGGGTAATCAAAATATAAAATCAAAATTGTTTCATAATAAATAGTCCAATTTGCAAAAGAAAGATGATTTCATGCCCACTGAGATATCGATGGGTGATGTTATGAATTGCAATAATCAAAACGAAGCGATATCAATAGGTAGTGACGTCATCATAATATTCAATTGAAGTCTACGTAACGTATCGGTCCTAATCTTTATGTAATCGCTGTTTATCAAGTGTTCGTACCGGTGAGGCAACTGAAGACGATTGTTTTTCAATAATCTCTGATTGCCCGTAGATAATTGCATTCCAGCGCAGTTGTAGACGACTGATGTAATCTCTGATAACGATGGAAAGAATTTGTGCTTTGTCTGTAGCTGCGCTTTATATATGAAGTAGTTAAACAAGGAACTTTGAGATTTACTGCGATTTGTGCTGTTTTATTGATATTACAAGTCTGTTGCTTTTTTGGTAGAATGCATTTTGCAGGTGGTTTGGCCCGACATTTTGATTATTGACTATCCAGCATTAATTTCCATGTTGCTATACTAACTTACTACATATACACATATTTACATATTATAATACCGTAACTTAAAGCTACCGTAGGTTATAATCAATCTAAATCTAAGCTTTCCAGACCATGAAATCAAAAATTCAAGAATTAATATTTGGGTTGATAGAAATTTTTAATCTCAAATAATCTAAGTTATTTTATAATTTAAAACAACGTTGATTGACAATTGGACAGGGCAGACCTTATTATATTTATTAAAATGAGGTTTTATGTTATCTATGATTAAATTAAACCGCAATATAATAATATACTCGCAGAGATATTTCAATACACTTAGCTAAGTATATTTATTAGGTACCTTATTTATCTTTAAGTAGGTACATATATAAGAACAACACATTTGTCATACTTTTGGAGAGAGTCTAGTTAGTCAAGTTTATTGGGAGCTTTTTGAAAACACTTTTAAACTTTAAAAAGTATTTAATCAGAAAAGTGATATTCTATTATAACTAATTACAAATGAGAAGTCCGAACAGAGTTATATGCTCGAAACGACTGCCTAATAATAATCTTAGTACTAAAAAACATCGCACGACATCCCACGCGCTCACCGGAGGGCCGGAGACGGCCCAGACGCTACGATAGCATTCTAGTTAGGGCTGACTGTTATCAAGCGCCCAGGTGCGCGCATAACTCCTCCCTCATCAAGTGCGAAATTATCGGGTTCCGTTGAGATCTGGATCGGGTTCCGATGATTTCGCATAAACATATTTTTAAAACGATAAATGATAAAACTAATGAAACCTATGGCTAAAAACACATATAATAAGACGGTTCCTAAACTAATGCTTTTTGTGTCAATTCCACTGAAATTCACTATTTCACTTTCACCATAATGCCCTTCACTATACACTTCACTTTCTTTTAATTTTAGAATACGCGAAAAATGTCTCATTTCTTCCAAATTGATGTTCTTGATATTGATTGAAGTTGAAGGAGGCGAATTAGTAGTTTTCAATTCAGGTAGGGCTATAATTGGCGTAACTTTGTATTGGAGATTTTCAGCAAACGTGCGTTGATATGATAATTTCAATTCATTCAGGTAAACTACACAATTTTCAGTAGTTGAGACAATATAAGTACCACATAGGGACTCCTTCATATTGTCCTCCTCACATTTTTCTGCTATTATAGTCGGTTTTCGTGCAAATACAATCCAGCTGTCCAAACTGATCCGCTGGACCTTGATGTCTTCCACTTCGACGACATACGGTACGCAAGTAGTCAGATCTGTCTGAAACTCCAGAAGCTGTTCTGCACAGGTCGGTGTTTTGAACTGTATTACGTTATCATCGGTACATAGGAACTTATCAGCATCAATTTTCTCGCATGGCTTTGTGACAGGCAGGTATTTAGAACTTTTCGCCAAAAGGTAAGGGAAGTCGGGAAATATTAAAATAGTTTTGTTAATCGAACCTTGAAAATTTGGTATAGAATAAATTTTAAAATAATTGTATATATTTTTGTCAGTCAACGGTATTTCTAAAATAAATGTTATCTGGCTTTCCTTTACATAAGCTTTTACTTTAATGATTCTCTCGAATTTTAACAAATTGCCTTCACTTACTTCATATATTAAATTATGGATCTGCTCTATGGATTTAAGAATATATAATAGCTCATTCGGGTTTATAATTGATTCATGTAGTACAGAGACCTTAGTAAATGCCAATGCTGTTTCTATCTCATTAAGCGTTATATAAGTAGTCCTAAATGTACTCATAAACGTGTCGAACATATTTAAAACATGTATGAGATATAAGCAGTTATTTTCTTTATTATTTCCGGACTTTATAATTTCTTCAATTCTTTTCAATCTTTTATCTAATATTAAAATATTGTCATTTGAGGTTTCTGTACTATTAACAAAGTTATCCAACATTTTAGTTACCAAAGTCATCTTCTTATCCAAATCGTTTTGCCTAGAGCCAATCTGTGAGATTTTTTTATCATAACGAATTGCATCCTCATAATCTAAGTTTCCTGAATTAACACTGCTCTCACTGATTGAATCCGATTGCAAAACTCAAGATAATTTTCTGTCTGTTTAATTTTTAAGCTTTCTGATTGTATAGCTATGCATTCTTCACTTCTTTGTTCGCCAAAATGTTGGATTAGTAATTCTTTAAATTGTGCTTAAGTTTCAATATCCTCTTTTTCACTTATCAAAGCTGCTGCTTCATCTATCAACCTACTTGTTATCGTATGCATAATGTACGCATTCTGCTCTTGATCACCATGATATTTAAGAATCAGATATTCACACTTCCTTAGAAATAAATTTAAGTGACGTTTATCTCCACCAAAAAGCGGGATAAGCTTCAGCATCTCATTAGGTATCATTTGAATAGTAGTCATTTTATAATAGTAATTATAATTACTGCACTATTTAAAATAGTCAACTAATAAACTATTTCACTTTTAGTCAAAAACAAAAACTATTTAATTTTTAGTCAACTAAAAACTATTGTCACAATTGACATTAATTATAATAATATAACTCATTTTATTTTTCATTTATATTTTAATAAAGTTAATTAATTTAAAACGGAATTTAATTGTTTCGCTAAAAGGTCAATTTATTTTAAACTGGCTTTACTTTAATTACTTTATAAATTCAATTGATTAATAAACTGGATTTAATTTATTTAGTTAAAACTAACACTTTAATAAAGTCAATTGATTTTAATTTGGGTTTAATTAATTTACTTAAAACTAACACTTTTATAAAGTCAATTGATTTTAAATTGGCTTTAATTTATTTACTTAAAACTAACACTTTTATAAAGTCAATTGATTTTAAATTGGCTTTAATTTATTTACTTAAAACTAACATTTTTATAAAGTCAATTGATTTTAAATTGGCTTTAATTTATTTACTTAAAACTAACACTTTTATAAAGTCAATTGATTTTAAATTGGCTTTAATTTATTTACTTAAAACTAACACTTTTACCTATTTTGAGGCAAAACCAGATAAGTTATAATGGACAAGGTTCGATTCCAACTATAACGAAATACGGGAAAGGATAGCGAAAAATTCACTCACCAGCCAATCACCATCATGGTCTCCTTATATCCTTGACGAATTTTTATTTGGTTCGTGTACCGCACACACGCCGAATATCCGCGAATTTAGCGTATTCTTCACACAGTTTTCGCGAAAGACGGCGCAGCAAACGCACGATACTACCGTCTGCGCCAGTCAAGTTTATTGGGAGCTTTTTGAAAACACTTTTAAACTTTAAAAAGTATTTAATCAGAAAAGTGATATTCTATTATAACTAATTACAAATGAGAAGTCCGAACAGAGTTATATGCTCGAAACGACTGCCTAATAATAATCTTAGTACTAAAAAACATCGCACGACATCCCACGCGCTCACCGGAGGGCCGGAGACGGCCCAGACGCTACGATAGCATTCTAGTTAGGGCTGACTGTTATCAAGCGCCCAGGTGCGCGCATAACTAGTTTCATTGTTATCGATTGGTAATAATGTTTTTTTTCAAATACAATTTTTATTGAATACAATTGCCTTTTTGCGTTAATTTGCGGTCACACGGTAGCTGTAGTTAATTTAACTGGTAAGGATGAATAAATACTGGGAATTTTCTCAACACGGTCAATTGATTGACTTTGCGCAGTAGTCATTCATTTATTTTAATTACAACTTGAATGAATAGCCGGCGACCCCCGTTATCAGGAGTCAAAGTGCCGAGTGGTGGTCGTGCTCAATCCGCTTTATTACTTCGTACTGTGTTGTACACGTCACAATTATGATAATTTGGGAATTTAGTTGAAAAAAACTCGGTTTGATGCGAATTACACTAGTAGCAATATAATAAATGGTATCTGTTTGACGTAGCTTCCTTCCGGACTGATAGCTTGATATACGTACCGGATAACCTAAAAAAGGATCGTTTTTTTTAAGTCTACTTTAACTTCTTTAGAAGTTACAATATTGTTGTACAATAAAAGGTATCGTATCGTATCGTACAATATTAGGTAGAGTGGCATGAGCAAGTACATTTAGTTAAATGGTTTATGACAAATATTTTGTCTAGCTCACAGACTTAATGAGACTTAATCAGATTAATAAGCAAACAGGCGTCTCGCGCACGTGTTGTTAATTTTCATCTAGACAAACAATTATTTAACTACGGTTGCGTGCAAATTGCGGCTGGAATTAAATGCGTCGTTGATTGTATGAGTTTTAGAATTTCGTAGAGCTTTACATGGATCATGTTTGAGGATTAAGTGATCGTGTAATTGTTTAATACAACCCAAGTGATAAGATCGTCCATTATAACAAAAAGTTAAGTTTGTTTTGTACTAGCTTTAAGTTTTCTTTGTTCTGTGATGTTTCAATTAAGTGTTTATTTATCTATCAATCAATATTATACATTGGCCTCATAGTAAGAATCAAGCCTGCCAATGGTAATGAACGGCCTCCCAGGCACAAATCTCGAGACGAGGATAAAGTTAGGGAGAAAAAGTCGTGCTGCGAGGACAGGGGGCGAGCTTGGAAAGATACCCCCCGGTGAAACCGGCCCCCGGTGCCACCCAGAAGTGGTTGCAAAATCGCGGCACTGCAGTGCGCACTGATGTGTTTTGGGTTGTTGGCGACAATCAGGCTGCGTGGGCACTATCTGCTGCTAGCACGAGGTCGCGCCGCTCACCCCGCTATCGCGGCCCGCAGAGCGCGCCTCATTAGCTCTATTAATAATTCATCTCGTATCTCAGCCCTATTGTTCTGCGAGATTATTTTCCACTCGTCACATGCACCTCGATTGAACTCAATTACCGATACGACACATTGTTGCCGGCAGTCAAGTCGCCTTTCCCGTTAAAAATTGGACATTATTGGGTTTTCCGATCCGTTCGATGGCACTCATTTGTGATGTGATGACCTGAATGCCAAGTGGCTATTATATTATGATGTGGCACATGAATTCTGGTAGCAAAATTGTTGGGTTTCCCCAACTCTATTGTTGTATTATAGTCGACCACATTTATGGTACCTACGAGTAAAATTAATAGAACTGACAATCTTTTGTTTCTTATGACTAGTATATTTATTAAATCTTTGAAAGTTTATTGTCGAATCGTTGCCATCGAAGTATCTCATTTCACCTCCTTCACTTCTAGTTAAGATTCTGATGTTGTCGGCAACATTAGCAAACTGCAACTTTCATCTAACGCATGGCTTGGCATGCAGCAGGTAGCCAGGGGCGTGACCAGGTAGGGGCGTGGCTGCTACCCCGCACCACACCTACCTGTTCTCTTACCCCCACCCTTGGAGGCTTTTACTTTTTACCACCTTGAAAGTAAAATAGCTTTGATAACTAAATATAATATGACATGACATTGTTGACGTCTATATACGTGGATTTGATATTGACTGCGCGTAGTCAATAGCTACGCTACGAATAAAGAGAATTTACCATCACTTTATCCGTAGTGTGCCGTAGTGGTTAGTTACCTTAAAAAGGAGCACGCGTTATTCTAATCTTACTTTTACGAATTCATTGTCTATCATTTATACATACATATGAATTACTTATTATAAGTATACGTATAAAAAAAACTATTTGATTTTAAGTATTGCTCTATTTATTTATTCTTTAGCACGCAATAAAAATATACAAAGAGGATTCAATGCTAAGTAGCGTATTCTACCAGTCTATCAGTCTTTCCGTTCTCTCCTAGAAATTTAGCAAATAAGTATTATCGGCTCAGTTGCTTGAAATAATATATCCACAAGCATACACGTAATTTAATCAGCACTCTAAGCAACATCTTAAACACTTCAATTAAATAGCTACACTTCTAACTCGGAATAGGTTCTTAATTGAATTTAGCTCACGAGGAACCTATAAAACTGTCTTTGTGCTGATTTGGTCCTAATAGTCAATCGTCTTTTGGCAATTCTGTTACAATTCGTTGGCGACATCATTTTCATAATAGAATAACTGGGACAATGTTTTATTTATCAAATATTATCTACATTTAAACACGATAAAGCTAACTAGAATCACACTTACTACAATTGAAACTGAAGACAGACAAGAAGCCTATTTAAGAGATCTAAGCAAGAAAATTGTTCAGAAACGAATCATTTATTAGCAACAACGAAAGTCTGGTTATTTTTATTATACCAAGTTTATGGTAAATAATTAGTTAATTACATACAGTGAATGCTTGGAGTTAAGCAACACCAACTTGAGAACAGCTTAAAACCCTAATAGGCCTTGTAGCTATCTTATAAGTACAACTGAGTGTTCTGTTCACCTTTATAACTAGTCTCAGAGTCAACAATAGCTATTTCCACCGGTTACCTTGTCCGCCCAGACTTCAATACAACAAGTGGTAGACAATTCTTGTTTTCTCCGAGCACACTCAGTGCCTATAGTTAGGTAATCCCAAATATGAATGCGGGTACACGTTCCCGTGTTTGCACACAGCTAATGGACATATTGTGTTCAGACCGTTAATTGAATTACCAGCGAGCCAGACGTTGGTGCGCCAATCAACGGGTCTCGTTGTTTTTGACGCTACGATGAAATCTTCGACGAACTTGAGGTCAACTCGGAGAGATTTCTGGTTGGCAAATATTTGGGGGTTTTTGATGTGTTTGATCGTTTAACGCCCAACTGAACCCGAAGTGACCGTTTCTTGGATCCGGAACGGAGTTAATTTTGCAAATATAAGGATCGATGTTCAACAGCAACAGGCGAATGGTATTTCAAAATACAAAAAGAGATTACGATCTTTCGTAACACATAGCAGGCGTTAAATCCTGAAGAGGTTCACGAATACCCGTGGACATACAATTCCCTGACACACTTTGATTGAATATTTTAAAATAAATGGGGGAGTCATCACAAATAGACGAATCGGAATGATTGTAAAAATCATGATACCTATTATAAAATTCGTAGCCGTCGATACTTGCATAAAAGTGTTACCCATATTTCTATCGTTTTTGCAAGAATTGTATGTGACACTAAACAGCTTTGTGATTATGATAAAGCTATACAAAATAATTGAAATTATTATCTAAATTTAATTAATAATTTATCTTCTAACCCAATTATTAATGACAGTGTTACACGAAGAATTCAGGTCTTTCAATGAATATTCCTAGAGTTAATATTTATGACGATGCAGATTTCTTCAAAGAATCTCATCGACATAATTTAACTCTCAACAAATTGTTAAGCTTCTGCCGTGATCCGTATTCTATGGTATTATATTCTTCATCCACAAAAGTCATTGCTACAACACGAACTATGCGCAAGGAAATACCCATTCGTTGTTCACAGCGATCCAAATTTATCTCATGTCTGCAAACAAGAGCTAATTACAGCTCGCCTCTAATATTTGCGAGAGATAAATCGCGGTACAGTGGCATAACGTTAATCTCCGTATTAATGAGATTATAAATTACAACATTTACTTGAGCAGTCTGAATGAGAACATTGAAACTTGGAAGCTAAATATTTTTGGAAACAGGTTTATAATCTGAGACCATTTGAAAAATGTCTTCAGTTATGATAAGAAGCGATACAAAAAGTTGCTTCATCGATCAAGTACAAGTCGAGACCTTGGTTTGTGTGATGTATTGGCATAAAGAGTACTATATTCTTTAGCTATGACTGCTATATATGTTTGCAAAAGATTCAAATCGATAAGTACGTGCATATGTCAACTAATTTTCATATACACAAAGATTTAGGCTAATAAAAGCTTTATTGAAACCTAATCCTGGGGTTTAAGACGGATGCATAAGCAGAAGGTGGGTCTTGGTAACAGGTGTTCAAGACAACGTTACCGCAGGCGGTCCGGGCTTGCCGCGCGCTGGCGTCGCTCGTCGGCGACACGACGCGCACGACACAAGCACCGCTTGACCCTCCCAGAACTGCACCCCGGGCGCGATCGTCGAACCTGCAGCGAAAAAACCTGATCTTGTTACTCTCCGCTTGTACAGTTAGCCGCGCATTAAGTAATCGGAGTCAAAAGCTACGAGATAATGTTGCGCACGCGTGAAATATATCCGAGCGTTTTTATTGCGACCGCGTTCCGCACCCGGACTGGTATGCGCGTGTCTTTGCGCCGAAGAAATTCTGTCGACGAGTGGTTTGCCTCAAGCGACCTTGCGGCTCCGCCCGCCTCGCCCCGCAGGCCTCGGTGCTTCTCCGGCGCTGCCTCCGTGAAAGTAGGTGACTGCGTCCGCGCCGCCGCGCGCCGTCGCCGCCGCGCCGCCCGCCTCGGTGGCACCCGGCTTCGCTCATGTGTGAGCGCAACTTGCGGCCCTACGACAGTTTTACAGTCATGCGGCTTTCTAAATGTCTACATGCATATTGAGATGCATGACAACTTTGGAATCTGGATTCACATGAGCTTTATGTGGGAGATTTTTTTTATAGCAATGGGTGTAGTGCGTATAAACTTCGTCTATGAGTTTAACACTTTACTATATTATGTATGTATATACATACGTATTGTCTTGTGTCATTAACGGTTTATTAGCTTCCACCTTAATGTACAAATGACTTTTATGTTGATTGAAAAGCTGTTAGTTCTAAATGAATAGCTAATTAATATCAGCAGACACTGCATTAGAAGCACGAGTCACCTTGCTAATGTTTGAGTCACGACCGATTTTACCTTATCTGTCCGTAGCCCTGCAAAGTAGAAAAATAAAGTTTCAATTATAAATTATTCATTTGAAAATATATCTTATGATTCTTATGAATTACACATGCAATTAGCCCTTAGCCATGCTGCTATTAAAGAAATATTTTCACGTAGACATGTCGTATCGATCGTTCATTTCCATTTTTATAAATATAATATATTGTTAAGATTACGCTGATATCTTGAGTTGAAGTTAAATCATGTAGTAAGTAGAACTGCGAGCAATGAGCCATGAGATAAAAATAATATAAAAGGATTCATAAAAGAGTCATCGCATATTGAAAAGTGCGCCGATAAGCAATTCCCTTTGTAATATTTATCAGTAGGTGGATTACTCAACACATTCGAAGAAATGGTGTATTGTGAATATCGCCCGCGTTGATGAAACTGAACACATTCAGTCGAATGCTTAGCGCGGCCTTCCTGGAGAGCTGTTCACTTTCAGCTCGCCACCCCTTCGAGGAGCTTGTCACCATCAGCTCGTTCGCAGTGCCCGTCAGTTGTCTTTGGAGACAGATCGCCCCGTAACACTAGAGCCTCCTCTCCACGCCATGTCTCGACATTTACAAGTTAGTACCTACTTTACATCTCAACCTTATCTATCGCATTCAAATGACCACAGAATGATAACCAGTTCATTTAGAATTCGAAGCGATTAATTTGAGTTCAATTGTGAGCAGTCATTAATAACAAAGCATGTTGCGATAACAATATGAGCATACTTGTCTAATAATATGTTTATTATTCTTATATCAACTTAAACTTTTTATCGGTTCTATTGTCCGTTCAGTATTTTCTCGATTAACAACGGGTTGATTGACATGTGGGACAAAAAATGAAACAATATGTAGGAGCGGATGTTGCTACCGGCTCTAAGCTCTGAGACGTCTCGAGCGTGTGCCACTCCTATGTTATTGTCTGATGCATCACTAAGCACTTCTTCTCCGTAATCATTAATGTTTTCTATATGTACAAATATGACAGGTACGTTCCGTCTCGCCACATAAATTGGAGATTTTTCATTATTTGCTTTAATGACAACATTGTTAGTAGGTTCCGTGTACTAAATTACGTCTAAATTAACTGCGTTAGTTTCATTTGCAGCATAAAGAGTACGTAAAACATTTCAATTAGATTTTTTTGGTATCTTTTTCGCATTAGCGAGGAGGATCTGAAACCGGAACTAGGTGTAATTGACAATGTGGCTGAGAGCTAGCGAGTTCTTCTCGGGCATCGATCGAGGCGTGTAAACGCACTTAATATGAACCACTTTTTGCTCCAATGTGTTATTAATAATGAATAAATGCTATATGTCCGAGTACCGAGGTCAACGCTCCGACGGAATGCTGTAAAAAAAGCGCTAAGGACATCAGTCCGGCACTCTATCAACCGTGGCCGATGTTCCACTATGCTCGGGGTCATTAATTCTCTGATTACCTTTGAATAATTAATTAGTGTAACAGTCGTAGCCTACGATTATTTTAATTTCAATAACGTTTGGTGATTCGCGTTTAATTATTTTGTAGTAAAGCGTGCGCGCTAATATAACAGGAAAAATATGGTTTGAATGTGTAAAGTCAAAAACAATACTTGACGGTTTTATACCTACCTAATCTATTATTGTTTGGTTATATTGATTTGAGTTTTGAGTATATTGGTCAAAGTCCAGCACTTTGCTCAGTTGCCACGCAGAACGATGCGGATGAACAAGTTAGATAAACATTTTGAAAATAAATCGAGAGTATCAATTACGTTTTTCGTTTTCTGAATTATTGTCCCTGAAATATTTAGGTTCATGACACATGCGTGATTTGCGTGAGGTATACAATATTGTAAATCATAGAAATTCCGATCGTATCTTTACAACATTTTACGGCAACAATGATATCATAAAGATTGAAATCACGTGGAAAAACAGTGAATTGTGACGTCAAATAGTAAATAAACATTCGGAAGAATGTGTCTGGAATGTGACAAATCTTTATTGGTTATCCATATACACGTTTTAAATTGCTTAATTTTATGTTAGAATACGTCATTTGACTAACATAACACGGAAATTATTTTTCCCTAAAGCCTTTTTACTCTATTCTCTAACGGGCGTTGTGTCATTCTGCTTTTAACTTTTTTATACATTCAGTTATATTAATTCTACGTCACGAGTTTTTGCCTAAATCGTCATGAGCTTCAGAAAAGGATTCGTTATTAGACCTCAAGATTGCATTCTTTCATTTAAACTTTTTATTTATGCATCTGCGATAATAAATCATAATAAAACCTTCACACTTGGCTAACATGAAGGTTCCCAAATTATAACAATACTTTGCAGTTACAGTTTTCCGCCCAGACTTCTAGACCGATAATATTCGTAGCTCGTTTAAAAACTTACCATCGTATCTTTGAATAGTAGGCACACCTTAATCATAACCACGCCACATTGCATAATCCTGCGCGGCACTGAACTGTGCTGGTCACCCTGAGACATCGGCCCTAAAGTCTCATATGAACACTAATACAGAATCAGTATGCCTACAATTGTAGTAATTACGCGGTGAATTCACGTTTAATAATATAAACATATTGAAATACTTTAAAATTAGATGGGACCAATTCAACATCCCATAAGAAAAAGTTAATGATCACTAAAATTTTCTACAGCTGTAAGTTACATAGATACAATTAGCGTATAATGTCTATCATACATATCATATAACTGATACGTACCTAAACCCGTGATACATGTAAGGATAAGTAAAGGTCAGCGCAATCCCGAGGAGAAGCGGCGATGCTTATATTGATTGCAGTAACATAAAATACAATTTAAATACAAAATAACAACATCACAACATAACAACAATCGTGTATGTTGTTTGGAACAATAAATGAAATGGAATAGGTACCTTAACGATGGAATTTGGTTTGGTCGAGCAGAATCTCACGACATCTCACCATGGGGAGAGAGGGGTCAAAAATTGACAAATTCGCCTCACGTAAATGGTCCCTTAGGCCATTCCGGTCCGGATTAGTAAAACCATTAGCAAGTAAAATTAAATATGCACAAATTGTTATCGGTCAATGATATAAAAGAAAGTAAAAATTTATAAATTAAATTGTTTAGTAGATAATTATCCGATAAGTCACTGACATCACAGACGCGTTTGTTTGTCTAAAATTGTAATGGCGTTGTAAATAGTTTTTATTGATACTATTTTGTGCTCATTGTTCCTCATATAATGAGATAAAGAAAGAAGATATATTATTGTTACAAATGGCCAAAATGCCAGCAGTTCAATTTAATGATCACTTAGTGAAAATTTCAAATTTCATAACTTCATACTATAGAAAGGAAAACTCGCATCGGAGCACAAATAAATAGGTATAGAATAAAGGGCACTAAAGGAATCACAAAGTTCAGAAAGGTCTATAACTACAATTTCTAATTATATTAACTATCAGTCTACGTATAAATCTGAAATAAAATAAGCAACAGGTAACTAAACAAACGTAGTTTATACCTTCAGCATAACAGACCAAAGAAGTAACAATAATTGAGAGATAAAAGTCATTTTGTTGCTATGTATTAGTGTTCCTGATTGAGTCTAATTTCCATAATTTGTTTTCTTATCGTGAAGCCATGACGATAAAAGACCTGCTGTGCTAGACATCGTTTGGGTATCTTTGATTTGTCTATTCAATATTTTTCATGGTTCATTTGATTGTAACTTTAAATTATAAGTTTTATAAATCTGATTACCTTTTTGGTCGATAAAGGTTTTTGTAATAGTCAGGATAAAGCTCGAAGTCTTCTTTCGAAGCTTCCTTGTAGGTCAGGAGACATTGCAGATTTTTGGTGGAGAAAAATTAATATTTAATGTATTGTTCCAGGTGTTACGCACAAGTGGCGTGGCGCGAGGGTGTGATGCGAGGGCGGCGGGGCGGAAGGCGCAGGCGCCGCGAGTAGCGACCATGCGGGGCCCGCGCGTCGCCGCCGCCTGCTTGCTTGTTCTCGCCGCGGTCGCTGACGTCGCGCTAGCCTCTACCGACGTCATTAGCCTCAGTAAGTATTTCATTATTTTCTTATGATGATGATGTTCTCTTTGCCGATTTCGGCTACGACGACCACTTCTACGTTACCTGAACCGTGAATCTACGTTACGTGAAGAACTGTGAGTAACGCTTTTGCTTGTTCTTCCTTGCCGCCGCCATCGCTGAAATCGCGCTGGCCGTTAAAGAAGTTATTTTAGCCTACATATTTCTTAATTTCTTTTCTAGATAAGGTAGCATTCAAAACTCACTCACTCTTCGGGAGTTCAGGCCGAGGCGCCGCAAGTCTAAAACATGAAAATTTAGAATAGCTTTAAAAAAATCGTTACCGTCCCCACTTTTGTGACGATGATGGTGTTTGCGAGATGCCGCTGTCTACCGGTTTATGTTTGCTCGAGTTGCAGGCGACTAATTATATTTATAGAAATTATGATTTTTGTAAGCCATTGTATCTAAAAATAAATATAAAAGTTAAAATCAACACTTTGCTGAATCCGCAAAGCCCAATAACATTCGAAACTTACAGGAAAATATGGACGTTGTTCATGAACTCAATTCGAAGAAACTAATTGGAAAGAAAGCAAAAGAGGCAACACTTATCAATATTGGGGATATAAAAATGTTATTTATTGCATTCGTATAGATGTTATGACTTTCAATGCGGTTCCGTCGAGGTTTCACAAGTATAGCCTCATAATAAAAGACAGAACGGTTACCTACCGTACCGGTTGCACAAGGTGCCAGCGACAATTCTTCGGTTGCGAAACTCCGGGTCCCAGCCGGGTTCCCACATCGATCACGCACGCTCGCCTCTCGTTCGCTGCATCGCATTCATTTGTTATTCTAACCAATAGCAATACTCCGATACACTCGATTGCACACATAACTAACAGCAATGTAGTCTACAAACAGCTATCGCAAAATCAATACATCATTATGGTCCCGTTCCAATTATGTTTCCCCTTTCCCGTTGAAAGCCCCCTGACGTTAATAAAAGGCCTGTTCGAACTTATTACCCAATTAGGAAACATAGAAGATGTCGTAATAAATGTGTTTTCATAATATGATACGTCTCATTAGGAAGTATTGAGAAGGTTGATAATCTTGATAACCTTAACGGCGGAGCCCGGGGCGGAGCTCGTTGCCACGGTAACTGTCCTGGGTTATGGACAATCATTTATATTATAGACTCAATTTCAGAATTATCCACATCTAGGGGACATCAACAAAATCACCCTTAAACGTAGACATTATGAACATTTTATGTATATTCCACGTCCATCTGAAACACTGTAATCAAACCGCGTGTAAAGTGTTTAAAGTACCGCTTATTTTCGTTATTTGCATAATTTGTTGTCGCTAACCAGAATTATATCATTTATCGGCTAACTTATTATACTGAGAGCGCTTGTCGATTGCACAAAAATTATCTTAATATTGAATTGTATAAAATTAACAACAGGGAATTAAAAGAAAAAAAATAAACGCTACTTATCAAATGTTTTTTTAAGCATTAACGATGCTTTAACCCTTCGATAATTATGATCTTTTTTTTGGTATATCTTATCAAAGCTATGAAGTGCTTAAGTGCTGAAGCTCAGAGAGCAAAAAGTAGTACCTCCGATACCCAGTGGTATTTGAACTCGTTTGTCGTGAAGGCGTAACCGTAAGGGCATGTTATGCGAAAATATGTAAAACAAAATGACCTACTCAGTGGAGCTTAGTTCGATTTATGACCACTAGCTGCGAAGGTCAAGTTCATAGGCTAACCGTACTACCAGCTGTGCTGACATTGATGCGCGAACGTATTGGCTTATCTATCGAACCTTATCTCATAACACTCATCTATTGCCTGGTACTTAAGGACAGGCGTGACCAGCATTCGATTGCTTAATGAAGCGCTCCGAATTATTATAATCAATTCTATATCCCCGGGTCTTTGTCAACTTTACGCTCGCCAAAAGTGTTCTCGTTTTCCGTTTCTTCCATATTATTACTATATATAGCTGCTTAATTATTGTTTGCGAGAAGTGTAATTGTCGATTAATGTTATTCCTCTCTACATCGCCTATAGATGTTTTGTAAGTGACAACTTTAATACCCTTTATTTATTTTGTTATTTGGAAATTTAATTTAGTTCTTTGACAATAATATGAATTACCTATCAAAGTCGGGTAATTTACAATTCAGCGAATTATTTATAAATTCGTTTGCCTTGAGATCCACTGGTTGCTATGAGATTAAGAAATGTAAATACAGCCCGTCCAATATGTGAAGATTCAACTTTGACTATGATACTGTGAAGTATTTGAATAACTGTTACTAATTTCACAAGAGATTATTGTGTTAACAGAATACTTGTATGAATCGATGTTGATTATGTAAAGTAAATAGGTTGGAGTCGATCGGGTAGACTTTACCGATAGCAATAAACAAAGCTGTAATGTTTGATGAGCGAGGTGTAGGCAGTAGGTAAGCAGACAGTGAGGAATATTCACGTTTGAAGACGAGCTCATTAATTAACTACCAAAATATTTACGCGGATGACCACTCAGTGTGACCGGTGGCGCCCGCGGTATATACCTAGTAAGAATGCGGATCTTGGGATCTAAATCAAGGTGAAGTGGAATCCTCGCTCGCCACATAGACGCAGTGTCGATGTCATCTTTATGAAATTGGTTTGTCGAGCATTGGTGTGATAAGCGATGTGTCATTTTACAGACACATAAATATCATAAACTCAGAGGAGCTTACCAATTAAGTTGTAACGAACTTCAAGTCTCTAGTTCATTACATACCTAAATAATTATTTTTGTTATATTCTGCTTACAAGATCATAATTATAATATTGTTTCTTAGAATTTTGGGATTCACCAGAAATCATTATTTCTATTATAATGCTTTAGAAAATTGTAAAGTGAGTTGCAGAAGTATTTACATTTGTTTTTAGTTTACACATAGAGAACCGAAGACTGTTCAATAAAAAACGCCAATTCTGACTTATCGCTAGTAGAATAACAAATTAAGTTGATTTTTTATAATAGCTCTCCAATTACATTGGAATTCGTATGACGAAGGACGCCAACATTGATTAAGCTGCTCCGGCAATTCGACTATCTTTCGCTATTTATGTTCTTAGACTTAGAATAATAGTTCTTAGATATTTTGAAGAATATTATGCGATAATACCATAGGATAATAATAATAAAGGGCACTGTCAATACCTTTAAGCTTTTGGCTTGACTACGCTCGCTTATTCAATAATGTCGTCATTGTACGCGTACCTAGTTAAAAAATCGGCCTAATGCGAGTCAGACTCGCGCACGAACGGTTCCGTACTTTGTTGTATGGGAGCCCCCCCCCCCCCCCCCCCCCCCCATTTTATTTTATATTATTTATTTGTTTTTAAAGTGAGTATATATATATATAAATATTCTGTGAATACTTTAAGCATCTACCTGTTGCCGTTATCAATACCGAGCAAAATTGAGCAAAAAATTCACATCAATTGTATGGGAGCCCCCTTAATTAATTAATTTATTCTGTTTTTTAGTATTTTTTGTTATAGCGGCAACAAAAATGCATCATCTGTGAAAATTTCAACTGTCTAACTATCACGGTTCATGAGGTACAGCCTGGTGACAGACGGACAGACAAACAGACATACAGCGAAGTCTTAGTAATAGGGCCCCGTTTTATCCTTTGGGTACGGAACCCTAAAAATTTTAAGACGTAACAAACATAAGCTTTCCATTCTAATAGTTTGGTAACAATCGTTATGTGTCACAAGAAAGCCACAACTATAGCTAGCCAAGCAGTTAAAAAGTCTGTTGAAGATATGATAATCACCGACAATGCTGCTTCTCATCACCACCCATTTAAACACAGATTGAATTAAATCATAGGTATCAAACGTTTAATTAACACGATTGTATTGCAACTATTATTTAAAGTTCTGTCGATTTATCTGCGATATCTGTCCTCTATTTAATGCGAAACTGCCGATAATATTGTTAAAGTGCAATGGACGGTGCACCGGTGGTTGTATATAGGACGTTCGTTTCCCACGCGCGTTGCTCAACCACAAAGAGCCTCCTCCGCAATGCCTGGTCACTCGGACACTTGGCAAATACTGCGTGAACCTTACGGCTCGTGCAAGCGAGCT
This sequence comes from Campaea margaritaria, assembly GCA_912999815.1. Classification (NCBI taxonomy): domain Eukaryota; kingdom Metazoa; phylum Arthropoda; class Insecta; order Lepidoptera; family Geometridae; genus Campaea; species Campaea margaritaria. The sequence continues at coordinate 5,330,260 of OU538792.1, forward strand.
ACCAATTTTAGCATCCACGACTCATTACGAATTTGAACCTGATTCGAGAAATAAAAGGTCTATTTAGGGACGGAGATCTCTAAATGTGATCTTTAAGTGGTTTTTCGGTTTTAGCTGGATTCATTGACATGAGTTTATTTTCACTAATATATGTATTCTTAGACCTAGGCTTGATTATGACGTCAAGTTGTAGTCTTTATTTAATTTGAGCTGTATACTTACTTATCTAAATTCTCAATCTCCGCATCAATAATTTTGAAGGCTACGACTAAAAGTGGCTCGTCTGCAGTAACCTTTGATTTATTGTTACTGCTATTAATGACCTATATATATATACTTAGAATAATATGGGTACAATTTTTACTCCTGTGTGTGTAAAGGCCTTTAACACTTCGACTGCTGAGCCGATTTTCTTGTTTAGCCACGGCTACGGATCTGCACACACCGTTGTGTTTTCCCGTACTCGCGGCAAGTTATAAAAAACACAATGTTTGTGTTTTCAGCAGTGAACGTGTTTGACGGTATTTGACGTCAAATACCTATAAAATTAAATACATATTGTGTAATATTTTGAGGCATTTCGATTTATGAGTACGAGTAAATAGCAATTTGAGATTAATCGCTACTTATCATGATAATTTATACAATCCGAGGTTTAGGATCACTTACTGTAAAAATATTTAAAAATTTTGGTAACGTATTAAACTGTCTTAGAAACGCATATGAAATTTGTGGGTGTCGTTTATGTGGTCAAGCTATTTTAGAAGCTATATTTAGACTTATTAGAAACCTGCTAATATGGAATTATTAGTGCCTACTTACAGTGCTCTTTGTTTATGTATGAAACGTCATATTTTTTTATCATCTTTTTAATTAATCGAGAAAACATGGAAAATGACTCACCGAACATTTTCTGTATTGAGAATAAGTAGACAATATCAAAACATGTAGGCACTTATATTACAAAAGACACAATAGGCGTGTAAATGAGAGATGAAACGAACGAACTATATTACTAGATTGTATGAGAAACAAAACAACCTAACACCAGATGGTCAAATTATGAAACCCAGACAATACCGAGACGGTTTCAATGCTATCATTTTGTTTGTGGATAGGATTGAACACACCGGTGGGGATACCGATGCGCTCCCCTTATATAGGCTCTCTATCACTTATATGAGTTCCATCCGACATAATAGGACTCACGTGCGCCGATTGCTAATAATCAGCTGAGATAATATTTTCTACAAGCTAATTTATATCTAGTGTAGTTTAGTCGCTACTGTCCGATTGCAAAATTCCTCTCTTTCTTATTTTATTAATCGTCTAAAAAGAAAGACGTTGTAATGCGGTCTAGTCTTGAAATTAAGAAATCAAGATTAAGGGCGGCTTGCACAAAATTCATCTCAAAATTATTAATCTATCTGTGTTTTGTTAACTCTAGATTTAGTGCTAATCTCAGTTTAACTCAGGAGTTTGTCAGAAACCAAGATTAAGGGCGGCTTGCACAAAAGTTCTTCTCAAAATTATTAATCTATCTGTGTTTTGTTAACTCTAGATTCAGTGCTAATCTCAGTTTAACTCCGGAGTTTGTTTCAATCTAAATTTACACTTAAGTAGCGTGGCGGTAGATGTCAACGTCATTCAAGCTGAAGCGGAGTTTACACTGGTCTAATTCTAAATTTAATAAGGTGGTGCAAGCGGCCCTTAATGTATGTTAAGTTTTATTGTACAACTCATTAAGACTACCGGTAAAATGTGTTGTTTAACTAGGAACGATTATTAAAATGGAGCTCCTTTTCAGGAGGCCAGCGCGCCCCTTGCTCCAACGAGGGAGAGCCCGTGAGGCTTCAGGACTCGAGACTGGAGCAGGACTTCAGTAGCTGCTTCAGCTGCATTTGTAAGGTATGTTTTTACTTAAAAAGCTTCGTTTGAAAGCACATAATGTTTCTTATTTCTCTTACGGAAAATTTATTCACGTTTCCAATGACGCAGTAAACAACTTGGTGTATTCAGGCGTATCGTTATGATTAGTGTAAGATATGTATAACTATTATAGATTGCCGCTGGCAGTTCTCGAGCTATCTGTAGTAAACCGCTGCAGATTGCTTAACTTTCGTACAATAAGTAGGTGCCGTATCTACCTTCGATTGACTACTAGGGGCCTTTATATATCTATTATTAACTCTATATGTATAACTAACTCTAACGTATTCTCCATCAAGCATGACTTGGTTGGTATATCTTATGCTATTCATGAAGGGTCTTCCAAGAATGCTACATAAATAGTTATAAATAATAACAATTGTTAAAATAGATATGTTCCTAGGTGGTGGGTGGGTAGTACGCACACATCGCGAATCTTAAAGACAGCCTCTATCGACTCAACGCCCTGTTTGATTTATTAAAATTCCAACGAAACCGTGTTCGGCATAAATAAATCCTCATTCGATTGGATCACACGTGCTCACATACTAAAACGAAGTGGATAAATTACACTTCTATGGTGTAAAGGTCAATTTGAAGAAGTTTACCTACGTCTTATGTTGTTTGAAGATAAAGTAATTATTCGCAATTAAATTATTTACAAGGATCATAAATTAGCCCTACTCTGACAAGTGGTATGCGAGGTAGTATTGTAGAAATGTTAATTGGAGCAAAAGATTATTTTTTCTGGTTTAAGTGTCCGATGGTGGTTAATAGAAACAGATTCCGTGTGGTCTTCTAGGCTACGTTAATATACCTATTTTCAAACAATTAACTCCTTAAGGCCATCTCTATGACTACGGTCTCTTCTGGCACAGCATTAAGACACTCTACAGTGAAACAAGTTACAAAGCCTTGTCCAAGACACCCGAGATGGGACAAGCGAAGGAATTTTAAAAGTTGACAACAAGCTGCAATAAACAATTGAAATTCCACAAATAATTTTATGTTAATTCAAGAACTGACCACGTCTGCTAAATTACTTTACAGAACTGTAGTAGAGTGTGTGAAGTTAAAGGTTTGAGCTTGGTAAATTATGCGGCACGTAAAGGTGCGACACAAGAAAAGCTGTCAAACGCGTTATTTAGCAATAAACACATAAAAACAAGGTGTGAAATACAGTATACCAGTCTCGTAATTGTCTCTTCTCGCTTATGGGACGTTTGTATGCCCACACGACGTATACTGTCACCAAACCAATTTATCACGCACCAAGTTTAGAATATTAATTCCGACTCGCGCGTGCGACAAGCTCGCACCTAGACAATAACTAAGTAATTTGATTAGCGGTCGTTTTTCCTAGGAATTTCCTAATATTTGCAGAAGACTATCTTCGACGTGTAGACTAGAGTGTGTAGTTAAAGCGGCTCGAATTTTGGAAGTATAAATATATAAATGCTATGTCCCAGTTCAGCTGATTGGTCAAAGGTTTCCATCTTACTTCAGCTGTTCCGTAAATTGTGGGGTTACTTATGCGTATGGTGTACACTATGGGTAGTAATTAAACAAGAATACGGCTCGAATGATAGAAGAATAATTTCTTTCGAATATCTACGTTGCGCTGTAGCAGCCCCGAAACTCAGAATTATCGGTTGGTGGCCTGGGAGAACCAGGTCAATGAGACTCATTTTTAGGTGCCTTATCTATACATAGATTTTTGGTAAATTGCAACTGGAAATGTTTAATTTTTGGTTGTAAATGGAAGAGAATAGAATAAAACTGAAGTATAAGTGGAATTATTGAGTAGATCGTACCAGAGAAGCCTGCAGTACGATGTACAATACCGGTGTAAGTTGCCACAGAAGGTGCCAAAAACGTAATTATTTTTCTCATAACTTCTGTCCGACTGTCTGCGTCTGTCCGTATAATATTGGTAAGTAACGGTATTCAGTTTCAATAGCCTTCGAAATTCATCCACACATACCCGGTATTTCAGTAACATAATCTATGTAATGTCAGCTCAATGTGCTAATCATTCGAGCAACTACGTGACGTTTACGACATGCCTTGTGTAGCGACGCAACGCAACTTGTTATGTCCATTTCCTAGGTGTAATAAGCTGTGTAGCGAAAATATATCCCGAATTGTTCATATCTTGAAAGGTTACTCGATAAAACTGCTACTTTTTTAGTTTAAATTAGATTTAGTTTAAAGGTTCCACATAAAAAAACACGCTCTTCTCACTCCATCAAAGGCTAGAAAGCAACATACTTTTGGCCCCTGAAAATTACAATTCCTGTGGAGTAGTAGTCAACACGAGTGAAACCACGAGGTTGGAGGAGTTTGTATTAAAACGCCTACATACATTAAAACAAGTACGTACTAGACTGCCCAGCACTGCGAATCAAACGGTGGTCCTAAAATATTTGTTTGTCACGAAACTTCCTTTAATTTCGTTGAAATGTTCCTTTTCCATGAGTTCTTTACACACAAAGGTACTACGATACCTACACTTTACTCTTTGCATGTGGTTAGGCATGTCTCCGATGTTGACTCGCCACATGTTCTGCAGATTTTCCGCTTACTTTATTAGTATGGCAAATTCCTCAACCAAACGAGTATCTTTACAATATGCACTATTGTTCTTATCTATTGTATGACTTTTTCTTAGAACAGAAGCGGCCTGCAAATGCTATGTTATTATCTCGGATAAATTAAGACGTTTTCTTTTTCCGTATTATGCTTGCAAGTCGGAAAATAAAATGCTGTATAATACTACTCGTAGCTGGCAATCTGTATAATTGTATGGAGAATCGTAATGTGGTTACAAAATCCAATAATGAAAATGTAACTTCATAACACATTAATACACGTGTACAAATTCAAGCCTGCCTCGGTAATCAATACTGATTCTATACTCGTTGATATGTTGGGTACCTTCATAGTTATATTTTTCAAACTTTCTAGACTGGACTGTTCCATTAGGTAAGTCGTAAGTCATAATCATAAGACATTATTTGCGACTACTTACTAATGTAGTTACTCATTTAGCTACGTAGCTATTCTGTGGTCAGAAAAATGAATGAGTAAATTAGCTTACAAATATGCTGCTTCATCTGTAAGCTACACCGTATTGCAATTCCTTCTCGAAAAGAAGTAGGCAACCAATGAGCTATATCAATTAACATAGCGAATGAGACAGACGGTCACGTGGTAGCGCAAACGGCGACACAACCACAGATTACATAACAGGTATTTGGTTAAGGGCCTGCATGCACTAGATCGGAGAAGAGAAAATGAATAAAGAGAATTAGTTTTTCTAAGAAATAATTACTTGGAAATTGGACATTGAGATAACAATTTAGCTACTACAAATGTAGAGACGATGCGTGGTGGTGACTAGGGAAACAGCGAGAAAGGTTTTACTTGCTTTCTATATCAATATTATGATGTACTAGTAGCGCCTCGCAGTTTCACCCGCGTAGACTAATATCCCAGAGGAACCGTCAGTTTTTACGGGTTAAAAAGTATTCTGTTCTATTGCAGGACCTAAAGTATCTGTATACTGCATTTCATCAAGATCCGTTTAGCCGTGTTGGCTTGAAGAGAGGATAAACACACAAACTATCGCATTTATAATTTTACTGAGGTATATCATTTTTCAATTTATTGGCCCTTTGTTTTTTTTTTCATTGCTTTCACGTTTGACTTTTTGCTCAGTTAGCACTAGTCCTAAGTGCAGCGGGCGCGTGCGCCGCGCAGCCGGGCGCCCACGTCGGTCGCGCAAAAACACTCAATGCGGAACCCAGACCACTGCTCAGGAATCCGCCGCAACTGTTCCTAACATTCCATTATTATTCGCGTTCTTTACCTCCACACTATTTCGTTATCTATAAAATAGATGAAATAAAAGAACCATTTCGTTGCATATCTACTCTCGTCGACATGACAACGTAAGTAACACAGCTACGTACGTATGTATAGCATACATGGTATTTCCCAGCCGATCTCACCTCGTCGGATGACTTGCGTGGAATTCGAAAGCCCATCGCGAGATTTATCGCTTATTCTGTATTAAAATATACATTTACCTACCTAATGGGTGTTTTTTGTCGCGTGCCAAATAACGACTGTGGGATACTGTCTCGGAGTTGATGGAATTTTTATGATTTATCAATCTTATTTGACGGCCATTAAACGCGATACATGTGATAGATGAGGTTTTTTAGAGATATTTACAAAAGTTAGCTTTAATGTTCGATTTAAATAAAAAGGTCGGCGGCGTTTTGACCGGAGGCAGGGTGCCGGTAGCAAGTGATGTGGTGTAAGGCCGGTAGCCGTTGATAACATCTCATTGCTCCCGCGCACCGTTTACTTTAATGAGCCTTCATTTATCGAGCTGTCGATATTATGCAGACAACTCTCGAGCCTACAACCAGGTTTCTTCTATTCATCGCAGTTAATGATTACTTGCTTTTGAGTTGCTCAATAGGTAATTTGTGACGTTTAATAAAAGCTAAAGTTGGTGCAACAATTTCGAAGAAACACTACGTGGCTCTAAAATATGATGCTGAATTTTCCTACACTTTAGCACACAAATAAAACGTAGGTATAAGAAGCGTGGGTGATTCTGTATGCTAAGTAGCATTCTCGACTAGTCCTGAAGGTGCAATAAAAATGGCAGCAATGCATACCCTTTACAATAAAATAAAAGTACTCGAGTAATTGTTTAAGCTTTTCTTAGCTTCGGCGCAGAATAAATAATAGGCTTTGGTTCTAGTCAACGTCAAGTTTTATGTAAGTCCAGACAGCACGTTAATTATTTCGTAAATCTAGTTCAGTTCCACAAAGCCCGCGTAAATAAACCACATGGCCGTAATAACAGCCCTTACGGTGGTCATGACAATTTAATTGATTCATAGCCCGTTATTTTCAAAATATGTTGGCGAAACGGTGACGGGTCCTTCCACTCTCCCAACAGTTAGTAGTGTTATACGGCTTGCTATTCTTGTCCTCATATCTTATCCTCTCATCCTATGCTCTATTAATGCCATTAATTTTCGTATATGTAGGTATATCTCGGCATCCCAGATTTGTATGTATGGTGCATAGTTAAAATCTATTTTCTGTTTATATGTTTGATGTCTAGAAACTTAAATACTACACCAATTAATTAGCGTTCTCTGATGTGAGACATTTTTAAACCCGCCCAAGAGCCTTTTGCATGGCTTAGCGATTTTCATTGTGATTGTCTTTATGTCGGGACCGGCAGTCTAATTTGCATTCCGAAGCACGAAAGCCACTAAAGCGTCGCTTATTGCAAAAGATTGCCGCTGCAGTCTTTGTTTATCTTTGGTGATAAGAATCTCTTTGTCAAACGGGCTGTGTCAAAAATATGCACTTTGCTAAACTGATGCCATCAAATTCTTCCCATATATAATAGTAATAGTAAAGAAAATCTAGAACGTATTATAAGTTCTGATGAAAAGAAATATTTGCGAAGAGCTACTCTCATAAAGTTTAACTGTATGCACAAACTACAAGGGACGTAAATCAGTCAAGTACCTGCAACGATTACGCACAGTTTGATCCAGAAACTGCGGGCAATAATATATGGGATATATTTTAAGAAGGTTAGTCATAATTTCCCGATCCCTGTATTATCTTGAAAGTGATTCACGAGCTATTTAATTTTAACCGGGAACTATGACTAATTTAGTCCATTTCATGATGGTTGGAGGTGGTGACAGAGGCGCGCCAAATGTGTGCTTGTCGACAAGAAATACGAGGCAACTCTATTTTCGTCTAGTATTCCTAGGTTGACAAATATCCTAATTAACTTTTAACATAAATAATATCTAGTGTTCTGAAATACGTGTTTGAGTTTCGTCCTACTGCTAACGGTGAAAGCTTAGAGCTTTATTTTTCTGAGAAGAGACATCAAATTACGAATCTAAGAAGAAAAACATCAGTGTTTGAAAACACTTGTTCTACGATTTCACTTAGGTACTAGGCATTTTGAACATAAATGACAAGCTGGTACCCACTTTCATCGGAATCAAAGTGCAACAGAGCCAACAGTAAGCTTTCTGATTTGTAGTTTAATTTCACTATGCACTTTTCCATAAGAGGTGTGAAGCTGAAGCGACAGCGGAGGCGGTAGCGGGCGCGTTCGCGGAGCGCGCGCGCGCAGGTGCTAGCGAGGCCTTGCCGCAAGCGCGCGCGAGGTATGCGGTCGCACCGGTTCTTCTAGCAACGCGTATTTTTTACACGCCACACATCATCCACATAATGCAAAAACTAAGACTAAAATCAGTTGCAGGATCCATGCATGGAGATTACGCCGTTATACAAGTACAAAAAAAAACCATATCCCCGACTACTAGTATTATTGTAAACAGTTAGTTGCCAGGTGAAGTGCTAAGATTGATATGGTGCTAAAATGTTAATAGTGCCAAATTGATGGTTGCATCTGTTACCTACAACTGCGAACGTCGAATTTTACTTTCGAGTATAGGTGTCAATTCAGAATCGGTATATTATTTAGTTATACCAATATGGTTGAAAGGTAAGAACTGACCACATATTCCTTCTGACTACAATCACGAATATATTTTTTGAAATAAATTTTAGAACGATTTTCAACATCATTCGGGTTTCACTTCCACACTGAATTTCTCTCAGTAAGTACTTACTTTAATTTTATCTTGTCACGATGATAAGTGTAGGGTATTAATTACTTCGAACTAAAGTCCGTAAAATGGCTTAATAGCGTCAACCACATGATTACAAAGCCAATTTACAAACGCGTGGCGCGCGCATAAAAAAACTGGAGCTGGAGGAGCGCAGCGTGCGTTGGCCGCCCACGGCCCGAACCGCCACCGAGGCCTTGCACCGCACCGCACTCCCGCTACTGCCCCGGGATCATTTACTTGCCTATATATGCCTATTTACTATTACATTTTAAATATATATAAATAACACGCCATTTTAGAAAGACACTCGATATCGGAAGCAATAAATAAAAGCAAAGACCTAACCGACTTTAGATACTACAAAATATTTGATTCAATTTTATAGCTGCAAACTGTGTTGGCACAAGATAATATAATAATAGATAAACCAGGGAATACCTAAGTCAGATATAATTATACATTAAAGGCAGTTACCGACCAACGAAACGACTTTTCGGAACCCAACTAAGTGGGTTGATCCAAAAGGAGTCACTCCAATATATTATTAGTATAAATTGAAGACCGCTTCGTTTTCCGTCCAAAAGATCTGTCTATTCACGGAGCCTTTAGACTTAGCTGGCGCTGAATGGTGTAGTACGCGTTCCTCGCACTGCTAACCACTCCAAACGGCATAGCCTACCCTTTTTAAAGAAAGGCATAGATTGGCAATCAATAGAATAAGTTTGTAAAAATAAAAACATTTAGGTTATAATTGACGGACAGACTAATGAGTAAAAAGACTTAATTCTACGGACGGACGAACGCTCGGACGGCTCGTCAGTAGCTACCTTTATTTTATTGGTAAAAATATATCCGACTAATAGGTGCTTACATAAATAACGAGAATCCTCTGCGCGAGAGTCCCCGAGCTGTCTGAGCAGATCGCGGTTCCATTATGCAAATTAAGAGATAAACATTTTAAATGAATGTTAAAGTCCACGTATTATACATATCCAGTATTTCTGCAATATACAGCCACCACGAACTTGAAATTAACGAACATTTCAATGGAAATGTATATGTTTTCGTGTATACTCTAACTTCGGATGACCATAACAGACATTATATTTTATCTAACACTAAATTTCAATGTTATTATTATTGAGAAAGTTTAGATAGGTACTCTTAAAATAACAGAGGCGTTACATACAATGTTTCTCATGATTGCTTTGTTAAAGAATTTCGATCTGTTTAACAGGCTTTTATTGGGTTCGTCTGTATCTATGTAACGGAATCTTTGACCGTAAATTTCACCAGCTCCGAAACGTCCAATTAACTTGAAAATTTGCACACTTTTTAAGGATGACAATACAATAATAAAATGAAATAAATATCTAAAAAAAGACGCTTAAATGGCAAAACGAACTAAAAAAAAAAATATGGTAAAAAAGCGTAGGGTTATAATTATTATAAGTATAAAGTAAAAACTTTTGTTTCTCATTTAATGGCAATTCGCAAAAAAATAATTTTTGATTGCTAATATTATAGGTAATAATATAGGTAGGTAAAACTAAAAACCTTGTGTGGCAAAAAACAAACTCCACCTAACCTAAAAGCAAGGTTGGGATTTCTCTATAACTCCAAAGGCAACGTTAACAAAGACAAACCATTTCCTCAAACCGAAAATCCATATATGTACGAGTTATATTTCAGTACCTACATATTTATAACGTATACGAAGAAATGATATCGCATTATGTATTGAAGGTGTTTCTGGTACAGTTACGCCAACAGCTTCCAGGAAACGATGAGGTTATTTGATGCTCGCACAATAATTTATCAGTGTAACGGGAAGTGGCTGGCGGTCACCAAAACCCGTGATATTGTGCTCTAGAAGTGATTGATCTTATTATTAATTATTTAATTAATTATTTTGTTTTCATGTCTGTTTAATTAATGGGTCGTGCTGTTGGTTGTTCGGGACGAAAATAGAATGTTTGACTTTTATAATCAGCGGTCGTTAGTATTCTGTATTTTAATACCTTATCGATTTTTTTATAGTTGCTTGTCCAAGTGAATTAAAAGTGGTACCTACTATCGTAACTCTCGATAGGTTATTTGAATGGTTCAAAGGAGCCCGCTCAAATATAATTAAGTATGACCCTGCTCTCTATCTTGTCCATGCAAAGGTTGTCTGGCAAAGATCGATTTAAGCGAAAAGACCGCCAATTGTACCTATTATTAAGTTATGTTTTTTTTCCCTGTGTGTTTTATACATTTTGGTATCGATGAAGAGTTATCTATCTATCTATAACAGGTCCGTTTTGCAGATCTCCTTTCAAGCTATGTGTTCTTTGTCGCTATATAATTATGATCTATCAACATTTTAAATGTTTTTTTTTTAATTAATGTCATGTCAGTTATCAAGCGTTATTTAATTTATCGTGAAATAACTAATACCACCGAATAGTTCTAAAATACTAAAAATATGTAATATATTTTCGTACATTTAATTTTGGTCGCTAAGATGGGGCAGTTATTTTTAAGTCTACATCCTGTCGTCTATCTTGATAAAATAAGTGTAAATAAAAAATAAAAAAAGATTAATATTTTTAATAAATATATCTTAGGAATATTAAAATTTCTTGCTTAGTATGAATTTACCAAAAAGAATTTTGTAATAACTGGCTGTTTGTTTCAAAAATCTCTACTTCGATTTCGAATCGTTTTAAATCACGTCGATAATTATTATGCCTACAACCTCGCTTTGTTGATAGAATTATTTTTGACGTGACAACGTCTAATAAATCGATGAACGACGGCTGGATGCACGAAAAGGTTGACACATTGTCCCATAACGCTCATTGTCCCGTTACGCTCATTGTACGCTTGCGCCGCATCTATCTCTCTTCTCTTCTTGACAGGTTAATTATTCTTGCATTTTAAAAATCTATTACTAGCATAATTTCAAGTATGTATTCTTTTATTATTAAAAATGATTCAATTTTATTCATACAAGTGTGCAATCATTTCATCAATGTTTTGTTATGCCGTTGTCACGTTAAATTATCGTCCGTAAACCAACTTTACAAACAACCAAATTTATTTTCCTTAATTTTATGGGTTTGTTTGTTTGTCTCCTCATTACGTCTCTGATATAATGATTGCACTTAAATTACGCGATGACGTCAAATGACTGCACCCATCGATTGCCCATTTAATCTGCGAGCTAAATATTTCTGTAGAGATTTAAAAATAAGGTGCACGTAAGTAGATAAGTAATCTTAGAATGGAGGTGTGGTTTACATAGTGACTGTTATGTAAACTGTGGCGTAGTAACCTGTTAGATCTCACTCGGCATTTCACTAAATAATTGTAAGAAAGTAGGCATATACTTAGGTAGAATTAGAATCGTTATTAATAGTAAGTATTTGAATATCCGTGGGATGTGGAAGACATTAGTTCCGGACACACCAAAATCTGACCAATTACTTTTCATCAATGGATATTTGGGACCTAGTGGGATTTATACTCGCCTGCGCTGAAGCCAAAGAGAAAGGTAAAAGGAGCTTCTAACTCTTTATGAATGTAGGTGTATGGGTGTAATAATGTGGTAGTTCCTATTATCTATTGTAATAGAATACTTTTTCAAATGACAAACAAAATAGTAATTATTCGTAGCCTTTCGTAGCACCTGCGTAGGCGCATTTTTACACTGACATATTTATGTAGGTGTTTTTGCCAATATTTTTTACCTTAATGTTGCGCCTCTTTTTTTGAGGTTTATTATAGAAATATTAAAAATATTGCGTGAAGAGCAATTTCTACCAGACGGCATTTGGATAGTGAGTCTGTAATTTTGTGCGAAGGCCACTGCACCGTACCTTAAAGGAAAAAAATATTCTAAAAAAGTACGAAGTATGAATATTACAAAAATATTATAAAGTGTAGAAGTTAGATACTACTTTCTATTTTAGTTGTCCTGATTTAGGAATGCGGGTTTGTAAATCAATAATAGAATTTTTAATAACTAACCATTTAAACTTAAACGTTTTCAACTTTTATAAGACAACCCAAATTTTCGATCATCCTAAAGAAATATTTATACAAATACATAATATACTTACAACTTTTAATCGTTTAATAGTGTTGCATAAGTGTGATAAATATTTTGCGCACTTAGATCAAAATTTATTTTATCACTAAGGAACTGAAGATAATACTGCATGGCCAGGATTACCGGCGAGACATCGTCAATTATCCTGCAGGTGTCCTCAACAATTTTCTTCCAAAAAATATAAATTATTTATTATTGTCTATGTTGCTCAAACATGTAGTAATTAAATATCATCGATCCTCCATTATATCTCCATAACGCCTCATCTAACTTAATAAAAGAACATCAAATCATCTTTGACTTGATTGAAATGTATCTTTATTTTGAACTCAAGGTTAATACTCTACTATTAGGCGGGTACCCTAATTTGTGGATTTGTTGGTGTGCCCAGTTTGAGAATTATTCCATTAATGTATTATTTTTAGAAATCACAAAGATTTTTTTTAGTCATTGTTTATATTTTGTAAATATCTTGATGACCGCTCAAAACATTGCTGATATTTAGGTGCTTATATTTAAATTTAATTTTTGGGTCTCTTTTTAATCTTCACTTATTTCTAAACTTATAAGTAATCCTATTGTTTTATTATCACTGGAATATACTGAACGAGGACTGCAAATATATTTATATACCTAGTATGGCTCGCCAGCCAAAAAGGTTAAGAACCGCTGACCATGATGACTTAGAGTAAAAATTAAAAAGAATAGCCACTATTACTTGCGTACGAACTACGAAATAAAAGTAAATTAAATAACTATAAAATAAAATTAAAACACGAATCATTGATATCATTTAAATTAAAACAATTGACGAGGGATACCAAAAAACTTATCTGGCAGCACCACGATGGTTTATACCCTGTTCTATTTTGTTCTGTACACATTATGGCGAGTAATGAGCAGTAGACAGACTTATAGTTATTATCCGACGCGTAACGTAAATATTTCGCTCTTTGAGGGTGATTTCAAAGAGCGCCGCACCTGTAACTCTGCCGAAGTATTGAAAAACAATAAACATCGGGGAGTGGGCGACCTCGCTGGTATCCCACGTGTTGAACAAAAATTGGGAGGGATTGGGGAGCCTCAATGTTAACTTTTGGATATTGCACTTACTCTTGAAAATGGAAAACGCTCTTCCGGACTTGTCTGTTCTGAAGAGTTATACCACGGAATAGCATTTAGAAAGAACTCTATGTAGGGTAAGGACTGTATCGATTTCATCACTAGTGAAAAAAATAGTTCAGAAAAAATCTGTGACATGTACTATCAGCAACACAATTCGCTGTACAGGTCCTAATATCCAAAATCTATACGCACGAAAAATATAAAAAAAAAAATTAATAAAATAGTAAAGTGAATACTTTGGATACTAAAAAAATAAATAATAAAAAATAATTTGCTGATCAGCAAATTTTTAGCTGACAGAAAAAAAAGGTAATGAAAATTGTCAAGTTCCATTCCATTACGATTATGAAATTTTGTACAGACCTACTTCTTGAAAATTAGGTCAGGAAAATGTATAATGGATGACTCAACTTTCTGTCTTAAATCTATCTCTTAGCTCTTCGGTATAATAACAGTCATGATCAGTGTTTAATGCCAAGAGTCTCTAAAGCTACGTTCACATTTGTCTGACGTGTCGTGTCGTGATGCATCAGAAAGGAATCGGTTTCATACATTTAATATGGTAGCGTTCACACTGATGCACTTGTGACGGCTTGTGTTAAATGTATGAAACCGATACCTATCTGATACATCACGATACGACACGTCAGGCAAATGTGAACCTAGCTTAAGGCCACTTAGTTCAAAGCGCGATCGATATCGTTATTTCTTCAGACTTCCTCAGGTACAAATTGCTTGTATATACCTACATTACATTAAGTACAATTTATTATAATAAATACATTTATCTTTCATAATTAACTCAATGGCGCCAGAATTGATGATTAATCAGTCAGAGTTGTGACGTAATACATTCTTGTTACTGATATCTAGACTTCCTCAGAATCTGATAACTGCGTCATGTGGCGGTTGCATATTTTATAATGTTTATCTTATTTTATAGTATTTCCTTCAAGGCCAAATCGGTGATATTTAATGTGCATTATTAATAAATTATTTATTAATATCTAAATTTCGTTTCGGTTTTTGGTATACTATATAGAGTTTTCTATTATATTATGATACTAAGCGAACATGACTCTCATATTTGTTTAACACGAGAGCGTAGATTTATGGTAGCACATCACGCGATCGGGAATACATTATATTCAAGAACGCGCCGTTGACTAACGTTAAGCAGAATTGGTTAAAATATATATCTTCTCCATAACCTAGCTCTACAACCATAAATATCTCTATATAGATAGATAGATAGATAGATAGATAAACTCTTTATTGAAACACCACAGAACAAAGAAAACTTAAAACTAGAACAAAACAAATTTTACAATTAGTGTCACAATGGGCGGTCTTATCGCTCAGAGCGATCTCTTCCAGACAACCATGCACGGAGAGGAGTAATTAAGACATCGGACGGTGGCTTTCTTTATATACATAGAATAAATAAATAGATACATATACACAAAATAAACTTAAATACATAGTAAAGTAATAGATAAACTTAATATATACCCTAATATAATAAACATACATACTAATACAAATATATTATATACCTACTATTAATAAACATACATACCTACGAATACAAATGTATAATATGCAGCAACTAGACAATTAATTCAGAAGATATATAGTCATAGACGAGTCGTAACCTCCACTAGAGGGCGTTGCGTGAGTTCGCACCACCCAGCTATGGAATATTTATCTGGAAATCTAAACAGTATCTAAGTTCAAACTCTGTCTGGAAAAATTTGGTAAGCCAAATCTGACTAGATTGTAGAGATCACAATAATGTTAAGAGGCCGCGACTTTATTTTTTACGATGGTGTGAAAATTTTCAACATGTAGTGCAAGATATTTATCAGAATGAACATCGAATATCAATCACAACATATTTCCATTATTGGTCTTGTGGATATTTACGTTCTATACTGATTTGCTGAATCTATAGCCCGCCCGCCCAGCACAAACTTGCAGCATAGTTTGTTCGTAAATCAAATCAAAACGTATTTTTTCGAACTTGTATCACTGCATTACACTGTGACCCGGGCACACATGAATTAGGACGCTCTGTTTGGTGTTAAAACGTCTGATAAGTTTACAGATTTGTGCAAATAATGGCCGTTGTTATATTGATCATGTCTGCCAGTTTAGATGAGAATAAGTTTCTTCACTCCGCTCATTATTAAATAGACATTTTGTAATAGTTCCCTTGTGTACTTATGTACTTACTTGTGTTTGCAAAAATGTCGAAGCAGGAGTCAATTGTTGCTATGCACTAAATGTTACTCTTCATACGTCCACCTGTCACGGGCTTGACGTTGAGCCTAAACAAAAAAGATATAGGAACTTCAATAGTAACACATAACATAATTAATATTTCAGAAGAGGACCAAGTATGCAAGCTTTGTTAGCTCATTTTATTTCACAGCTTTATCTGAGTTAGCCATATAATCACTGTAACTACGAGTGCCGACTCCCCAAACAGCTAAAGTAGGCACTTATCAATATTATAGTGCACGATGCACACATGGAAGAAGTTCTTATTAGTTAATGTACCTACTTCAATTGTATCATTAAGTACCTGCCAGTCGATTGCAAAACCTATTGACATTTTCATAAGAGGGACACGTGCTCATAATAATTGCGAACAGAACAAAGAGCCAACAAATACGTTAGTATTATGCGAATTGTCACTGATTTTATTAACTATGAAAACCTACTTAAAACATACCGGTTGCGTTTTATCGTGGCCATTATAATTATATGAAAATTATCATTATGGGTTCGAATTAGATAATTTTAATGGATATGTTTGCAGCGTGCGTATTTATAATCATATCATTTCCGCTCGTTATAAATGGTTTCTACCGACCAGCTGCGGTATTGACACTACTAGTATGTAAATATACGTAAAACTTGATCAATGTAAATATTATAATATTAATAGCTCTTTACGAATTCAGTTTCACCTAATCGTCATTACGTTCCAGGAGATTATGGAAAAGTGAATACATATTGGAAATATTGGTTATTTAAAATCAAGGATATAAAATAACTGAACTGAATCTGAGTTTTTATAGTTTCCCAAACTACATAAAGCCCGTTTCTCGAACGAACGAAGTCTCGTAGACGCGGCGCTAGTTTCTATGCGAAAAGGGACATTTCGTAGCGGCTTAATATATTATTCCTTATAGCTGTGAGAATTCTTTCGTGACACGAAATCTACACCAATCAATCTACACACTAAATAATAACAGATAGGCAGTGTAGACCTGTGAAAAAAATTGTATCCTATTATTTACGTTTAATGTAAACTTAAGTTTCGTAGTTTTTTTTTTGTACATTGTATGTTATTTCCTTACTAAATGATTCAACCTTTTTACTGACCAAAACTCCTTATGTGCTTTTATATTTACTGTTACAGCATAACCTTTTTTGCTGTTTTACATTCGAAACCGTACTAAAATAATTTTTAACGGAGTCTGGTACTTTTCCTGTTTTATTATTCTGGTATATTTATATGTTAATGACTATAACATTTAATTTAAATTTGAATTAATTAACGAATTAAAATTATTTCACTAAGGAGCAAATAACTAAAATTAAATGGAATTATATAATAATACCTACAACCAGTAGTTAAATTAAATAGCAAATGACTAACTAATTCAAAGTTTACGCGGAAGTTTGTAGTCTGCGGATTAAAATATAGTTAAGGATGTTCTACTTAATATTTTAATTGGCAATTATTTACATTATTGTGCTATGAGTAATAACTTAATAAGCTGGTAATTAAATATAATGTTAGGTTTATGAGTCTAATATGCTTACCTACTATATATAATGAAAGACAAACACAGTGCGTCCAATACGCACTAAGAATCAAAATGCGCAGTATAACAACACACACACAAAACACACACTAATACACTTATGTTTTGATTCCCATGTGACACCTACAGGTGCAGAATGTGTATAAAGACAATGACAGGACAAGGAAAAAATATACAAAACATTTTTATTCAAACAAAAACCGCATTACCGTCTACTGCGCAGTCATTAAGTATTGTATCTATGTCGTCGTAGTTCTTGCCTAGGTACTATGTTTTGTCAATATTATATATATATTATGGAGGTTTGTTAACAACGCTTTTGGCAACCTCGAAATTATTTTATCTCTGACGGATATTTTTTTTAATTCTTTTTTCAACTGGGTAATTAGGTAGGCACATTTATTAAATAGCGTCTTACTCTAGAATAAAATAATAATACGTTACTAATAGTTGATTTCGGGCTATATATAGCCTCTTAGCCCACTACGAGTTGATATATTAATTACATAAAGTAAAAAAGGCGCTTCCAGCGAAGTCTTTTCCCATCAAATTATGTTTCCATGTACATATTATATTATTTCAGTTCTTTCTCCTTATCCACAGAACGGGTTCGTAGAGTGCCGCAACGGCGTGGAGGAGTGTGTTCAGATGGACGACTGCGCAGTGCTGATGCCACGAGAAGGTTGCTGTGCTAAGTGCAAGGGCTGCTGGTACAACGGCACCGAGCATGCTTCTCACACCGAGTGGTACAAGGAAGGAAAAACGTTGCGATGCGAGGCAGGCGTCGTGACGATATCCAAGCTGGAGTGCTACGCACCGTGCGAGAGGCCGAAGCACCAAAGGCACTACAACTGCCCTGTTTGTGATGGTGAGTGCAATTGTATCTACTAGATATTACTAAGCAAGCATAAGAAATCGATTGACGCAGAAAATACGGTCAGATGAGGTGGCAATAGTTTAGCTCGGATGCCACGATGAAACTCGACCGAGAGGCAAAACTATCTGGGGCATAACAATATTGGTTAATTGCCCAGGCAATTACAAATTTAGCTAGGTATGATATCATCTTTCTCTTGCAATTAACTTACGAAAAAACAATCTCACGATATAGCTCACCCTCTGTGTATGATGTCAGCTTTAAAACGTTTTCAAAAAAAGCTGCGTCTTATTCTACGCAAGTAATTAAAGCCACAATGACTCAGAACAATTCATCGGCCATTTCACGCTGTCTTTTCCCACAACTGATGATTGCTTTGGTCCTCGTGTAATTGCCCAGCGGCGGGCGGGGGCCCGGCGCGGCGCAGTCGTGTCTCGCGATCTCGCTCGCCCACCCAGACGCTCCCGAGCCCGACCCGACAAAAAAACCACCTTAATCCCTTACAAAAACAAACACAAGCCGCCACGCGAACTTAATAAAACCATAACGGCAACCAATTTACCTCCGCTTCCAAACCTTAACAAGTTTATTAAATTCCATATCGAATAATAGTAATTTACAAGATGACGACTCGGAATTGCTTTTGAATGTTGCCGACGCATTCCAAACTATCGTTTTATGGCCTAAGTTTACATGTATTAATTACCCTGAGCATGTAAGATGAGGTGATCGGTTGGAACTCTAAAAAATCAAGAAGAAAAAGACTTGGATTAGTTACATAGGTAGTTCGTCAGTCCTTTGTTCGACTGCTGCTCAATTTTTCATCTGTCAAGCTTGCACACGATGTCCCCGCGATCCGCCCACGCTGCTCCCAACAATGGCAAAACATAAGAAACAAGTGTTGCGCAGTAGCATACCACAGACAATAGACCAATCTGCCATTAAAACCCGTCTAGTTGGCACCTCCATAATGAGCCCGAGATGACTACCTATTATAAAACAACGGAGCGATTTAGACGATTGCCCATTAAATCTAGGTAACCGTATTGAAGGTTATAACTGTCAGCTACTTTGTGCTTTGTTGTAAAATGCTAAGCTTCTTTTGAATGTTATAGAAGCTTCTGAAAATATTATTGTGACAAGATACCCACTGAACCAGACATGGCCAAGTTCATGGACAATTGTATTATAATGGCCACATACTCGTAGGTGGCGCCAGAGTATAATCATTACGAACACTGGCTCTAAATAAATAAAGTTCAACTGCAATAAAATCATAATGAACCGCGAAGAAGACGATATCACTGTTGAGATTGAATTGTCTGAGCTTTCTAAAGCTAATTATAATTTCCTTTATCTGTTTATTTATCGGAGGTAGGAAATTGATGTGAAATTGCGTCTGGACCACCCAAAGAATTCGCGATTGGTTCACGATTTCATGCTTTGCTTTAGTTGTTCCATCGGATACCAATAACCGGAGACAAAGAATTTTGACAGCGGAATTAACTTATTATACGTCCACAGGGGTTCGTTAAAATTATATATTTTGTGGTCAGAGAGTCTCCCACGGCGTTGCGTCTCTATTATTGATCATAAATCAAAAAGTTAACAACCTACTTAAAAGGTTGGGGCGGGTGGGTTTTTGTGGTGTGGTCAAAGCGGCCGACTCCGGCGCGGCTGCGGGAACGCGCAGCTCTACCTCTGCTTGTTTGTTTTACGATCCCAACAGTGCATTAAGCTTTTTCTTTCTATTTCTTATATCGTCACGATTCTCGCCTTATCAACGCGGGAATTCCTCTTAGTCCATAAGTGAATTATAATGATCGTCTGCATCCAATAAGAGATTTACGCGATAGTGTTCTGTTACATTGAATTTTAATTGCAAATTTATATAGCGTATTCTTACGTAAGTAATAAAAAAAAATAAAAAATTACTCGTACACCTAAAAAAAAAAAAAAATTACTCGTACACCTACCGACTGCTGTCACATGCCCGGAATGTATGCCATGAATTTTAATGAAAGTACCGAATATCGAATTGAATTGTAAAAGTTGTGAAGTGAAATTGGTAGCTAGATTAGAAACATGCATAATTATATTATATTACGAGTATATGCACTATTTTACACCAAAATATAATTAATATAAATACACATCACAACTCTTAGTTAGATTATAACCAATATTGTT
Organism: Campaea margaritaria; assembly: GCA_912999815.1. Taxonomy (NCBI): domain Eukaryota; kingdom Metazoa; phylum Arthropoda; class Insecta; order Lepidoptera; family Geometridae; genus Campaea; species Campaea margaritaria. The sequence continues at coordinate 5,351,011 of OU538792.1, forward strand.
CCAGTGTGTTGGGATTATAAGCAGTGTTTCATTAGTTTTTCCTAGGATTTTTTAGTCTATTTACAATTAGTTTTTGTGTGGCCACTACTAGGGGTAAGCACCCCAAGCCGAGAACGGCACTGGTTCCAAGTACCACCTCCTGAAACAGACTTGAAAACAGAATGTCTGTTTAAATCGAGACTTCTGTGACATTTAACAAGTCACATTCGAATCCTACATTCCCAAACAATTTGAAATGAAATCTGGGTTTCCCTTGGAACTAACACAATTGAAGCTGTGACACTTGATCTAATGAAGACAAGGTTAGATTTGTAATAGCCGTCAGACACTATTTTGTCTATTAATTCATCGAGGCTGGGCTTTATTCTAAAGTACATCGCTCATAAGTGTGCGCACCGCCGATGAATACGTAATTGTTTGCTTACAAAATGACAGCCTACTTTGTGTAGTCTTCTCTAGTTTTACGACAGACACTTGACTGTTTTCATTGTCACAGTTATAATGCGCCGAGGCGGCGGCGGTCGCTTCGAGCGCCGCATTCAGCCAAGTCCGTGACTATTGAATGAAACCAATTCTAACGCACTCACAAACAAATGTAAACACTCCAGGCTCTAGATTATACTCCAGCTGTAATGATTTTATCGTTTCAAAATATTGTGTCTTTGAATTTGTATCTGATTTCGCCGTCGGCGTTGAAGAGATTTCACCTTTTATTCCGCTTACAAACCACTTTAGTTTATATCATTTTTTATGTGCCACCGAACGTCTAATATTATCAACCACTAAATTACGGTCATCAATTTCATGATGCCTTTAATTAAATGCAAAATTACGGAGATAATTATGCATAATGCGAGTTTGTGTTGCTCAAAGGTTATTTAGAAATTCATTTGTCGGAGTTTGGGCAGGTTCGGAGACGCCGCGCCGGTGTCCGCGCCTCCAGGTGGTCGGAGCGCTGGCCCCCGCGCCGTGTGCGGCCGCGCCTGTCCCTTCATTTGCTGTCCTTGATTGATTCATCGTCCAACCTCACTAATTTATGAAGCTTGCGCTTTGTCGCAGCCGCTGCGCCGCCGCATTTGCCAGACAATAGCCTGCATTCTTTTTAAACTTTTAGTGTTAATCTGCAGAATTCCCGCCGCACACAAATGACCCTCTTATATATTCCTATTGTTTTTAATTACACATATGTATGGACCACATATAAAACGCTTAAACGCTTCATTGTATTTTAAATTCAAATGAAATCGTGCATTGAATTTGCGAGACTTGACGTAGAAATTCCTCAAAAGTAACGTGTGTGGTGCAGACATGTTGTCTACATTATTTTGTGACAATGATCTACTGTGTGAATACGTTATGCTGGTTAAATAGCGAGACGTTTTCGTTTGTTAGGTAAATGAACTAAATATTTAACAAAGAATAACGTACTTGTTTATTTTTGGTTAGAAGTTTTAAGTATTTAGTACTTACCCACTAAGCTACAGGTATAATGTTTTGCTGGATTTCTACGTAGTAGTACTTATATGGATGCTAGGTAGGACTCCAAAAAAAAAACAAAGTCTTTAACCCTACCTCGTTCTCTCAACTTTTTAGGAGACCTAATGATGCGTTTCAATAAATAAACCCATGATTTCAGTGAGCCGAATTAATACGCTGAAATAATATATAATATTTATTTCATTGGGTGAAGCCTGGCCACCCTGGCCCGGTGGGTCTGGCGGGTTTAGATTTTTACTGACCGTACCGTAGTTTGGTAGTTAAATAGCAACAATTTAAGACGTATTCTCTTTCATTTCAGAGTGTGTGATTAACGGACAGCCTGTGTGGGAGGGTAGAGACGTCCGGATCTCCGAGGAGCCTTGCCTCTCTTGTCGCTGCGTGCGCGGTGCGTTGTCGTGCGCTAAACGCGCGTGTCCCGTGCTGCCATGTCCGCGGTCACAGCAGTTTTCACCACCCGGCGAGTGTTGTCCGAGATGTTCTCATCCAACGTCCGATAAAATTCTTCCGAGTAAGTTAATTTAACTACAAGTAGCCATCATTTTGAAGTGACAACCTTTTTAATGAAGGGCCTTGTGAACATCTAAACCATCAATCAAATAGAATCAGTTACTATTAATTCATAACTGTTTTTTAGTTAGCAGCTAAGCTAATGATTCTGATATTCTTATTAATATTACCAGTTCATTGCCACAAACTAGCCTGCTTGTGCACGTCTAACAAGTATTAGGTTCTCATAACTGATAAGATACCAATTAGGGCTCATTAGCAAAAAATTGCCTATTAAACTTGTGTACAGCAGTCTCATTAGGATGGCCTGGTTAAGCGATAATTAGGTGCAGACCTGGATACTCACCCGATATTAGAAGGTCAGAGTGTCAATGATAAGACGCGGCGACGTCACGTGACGTATTGTACAAACAGCATTGTCGCTGTTACCAAAGATAGGAATAATTCCTTACCAGTAAATAATAACATACGCTTTTATTTAAATATGAGATTCGGCGGTTACCATGTAACCGTTTACCTCGTACATCATCTAAGTAAAAAAAAAAGTGAGACCATAATATTATGCTGGGACACAGTAGAAATAAAACTTCAACTAAAAAAAAATATTAAAATAAACTTCGAAACGTAACTCTCTCTCTTTCTATCTTCACTAACTTATATCTCCATCTCAACTTCCGTTCGCCTCACCCGATCACATTTTTCGTAACGCATTCACCAGCTTACTGCCAAGTCAAGCGTGCCTAAAGAAGTTTTACTTGAAAAAATCATAAATCAAATTTATTGACTTACATTTTCTGAGAATTATTCTACCATGCAACTGTCATAAGAATACGTTTTTTTTTATTAGTTTCAGGTAGCATGTTCCTCAAACCTTGCATCATCGGAAAGGAATACCATGCGCATCTTAGCCCATTCCGCGTAGACCCCTGCACTGACTGCACATGTATGAACGGAACTGCTGTCTGCATGAGGCACACGTGTCCTGTGCTCACATGCGGTGCCAGGGTGCTGCCCCCGGGGCCAGGGAAGTGCTGCCCGGAGTGCCCGCAAGTTGAAGAAGCCAAGTCTGCCTGCATCGTCGGAAGGAAGACTTATCAGGTACATTAAAGTCCCAATAAACTGATGAATATCTTTGGCTAACATTTGAATGCATTGCTGATGTGAATTATGGTCTTATTTCAGGATGGGCAAACATGGCAACTGGACGCTTGCAAGTCTTGCGAGTGCCATGGAGGTGAACCAAGATGCGCTATGGAACGGTGCCCGCCCTTGTCATGTCCAACGGATCAAACTCAAATGCAACTACCTGGACAATGTTGTCCCAAGTGCGTCGACGTCGATGGGATCTGTACGGTCTTCGGAGATCCTCACTACAAAACCTTTGACGGCAAATTCTACAGCTTCCAAGGGTCCTGCAAATACCAGCTGGCGTCAGACTGCGTCAATAACACGTTTTCTATCAGAATATCGAATGATGCCAGAAATACTTCACATTCCTCGTGGACTCGAACGGCGACTCTTCGCATCGGATCAACAAAAATCAACATGGGAAAGAAGATGCGCATAAAAGTAAACGGACGTCGCGTGCAGCTTCCACATAAAATCAACGGAGTCGCCGAGATAGTCCGGGGCAACGGATCCGTTCAGCTGCATGCTGACATAGGCATTCACATGATGTGGGATGGTGATGGCTTTTTAGAAGTGACAGTGTCGAGTGTTTATAAAGGAAAACTGTGCGGCCTGTGTGGTAATTTTAATTCGGTAGCTAGAGACGATATGAAAACTCGCGACGGTAGGCTGCTGATCGACACGTGGCGGTTCGGTTCCTCGTGGCGGGTGGGTGGTACTAGGGCTTGCACTCGGAGGCAGAGGAGGCCGAATCTGACTACACCATATCGACAGATGAGGGTAACGAAAGCTCGTCGGCTGTGTCGTGGGATCGTAAAGAACGATGCCTTCACCGATTGCGGGATGAAAGTGAATCCTCACCACTACCAGGAGGCTTGCGAGTTGGATGCTCGAAGTTGTTCAGGAACGCGTTGTCACTGCGCCGCGTACCGAGCGTACGCGCGTGAATGCTCGCGGATGGGCGCGGAACCGCGCGAATGGGCGCGCAGCGCTTGGTGTGAGGGCCCCGCGCCTCCGTGGCTGACGCGTGGCCGTAAAGGACTGGGCCGCGCCGCCAAGCCAAAGGACGCCGGCCTGTTGGACCTCAGCGCAGTCGCCAAGCCAAGCCCGTCCCGCGCGCGTCCACCGCCGCCCATTCTGCATTTATAACTTGCTTGCGGCGTCACTTCTACTAGTCAAACCTGCCAGTGCGGCGATGTCAGGTAAGCATTATCAACGTGCTACATTTATTACTAGGGCTTGAAAGAAATTACATTAAAAAAAACATTCTAAGCCGCTCAATAGGGAAAACCAAGTCTGTCGCTCGCCCACACAGAATTTTCTCAGTTTGGAATTTATTATAATTTCGAAGAAGGGGTCGTTTTTGTTATTGTAGTTATTTAAAGTTTAATATTTGTTTGTCTCAAATATTTTCTTTTACAATTACAATTTTATTCCCTTAAAACAATAATCGTTCTTCTTCTTTTCAGAGTATTATAAGAACATTGCTACTGGCCTATACGTGGGTGCATCTGTAAGGCGCACCCGGCTTTATAAGGAACGAAGATCTATCTACTAAACAGTATTCATAAAACTACTTTTAGTTAGGTAAACGAGAATTAATAATATGTTATAACTAGGACCACCTGTGTAGCTCGCTATTGCCTCGCAAATTCAACCAGCTGCTGCTTGATAAGGCTTCATTCTACAAAGCAAGGGAAATACCTACCTACCTATTTGAAATTAAGTACCTAAGTATAATTTACACCAAGCGAGTACTCATGATAACTCCAAAATAGTGTTTCTTGTATATTGAACTTTTATGGTTATATTTCCTAAAGGTTTTTGATATCGCTAGGAGTTTCTTAGCAATATTCAAATTAATATTAGTCGCGGTTTTGATTTTTTTTATTAACTGAATTGGCTTAATACAAAAAATATAATGTCGCTGGTTGAAAAAGTGGCAATCACGATAAAAATAATATTTTATTACGAGTACTAATGCTAAACGTGTCTTTTAAATGTGATAATTAGCTTTGATTTCAGACAGACGAAGGACGTTTGGTAAAACATAGTTCAAATTGAGATCTCATACGTAGGTAGTTTACGGAATCTTAGGTAAATCTAGCTATCCGAAGCCAAGAAGCTAATGAGATTGGTGAGACGTGTACATACACAGAAAAGTTTAAAAGTTATGTTAGTTAGCTGTATTTTAAATGAAGACTCGTTGTAAAGCTTAGTGTTATATTCGTTACCAATGAATTTTTTTTACTTTTGACTTCGAAGTAGGTATGTAAAATAAGTTATGTTAAAGCACGATGTAAAGTTTTCGAGTAAAGTCTAAATTGTTTGCTAAGTATTTATTGTAAGGCGTTCGCTTCGTATTATGTCTTTATTTTTAAGCTCAAAACATCGAATCATTTTTTCCACTACACGCTGTGCCATTTTTTATTGAAGCAGTTTTAATTATTGTGATAATCTCTTTCAATGTTTAAAATTTAATTTGCCTCAATCAATTTTATTTATATCCAGTTCTTGGCCAATTTAATCACTTGATAATATCAAATTTATAATTTTCTACGATCTAATTTATTCTATTTTTTATTTACTCACATGTTAAATGATCATTTAATTCATTTTATTAGGCATTAATTTATTTATGTAATTATTTCAAAAGCTACTCTCATAGCTGGTTACTGATAATTCCTACTACAATTATTCATTCCCAATCTTTTTAACTTAAGTGATTACTACTTACTTTGTATTATAATTAAGCAGAGCCTACGTTTTATGTAGGCTTTTAAGTTATTTAAGATTTAATTTGGTATATCCACTTATATACAATAAAACTTTTTTTATGAGTACCACACCATACTATGCTTCCTGTAAAAATATAATTGTTTCCTAATAAAATTTAGGAATAAGTTTCATACGAGCTCATCGATTTATGTATCCATTGCTGCCTACCTATTTGTATCTCTAATTGGTGTAGTATTTCTTTGTTATATTATGTACTGTACAGACCTAACACATTTATATTTTGTATGGAATTTTTCCCGTAAAAATAGCAAAAATCATAAAAACTGCGATGTACACTGACTGATTTTTACATTTTACATTAATGTTTTCTGTATAGCATTAAAAAATAAGTAGTGTCTTTTTCTCTCTTTACCTTCGTATTTGGCCCAGTCCTAAATATCTTGTAAGTAGGTATAACGTTTTGCGTCAAGCATTGTTATTTGACTTTTAATATTTAATGTGTACATGGCCATATTAAATTGTATTTATTTTTGTACAAATGAGTATTCGCGTGTCATAAAGTGCTAAAGAAATCTATGTAGTTGGTATAAACGTGCTTTATGTGCTATTTTGTAAAAAAGTACCCAAGAATATTTTGAGCTATTTGACTAGTTTGCGATCCTGAATATTGTAAACACGATGAAACTATTCAACGAACAAAGAATTACGTAATAAATAATAATTATTATTATCCAGCCATGTTTTATTTCATTATTAAATATATGAAATTACAATTTAGTTTATGATCTAAAACTAAAATATCGTAAGCAATCTTAGCTGAAAGCTGTCGTGCTCTCACGTTGCGCGTTGGCTTGTGGCCAACTTTTTAGAAATTTCATGTCATCAAAATTATGTAGGACAATTTGGCTTCCACTTTAAAAACAGAGGAATCATTATATTTATCTCTAAAAGAAATCTTAAGAAATGAAATTTTATATCTACACTGAACTTATTTTAAGATTTATAAATCATCTGAGCTAAATACGCGATTTCATGGAATGAAACATAGATAGTAGAATAAAAGATTTATTAATAAGTAGATATAAACATTAATCGCAATCACACACATCAATTAAACAAGAACAAAAATATTATTTTGTACAATACATACATAATACTTGTAAGTATATTAATGAAGATGTTCCTGTGATCTTATCAAGAAATTGTGTCCGATGTTCCCAAGAGTCGAAAGGTTGAAGTACCGAAATGTAGAGATTCCTTACATTAGATATAAATAAAAAAAGCGTAGAAATATATATTTATTCTCCCGTCATCATCTCCATGAATTCTGAAACAATTTAAAATGATGACAGTTATGAAATGTGTAAATACGAAATATTGCGATGTTTTGGCGTGGGTGGCTTTAGTATACCTAGAACTAGTAAGTGTTGAGGAGAGTGACAGAGAAAACAAAATATACTACAGTCTAAAAATAGTGAGTACCTATCTACCTCTACGAAACTTACTATGCTCTTTGGATACTTTCGTATTTCCGAAATATTACCTATTGCCGAACTGAACCTTGCATTTAAGACCTTAAGACCTTGCATTTAAAACCTTGTTGTCATCACTTAAGGTATACCAGAGCGAAATAATTTAATAACAAAAAGCGACCCGCACGGGTACCGCATAGCGAGTTTCGTAGTACCGTGTACCTACCCAAGGTAAGCAGACCAAGAAAAAATTTGAAATGTTCCTATGTTGGTGATTAAGCAATACGGATTAATAATAAAAATAACACGCCACAATCACATACAAAGACCCCTAACTGGGATTCGTTGTATCTACGGAGTCAGGAACTACGAGGACCATGGTCCTACAAATACCCAGACAAAAGTACCCAAAAAGATGCATTAAGAGTATTCTTTCTAAGCCATCCATTGTTTTCCTAAAACCTTAAAGGAGTATCCCACTAATATTATAAATGCGAATGTTAGTGTGTTGGTATGTAAATAAATCAATAATTACATCGCACGAAATGGAACTCATAATTTCTAGGCTCTCTAACATAAAAGTGAAGTTAAAAACTACTAAGTATTAGGTAGGTATCTCCTTCAACTGTCACGGCATAACAGTCAACGAAACAAATAAATTAATAAACTTTTCAGTCACCAAACCTATGAAATTTTTCAGAAGTCATTGGCCTTTCATTTCGGGGGTTCAGTAATAATTGTCATTAAAAAACCACATATTTGTAACGTCTTAGAGAAAAAATGACACTTGTACATATTTCTTTTGTCCTAACTAAACGATTAGAGAGCTGGCAGCTAGCCCACTTGATTGAAAGCGTTGTTGCTTGTCATTCATTGTTTGCTTTTCAAATAACAGGTTTCTTTTGTTATTCTTTACTAACTACTATGAAAAAAACTGGCAGACAGCCCATTAAAATTAGAGTGTTAAAGTGAGATCAAGAAACTTTGCAATATGCATCGTACTACCATAATATTGAGCCAATATGATCTCTGTTAAGCCTATCTCTAAGATATACCGAATAAAAGATCGCATGAGCGTTCGCATTAACGAAACTTAGAACATAAAAAAAAATAGAATCGTGGTAGGTATTGTAGAATACTTTTGGTTGCGATAAACTGTAATTCACGCGGACAAAGTCGCAGGAAAAAGCTACTGTTGTTAATCAAGCTAAGGAAATAGGGCAGTTGCCTATGTGTGCTGGATGACAGGAGAAAAGCTTTACCATCGAAGTCGACGGTGCCGCTGCCGTCAGTGTCGATCTCCTGGATGAGGCCGTCCAGCTCCTCTTCCGTCAGCTGCTCGTCCAACTCGCGGAGGATCTCGCGCAGGCTCGACGTGGGAATGTATCCGTTGCCTGGAACAATTACGTTAACGTGCATCAATTACATAAGATTAGTTAACTCCTTATTGCACTATAAGACATATAAGTAAAATCACGCTTCCCAGGTTTCTTTTTTACCAGGTCCACGTATGTGAAAATCTACTTAACAGTTTTTTCTGCGTTGATGTTACTATAGTTAAAGGTTACGAGCTACTGTGCTAATGAGATGAAAATTAATTTTAGGAATGGCTAAGAATAGTCATCGTGTCCATCTGCGTTTTCTTCAAGTCCTGGTTAATAGAAATGTGCAATGAAAATTTTAAACTGTTGTACATATCACAATATAAAAACAAAAGCATATTAAAGACTTGTAAATTAATCTTTTTTTTCATTTGCATATTCCAAGTAGCGAATTGGTCGCAAATCATTACAAGGAAAATAGTTGTAGAGAAGTTGTGGCGTATACTATTCTGTACTCTACCTACCAAGATCACTCAAAGTCACTGCTAAAAGTCTCACCTTCCTTGTCGTACAGTCTGAAAGCTTCCCTGAGTTCCTTTTGCATGGCCTCAGCATCTTCTTCAACGATGAACTTAGCGGCCAGGGTCACGAACTCTCCAAACTCAAGACGACCAGACTCTGGAAGTTTACATCACAGTTATTTATCAAATGTCTGGTTTAAATGGGTTAAAAGGTAGTGTGTCTCAAAGTTCTATCGAGTTCTACGTGACATTAAAAAGTCAGTGTCTATTTCCATATGGGCAAATTAGATCTATAAATACTCACTGTCAGCGTCAACCTCCTCGATGAGTTCTTCAAGGATCTTCTTGTTGAAGGGCTGCCCCATCATCCTGAGGATGTCTGCCACGAAGTCGCAGGGGATGCTGCCCGAGCGGTTGTGGTCGAAGCCATCGAAAGCTTTACGGAGGACTGGAACAAAGCACATTACCGATCAAAACTACATTAAGTATATTACGTAACGAACAGGTAAAATGAGACGGTACCGTCAATGTTAATTCCGGACATAGTAATTTAAGCGTATGTGATAAATGAAAATGGTAGAAAATCGAACTGGAGAATATGCGCCGTGTGTTGCTCTGACAATAAAAAGAGCTAAACTGATCGTTAGACGGTTAGGTTCGGTTTAGGACAGTTCAATGCACTGAGGTGTATAGTGCGAATATTGTGCAATGCATCTATTTTGGTGCACCAACGTGGTGCATCGGCGTCCCGAGCCGCGTGGCGCATCGCCCGAATGTAGGCCGCCAATAAAAAAATAAACAACGGGTTGTATCATACCATACCTCTGGGAACCGCATCGGCTATAAAGTTTATTATAAAAAAAAAAACATCACCAAGAGAATGAGGGCGTACGTTTAGTCGAACGCGTCTATCAACAACGTTCTCAATGAACCGCGATGTGAGCTAATTCCAGATGGGAACCATGGAAATGTTCAGGCGTCTCTTGGTCTGGGGTATTTTTATATTCATTTTTTTAACGTTTGAACAGACCGGATTTTGTAAATTATCAAGTTGTTACGTGACATGATAGAGCAAAATAATACTCTATTCTATTAATCTATGACAAGATTTCAAAGGGCAAAGACCTAATGTCGTTGGCAGTAATATCACAAACGTTTTCTATGTAGGCAGATAACAGAGCGATTGTCATAAAATTTTCATCGTGATATATGTTTCATTTTTCGTTGGAATATTAACAAACTTTATTGAAGAAAATCATGACGCACATTAGTTTATTTCTTTAAATAAAATTTAATCATAAGTTTCTTTGTGAATCAAAACATAATTAACTTTGATTAAAATGACTCGCCTGATATATAGGTTGTTGGAAAATATCTCATCTTAACTCTTAACGATTATTCTGCTTTTGATCTTTACTGGAAGCCAAAAAAAATTATAGATATATAATCTAATCAAATATAAAAATATATTCAGGTCAATCTATGAATTCTGACTGGGAAACGGCTTCATTAACTTTAAATAACTATTATGTAGCAACTACACGGTAAATCTAAATAACTACACTCGGAAAAGCTATATACAATTACAGGCAATCTACCAACAAGGATATAAAACTAAACCAACAACCAAGTGTTTTAACCTACTACCAGTTAACGGTGTTTGGCGGCATTGCCACGGTGTATGCAATGCAAATGATAACTCGATAAGCCAAATATGTATCAAGATTTAGGTCACGCGAAGCGCGATCAGGCTCTAAGAGAGTTCTTTTTAAATCTATTTTTTTTATTATTAGCAAACCATAATGATGCGTGTTTGCACCTCTTGTTTGATACACAAACGTAAACGTATACATAACGACCTATAGAAACAACTTAACTAATGGATCAATATATTATATCGTCTTTGATTTAAATTTACTATGCACGTACGATTCTATTGCTTGTTTATCACCAGATAGATCTAAGTTTCTGTCTAAAAAATCTTCTCACCTTCACAAATATTATTTTAAAATTTTATTGGAGCGTTGCAATTATAAAGACAACTTTACAGAAACATATCCGCCCGCCGTGGAGCTATAAATCTGCATCCGGGACAGCGCATACTTTCAGTTTCCTCAATTACCCCACTGACGCAACCCCCGTGCCATGACGGCTGCAATTACACCCAGAGATCAAAGCTCCGAGAAAGTCAATCAGATAATTTTCATGACTCGTGCAGTAAGCGACGCGCTCTTTTCTTTTTATAATTGCCACATATACTGGTCCATGATAGCCGTCGCTGTTACAACATATCACAGCTGTTCCATGATATTTTGGCAACAAAATAGTTTTAAAAACAGGATTTTTATTTTTGCCGGAACGTCGTGTTGTTAATTTTAATCGTCAAGACATCTTGGCAGTTGTCTCAAAGTTCCATGAGCTTTATTGCGGCTTTTCTTTCTAGAATTTAGCTGTTTATTAATTACTCCAACTACGAATTATTCTTGTAGTGTTAAAACGATTGCATTACTTCGGATAAATGCGACGGATAAATATCTCTTAATTAATTGTCTGAGCTACGCATTTTATAACTGCATTGTCCGACGCATAGCTTTGTGAGCCAAGTGTGTCTAATTTATCTTCAGGGATATTAAGCTGAAAAGAATTGGGACGGAGAGCGACCGTAAATAGATCAATTCGAGCCGCAGTTTAATTTCGATCGTTTTATTTGGAGATCTATCCCATCAATCAAACAGATGACGTGATGTAAACGTTTGTTCGAAACGGACAGCAAGGTTCGTAAATGCTAAAAGGAGCAATAAATCAGTGGAATATTATAACAAGTCCTTAATGCCGTAATAGATTACATTACTCATGTGCAATATTTTGTACACTTGGCTTGGAAACTGGACATTACTGACATACTGGACTCTCATGATTTAAGCCACTTGGCAAAATATTTGTAACGGACTATTCTGGAAGAGGTTTTATTGTTGCTGTTCAAATAATATTTAAAGTTTAGTGGGTGGAAAACTGACAACACCTCTTGAATATGCTGGAAATATTACAAACGTGCTGAAAATTGTTATATGTTTATTCTTTATTATGTCTGCACGTGTTAAAATAGACATGAAAGTATGTGTGGTTACCGTATCTATGGGTGCCTACTATTTACTGAATATAATAACAATGGTAAACATCCCGACATTCTGTTATTCAGGTTGGAAATTAAGATCTGATGTAGGTATCAGTAGAATTATACAAAACATAGCTCGTTTTTAAAAGTGGAATCTATTTCTCTAAAACTTTTAAATCGTCCTAAGTACATACATACTTAACAAAAAAGTGGTTCTGTCTGTTAAAACGCGATCTCTTTGACACAAATGTTTAAATTTGCAAAACGCAACTGTTGTGTTTGTTGTATGGGAAAACACTATGGAGCGTGTAGAGCCGCACCCGTGGCTAGACAAGCAAAACGGCTCAACAGTCAAAGTGTTAATTGCAAAAATAATCACATTGTACTGTACTTTTTAGTAGATAATAGGTATAATTATATCTTTACCTATTTAGTTATTTCAATACAGCTAAAATAACCTACTAATAATTTGGGCCTTGCTCATGAAAAAGCACCCCATGAATAAGAATATGAAGATGAATTCAAAACACAAACAATGAAACATGACTTTGGCATTATGCCTCATTGTAAACTTGTAACCGTTTGCTACTATAGTTCAGAAATAGGGCTGTGAATAAACATTAAACCGTAGCAAAGTGCTGAACTGTAAACTAGTGGATTACTCACTGGTTGTATTTAAACACATCAATAATAACGCGTTTACTAAATTATTCCATGGTTCTGGGAAGCTTGCATTGCGCTATCGGCTTAACATTAGAGATGTGTATGGTTCATTTTTAGTTGCGTATTTTAAGAAAAAGTTGTTTTTTTAGCATTATACCTTTTCGATTACAGTTTAACTTCAATAAAAATATCTTAACTACATGTACTTACACAATTAGTCTGTTTTTAACTTTCAGTCAGCTCCGTAACGACTGGACGAATTTTGATGGGATTTGGTAGGTGTAGCTAGTGAATCCTTGATTAAAAACGATTCTTTAATTAGCTGTCATAATTTTCTATGAAGCTGAAGAGTGCAATTAGTGGTTTAATAAAATATCAAGGTACACACATAATTTCAGTTTTCGTATTATAAGTTTTTTATTTTGATTAAAAATATAATCAAAATAAAAAACTTGCAGAATAGGCAAGCATTTGACTGCAGTCTGCAGTCTAAGTCTGCAACTGGTGGTAAGTATCGACACGGTCGAAGACGGGGCGTGTTCGCCTAGAAGATACCTATTCACTCTCTACTTGAAGTATAGTGTTACTTTATTTTTTTTGTATGAGTATGCATCGATATGAGATATTTAGAAATTTAATTCTCTATTACTGTAGTTCTAGATTTTATAAACGGTATTTAGCTGTACAATGAATTATGAGTTCTACAAAAAACGTAACTTTTGGCTACAAAACTCCATTTAACCATGCAGACGGGGTCTTCAATGTCAGACAATCTATCCAATCCGCACATTCAACCAGCACACTGTATACTTACAATGATAACGTTATCTGTCTACTAAGGACGATAACTCGTCCATTCATGTCGATGGTCTAAAGTCCGGTAATCCATCCATTGAGTAGGCCAGCACATCACTATAATACAATGAACGCGCTTTCTGATTTCCATGATAGATTGGCGAGCGGCCAACCGTGTTACTACGCGGCACGCGGCGGCGCCCACCGCGCCTTTACCGCCCGCGCCCGCCCAAACTAACGCGCTTATACGACTCGCTTGTTTTTACTCCGTGTTTCGAAAGTTTGTTTTACCTTTCCTGTCCATTTCGGTAACTTTTGGTATTTGCATTTGCAAAATAAAAGCATTTATCCAAGTATTTATTTTTAGAAATTATTTAACTGTATCTCAATAAATAAAATTATCCAAGTACCTACCTAAACAGTAACATCGAGTTACCTTTGTAACGGTTTTATTTTATATCTTATTTCAACTGTATATTTATGCGATATGTGATTCCAAAAAATAATATAAATGAGGCGCTAGTCATTGCAAATTATTTGCAGTATTTTCAAAAGTCTACCAAATGAAATGTTATATCAGCCCAATGGATAAGAGTAAATATAGTTCTAAATCTATTTATAAATTTTAGTAATATAATGTAAATAAATGAAAGAATATATTATATTTTCATAGTTATTGATACCAAATCACTAGACCTCACTAACTTAGAAGTAGATATTACTCGCCATATTTGTAATCTATAGTAGCTTGGCTGCTGAAAAGCTGATTGTGTTTCCTCTTGTATAGTTGTTTTCCACGCATGTGGGTGGCCCATTTCCACTGTGAATCTTGATAACTGACAAACTCATTTTTATCTAATGAGGCCATCAAAGATATTTTTTCGTATGCGACCTAATTAACGTAAAAGCTTTGCTCCAGAGCGACTCGTTTCGTTCCAGATTTATTTCAGGGACGCAGGAGGAAAAATAAGTTTGATGCAAATCATGCACGAATTTGCTGTGCTTTCAGATTTCGGTGATATTCAAATTTTAGATATTTTTGCCGTCAACCCACACAAGCTCAGCGTGGTTGACTATGGCCCATGTTTTAAAAGATGGAAACGGATAATGCTTAAATGGAATCTATTTAGCTACCGTTTAGACTGTTATTTCAACTGCTTCTTTTCACTCGGCTTAAAGCAAGACAATACTAATAAAATAATGAATCGATACTAACAATAAACCCCCTTTAGTTTGGTCGCGGGCCACACCTCCTTCAGATATATGAGTGTTTGCGCCTACCTCTACTGTAAATGATTAATTTATTATTTTCTTGCCTCTATTTTTTATTAAGTTCGCTTCCATTGTACAAGTTGGCTTTCAGCCAAAACTGAGCTTGCGTTTTTCTTTTTTTATGTAAACATTACAACATTTTATTTATGTTTTCAAAGATATTTTTAATGAAACATTAGAATTAGGATGTTAAATAAATGTTAATTAAAGATGAAAGGTTTATGGTGCATTAACTTACCGGCAATCTGTTCTGGGGGCAGCTCGTCGGCCTGAAATTAAGACAAGTCAGACAGTTAGACAAGATCTTAGATACTAAACAGAATTACATATAGATGGTAAAGTCATTACATAGATGTATACGTCTACTCGTAGTTTATAGTTAGTTAAACTTTGAAAATGAAGTTTTTGGATGTCGCCGTGTGAACAAATGACTAACACTTTCAGCGACACCTATTGCTGCAATTGTATTGTACTTCCAAACTATTGAGAGAATTCCAAACTCTTGAATTATGTCGAGATATTGGTAATAAGTAAAACTCAGGGTTTGTTCTGTTGAGGTTTTGAACCAAGCATAGATACTTACAGACTTTGCACTTTGTTCACGAATCATGTAATTCTTGATCTACATTTGCGACATATACATTCTCACATTTACGAGAACGTTATTATTTTTCTCACGAGTTTCTAGAACTTTATCTACTGCATTATCAGGGAGCGCTGTATTCTACAGATTAACAAAGTTAATAAATTGTGCAAGTATATTTTGATAGAGTCCAGTTTCCCGCAAGAGCGTTCTGAATTACTGGAGCATAATAAATTTATTTTATGTGCAATTGAAACTAAAATAGATTCATTGGTGTTGCGCACTCCCGACCCGCTCTGCGACCGGCGTCACGGGCAATTCTAAGTTTTATAGTGTTTTTATGATATTTAACGGAATTTATCTAAAATCTGAGTTTTGCTGCCAGTTGCCAATCTAAATTCGCTCAGGCATGCAAGTTTTTCTTGTTATTCAGCCTTGAGTTGAAATTATTTATTTACTTAGAAAATTGGCGTAGTGCAGACATAGATGAAACAAATTCTTCTAGTGAGTTATTATAAATTCTTTTTATTCTATTAATTCAAAGTTTGATCTAAAATATTTCAAATACTTTACGTCGTTTTAATTCTTACAATAAATCACAGATCATTATTTACTAATAAACTAGTCGAGTGTTGTAGCTAAAAAAAAAATATCAGGACTATGAAAAATTATAATTAATGCCTAACTATATTTTTGATTTTGAATTCATTCTTTATTATTTATTTATTAATTCATTTATTTGTAAGATCAAGAGATAGACTAGCAGTTTCTGCTTCTTAAATTATTATTTATTTTTAATATTTATTGTAATGACTAATGATCCTTAGTTTTAAATTTTTTATATAAATTGTGGGCAAGTTAAGAATGTCAGTAGCTGTATCTTATTTAGGTAAACAAGTTATTTAAATAATTTCATAGACACTGCTATTAACAATGGCCAGAAATTGGACACGTGAAAAAAGTAAACATTGTTTTTCAGTAAATTAATAAAAAACTAAATCTAAAATATCTGCCAGTACTTATAAGATTCCAATGATAAGTAATTACTTAATCAAAATAGAAGAACTTGTATTTAATATGACAACATTTATAACTATATTTTATACTAGCTGTACCCTGCCACGCTTCGCTGTGGCACATTCGCACATTCGCTGATATGCCACTGATGAAAAAAATAGATAAGAACAATCCTTGATGCGGATTATATATCATGCTAAAATTTCAGCTCGATCGGTGCAGAACTTTTTGAGTTTTTGAAGCGTACACAAACCAACACAACATTTTTATATATATAGATTATTAATAAAATGTCATTAATAGTGTTATAATGTGCAGTTACAATCTGACTCTTGATTTACTTCCTTACCACACAACATGTTTAACATATTTTTAATAAATATTAGGGGCATAAAGCAATATACTATTGTTTTAATTGGTAAAATATGCTTTGTTACGATTTTTGTTGTTTAAAACTCCATAATTTGTCACCATATCTGTTACATTGGGCATTTAATAGAGATCTTGTGTTTGTTTCTTCTAATCGAGTGTTTGGCTTGTCTAGTTACGTATCAAAGGTTAGTATTAATAATAAATAAAATTAATAGCTTTATCGCATACGCCGGACGTCGCTCATTCACCGTCTACATCATCCTAATAGATTATAACGAACATAATGACAGCACCTGTTAGCGTCCACTCAAGCCAGACTGTTGTTGTCTTTTCAAACCTTCCCTAACTCATTAATCAAATGTTAACGAGAAACTAGAGCGGCTTTTATTTTTTTAAGATGACTCTTGGAAATATTGTTAGGCTATTGTTATTCCAGCCGAAGACACCTACCCAGTCTTCTGTGTCCAGAACCATTTTGGATTTCACTAGTTAACACTGTGAGACGCACAACACGACTGGCGGCGAGTCCGATGTTTCCAGCGTTCAGGGTTATTTTCTGCTTCTTCACGATAGTCTGGCCTTTCGGATACTTTCATATATAACGAGCGGGGTGAAGTGGAGGCGGGGGGGTCGGCGGCCCCTTGCGCAGAGTCCTCCCCGGCTTCCTGCGCTTGCGCCGACCAATCGCGTGAGCCTCAAACGGCAGGATGCTAAAGTATTTTTAGTAGAAACGTGGTTAGGCAAAACGTAAACAAGCGGTGCGTGCGTTGCCGAGACCGTGTAATGTCCCGTCAGCACCGAGTCACCTCGCCGCCCGCCTTGTAAATGACCCCAGATTTTACTGTCATAATGTGAATAATTATAATTTTCGAGTCGTTTGTCGTATGTAGGCCGTTTACGATCGCTAGGTATGATGTAAG
Source organism: Campaea margaritaria (assembly GCA_912999815.1). Taxonomy (NCBI): domain Eukaryota; kingdom Metazoa; phylum Arthropoda; class Insecta; order Lepidoptera; family Geometridae; genus Campaea; species Campaea margaritaria. The sequence goes on from OU538792.1 coordinate 5,368,937, forward strand.
AGAATCGCTGGGCAATTTGATATACTGTTTAATGTCAGAGATCGTAACTTTTTAATGCTTGTCTTGATGGCACCAGCCGTTTTGTGTGTCGTTTTTGTTTCAGTAGTGTTTTGGAGAGAATTACAATACTAGACTTCGTGAAAAATGGAAATTTCTATGAGTAATTCAACTATGACGTCAAACAAACCAGTGCTTTCTGGTTTTGTTATTTATTTCTTCTATGAGGTGTACTCATAGGTCAAATATATAAAATATACCTAAGTGATGTACCTACTTAGATTATGAAACAGAGTTAAAAGTTTCAGATCATTTGAATTTTATCTGAAATTTGTTAGTAAGAGGATTAATCGCTCTAGCATTGCTCTAGGTTAGGAATAAAAGACGCCCTCTTAAACTACTAATCCTGGCAGCCGTCTTTGGTGAGTTTCGCTCTATTCTATCCCATAGCCTCCATAATTTCTAAGGCGTTTCAAGCAATGCACCATTATCATGCCCAAGCAGCTATAAGTTCTATGCATTATGTATGATGATGCAATTTTGTATGTAGCATAGACCTATTCACGAAACCGCCAAGTCAGTAGATGAATAAGAAGGACAGAATTTCGCAGAGATTGATTTCTTAGCTTCTATTGCATTTTTTTTATAAGACGATGAATGATGAATCTTCGTAGTAGAGAAGCATTACCACTACCTATTTTACCTGGTACAAGTGATTGTGTATTCAAATATGGTAAAGACAGACCTGAATTATAAACTGGTGCTCGAATGGAGCATGATGTTAATGATGTAAGTTTGAGTGGCATTTTCTTACACCAAAAGCTCGAGCGCTTTTTTATATATTTCTTTTGGCTTCGAACCCACGCCATAAAGTGCGCGTTCTACACAACAACCATCTGAGCAATTATCTCATGAAAATTCTATATCTTTTTATTTCTAAATTCCTAAAGTTCTTCACTGTTTGTATTGCATTCAATCAATGAATTGTAGTCCGTGATGGGTTTTGGCAACAGTGCCAGGGCCACCGTTTGAATTGTTGTTCACGTTTTCAATTTCATCGCTGAAGGGGTGTGACCGGAATATATTTAGAGTTAGGAAAAGTTTATAAACACATTACTTAGCTACATAAAAACAATGTTTATAAGAGATTTTTGTCGCACCTCTGCTGACATAAATAAGAAACTAACGTTTTATTATGGAGCATGGCATTTCTATACCTAAGTCCATATATAGCAAAATTGGAATTTCAAAGATAATTATATACATATACCTAGGTACCTATACTTACTTATTTATGCTTTGTGTATAAAAAATAATAGTAGGCATTTATACACTAATAGCTTTAGTCATAATTATACGCGATGACTTTAACCTGTGTGTAGATCTGTTTATTTCTTTTCAATTAATATGCAACGGCAATTTATTTCGTGAAAATAATAATTAAATTTTGTTTTTCTAAGTATACTGTGCGGCAATGTATTAATAGATACTTAGATTCTTTCAGTGTCCTCTACGTAATGACATGACCTGTAAAATACGATCATTGCTCCGAGAAAAATATAAGCAAAGCAAGGCGCATTCAATCCATCATCACGGCAAATGATGCATGCGGTGTACTATGACTGGAGAGTTGGCAGCGAGAGCCATGACGTGGGCACCCAATGACATGTTGACATCCTTCGTACACAAGGGCGTTGGCCTCTGCTATTGTGTGTGGGCAGATAGCCTTCCATCGTATACCTGATGGTAAGCACCACGCCTGCTAATAACATAAGCTATGAAGAAAAACAGTTAAACAACGATACTAACTTTATAAATAGTCAGACTTGTATATGATGTTGTTAGGCACACATGCTTTAGGCTGTTAACGTTGTGAATAATATACTAACACCTTATACTACCTGCTTATTCATAAACACATACAGACCCACATCCACATTTATAAACCGAACAGCGAAGGAATGGAACATCTTACCAGCGTCTATATTTCCCGAAAACTATAATCTGAAAGTTTTAAAATCGAGAGTATCTTCTAGGCAAGCAAGCTCTATCATCGGCCGTGTCGACATAACTCGACTAGGTGAGACTGCAGTCAAAAGCTTGCTATTCTGCAACAAAAAAAATGCACGTAATAAACTTTCTTAGGAATTGAAGTAGGTTTGTTTAGGCACCTAAATCCTACCTACCTACCTGCCTAATTATCAGCTATTTATATAATGTTTCTGTAGTTTCAACCGTCTTCTTGGAAGGCGGACGTTTCCCACTAAGCTATCGTTCAAATCCCAGTGCGGGCACGTACCAATGTGTTTATCTAAACCATATGTACGTAATTATCACTCGCTTTTCGGCGAAGGAAAACATCGTGAGGAAACCAACGTACCTTCCTACCCGATAATCATTTCGGAAGTAGTTCTTTGTGCTATCCACCAATCCGGACCGTGGTGGATTAGGACCTAACCCTCCTCACGAAAGTGAGGGGAGACCCGTGCTCAGCAGTAGGACGATATGGGTTGATGATGATGTGGTTTCAACATTGTTGCAATCATTATCCTATTAGACAATCTGAAATGACTAATACAGAGTTTCAGAATTTCAGCCTATAGGTAAATACGAGCAAGACAGACGGTTTACTTTGTGAATAAAATGTAAGTAGGCTACATTGTTGTCTGTCCACAAATAATTCTAGCTCAGCTGGAATCCGCTAATTTTCGTTACCTTGATGTAATGAATCGCAGTAATAAAACGTTCTGAAACAGCGTCGCGCGCATCCGCTTGCTCTAAACTCTTGCGGAAATTAAATAATGCAGGCTAATTTATAATGTATTATAATGTTATAAAGTCGTGTTATTCGAAACTATAATGTAGTAGTAATGGGTGGGTGCCAATACAAATATTAGTGGCTGTAAATCAATCGCATTTTTATGAGCCCTGGAAATTTCGAGACAGGCTATTTTCAGATAGGTACAGTTATGAGCGCTACAGTTCGTAAAACAATTTGAATCTGGGACAGGGTACCTACCACCATAGTACCTACTTACCATTGGACAGTGATAAGGTATGTAGTTTGTGACTACATTGCCAATTATATCTACCTATGAATATAATTTTCTAAACACTTGTATTCATTTTCTCGTAAACTGACCTATTTTCTGTATCTACTTAATATTACCTGCCTAATCCATAATAACCATATTTTCCGCCTCGGCGCTCTTTCTGTGATATGGCCGATCATGACATCACACACAAATACCGAATTTTTTTACGTTCACATACATACTCGTAGGTCCTGACCCCAAACTATAGGATTCCCTGTATCTAGGGAATCAGGAGGAGCATTGTTGCCCAAGCACCCAGACACAGAGCAAAATAATACCAGTGGTCCACACCTGTGCCGGTATCGAACCCGCGACCTCACGTTTCGTAGTCAGTTCATCACCCATTGCGCTACGGAGGCAATCAAACAGTTCTGTTTTAAAAAGTGGATCAGAGTGTTTACGATCTCGTGAACATTTTATCACAATAAAAGATTTTAATGCTCCGTCTCGCTAGACATCAACAAAATCGAATCGAATGAAAAAAGTAATCTTACAGGATGACAACAACTCTGCATAATATATTTTCAATACCAGTAGGTACAGATGGCCTATTGTTCACGTTACGTTAGTTACAACAACTGAGATCACACCCTAACTTATGCCGATACGTTCGTTTGACGGTTCACATCACTGTTCGTTCTATCAAAACAGCCTGTCAAAGGCAGAATGACTTAGTGGAGACAAGACTGTATATACGCCCTTACATTAACCTGATACTTAACACAAATTCATGCTAAATCTGTTCATGAGTCATGCTTAATGGATTGGCTAATTACCCATGTTCTCCGTTCTATTGATAGCTTGGAAAGAAAAAGTGTGAAAACACGTTACTCATCAGTGTAGTTTGCGTTATGCTAAGGTAAGTAGTTCCATAGACAAGTTTCGTATAATAACAAAGGTAGGTAGCTACCCACTTATATATATATAAGTGGGTAGCTACCTACCTTTGTTATTAATATAACCTTTGTTATTAATATATTTGTTGTTTATATAAGTGGGTAGCTACAAAAATACAAAAATTTACTTTTTTAAAATAATTTTAGACTAGACAAATTATCTATATTTCATTGGTAGGTAAACTTACCTATACTTACTATGTATACTTGTGTACAAACATTGTATGTAATTCGGGCAGGAATAATTATAGAGAGGAGTACAGATTCGTAGATTGCCTAAATATAATATGTGTATTAGTAAGAACCTACCTAGATAGTTTACTTAAAATCCCTAACGTACCGTAAGCCCACGCGCTCCTCGTCTCATTTTGTTTACAGAATTGTGCACGGCCGCGGATGAATGTTTCAACGTTAAATAATGCTGCCGAACTTCAGCCACGCTTGTGTTTTATTATATGCGATTCCGAGTTTTATCTCGTACAGCTGGTTGCCGGATTATGCGAATATAAATAGCTTATAGACAACAAAGCGTCAACAATACGAGCGTATCGAATACCCGCTGGCTGTCGAATCGTTTAACATTCACATCTTGTGGCTGCCTCGCTTGTTTTGATTGTTTCTATTGGACGTTCATAACGTTAATTGCTACGGAGGAATGAGGTTTTCAGATTTAAAATCAAATGCTCAGACAATAACTAGCCAAGTGCGATTCGGACCACCCACAGTGTAGGGTTCCGTTTTTCCTTCATAACTCGGAGATTTCTCATCACAAGATGTCACTCGATTACACTACTATGATTACAATGTAATCAAAATAAGTTTAGTAGTTTTAATAGAAGCCCCTCATAGTTGAGATTTGTAAACTTAGAGTAAGTACCTTATAGATACCTACTTTACCTAAGTAGGTATGCCTTAGTGTAGTATTCGTTATGTATTTCTGAACTGGTGTACAATAAAGTATTTTCTATTCTACTTATTATATACCTAGTATGACATTATTAATTAATTTAGGTAGGTACCTACCTATTCAGGAACACCCCTTAGGAGGGGTAGCTTTACAAAAAAATCATCCGTTTTATGAGGTGGTCGGCAGTCGGCGGCAACCTACTTGGCGTGAATGCGAAATTTAAAATGTAAGTACCTACTAGGTACTAGTACTACGTCCTTAGGTAGGTATTTTTTAGGGAAAATTAGTAAGCCCCGTGCTCACTCTATTTGTTTTTAGCGGCGGATAATAGGTCCTTTTGCAGCTTAATCCAGGCGAAGGATTCCAGTACAAAGTCCACGCTAAAAATATTGATTTGAGAGCATGGACAGGCCAGTCGACTGCCTCCGGCCGCGGCTTTTGTATATCTATGTACAGGATAATTACAGGACCGGACAGACCCTACATAAACAAATTTTTTTGATACATTTAATGACCTGCCTGATCCTGCTTCACGGATGAAATCGTAGAGAAGTAAAATGCTCCTGGAGTAGTATGGATTAAACAATCCATAATCCGAACATATTTTATGATCTCATTAGTTCCTAATTTCCTATTATGCATTGGTTACATGGTAATAAACAATGATGTCTTCTATAATTATTAGAGAACCACGATATAAAAAAGCAGTGATAGCCTAGTGGGAGAACGTCCGCTTTCCAAGGAGAAGATCGTGAGTTCAAATGCCAGTGCGGGCATGTACCAATGTGTTTCTGTAAAACATTATGTACGTAATTTTCACTCGCTTTTCGGTGACGGAAAACATCTTGAGGAAACCCACATATCTGAGATTTTTTTCGGAGATACCTACCTAGGTGTGTTATACACCAATCCAGACCGGGCCCCGTGGCCCGATTAGGCCGTGGAGATTATGGCCTAGCCTTTCTCCAGAAAGTGAAGGGAGACCCGTCTCAGCTGTCGGCCGATATGGGTTGATGATTATGATGAAAGTATAATAGCCGCACTTAGAACATACTAATACCATGTGTATTGCAATCTCTGTGGGAAATCCAAATTATAAATTATTATAATTAAATAAACGCACAAATAGTGTGAAGCTAAAAAATTATGACAGCTTTTGACAGTAACAAATAACAGACAATGACAGTTTCTATTTTTTCATGCGCCAGGCGCCAGCCATGTTTGTTTTGATTTCCTTCTAGTATTAGATTATTAGTTTTATTTTGATCTTATGATTTTTTCTTTATTTTAGAATTTTTAGCGCTTATCTAAGTTTACGTATGTTATTTTCTCTTGTGTAAGAGAGTTATATTTAGTAATTAGAACATTGAAATCAATGGATACCTTGTGAATTACAAAAAAATACAATGGAAAGCTATGTGGTCATATCGTTCATCGGAGAGGGGTCTTTTGGACGTGTTTTCAAAGCAAAACACAAGGAAACTGACGCTATAGTTGCTCTCAAAGTTATTAGAAAGGTTCGTTCTTCCTTAACCCACTTGATAATTGAAAAATAACTTAAGTTTCACCATCATAAAAACATCCATGTATGGGTTTGCAGAAACAAAAAAAAATGCATTTCCTGTCCAGTCAGGGTAATAAATAGAGATTTAACACACAACTCACCTGAATACGACGATTACAGAAAGGGCGTTCATCAAAAGACCTGAAGAATTTAAAACAAGAATGTGATATCCAACAACAATTGAACCATCCAAATATCATTCGGATGATAGACAGCTTTGACACAGAATCAGAATTAGTTGTAGTCACTGAGTATGCAGAAAAGGAACTTCATAGCATACTGGCTAAAGAAGGCTGCTTGAATGAAGATCAAGTAAAGAAAATAACGTGGGACTTGGTATCGGCATTGTATTATTTACACTCACATAGGGTGCTCCATAGGTAAATATAAAATGGAATTTTATAACATTCATCTCAGGTTCGCTGATGATCTCCAATGCATGCTGCAAAATCGTTCAGATGCTTCTTTGAGGGGGGTAGGTTGAGACAGGGGAAGTTAAGTGTTACTCGTCCAGCAGAATGAGGGGCCGACAATGTTTCTAAGATTGTGGGTCGAACCTGGGTCAGATTGCCATGTGACAGAGGAAAATGGCATGGTAAAGCAGAGGCTTATAACCAACAGTAGAAGGATAAGGCTGTGGATGATGATGACAATGAAGTAAAACTAAAATGAAATCTACATAATTATCATAGGAATATGATAATATTTTGTGGAATAACAGCTGGTACATACTGCGCAGTATAACAACTAACAATGTAAGTAGCTATAGTCAGTCATAATTTTTTTCAGAGATCTGAAGCCACAAAATGTTTTACTTGATAACTCAGGACGTGCTAAGCTTTGTGATTTTGGACTCGCTCGGATAATGACGAATGCAACACATATTCTAACCTCCATCAAAGGGACTCCACTATATATGGCACCTGAATTGATTGAGGAAAAGCCGTATGATCATCAGGTAATTCATTCTAATCTCGTTTCTTCTTTTCAAGATCATTCTCCGTTAGTTATAAAGAAATAATGTGTCACAGTCATATATAAATCGGTGGTAGCCTAGTGGGAGAACGTCCGCCTTCCAATCAGAAGGTCGTGAGTTCAAATCCCAGTGCAGGCATGTACCAATGTGTTTCTGTAAAACATATGTACGTAATTATCACTCGCTTTTCGGTGAAGGAAAACATCGTGAGGAAACCCACATACCTAACCGAGAATTATTTCGGAGGTAGGTATGTGATCCACCACTCCGGACTGGGCCCCCGTGGTGGATTATGGCCTAACCCTCCTAACGAAAGTGAGGAGGATTATGGCCTAACCCTCCTCACGAAAGTGAGGAGAGACCCGTGCCCAGCAGTGGGACGTTATGGGTTGATGATGAGTCATATACATAGATGTTGACCCCTAACCAGGATCTCCTGTATCTAAGGAGTCAGGAACTGTGATAAACATGGTCCACAAACACTTGGTTAATATGTATGGTGGACACTAATGTCTACCCTATATGGAAATCATACTCATAACTGTGACCTCATGGTTCACAATCTGCTCATTACACCACAGAAGTCATCTAAAAGAAGGCCAGCCACAAGGTGAAACTAAAGTTTAGGACTCATATTTTATTCAGAAAAAACAATAAGATTTTTATTTGTTTTATAAATGTGGTTTCCAGGCAGATCTATGGTCTCTTGGCTGCATTGTGTACGAGTTAATGGCTGGTCAACCACCATTCTGCACCATGTCCATATGGCAGCTTGTGAGAATGATCAGGCATAAACCAGTGCAGTGGCCCAGCTTTATCAGTGTGGAGGCTAGGTCCTTCCTACAGGTATGCATATTATATTGTCTCCCCTTTTTATTTGTTGTTGTGTTGTCTCACTGATTGGCAAGAATCCAAAATTTTAGCACTCTGTGATCCTTGCTGTACTGTTATGTGGCTGATTTGCAGTTTTGTCAAATGTGTGAAATGAGAAAAGTAGGAAAAAAAAGGAGAGTGTTTATCTTTAATCAAAATGTGCACAGCAAAGCCTCGTAATCCACCAATCCGGACCGGGCCCACATTGTGGATTATGGCCTAACCCTCCTCACGAAAGTGAGGGGAGACCCGTGCTCAGCAGTGGGACGATATGGGTTGATGATGATCTACTAGTACATTGTACTTAAAACAAACAAACAACACATGAACATTAACATGACTTGCATACATGAGCATTGAGCATGGCATGTGGAGCATGGCGTGTGTAATAGTGCAGAAATATTAAGAACCATGGTAAATAATATACCATTTCTAACAATAGAAGAAAAATGCTTGCAAATGACATCTGAAATAAAGATCTGAGAGAATAAGACAGAGGGGGGGTATGTGTCTAAAGTTTTCTATTCTATATTTTCTATTCCAGGGATTGCTCCATAAAGATCCATTCAAAAGGATGAGTTGGCCGGAGATATTGGAGCATCCGTTTGTAACTGGTCATGTACTGATACTTCCTGAGGACAAGCAGAGTGAGTCACCTTTTACAAAGCCCTTGACGCACAGCCAGCAAGAGGCAAAGCAACTTCAGAGAGCTAAAATTAGTGGTACTTCCAGGTAAAATAATTTTCATTAATAAGGGCAAGCCTTTTAAGATTATTTGTCGATTAAACAAGCTGGTATGTGTGTGATATAGGTACATATATAATCAGTTTCAATAGTGTTTCTGGTGGTTTTCACACATTCTTGAATTTCCTACATTGTTAGTGTTAAATTATACTAGCTGCGCCTCACGGTTTCACCCGCGTTGAGTATTAGCCCTCAGAAACCAGCCATTTCATGGGATAATTTTTTTTAAATCCTGGTAATAAAATATCTGTGTGCCAAATTTCATCAAAATCCATTCTGTACTTTTCACATGTTAGAGTAACAAACATCCATCCATCCATCCACACATTCATATTTATAATATTAAGTAGGAAGGATGATTTTTGATGTAATTAAGCTTGAAATTCTGTTAATTAGGTATTGTTCTTTCAGGACAGCAAAAGTTGAAATTGAGCCACTCAAACAAGAAAGAAGGGAGCACGATTTACGCAATGTCCGGGTAATGCAAGCCTTGGAATGTGTCCCCATGTCTGATGACGATAGCGTAAGAGCGACGAGTGCATTCAGCGTGCGAGACAGCCTAAAAACCGATGACGAAGATCAGACGAACCTCATCACTGCAGCTAACGCCAAACTTCTACGCCACGAGTATAATGTAATGAACAATTCTAACCTTGTCGTTTGCAATCTAGAAAACAATATGGCGCAACTTATGGCGGCTAATAAGAAACAAGCGGATTCAAATGTTAAGAAAATGGATAAAATTGATGAGGAGAAACAAAATATTGACAGGCCAGCTAAGGAAATGGAAGACTGTAAATCTCCAGATGATGAAAACAGAAGAAAAAGTTCAGAGACAAAACAGAAGGTCAAATCTGTAGACACGGCATCACACAGCTTAGAGAATCCGAAGAGTTCCACTAAATGCAGTAGTGACGTTAGCTCCGGCCTGAGCAAAAGTGTCCCTCCATCTTATAAACAGAAGATACTACAGTTTTCAAGGGACAAATTGAGATTTGGCAGCGGTGGAAACAGACTGACTAGAAGCATAAAAAGATCATTTCATTTTAGTAGGAGTTGGGATAAAAATAAAGGGGATAGTCAAAGGCGGGGTAGTGAGCCTACAGTAGAAATACCAAGTATTATCGATGATGTAAAAGAAAAATGTTCTAAGGAAGACAAGGACGAAGATGTCGAAAAGATAGAGATAATTGACGAAACTTCTGATGAGAAAGATGTTGCTGACAATGATAAAATGCTTAAACCTGAAGAAAAGACTGAAGGTACGTATCTCTTTTACATAATCACAGTTGAGTTAACTTTGTAGCGACCATTGACTAGTGGCCTTTCTGTTTGTTGTACAGTAATCTGATAAAAAGTAAACTTTTACTTTCAGCTAAAGAACCTTCCGACATTGAATTAGAAGAATGGGAAGCGTTTCTTAACTCAAACATTAGTGAAGTAATGGACGGGGATGTGGAATCTCTCACGCAACTAAACATGGTATGTTTCAACGTTTATACTAGTTACTATAAAAATTAGGTATTTGAATATTACAGAATTAATATACGGAAATAGTCAAAAGAAATTAAAAAATAAAAATGAAGCTTATTTCCTTAAAAAAATTTTGAATAGGAATGAATATAATACACTTTCGGAAACTTTACTAGATTGCTAATAGAGCGTAAAAAATTAACAAAGTGCCTGATGTAATTCGAAGGACAATTCTAAAATTACACATTGCAGTTATATTCGTTAAGGCGCTAAATTATTTAATGAATCGTAATAGCAATAATCGTGGTAGAGATTCTTCGCTTGATTATTTTTTTCCATTTTGAAACAGTTTAATTATCCTGATGTATTATGCTAATCAAGGGTATCTGTGTTCACAGGTGAGCATGGTGATAGGCGTGGTTGGCAGCGCAGCGCGAGGCGCTAAAGGCGGTCGAGTTTGCGGTGCCGTGGCAGCGTTGCTGGCATTGCCGGCTCTGGTACACACGCTGCCGAGGCATACGCTGCTCAATATACAGGACGTAAGTTTGTACAGTATAAAATTACAACTATAAGTTGGATAGCTTACACTCAAAAAATAAGCTCTGAAAACATAGTCTTCCGGTTCATTTTGTATTCGATCTATTCAAAAGATGACAGTTATAGTATTGTTCTTCAAATACTTACCGAATAAAACTACTTCGAAGAAACAAAGAGGCCGGCTTATACGAATGAGAATGTATTTGGACTCACAGTCCTAGTTTGTACATTAATAAGCACACATTTTTAATATTGGTTTTAGGTCTACCTCGAAGCGAAAGTTGTTTACAATTTCGTGGCGGCCATAAACACGCTTATGAAAGACAGCAGCGACACAGATGAAGGCGCGGAGGATAGGTAAAACTTGTCGATTTTCTTTTGTTACTTTATATTCTGCTCTATTTCTATTCGTTGGGTTTAGATGTAATGTTTGTATATCATTGCACTAGACAGACTAAGCAAATACCTGTGAAAACTGAATTGCAATCAATTCAGTAGTTTTAATGTGATGCGAAAACAAAAAGACAGACAGACCGTAACTATTTTTGATAAGGTTTATTTAAGTAATTAAATGTACAGTCTTTTTGTCTTTACCTGCTAATGAATAAAACATTGTAACGCAATCTCTCTGTAATCAAAACTAAAGACTCAAATCATTTATTGCAAATAGGCAAAAATAATGCACCTTTACAAGTCAATCACTTAAGGCTCATTTACATAGAGAAGAATAAAGCAAATATGATCAACTAAACTAATGAGTAACTGATTATGGTTATAGTTTGAAAAAAGGAATTTCTCTAACGTTACTTTCCGTTTACGTTATTTTCCCCAAGGTTGCAAGGCGTGTGCCGTATGGTAGAAGTGTGCACGTGGCTGTGCGCGCGGTCGTGCCGCGGCGTGCGCCAGCTGGCGGCCGCACTGAGCACCTACAGCGCCTGCCCTGTGTTCGCGACTCTGCTAACACTGTGTAAGTATTCTAACTGCACCCCGTGCTTTCATCCGCGTCCAGGTTCCCGCAAGTACACCTAAATACGGCCCATGTCACACATGATAATAAACTCCCGAAGATCAACAACAGAACAAAGTTAAGAGAGTTCGTAGAAAAATCACATAGAAAAAAGCACATTCAGTTTTTCCCATATTTTCACTTCATAAGGAACTTCGATTTTGGATTCGGATTTGAACGAATGTCACAAAAAATTGCGAATTGGTCCAGCCGTTCTCGAGTTTTGAGCTTAGGGGCACATTTAACCATTCTTTTTATATATATATATATATATATATATATAGATTGGCTAGCATTTGACCACTATTGCACCTGCTAGCCGATTCAGAACTTTCAATAACTCAGTTATTAATCGATTCGGTTAGATATCGTTCGATTAACACACTGAACTCCGTAAACTCAACGTGTACTGCAACCAATTCGATTACGGTATTGTACCGTAATCGCCAGTAGTCGAAAATGAATCGAATACGCAGATACGTTGATTGTCTTGAATGGCTTGAAAGTTGTAAGTTTCGATACGACACAATATTAAACCGAATCGGATTCTTATCGAATAGCTCGTGATAAGTGACCCTGTAATCAAAGGTGGTAAACATGCTTTAATCGTACTGGCTCTCAATGACTGCTGCTGGAACACACCGATAGAGGTTTAACGTCAAATTTCCTACTTGAAGGTGGCAAATATAATCTAAAAAATCTAATAGAACCGAACAGATTGTGTCTCTTAAACTCATAACTAAAGTGATAGTCTAAATATCACATCCCCGGTAGATGGCGTTACTGGTACCGCAATCTGTTTTACCATAACCACATATTTCAAAACAAATTACATATTTCACGAGTACCAATAGCCAAAAATCAGAAATGTATTGTGAAAGTTTCCACTATGGACGTTGTCATCAAAATATAATCGACCCCGATGTGCAATTGGCATCCCAGCAAGTGCAAAATTCACACAGCATAATTACTCAAGCTGAACATGTCTGCTTGTTTTGCATTTCTTACCAGATGCTAGTCGAGCAGTTCTCAGAATGTACCTACCTAAAACTGTCCAGACGTGCCGATATTGCTGAGCAGAGCTCCCCACAAGTCTGAGAGACGACTGCTGACAGACACATTTATCTGTAAACGAAAAAATATTTGTGGAGAAATTGCCTACTTAAAGTGCTGAACATTGTAATTCAGTTGTGCGATCCGTGTAGCAACTGAGGGTGACTCATGACAATTACACGCGTGATCTTAAAAGTGCAATCTCTGCTTTTACTAGAGCATTAGTCCAGATCCAGAATAGTTATTAATACTTCTACCTAGCAATAGCACTGAGATTTGTCTGGAAAGTAAATATTTATACATATAATTTCTTGTGTTCCAAGATAAGTACTATTAACAAACCTTTTGTTACAGATACCAAAACGCCACGCATATCTCTCAATATCGTGGGTCTACTCATAGCGATACTACAAGACTTGCCTGAACACGCTGACGTTGTCGAAAAAATACTCTTCGACGACACAAAGTTTAACTTCATGTGTCTTCTAGAACAACCTAGTGATCCCCTCAGAATGCGAGTCTGCATACTCATAAGTCTTCTTTGTACATTTTCTTGTACGGCATTTTCGGCAGCGATGGAATCTAAATGGAGCAAGAAAGAAAGCAACTGCTTAGAGACGTTGCACACTCATTGCAATGTGACGTTGAATAGAGCCGCTCGGTTGGCTACTAAAGAGCTTGCTAATATGCCTTTTTACGTAGATCGCTAGACTATGTTAGGGTGTTTGTTATAACGAGTAAGGGGCTTACAGACGAATGACACTCGGGCAATGACGAGCCCACCGACGGCGACGTCGTCGGCCTCAGTCGTGTGTAAGAGCCTTAACGCTGAAGATTTATCTCGTATCGTTCTTGTTATGCTAGTATTTGATAAGAAAATTTCGTCATTACGGGCGTTCTGTTGCAAGATGTGCACGGTGTGCAACAGGGTGGGACAATTTACCCGAAGTTGTACTACATTCTGCGGACCATGTAACATACCCTGCAACATCGCTCGTTGAACGTGGCTACAATAAGACACGTAAAATTATTCTAAATTTTCTTCCAACAAATATCTAATCGACTTTACGCATATACCGATGTTCAACAAAACTGCGAAGATGACATTATAATTTTAAGAAACGAATCATAGTTTTATCTTGTGGTACTCGAAGCTAGCAAAAACTGACATGTCACATAATGGTGCTGAAATTGGTTTTACTATTTATATGTAACCGTAATAATACTTGGCAGTTGCCAACTACAAAACAATAAGTGGACCAGTATTATTATAAGCTTAGTTATATAGTTTTACCTTCGATTTTATCAACGACAGGCAGAAGGGTTTTAGTGTGATAAAAATTTATATTTCATTCAATGTGCGGGAAATACCGATACCAGAAAAAAAAAGAGTATGGACCTATTTCCATTTAAGGGTGGTCAATAAAGAGTTCACAAATTGCATACTACAGGAAGCAGGTGCACCTTAAGTTACATTTTAATGGTCTTTTGAAATGTATCTTTTCATAGTGTAAGATCGTTTACTATGAAGGTAATTTAAATTTACTGTTAAACAATTTTAATCTTTGATAGTTATAAGATTTGAACTGATTGCAAAGATCTTTTTATTCTATATGTCGATACTGTTCTTAATATTTAATTATTTGTATGTTATGTCAATATTTGATAATTACAATTTCAAATTTCATTTTTATAAATTTTTGTCAATATTAATTATTTGTATTGTGTGCAAGTGCCATATTGCATTTTGTACCTTTTAATTAAATCAAGTTATTTATACATTTCTGTGTTTTATTGGGTTTATTATAGTAGGACTTGCGAATAATGACACTGACAGTAAGGAAGTAGCCATGTAGGTACCAATATTTACCGAACGATCGTCAAAATAAAAAGAGTGTGTGTACTTATGTACACGCGTTAGAAGTTATACTTGTTGTGCAAGCAATTTTTTTCGTTGTCTATACTGTCGACACTTCTCAGAGTTAGTTTTTTTTTTCACTACCCCCTGATTTGCAGATTTTTTTCGTGAATAATATTTTTTACAGTATTGTGCATTTCTTTGAATAATATCTTCAGACATCTCGGAAACTAAAACAGAAATTGAAATTTAATCATGTAGTATTATTAGTTTCAGAGAAACCTGCAAAAGATCATAGGTAGATAGATACGAATTAGTATAGAAAATTATTTATATTGTTCTATTTAAGTTTATTTAAATTTTAAATTTATTTATCAAAATTTATTTAAGTTTATTTATGAGAATTTATTTTTGATTATTTCAAGTACTACTTTAATAGATTGAAAATATATGTTTATATAAATATATCATGTTAAGATCAGTGCTCGTTATTTTTAGAGTTATTTAATAAAATTTGTTTGTTTTAATAAAAATATAATAAAAAATAATTGAAATATCAATAAATCAAATTTTAACGAATAGTTAAGATCAAAGATAAAATAAACATTCAGCATTTAAGGTTAATATAAACAAGTATAGAATTTTTTTTTTTTTTTTATTTATACATAAAATTTGTTAATATACCAGACATAAAACAAAACGAAAAAAATAATGTTGTGGTGAGGAATAAACGCTTACCAAGCATTATATAACTTAATTTTTTAACTATTTTTTCACAATTTCACAGTGAACACAATACCGGTTTGTCTCATGAAATTAACTGAGCAGAGAAATTTCTGTTGAAATTTTTCCTGAATTTTCTTTGCTATAAACCTCACGGAGTCCGATACCTTTCCAACGAATGCAAAACCGTGGAAATCGGTTCGTGCGTTCTAGAGTTATAGCGTCAGGAAGGAAAACCCGACTTATTAAAAATTCACTCTCATCATTTTTCTCCATCGCGCCAAAAGAAGTATAACTTCAATAAGATTTTATGGCAACTGTAATTTTTCAAAGTGCCAATTACACGCTGGCTGAACTATAGGTTCATCGATAGAGGTAGTCTTAGTTCTCTAAACTGTGCCTAAAAAGAACCTAGATAACCCCGGAAGTTATAAACCACTACTTAGTTAAAAATAGGTACTTTAGTCACCGATTACGAATCAACGTTTCACACGAATTAAAATTCAGATGCTGAATTTAGGTACCAATAGAATTCCGGACGCATACCTACGTGTCCGACATCCAAATAACCGCAACCAGACCACTACCTACCTCAAAAGTCAACGACCTGGCCGTTCTGGGAGTGCAATTATTTATAAACATCTCATAGGTAAAACAAACGCTTATCGGCCAACGTAGTGCATCAAGATCAAAGACCTGTCGTAGTAATTTGTTTATGACGAGGCGTGCACTTTATGGTAGCTTACATAAGGAGGTGATCGGCCGGCCTCGGCTCGTGCGTTCACTGATACTGAGTGCAACAGCAAAATCACGAATAAAGTTTCATGCTATCGACACAGCTGATGTTCACGCGGCAGCAGTTTTGCGAGGCTAAAGTCCGATTTTCCGGTAATTACCTATCGATGAGAGCCAACAACTAAGTAAGCACCTATCTCCACTTGTGCAGTTAAAGTATGTACTGCAAGAATTAACCTAGATTAACATGCGGGTGCACATGCCTCGAGCTTTTTTAATTGCTCCATTTAGGTATACTTACGATAACTAACAAAATCAGCGACTGCAGTGATAACGCGGCTCTTTACCAACACACTTGAGGCCCAGATATTTAGTTTTTTTTTTAACAAAAACCAAATTTATTACTTTTGTTTAGTCTACGTATGTTCCACCATTGGGCAAAAGCCTCCCTTCGACTCTTCCGCTTTTTGTATCCCTGCGCTAAATACGCTGACTAAACAAAACTTGACAAACAAGACTTCCAATAAAATATATCTTATTGCAGAATCTTAAATTAAATGTGATCAAGTACCTACTCGCTTTGTTCCTCGCATCAATAAAACAAAACAACAAATTTTTATTTGATATTCACCGTAGAATATGCAACGAGGTACATAAAAATGATCCAAAATACAACAACGTAGTATTTTTGTTAATCATACTACTATTCAATTAAATATGTACATATAAAATAGATATAGAAACCAGTAGCATGTGCCTACTCTTACCAATTAAAAACCTGATCTTAATTAAGTTATACGTAGGACTATCTATACTTATTAATTATTTGCATATACATACACGGCGCTATCCCTTTTCTACGGCGCAGGCAAAGTAGCAGCCTATGTATGTAGTCCAAGAAAAATAAAAGATTGAGTATGGTTGACCTAGAATATAGTGAAGGCCCAAATAAACATTTTTGTGTCGAACTGTTCAAGAAATGCGGCCTCTAGTTTGGTCACTTTCATATTCCAAATACCCATCATTTATCTTTGTCTTTATGAATAGTGACTGCGTATCTTGGAACTCAACCTCTATTATGTGTTTATAGGCTCATATTAGATACCGCTATACGGATTTGAATGCAGTTTGTGCTGATTGATAGTTCTGTGAATAGATTTAGCTCAAAAATTGGTTTAGTAAGTAGTCGTCAAGTTGCAGCGATTGAAGTCACTGATGAATAATGTTCCGCTCAGGTATTTGGATCGTAGATTATCTCTGACTCATAAAAAACGTACAACCTACTTGGTTGCCTCCAAATTGACCGACTGACCGACTAGATAACTGTTGAAAATTTCTCTTTAAAAATACTTGAAATGTTTGATTAAAACAAATAATCAAGCGCAAAGCTTAGCGTGGCAATGAAGACATAAATGTAGGTATTCGATTAGAGTTTATCGTTCCTATAGATATTTGATGTAGACAATTAGATTAGAAATTACGGTCAAAGAGTTACGTACCTACCTACGTGAAACTATATAATAGGACCTACGAAGAAACTAAAAGTAGAAGGTATCTACCCACTTAGTTAAAAATGTCTGAATAAACAATTGACAATCATAACGTAAAACAAAATAGGTATATTTGTCCCATAGTGGCGATATGTAAATCAGTCCCTCAACTTCAATTAACACGTTGCTTACATACATAGACTCACTTCACTTAGTTCATTCATCCGTTCCATACCCATAGGGGATACCATTAAGAGTGTTATGCTGGGGCTACATTATCGTGCGAAAATTCATATCGCGATAAAAACATATTCGGTTATACGCAATGCTCTTGTCCACATTTAAGCAGTCACCGTTTACCGACAGTGTCGCTATAAGTATTCGTGTCCGCCCGAATTCATTGCTATTCGACGAACTATTCGGCGAAACGATAACGCGAATATTCGCCGAATACCGCCAATGTGACCGTAGCATAATCCAACAATGTATCCACGACAACTGCGCAAATGTTGAACCTACCGCCCCGCAGTCAGTAGTCCCATTCCACTGCAAGATTGACGTCAAAACAACTCGATTCCAGAATAACAAGCACCCGTATTCCGGTACATAAGTCATAGATGAGAAAAATCCCAGTAACTCAATCACTACCGCATTACGAGTTTACTAATTGCTTTACTATGTTAAACTGTTTAGGTGAAAACCCTTCGTTTTCCTCTTGTTTTTTTTTTTACCTAAGGCTAATGTACTTTTTATGTTATGCACGAAAACGTTTGAAAGTGTATTGAACCTGTTGAGATCTATAGGATAGAACCTGTGACAATTTACCATTTTTTTAAAGAACTTTCCATCTAGGATTAGCTTAATATCTGCCGTTTGAAAAGCTTGCAGTTAAGAGTTTTTTTTCAGTAAAGGAGTAATAGTCTTTATGTGAACAGTCCATCTAAGAATGTAGTGACCAGGCATTAGCAACAGCCGACTGCGACGCGTGAGTTTGCGTGTTCGATTCGCGCACAGGGCTTAAATTTGAGTGAACCGCAAGTATTTGTTCTTAGCCTGGGTGTTTGTAGGACCATGGTCCTCGTAATTCCTGATTCCCTATATACAGGGAATCCTATTTAGGAGTAAGGATCTTTTACGTCCTAGTGACGATAACATGGAAGATTTCCCAATCCAAAGTCCTGAGGTACCGTACGCGTGCTACGTGCCGCTTATCACCAGATAAACGACCTGAATGCCTCTTAAATAATAAACAAAATAGGTGCCTAAAGACAAGAAAAAAATAATTACCTAACTTACACCTGCATTATGTTATATAACGTTTCAATGGCCGCATTGTTATCTCCCTTCCTAAAATCGGAACATCTAGGCAAGATAACTTTCAATAGGTAAGCCACAAAAAAACGATAAGCCGATTATCGCGAGGTTACCGTTTTATCGACCGATAGCGATTTCCAATCGAATATTCGGCGGCTCACGTAGCGAGATCGGGTTCATCGACCCGCGTATTCAGTGTACCATTGGGTCATGAGTATTTTGACAACGAACTGCGGAAATTATCTAATCGGCACACGGCCGGTAGGACGGCGGGTCGACGACCTGCCGGCGGCGGACCGACGAAAGTGAAATGAGAAATGTGTGGCCAGCTGTGCCGGCGGTGTCCGAATTTGGACGTTACGGCCGACCACCTACCCGGCGTGTTGCTAACTCGGTGCACGACGTGAGCGATATGCTTTGAGCGTTTCTCAGATCATCACGATATAATTATATAACAAACATAAAAAATAACACTACAATACAAAAACGTCAATTAACATCTACTGAGATTTTGACCACACGCAAGAACAGAAAAAGTGACAAATATAGAAACATGTGTCACCAAAATTATACTGTACGTAAAATGAAAAAACAACAGTATCTTAATAGAAAACAAAAATTATTAAATTATATATTCGTGCAGTGTCTTTATGACACTTATTTTCCTTTTTATATATTTTCGTTCATAATAATACTTTTTAGCAATTACACATATGGTAATAATTATACCACTAAAACAGACCTTTTTTTAATAATTTATGCGTATGTACCTATATAAATAAATTTTACCCAGAAAATAACGGAATACACCACTTTCCAGGATGTGCTACGAGAATCGTAGAACTGTCGTAGCAGTGGCTACGCCATTATTCCCGATTCAAGGATTTTCTTGTTGCCGCGTAGAAAGCGTAGCACGCCGTAGCTACTGTTACTTTTTTTTCTACTGAATCGGTATTGAGAGATTTATGTGATTTATTCCATAAGGGAATAAAGTAACTACATACGTTTTACTTAAATTATAATGAAACATCAACGTTGAAAACCTAAGCATTAACTTTGGAAACTTATTTAATATTAATTCCTGTTCATGTAAGTTTGAAAAATCAATTTAAATGTCCTGTTAGAATTTATTCTGCATTACAAAGTACAAGTACCGGCTTAGGCCAGTTATGATTTCAGCTACAATAGTCACACAGAAATTATTCAATATAGGCTGCCTAGGCCATTGACCGGCCATTACAATTGTTACACTGTTGCCAGATGGTAGGTACCTAGGCATATCATAATAGATTCGTGAGAATTGATGGCCCACATATCTCGTGCACTAGATATGAAAATAATAATAGGCATTTTGCGAAGCGGAGACAAAGAGTACTATAGAAATACTTCATTGTTGCCTTTTAGTTCTTATTATAAAGTAGCTTTTTTTTTCTTTGACATGTTGTTTTTTGACATGCGCGTGCGTTTTACACATTGTGCCATAACCCTACATTCAATTGCACCACAGACTAGGTTCAGACAACACCTTATCCTTCTGATTTTTTATCTGTGGTAAACCGTTCTTTTTGCTATTTCCAAAAGTTCATTCATTCGTCCATCATACATCCAACATAAGTAACGAATATCTACCTACATTTTCGCAATAAGTATTACAATGTAGTACCTAATTATGTGGTCTAAAATATGTGAGTGTCAGCTCCGAACATGATATACCGTATACCAATAGTACTAGATAGATAAGAGTAAAATTACTAAAAGAAAATCATTAAATTTCAATTAAAATTCAATAAAAGGTTAAAAACTCGGTGTTATTAACCTTTAATTGAATTTTAAGTGACTTACGTAGTTACGTAATAATCATAGTCCATTATTTAAAAAAATAATTCGTTGATATGATGCTGCTTAATATGATTATTGTTTGTCAAGATTGTGCCTAAGTATGTCAAATCGCCCAAAATTAGGACATATTGATACCTAATCTATCGCCATAATCTATATTAAAACTTAATTTGACAGCTGCTGTAAAGTTATTGCCGTCCCTTTTGTTTTCATAAGGTTGAAACGTGACAACAAATCATTTGACATGACTATAAAGCAATATTTTTTAAAGTAAGTGAATACTAAAATGGCAAGTATGGATCCTCTTTATTTTGGAAGGTAGTTGTAGAATGTTCTGTGTCGAGTATGATTCACATCGGCCACTTTTAAGTGCGATCTGATTTTGTTGTGCTTGGTAATATTTAAATAATTAATATCGTAGTTCCGTGTCAATATTTAATTATAATAACGTAAGTTTTTCCATAACTTCAGTGTTAAAATAAGCAATTCACCTGATATTAGATTTTAAAATGTCTAACAAGTGTGTAATATTTTAGAGGCGATTTTAAAAGATTATTTCATTTACTAACTTTATCAGGATATGATTTGTGCATGAATACATAAAAACAAAATAATTAGTAACGAGTTATAATGTGGTTTTTAGAGTGTGTGTGACACGATGCAAGATGGCCGACGGCCGTGTTAGGAACGGTCATTTTCGTACAATGCATTTTTACTGTAATTTTTCCATACGTAAGCACAAATACTATAACACTATGAGTATGGCTTAACAGATCATTGCCTGCACATTAGCGTCTCTTGACATAAACAAAAACAAATACTTTGAAGAAATTACGATTTAAGCATATAAACACGTGTAAGCTTCCATATTTACGTTGCACCGGTTCATTACCGCACGCGGGTCGCCGACCGATAGGTCCGATAGCTTAATTACTATAATAGTAAAACGTCTATTGATCAAAATACCGTAGTGCTATAAGGAAACGATTAACAAACCATTATGAGTCGTATTATGTATGACTTTAGAGTCGCGAAGATATCTGATTAGACACGTGCTAATTTGCCGAGCAAAACACGTCAGTGAATCGCAAGAAACGTCCTTGCGAGATCATTCAACCCGGAATACTATCGGTCGATTTATAAAGGCCAATACACTATTATCCAATCTTGATTGCTGCTTATTTACGTCCTTGATACGAGGCACGAGGCCACGAGGTGCACAAGTCATACTCGTGAACAGATGCTGCTTGGGGGGACTGGTCCATTCTGGTTTCTCATAGTACCATGATCATTATAGATACTATTATTTTTTTTAATTAAGACTTCTCATTGGCAGTTTTTAATACAATAATGTATCGGCACTATACTAATTTAATCAGTATTGTAACATAAAAAAAAAGAAATTCTAAAAAAAAAAAATTATCTCGTACAATACAATATCGTATTCATTTATGGTTCTGTTTCCACAAATGTACATTAATATCTAAGTATTAAATAATACAGTTTGGAATCTTACAACATGGAACCCTGGTTGGCACTACAAAATATATTTTTGTATGAGGGTAGGATACATTAATTATTAAACGTTAATTTACAAAAAAAAGAACAAGAGGGGCGGAAAGAAAAAAAATCTTAGAGCTATCTTCTTCCCAAAGCGCTGGCAGATTTCATTATGTTTAATTTCCCTGTGAGATATCTAGCCATGAATCAGCTTGCAAAAGTTATTAATTTATTTATTTGACCATATTCTATTTTATTATTCTACTCATTGTTCATGAGACTTGTAAAAGCGCGATTATTATACAAGAAATAATTTGAGTTTGGAGGTGACCTTGGTGATCGATAACCTTCTTTTTAAATGTTGATGACATAATTATTTACCTACTTCGAGCATTCAATGTGTGAAACTTATTGCACATGAACCAACAAAAATTAAAAATGTATGCCAGAATAAAATAACTACTGTTAAGTTATGTAATACACAGCGACTGATCAAGAGTTCTGACTGCCCTAGGGCAGTCAGAACCTGTCAGTACCTGTAGTACAGTCATTGTCCTCATAATAAGCCTAGGCTTATTATGAGGACACCCCCGCCTCCAATTGTTTCGGTGTAGTTGAAATATGTAGGGTAGAGCAATGATGCTAGATTAATAGTGCATGCGAATACACGATTTCAGCGCCCCCCCCCCCCCCCCCCCCCCTTCAGCCTAATTAGCCTATTTTTTAAATATTGTTCCCATTTCGTATTTATTATGTTTCTTGCGAAACTTTATCTTTTAACATTATAGTCCTACGAAAAAGCTAATATTGCGTTAAGCCAGCTTACTGTCGTAATTAACGTTGTTAGTAAGGCTTTCATTTTTTAATAAAGAAACATTCACAGACGATTCAAAGTTACTTACCTACTAACTTTTACGTACATTTTAATGTATCAATGCCTATAACTCGTACTTTCGTTTGTTTCCCTATTTCATGGTTTTTGATTTTTCAGATTATTGTATTGGTTTACATTTATTTATTTATTTACATTATTTAATTAATAAGGTATAACCAATTACATTAGCTAATAGTACACATATCGTGTCAAAACAATTATAACATTCAAAATTAAAATTAAGGTAATGTACAGTGAAATAGAAACAAGAATATAAACATCAAAATAAAAACAATACATAAAATGTGTACACTCTTTAATTGATATCTACCAAGTTAATTCCACACGATGAATTTCCACGTGACATATTTACGATATATGTCGCACAACTTATGTAAGCAAAAACAAAATTACAAATGATAATTATGTAGGTAAGTTACTTGTTATCGGTCAAAGTCAAGTGAGGAAACAATGATAATCTTCGGAAATCTATGCACGAATGTGATAAATGGCGACGGCAACTTCGAGTATGTGTTTCATACGGCAATCTTCCGATCATTCTATTATTCAAATCATTGTGTTCACAATCTGAGATACACTGACACAGTATTCATCCATATTTAACGTCATTGAGCAAACTCGGCAGAAAGTAATATTATTCGAGAGGGCACATTTCTTAGACATTTTATTTATTCAGTATTGAAGTGGCTGCTTTAGCGGATAAAAATGCTAAGCTCACTGGAAGCTGTTTTCGACATTATGAATTCATGGATCGAAAATTCAATATTTATATCAATTATATCAAAAGTAACTTTGGATTTTAAATATGCATCAGTTTTGTTTTCAATTATTATCGCGCTGTATCTAATAGTGCAAATCATTTACTACAGAAAACTTCCACCGGGTAAGACATTGCTCTTGATTATGATTATTAAAATGAACAGAATAACCACTTGGTCCATTATTTAACATTACATTTAATTTTACAGGACCATGGGGTATTCCTTACTTCGGTTACTTACCTTTCATGGATTACAACGCACCCCACTCGTGGTACATGAAGAAAGCTGCCGAGTACGGTGAAATCTACTCACTGAAGTTTGGACGTAACCTTGTAGTTTGTGTCGGATCAGTGGACATTTTGAAAAAGATGTTTTACAGGCCAGACTCTATTGGACGAGCTCGAACTCCACTGAATCAACTATTGGGAGGATTGGGTATGTTGCTGTAATTTAGAAGCATATCAGAATTGTCTTTAAGTTCATGAACGTCAAGTTAAAGAATGCTTTTTATTCATAGGTATCATCTTGAGTGAAGGGACGCTCTGGAAAACACAACGCCAGTTTCTTCACGATGCGTTTCGCAACCTTGGAATCAAACTGTGGCCCAATCAACGCTTTGAGAAGTTCGTTCTTGTAAGTCATCTCGTTAGAAAGTTTTGTGTTTCGGAACAACAGAAGTCGCATTGACGTCAAGAGATTCTTGCGTAAAGTTATTATATAAAAATAATATTTAGTAACTTTTTATGGCTATATGCACATAGCATTTCTTTTATTGATTGGTGAAATTGACATTACGTGTCGTATGTTTTATCAAGGATCTTACCGGTTTCTTCTAAATTTGAGTCAATAAGTTACTCATTTTTTGTTTTAGATGGAAGTAGGAGAGTTTCTGCAAACCTTGGAGAAATTAAACGGATGCCAAGTAGACCCAACACTCATCGTGGGCAGACACATGCACAATATTATCTGTCAGCTGATGATGAGCTTTCGGTTCAGCGAAGAAGACGAAACTTTCAAAATGTTTAACGAAAGAGTCACTCGCGGCATGATGCTTTATGGGTCAATACACATTGGGGAACATGTATCTTGGTACATGGTAAAGTTAATTTTGTATTTTTTAAATACACCTAAAAACAATAACTCTTCATCACTTTAAATAATCATTTATTGACAAAATAGAAGGTAATTAATTTTTTGATTTCGTTTACAGTCGACACAAATATGGTGGCGATAAGCGAAAATAGATAATATTTTTATTTAAACCTATTTATTAAAAAATCATGAAGCTGCACGTGCTGTATCAATTCCTTGTAGATTTGCATTGACGTCAATGGAAGAACTGCAAGGTTGCAGTTTACATGGCTGCTTTGCATAACAGTGGTTGATGCATTTGTTATTATATAGATCTTAGAATATATGTTTACCAAAGCCCGATAGCCTTACCAGCGCGTCGCTTGCTGATGATAATTATAAAAGCGAGTGACTTTTGGTATATATTACTGTATAGATAAGCAATTAATATCAGTCTCACCCGATGGGAAACAATGCTGCAGTCCACGATTGAGCGCGATAGCATGAAAGGTTTCTCTTATATATTATAGGTATTATACCTACTTATAAGCATCTGTCATAATCAATTAAATATCTTTCAGAAATTGCCCGGAAAGCAAGCTGTTTTAAATGAAATGAAACGAAACCTTGATGAAATCAGCCAGTTCCACGCTGATCATGTTGAGATCCGCAGAACATATCGCAGAAAGACGCCTAAATCTCACGTAGCAACAGACATATTAGATCACTACTTGGAGAAAATTGATGAAGAAAATGTAGATAAAAAGCATGGTCCAACAATTTTTCCAAATACTGATAAAGGTTTGCAGCAGTTATCTATCTATAAAAAATACCAAATACTTGTAATCGGGGTCGACTGTCGGAGGTTACAGGTAAACGGATAAATCGGCAAAAGGCGAAGTCGTTGACACCGCTGTAGGTTGAATGGACAACAAGACTCTATTTAATTTCCTTTTTTAATACACTTGCGGTGGTAGCCTAGTGGGAGAACGTCCGCCTTTCAATCAGAAGGTCGTGAGTTCAAATCCCACCGCGGGCACGTACCAATTGTGTTTCTGTAAAACATGTACGTAAATATCACTCGCTTTTCGGTGAAGGAAAACATCGTGAGGAAACCCACATACCTACCGGAGAATTATTTCGGAGGTAGGTATGTTATCCACCAATCCGGACTGGGCCCCCGTGGTGGATTATGGCCTAACCCTCCTCACGAAAGTGAGGAGAGACCCGTGCCCAGCAGTGGGACGTTATGGGTCGATGATTAATACACTTGCAGCTTATACAAGTGACTACGTCCGAGTGGAAAAAAACTACATACACAAAAAGTATTCTATGTCCTTCCCCAGGGCACAAACTAATGTTACCAAGATCCGTTTAGCCGTAAAAAGGACGCAAACAGAGTTACTTTCACTTTTATTATATTAGTGGCATGAAATATGTAATTGGATCATTAATTCATTACAGACAAACAAATTGTCCAAGTGATGAACGACCTCTTCTCTGCTGGAATGGAAACCTCACGAAACTCCATACTCTGGTGCGTGATCATGATGCTGAGAGAGAGGGCGGTGGCCGAGAAAGTGCGTGAAGAATTGGCCACAGTTGTACAGGTTGGCCAAATGGTCACCTTGGAACACAGGACTTTGATGCCTTACGTTGAAGCTGTGATATTTGAGACTCTTCGCTTCGTATCTATTGTGCCTTTGGGAACGACACACGTGAATATCAAGTAAGTTATATGGATAACTCTAGCTGCACGTCACGGATTTACAGGTGTTGATTACGATGACAGATTATTATTTATTTATTTATTTGACTGAGAAACAAGACGAGCAAGTCGTCCACCTGACGCCTGCCCACGCCAGTTACAGTGCCACCCAGAACTTAGATACTCGTAGCTGTGGATGATGATAATGATTTTGATAAGTATGCAAACATTACTGTGTTTCGGTTTGAAGGGCACTGTGTCCAGCGAAATTACTGAGCATATGAGATTTTAGAGCTTATATCTCAGAGTGACGAGCGCAGTGCCGTGTCGCGCAGGATTATACAATGCAAAGTTCTGGATGGCACTGTAACTGTTATGGGCAGGAGTAGCGCTTACCATCAGGTGAACGACATGCTCATCTCGTCACTCACTCAAAAAAAAACAGATGCAATTCCAGGACATTAATTACATATCTATTAATATTATTTTTTATTTTTTTTTATTATTTATTGAGTAAAGTGTGTATGTGTATTATAAAAACATAAGTATTAAATGTATTGTGTCTGTTAAATACTGTAAGTACGCCACCCACCCTACTATCGAAAATGTTTTTTACTGTCCATCCAAAGGTTGTCTGAAAGAAATCGCTTTCAACGATAAGACCGCCCATTGTACTACCCTTGTTTACCTATTGTAATTCTTCTGTACTGTGTTTATTTTTGTTTCTGGTGTACAATAAAGAGTTTTTCTATTCTATTCTATTCTATTCATATGTGATTAAAATCCGTTCCACTGTTCAGCGTTGAGTGAACATACACACACAACCTTCGATCGACATTTCAATACTATGTTAATTTTATTAATATCTTTCAGTGACTGGAAGATCAATGACTACACCATACCAGCCGGCACTCTCATCATTCCCCTGATCAACCAAATGAACGTAGATCCCAAAACATATCCCGAACCTCACAAGTTCAAACCTGAGAGGTTCATAAAGGAACGCCAGCTCCACATACCTAATAACTATGTGCCCTTCGGATTAGGACAACGAATGTGCTTGGGGACTCAACTGGCTAGAATGGAACTGTTCCTTTTCTTTGCTAATTTGATGAACAATTACGATGTCTCCGTGCCCGAAGGTCAACAGGTGCCAGGGTTAGAAGGTATATTGGGGACCACGATTGCACCTTTTCCCTACGAAGTATGCTTTAACAAGTTGAGATATTGAAAGAAGAGAGTCTAATTAAGAGAATTAGGGTAAGTGGTGATGGGTAATTCCGTAGAAAGGTAAAAATACTATATTAAGCTTTAATTTTATCTACTCTTTTTAATGAAACCTGTTTTATGAAAGTTGTTCTGAAATTCTTTACGTTTAAAGTACATAAAACAGCTGTGTATGATTTCATAAAAGAGTATTAGATACATTTTCATAAAACGGCGTAACTTCCAGTGATTAATTTGCACATCAATTGTGTTAGGGCTTAAAATATATTTTAGTTTCCGCCTCGTAAAAAGAGTTCATATTCTTAATTAAATTTACATAATTTGAAAGGAGATTTTTGCTATGTAATTATTTCATTATGTTTTGTTTTTATATATTCGACACCATTGCTGGCCTTTTCATCACAGGCAGGCAAACTATAAACAAAATAATTAATTACATGGATAAAATTACATTTCTAATTTTATATAAATCCTGTAGGTACTTACTACCTTATTATGAGTGCATAACGCTTTTATAATGACACAATCGAATAATATTTAATTTTGATGAGACGAAATAGGGTTCACGCGCAATGTACGAGGTATATACAAATTTACCTATTAGCTTAGATATAAGATGATTAATAATTGAATTTTAATGAATACAATTAGTAGGACTTGTTTTACATATTATGATAAAATAATATAGCCGTAATAACATTCAGACAAGAAATAAATATTAGATTTTAATGTGCATGTGAATGGAAATGTTGATTATGACCATGTATTTAATTCGGATGAATTTTATATTGTTCGCCAACTTTACAAGCTCTTTTTACACTTGTAATGTGCATCCGAAACTATATACAAAGAAATAATTAATGACATGGTTAATGACTTAAACACAATATAAATGTAAGATGACAAAGCAGATGTGGGTAGATGGTCGGTGTACAATGTGTATTTGGCAAACTAATGTAAACCAATTAAACCAATGTTTAGGTGTAAGTTTATTTTTAATTAGATTGGACGAATACAATAAGTAACATTTATTTCATGTATTATTATAGCAAAACATGTCTATAAGTGTCTTATAAGTCATAAAATTCCAGTAACTAATAAACAGTTTTGTGTTCTTAATTGCAAAGGTCATTTTATTTATCATTTGCCTCTAATCGTAGGATCACAAATAATGATTTGCAGTTACAAACCGATTTGAATTTCCGGTAATTACGTAATTAGCAACACTTTATCTAGTTAGCTAGTGGGCTAATGACTGGGAAACACAATTGAGCTAGATGACAATCTTTCTTTGCCATTTGGTAGCTGGGTATGATACAAGGTAATGAACGAACAAAGGGCAACTGATGGCAAAAATGTTTAAAAAAAAAATCGACTGAGAACAAAACTGAAACGTAAAATGCAGTCGCAGTCAGCAACATTTCATTTATAATTTTGACTGCAATGCAATTTTTAGGTTGTTGATGGTGACTAAGGATCATACGCACATACATACCTATAAGCGTCATCATCATCATCAACCCATATTGTCCCACTGCTGAGCACGAGTCTCCCCTCACTTTCGTGAAGAGGGTTTGGCCATAATCCACCACGGGAGCCAGATCAGGATTGGTGGAACACCTATCTACCTTCGAAATAATTCTCGGGTATTTATGTGGGTTTCCTCACGATGTTTTCCTTCACCGAAAGTGATAATTACGTACATATGTTTTACAAGAAACACAATTTGAAATCACGATCTTCTGATTGGAAGGCGGACCACCGCTTACGCATACGACAGAAAACCCTCCTTTTGGGCAGTTTGGTAAAAAGCAGCGGATCATTTGGTGGTGTGGCACAGAATAGATAGTACTACGTGTAATCGTTAGCTGACAGGAGCAGACGTGATCGCCGTCTATGAATGCTCCGAGACATGACAGAGATTTATAGGAGCTAGCAGACTCAAGTTACACAACAAAATTAATAACTTAAGATTGTTTCACTTCTAGAGGGAAAATTTAATTTCAAACAGTTTATACGTTTTTGATACTAGACTGGGTATATATAGTAAATTATAATGCTATTCGCGATATTCCGAGAGTATTGTTCACGTAATTTTGTTGAGATATTTAGCACATAACATATGCTTCTGATACTTAACTCAAAAAGGTCAATAAACACTGCAATCATCAGTTTAAAAGTTTATGGACTTATAATGAGCAATCCGATGCATAAGTACGAAATATCTCTCCAAAATAACGTAAAGATGATCTACGGTTGTAGCGAATTACACTGTCATTTACGTTACTAACGCGGTTTAGCTCCAAAAAATAAAATAAACTGTTTGATATTCAAATTTCCCGCCATAAACAAAATGAACCACCAGCTCGTTTGCTGCGACTCTAATTACTTCTAATGCTAAGTTATTAATGGCAGTCTATTCTTAAGTTATTAACCATGACATTTCTCATGGTTATGCTATAAAGTTACATAGGTACTCGTTATCGTTTTCCGACAATAACGAGTTACATTTTAAGACCTTTATTAACTGTAATGGTGTTATTGAACCCTGGCGCACAAACACATCATTAACAGCCTATTCTTTATATTATGCGTTTTCTCTTATGAGAATTGACGTTTGTTCTGAGAGGAATAAAATCTGAATCGATGTCAACTCTGCAACAATCGCTTATTGTTTATCCGAAAACATAGAAATAGAACCATGGAATAGAATAACATATAATAGAATAGAACACTTAGAAAATCTAGGTGGATGGAAAACCTAGTTAAGGACTGAAATCCTAGTTAAGGATCAGGATCTCTGTAATCTGATGTATGTATGTCTATGTGTCGCTTTCAGCGATAAGACCGCCCATTGTACTACCCTTGTTTACCTTTTGTAATTTTTCTGTACTGTTTTTGTTTTTGGTGTATCATAAATAACTATTATATTCTATGTAAGTTATCGTGGCGCCTTATTATTATTATACTTAACTGATTATTAATTATGCATGGATTACTTATTTGGTATAGAGGTATAAAAGAGCTGAGCAGTGCTGAGATGGCATTTTGAGGTCACTTTTTGAATCATAATTATTCTTATATTAATTCAAAATTTTATCAATAGTACGAGTATAAGTTACCGTGTAATACCTAAAATATTGTATTAAAACATAAATAATCATTAATGCCCGGTAAATTGGCTATAGAGCTTGAATTACTATACGTATTTTATTGCTTACTAGCTGTACCTTGCCACGCTTCGCTGTGGCACATTCGCACATTCGCTGATATGTCACTGAAGAAAAAAATAGATAATACAATCCTTGATGCGGATTATATATCATGCTAAAATTTCAGCTCGATCGGTGCAGAACTTTTTGAGTTTTTGAAGCGTACACAAACCAACATAACATTTTTATATATATACGAGTAGATGTAAGGGAGCTGTAAACGACAAAACGCACACTGCTATTAGCTAAATTTAAAAGATTATTTTTTGTAATCGAAGCTCGACTACACTCGTAGATAAAAACATTTTTATTTCCGAAATCTCCATTGTCCTCACCCTTTTGGAACCGATTTCAATCAGGAGGTAGTTCTTTAGAGCTTTATGCAAACAAGCTTTTGTAAAATAACATAAAGCCGAGTTATAACATCGCGGATCGCATTCACACGAGTTATATAATGCGCACGATTGTATTGAAACTGGTTAACCCTTTGATAGATGACCTCGAAATTTGAAATCGCTCAAAGGTCGGTAGGGAGAACCTATTCAGCTGTGAATGCTTAATAGACGCCATAAATGTGACCCCAGCAAGTTCAAGGCTATAAGCTGGGTATTTCATTGCGTCGACAGAAAATTGTTTTGCATTTTTATCTACAACATAATTTAATATTATAGTAATATATACTAACCAAAGCACTGTCTTTTTTTTAAATTTAATTATTAATTTTTTGCTTAAAATAATTGTAGCATTACAGATAAGATCTAATGCACTACAGTTATCACATTACTTAAAAAACTACAAAAAGAAAATTAAATAAGACAAAATATATAAAACAAACAACATGAAATAATTAAATTTAAATTAATTTGTTGATTCTGGTTCTATATTCATCTAGTAAAGGTACATACATAGGTATAACTATATGTTCCGAACCGTTTTCGAGAACATCTTGACAGAAGACCTTTTTTTTATCAGATACTAATTATTGATCGATGGATAACAAACGGATCTAATACGACGACAAATCAAGGTGAGCATTATTTTTATCGACGACCTTATAATATTTGGTTTTAACTAGTTATTTCATGGTAATGTAATAATCGTTGTTCGTGGACTACGTGAATTAAAAAAAAACGTATTAAAATATTCTAGAAAGCAGCCCACGCGTTAGACAGGGGGTCGTATTGACCTATAATCTTTTAACAACTCAAGTAATACGAACTGTCGGACAGCTGCGCAATGCGCATGCGCATCGTCATTAAAAATCGGTCGGCTGGGAATCACCCTTAATGTTTCCACGTGTAAGCTGTCATGCGAACCTAAGCGTCAAGGCCAAAGAGATGAATGGGCGCGCAGATGCGTGTGCGCATTGATTCAGATTCAAAACACATCGGACTATAGTATTGTAAACACAAAGAAAAAAACCGGTTGATACATACCTACCTACCTATACGATGCAGCTGGTAAAACTTTTCTATGCACACTAAAGTGATGGGGCAGAATTGGTGGATACTTTTTTTAGTGTTCCTATGGAGTGAATGTCGATCCTGTTTCGTTTGCACGGTGGAGACTAGATATAATTTATTTATTTTTTATTTTATTTGACTGAGTGACGAGACGAGCTAGTCGTTCTCGTGATGGTAAGCGCTACGCCTGCCCATAAAATTAGAAAAGCAAGCTCATAAAGTGAATAAATTTTAATTAACACGTTGACAGCTGAAACGTTTTATTTTATTGGAACTTTTGCGAATCTTCACGCAACGTGTGTGTTTACTGTTTACCGGCGTTGTGTCGTAACTAAACTCAATCAGCTGTGCGGGCGCACACAACTGTTGTGTTAAAATTATCAATACAGCAGTGTGGGTTCGCACGCCAGGCATGTTTTCTCTTTCCGTAAAATTATAAACACAAACGTGTGTGATTTCAGCAGTCAACATGTCTGTTGTACCTATCACCCGAGCAATAAACCGAAGGCAAAATGCAGTAATCCTCCACGAATTTATGTTCTTATTTTATAGTATCAACAAAATGTTAATCTAATACGAAAATCAAAGTCTCCAAAACTCGCTTCAGAGGCAGTAAAATTTTATTCAGCTTGTACTCAATACATGTAGGCATAGGTCCGCGGCTCATTGCCAAATTATTTAGCTCAAGGATTTTGATTTTCAACAATCTCTATTCTTTACGCGCAGGCTTCTAATACGAGCTTGTTAAAATCATGTTAAACAGAAAGAATAATTTAAAATATGTTCAGGTCACCTTGAAGCAAGGAGTATTATTATCATTGTGCCCAATTTTCGTTTTATTTAAGTTACGAAAGCGTGCAAAATTAGATGATGGTAGTGACCTTACGCACCGCGATCGCTACGCAAGCGCGCACAAGACGTTACGCAATCGATCAAAAGTGCTAAGTTGTCCGAAAGTGCCGTGGCCGGTGCCTAATTGTAATTCGTCTGTTTCAGTGACGGCGAATTCTTATTCAACTAGTTAGCGTGTCTATAGCGGTTGGCACACCCGCGTTTAGTCAAGACGACATGCCAACCAAATAGGCTCTACGCTCGTTAAGCATTTATGTATAAGCAACTAACTTTTGCTCGTACGCGTAGACTATCGCGATGTGTGACGTCATAATTATGGCTTGTGATGCAGCTTTTAGGCCCTTTAAAACCCAGCCGTCGGCTTCTTGCCATACCCAGTTATTTTTGGACAAAATATCTTCAATTTGTAGACATGGTTACTGTTACGTTACAGTTTTATAATAGTATAGTGGGCCCGAAAGATGTTTTCCTGCAATGAAAATTAAAAAAAAACTTAGAACTCCTAGAACCACCTACTGAGTCCAAATATTGTGAATTCAAACCTTGCAAGGACCCATTCGAACGTACACTAAAAATATCAATACAATCGTCCCTGCCGTTTAGGAGAAGATTAGTGACATACCGATAGCAGCTCCACCTACCGGGTACAATTATTTACAAACCATCCAGGCACCCATTGAAATATACACCCAAAATTTCATACAAATCGATCCAGCCATTTAAGAGGAGTTAGATGACAAACACACGTACAGAAGAATTATATATTATTAAGAAGAATAGATGTCTAAGTCTCAACTTAGACTTCTATTCTGTACGTGTGTTTGTACGTGTGTATTCTATTCAATTATATACCTTTGTCAAGTCTTACATACATAATGCCCGTTTTAAATTGGGATAATACATAATTTACAAGGAACTTTAACAATTTATAACATCACATGTTCTAGCTGATCAATTATTTTTAATCAACAAAAAAGGTTATGGAGAACGGTGAGAGTGTACCTATGGTCTCTAATACATGTGTGAGCACAATTTATGAAGAGGACGGGAGGAGAGGACCCCATTTTAATAATTTTATATTGTGCCTTGTATGCACTATAATATAAGCAGAAGGCAAGGCAGCATAGCCTCGGCATTGTAATGCTAACACGAGGAAAACTTTGCATTTGCAAGTAATGTGATGATACTATACGTCATTATAAAGCAGGGTTGGCGCACAAGCAATACTTTTGACATACGTGTACTAATCAATGACGTTTTATCGAGTTCAAGGTTATTCTGTAGGAGTATTCTAATATGCATACAAATATGACAATATAGGTACATACATGAAAACATTGAACTAAGTGCATAATAAATCTAAAAAATAAATATTTACATTCAATTCATTCAATATTACAGGTATTATAACTAACTTAAATTAAAAAAAAAGTTTTTTTAGAGTTATGTGGTCCGTTCATGTGATTAAAGCGCAGACAGTATTTCGGATGTATTCAGGCCAGACAATGGGCATAATATGTAACGCTACTGTTTATGTATGCCCGTAATGGGGTCAATGGCGTATATTAGCGTAATGTTTTTATCACGGCTGGATCAGGGTTGCCATCCGTTGGATTCGACGAGCCATGGTCTGCGTGTGGTGGTTGATCGGGCGGGTCGTTACGCTATGGCAATTAAAGGTAAATATGTTTCATAGCCAGGGGTAGTGCTTAACTGGGTAGGTTCCTGCTGTATTGGAGCAGTGCGAAAGAGGCATGTTGACGTCGGCGCTACATAACTAATTATTAAGAATTTAAATATCATTATAATAATTACAAATATTATTAAATTATTTTCAATTGTGTGAGAACCCTTGAATATTTGCGTAGGACACACAACATACCGTGTTGTCACATAGACGCGCGGCGGTATCGCACGACATCAAAGGCGTTACCTTACAGTATGGATTATAATATTTATAACCCTTTGATAAAGGGCTACCGGTGTTCTGAAGGGCAAACATTGGTTACATTGTAGAGGTAAGTCTTATAGTAGAAGTAGAATATGAACTTAATGTAAGGAAATCTTACAATCGTTTTCAGCAATCTGTGTGCTCTTTTCTCATATCTTATACCTTTGCGATACCTTTGCTGGGACCTATAGATACAGTACCTACTTTATGTAAATTTACAATTATATAGGTACATTTTTGCTGCATTTGTACTTTGTGCCTGAACTTATGAATAAAGTAAATAATGAATCAGATAGATCAACTTGAAGAAACAGTAAATGATTCGAACAGATAACTGTCTCATATCATAAGGGAACTGTCATTTGTCTTTACCACTAATACTACATTTTAAAATAGCTATATATGTGCAAGGATATCTTTAATAGTTATTTGCTAATAAGAATCAAGTCTCAGGTCGTAGATTATAACCTTGAGAATGTTCACGAAACCAGTTCTAAGATATTTAATAAGAATTCCTCTTATTTATAGTTTTGTTGTTTCTTAGTGCATCGCGTTACGTAATAGACTGACATCATATGGACAATTTATTGCGTTCACCTTGACATTGAGCCGGTGTCATTATGGCTTTATGTAATGATAGTGCTGGAAATAGACTTTCCGTTGCATCCTATGATAATTTTAAACCCGGGAATACGGCACTTCTTAAAGGCTGGTTTACACATTCATTAGTTAAGTAGCGAGTTATCTTGTGAAAATAGCGAGCTAGGTCCTTTATCATCATTTAGAAAGGAATGTCCATACGAGTTTAATGACTTTACTCGCTACTTAACTAAATAACGTGTAATGTAAATCAACATGACTTCGGCTGAACTCTGTGGATATTTAAGAATTAAAATATTTTTTTAGGGATAATTAGATTGTAGTATGAAGTGAAATTCGAAGCGATATTCGGATACGAACTCTTTGGAAATACTAAATACTCTTTGGGTTCTGGGTGGTGCTGTGACTGTTATGGGCGTAGCCCTTACCAAAAACTCAAAACTCAAATCACTTATTGAAAATAGGCGTCATATTGCACTTTTACACGTCAGAAATAATATCTTGTACCATCAGGTGAACGAATTGCTCGTCTCGTCACTCAGTCAAATAAAAACAAAACTAATTAATGTATCAGCGAGATTAATAGGTACATTATTAAAATAGTCTATAAATAGAGTTTCAAATAACTACGGCGCTATGGAATGTACTATTATGGAATTTTATTATGATCAAGTGATTGATGGCATATATTTGCTAATCCAACAAGAAACATAATATTATACAAGACCTTGTATCCGGCAATAAGGAAGTTTAGATCAAAAATAACAAACACGCTCAGATAAGCTTTGTAATGTGTACTGTTGACACTTTTTTGCTTGTACAAATAAGATCTTGACAAAATGTT
Organism: Campaea margaritaria; assembly: GCA_912999815.1. NCBI lineage: Eukaryota > Metazoa > Arthropoda > Insecta > Lepidoptera > Geometridae > Campaea > Campaea margaritaria. The sequence goes on from OU538792.1 coordinate 5,406,101, forward strand.
AAGTACCTACCTATACAAAAAGTTGTTTTGTAAACATAAAAAGTTCTACGTTGATTGATACGCACTCAAGTTTCATCAATGAAAAAAACAAAGCGCTAAGCAAAAAGGGGTTTTTTATATTAGGTAGCAAAAAAGGAGCTTATAGTATGGTTCAATAGGTTTCAAGGTAGTCGGCCTCCGGGGCGTAAGAGGATGAGCCGACTGCAAAGCGTGAGGTTGTAGGTTCAATTCCCGCACAGAGCAAAGATTTGTGTGAACTACAAATATTTGTTTTTAGTCTGGGTGTTTGTAGGACCATGGTTCTCGTAGTTCCTAATTCTCTAGATACAGGGAATCCTATTTAGGGGTCAGGTTCTATGCATGTGATTGTGACGCATTATTATTATAAGCTAGCTGTGCCCCGCGGTTTCACTCGTGTAGTTCCCGTTTCTGTGGGAACACGGCGATAAAATATAGCCTGTTACCTCTGATAATGTAGCTTTCCATTAGAGAAATAATTTTTAAAACCAGTTCAGTGGTTTAGTCGAAACCTTATGTATTTCCATACAAACATTCATCCCCTTTTTTTTCCCGGGGAAATGCGTTAGGCATACCACCCGGCCCCGGGGGGGTGGGGGGTTGTTATGTGGGACACCCACGCCTGCCGGTCTGGCGGGGTTTACCCACTAAAATCCCGGGGTGTACTTCTCTCCGCATTATGGAGGTGGTCACGGGTTCGCACGGCGCTTCCGCGACCACCTTTGCGGGCGCCCTCCCGGGCTCGCCGCGTGAGGCTTGGACCTCTTTCTCCGCTGGGTGCTTCCCGGAACACACGGGCCGCACCTCAGCTCGGGACTTCTAACTTGGGCGTTGGACCAGAACCAGGGCGTGTTTGGTCTCGTCTAGTTTGGATGCGTTCTGGAGAACACCTCAGAACTTTCATCCCCTATTTTAGCCCCTTACAACTATTTATCGCATTAAAAAGTAGCCCGTGTCCTTTCTTAGGCTCTAGACTATCTTTGTATCAAATTTCATTTAAATCGGTTCAATAGTTTAGGCGTGAAAAATTAACAGACAGACAGAGTTACTTTGGCATTTAAAATATAAGTAGGGATTATTATTATTATTTTCAACATTTGAAAATGTCGATCAATATTATAGCAGTAGATAAATAGGTATCTCAAATAAATGAGCTTAATACGTAGTACTATCTATTCTGTGTTAATACCTTGATAACGAACATCCATACAACGACGACTGAAATAGTAGGTTCCTAATACGCATTAGTTCAGAAAAGTTAGAAAATAGCTCTACTCACGTTCTCAACAAAATAAAAAATCATGTCAAACATTTTTCGCTAAATTACACCAAGAATAGTCAGGATTCCAATTCGTTACTCTTACCAATTCTTCAACTTTCTTATCCACAAGGTAAATTGCTTTGTTTATTCCGGAGTTTTTCTATTTTTTTTACCGCGAGTCTACGATAAAGAGAACTTTGTCATTTATAGATGGCACAAACAACAGTTTGTTATCCTTATTTTTATACGTTTGTTTTTCTTTCAGAGGCTGGTATTTAGAAAGATTAATTAGAAATTCCTTATAAAAACGCTGCGAGTGTTACGTGCAAAGTAAGTATTATCAAGGAGCAATCCGAGAAGGAGGAGTGCTTATTAGTATTGTCAAGGAGCCCATCATCAAGTATTATCTAGGCCTGATGATTTTTTAAACTTAGATGTGGTCAGAGCGGTTTGGTAAAGACCGGTGGTGGCCGAGCAGCAGTTTGTAAGCTTTGCAAGCTAATGACAGCAGGTTCAAAACCATAGCCAATAACTTACTTTCATAAATTATGCGGGTTTTCATCACTTCGTTGTTCCAATCGCATGGCTGTCGGTCCCGGCTGCCTGACATCAGAGGTCGATATTCTCATTCTACAGTCAATTGTATCTACCTAATTCCATGATCCTAATAGTTAATGATTCCCTAGACAGGGAGTCCTATTTAGGGGTCAGAAGCTATGTACGTATGTGATCGTGACGCTTTATATATTTAACATACATGTATATTTAGGTTCGAGAGGTTTCCAATATAAGGAACTTTTAACAAGGAAGTAATTTTGCCCTTTATCAGCTACGAAAACAACCCATGATGTTTAACTTATTATGTAAACTGTGAAGACCAGTATAACTTGTCTGCGTAGGTCCTACTTATGGAAAGTTTGAATTTTATAATAACATCTCTTTTGTAAACATATTTTTAATAGCACACTTACAAATAAATATGTAGGTTTACGTGATGAGCATAGACTATCGATGAATCATTATAAATTTTCCTTAAAGATAGTAGCTAAACTACCTAAAAACAAAACGGGAGGCAAACACACCACCTATAGAGCTTCTGAGAAATGGGACTTCTGAAAAGTGTCTAGTTTCTAAAGCTTGTATACCGAATGATGACATCATTCTCATACATTAACACGTGGGTGTGAATTGTAAGCAATTAAGCAAATACTTGTCCTGCTACCGTCAGGCGACACTGGATCTATGTACCGGTCTTGAAAAATAATCTCATATATCGTACTTTCCATCGTAAACATTAACTCGATGATATGTTTGTTTTCAGAATGTGAATATTATAGATTCAATAAAGATAGAAGAGCGATAGAGAGTCGGGAGTTCAAATCTCAGTGCGGGCATGTATCAATGTGTTTCTGGTAAAACTACGTACTTAATTATCACTCGCTTTTCGGTGAAAGAAAACATCGTGAGGAAACCTACATACCAACTCGAGAATTATTACGGAGGTAAGTATGTGATCCGCCAATCCGGACCGGACATCAGTGGTGGATTGAGGCCTAATCCTCTTCACGAAAGTGAGGTGAGACCCGTGCTCAGCAGTAGACTGATATCGGTTGATGATAAGGGAAGTCAGTGCCTAGCACTAGTCATTAGCACTATTAAGCCCATTTAACACGTCTACAACTGCATGCAATTATTATTCTCTCTTTTGTTTTAGTTGTTGTGTTATCTCTCTGAAAATGTAACAAATTAACTTGTTAGATTCGTAGGATTTAACGGTTCGCGGATTGTTCGCCACTTTTTAACCAAGATGCCATCGGAAGCGGAATCAACCTCAAATAATGGGCTTGATATTGACAATGACATGTAATCTATAAGTACTCGCTTAGAATTCGTTGATAATTAATTATATTTACACAATTAAATCTACCCTCCGACATTTTATAAATTTACAGTGCCTGGTAAAATTTTCGAGTAAATCTTGAAAGCTCGCTAAGTACCAACACAAAGGATGAGTAAGGACATCAACGAAAGTAGGCACTTAAGATGATGCAACATTAAAGCAACCTCATTGGCGAAAGCTTTTACTTTTATTATTACCGAGCCGGGTCAAGGTCGAGCTACACAAACAACCTGCAAAAAGTTGATTGGCGCCGCGAGCACACTCTTAATATTGGGCGGACGGTCTGCCGCGGACGGACACAATAAATTGTCGGCGTCTACGTAACACGAATCGTCCACGATTTAAACGACTGGTTTCTATTAAAAACACCTATAATTTACGACCTTGTGACACCAACTACACAGGTGTTCATCGGAATTATGTCTGGAGGTTCTTGGAACGTCCGCTAGCTAAAATAATAAAATTCAATGGACGCTACGTCTAGAACCAGATTCTCGCTATACCGATTTTTTGTTGGAAATTATGATATTAGCATATTACATTCGTTTAATCCTTTGCCTTAATTCAATTTATGGTCACAAATGTTGCATCACCAGAATATTAACAAAGCTTAGGGAAGCTTAAGCTTATCAGTTACACGTGCTAAAAATTAAATATATTTAAAAAAACTGATTGAATTTGTTGCTAAGTTGTTATTACAGCTTTTCTTATACCAAAATAACTATTTTAATGCAAGCTCTGACTGGCATAAGAGCAGGCTGACTGGTAACACTAGGTAAAGTTAAATTATTTAGACTGGCATCGATATGATTATTATGTGATCATCACTCGACAGTGACGGTTATCTATGCATCATTCTAGATGTGACTACACAGATTAGTGATACAAATAATATGATGGGTGTGTATGATGATCATACGACAGAAGATTATTAATGCATTATTCTAGAGGAGTGATTGCAGAGATCAGTCATACAAGTATGCGTCAACAGAAATTAAAAACCTAATCGTTTTGCGCTAGTTCGGAAGGATTCGGTAAACAGAACTAGTTCACGGCAATTATAGGTTGTCTGACTGTTACGTGCAATTATTTAGTTTAGGTACTACCTACCTATTCATTGGTTTAAGTTTAGGTACTAAGTATTACCATTCTGTGGTTTAGACCAATACAGCATCTAGCTAGTGCGTTAATTAAAATAATATTGGTATTAATATTTTTTGTAATATATTGATAGTATACAATGTAATTGAAAAATCAAGTCGTTGACAAAATTAAAAATGCTTCTCACATGTTAAAAGCGTTTATTTGCATATAAAGTCTGTATACGAGAAGGTTTTAATGTATTGCCAAAAATGAGTGCGGCGCCTTCCACCCTTGACCTGGTGGTTGCGAAACAGCGTCGAAGGTGCTCATTCGGCAAGGTTGCCTCGTGAATTGCCCATCTTTTCCTTGCCAAAATAAACTTGCTCATCCACACTGGAAGTGAGTGTTTGTTCATGGCGCGGCTGGTATCGAAATATTGGAAGCCGTTTGTTTGTGGATAAATAATAACTTTATTTTTATTTATTCTTACTACGTATATTTTCTTCATCCTCCAGAACCTGAAAAACCCAATATCACGCGTAATCGAAGAAATTTCGACGTGCAAGTCAACGTTAAACACTATCAGTAGGTAAACAAGTATTATGTTAAGAATTGTGAAACATGTCACTCAACAGTTTTTCCTATACCTATGTTTACCTATTGCTCAAACATATCTATACTAATATATAAAGCTGAAGAGTTTGTTTGTTTGGTTGAACGCGATAATGTCAGGAACTACTGGTTCGTATTGAACAATTCTTTTTGTTTTGAATAGTCTATTTATCGAAAAAGGTTATAGGCATACATTACGCTACGATTAATATATAATATTATGATAATATCGGACACAAAAAAGGTGGGTGAAACCGCGGTACAGCTGTTCATATAATATGTATCCAAATTAGATTATTTTTATTATTAACCGACTCATTTCTCAATTGAACTGTGTTAGTTATAGCAGGGCAAAAAGTATATTTGTTAGTATTATGTTGAAATGGAAAATAGACAACCACATTATTTTTATACGGAAACTAAATATTTTTAAATTGTAAGGCTTCGAGAGACAGTTCCGGAAGAAATTTAACCACGCAATTTTGTTTAACGCAATTAAGGTTTTGAAGTTATTCTTTTATTTGATTATGGGCCGTAATATTTTAATCGCACAAAGTCAAGGGGAGTCAAACGAAATGTTTACGACATTTCATAATACAGGGTCTTGACACCGAGTGTATCACGATAGATGTTTTCCTTCAACTTCTGTCTATAATTTAATTATTATAGAACTGTTAAGTGATCTGTTATTAGATTTAATGTATAAAAATACAGCCTACGCGGAAATCAAAGTTGTTTTTGTATTGTGAATATCGTATTATGAATTAACAATCATATTATTCAACTGGAATATACACATGTTATAAACAAAAAAAAAAACGGCCAATTGCGAGTTGTACTCGCGCACCTAAGGTTCCATACAAACTTCTCGGTCTGAATGCATCTAACATTACTAAAAGATAAACTACGTGAAAGGACAAACTTAACTTTGCCTTATGATCCCTTGACACGGTTATTGCACCAACCGCAAATAATAAGTTTGTAATAGTACATTTTTGTTGTTATTTAACTATAATACATAATTACGGTTTACAGACTTTTCCTTTATATATGCTGTAAGACATTGCTTCTTACCCAATTTCATGATTCTAGGTCAAGCAGAAGTACCCTATAGGTTTGTCCTATGGGTTTTGGTTTTAAGTCGTAAAATATGCGACATACGAACGAATCGAATCGGTCAAACGGTCGAATCTTTTGAACGCGTTCACTAACAAGTTTGTTTTTTTACAGCTGAAAGATACTGTATCCCAGCGTATTTAATATATACACTTCGACTTGATACCTTTAAGCATTCCTGAGAAAAGGGTAATGACAGACACACGGACAGTCGAACAAGAAAGTGATCCTAAAAGGGTTCCTTTTCCTTTTGAGGTACGGAACCTTGAAAACGTTACAAATATACTTTAACTAAGTGTACATACCCATAGTTCAAAATATTATTTTAATACCACGGAAATAGAAATGTAATTTCATTGGATTTTTAGATACTACTAACGAAAAGTCTTATAACCTTTAAAAAGTCAGATGAATTTCTTCAAACTACATAATATTCTTATTCAATTTTATTGTACTTAAAAATTAATGGTTAATTTTTTTTTTGTTTACCGACTTAAAATGTAACTCAATCGTTTTATTTTTCTCGACGCTGTAATAATTGTCGTGGTCATACCATAGAAATATCGGCTTATATTATAGATAGATAAACTCTTTATTGAAACACCACAGAACAAAGAAAACTTAAAAACTAGAACAAAACAAATTTTACGATTAGATTTTCTTTTATAGTTACAGAATACGCCTTACGTACTACTGACTGTTATCGACTGCTATACGAGTAGTGTTCTTATAAAGGCCGAGATCAAAACATCTCAGCGTGACATCTGTAAGTACAAAAAGTAGCTGTAATTGTTTGTACATAGTGCGTATAGTTCTGTATACCAAGACCTTGGTCAGAGCGCGTTACGTAACGCAGAAATCATTCAGTTCCGCCGTGTTGTTTGTCTCGCTGCCGGGTTCATCCGCCGACCGTGATCATCTTAGAAAAAATGTTTATTCAATCAGACTACTAGTTTTTTATTGATATGCGTCCATGTTTTCATATTTTGCTTGTAAGAGAAAATGTTACGTCCTCGCGCCTATTGGAGTTTCTACTCTAAAGTACCTGGCTACCTGCAGGCTTTTGATGGTACCAGAACTGAAGCTTCTTGTGTTCCATCACCCGCGGTCCTTCTACTTAAACTAGATATTATAGTGTTTGCTGATTGTTCCTTTCGCATAATCCTAATTCTGACTAATAATATAAATGTGAATGTGTTTGTTTGTTACGCTTTCACGCCTTAATCACTAACTGATTTTAAAAAATATTTCCCCAATGCAAAGCTACATTGTCAGCAAGTAACATAGACTATATTTTATTCCCGTATTCTAACGGGAACGGGAACTACGCAGGCGAAACCGAGGGTGCAGCTAGTATTTTTTATTATAAGTTTACATTTTGTTACTGACTGTACTTGACAACAATAACTAACTAACAGGAAACTAACTTGACCAACAGGAAACGTAGCAATTTTTTTTTTTGCGTAGGATAAATATATATTTTTTTAGAGTAGGCTAAGAGCGCGGTATAAATGCGGGATAAATCAGTTGAAGACTTATTACTATGACTAGATCGGCTTCTATAGCCACCACTATTTCATTCATAATTTAAAATTTGTACAATCATTCAAGCAATAGAATAGTATCAATCCTTAAAAAGAAACATAAGACTACTTGCGTCTAAAGAGGAAAAAAATTAAATAAATGCAAAGATTCATAAAGCTAAGTAGAGCTTTGACGGTGTAACTAAAGCTGCAACATATTAGGTTAAGGTAGTTCGTTTCTGTTATGGCGGGAAATTTAAATAACAACCAGTTTTTTTTTTTGTTTTTAGAGATACACTGGGTCACTAATAAAAACGAGACTGTATTTCGCGCCAAACTTCACAAATATATAGACTACATATTTTACAAATATTTAGTTGAAATATAAACACTGAAATCATCAGTTTGACGGTTTATTGACATATTTGAGCGATACGGTGCAATAGTACTAAATGTTTCAACATAAAAACGAAAAGAATGATTTAAGTTTGGCGCGAAATACAGTCTTGTTTATATTAGTGACCAGGTGTAACTCTAAAAACGAAAAAAAAAAACTGTTTGAAATTTAAATTTCCCGCCACAACAAAAACAAACCACCTTAAACCACCTATTAGTAAAGGAAATGGGGCTTACCCACATACTTGTTTACGCAAGAATGTCACTACCCTTACGTATGACTAATATTAGTTTCTCAGACAGGGCTCCGATAGTGAGAGGGACGGAAATAAGAAATCCTTGACCTTTCGATAAATAAGTAAATGGTTCACTTTACAATGTTAAAGTGTTTGGAACTTACGTAAATTTTCCTATGATCATATAGAGGTATAGAGCTCTACTCATAAGAAATTAAGAATATGAAATTTTGCAGTGGAAAATTATAGGTGGCACTACAACTGCTAAGGGCAAACGACCTGCTCGTTACATTTGTCAATAATATTAAAAAAAATATATCCACAATGCGACCTTTGCATAGCTTAGGGATATTGCCATATGCCATATTTATGAATATGTTAAGGCAAAATATACGATTCAAATAGCCTACTGAGCTACAATTTTCTAGCTTGACATGCAGGTCATGTTCATGTCGTTATTCTTCGTCTTAGTTCCAGCTACAGCTCATCCACTTATTCCACATTCTCTATACAAAACGGCCACGAGTAGACTTCGTAACAAAAAATACTATAATATTTAATTTACGTTAATTTATGATAATGTGGCTACGAGAGCTCATCTAGTAACGCACGTGACTACAAATAAGTCCGAAAAAGTGGACAAATAAATCGTTCTCTGGAATCGCGATCGAGAACCTCTGTTAACAAAATTATCTACCTAGAAATTATACACCTACTCTGTGAGAAACTTTCAACATTTCTTGCTAATTAAATGGACTCAATCAACCACCAGATAAAATTGACAGATGTGTACCTAGATTAGTAAAACCCTATTTTAGTACACAACAAAATGATACAAAAGCTACAAACGGTAGGTGAAAGTGGGCTGGCCCGTGATGTAGTGAAGTTATAGAAACTATCCAGAGTACTTTGTACCTTACTCAAAACTACCATTCTTGAAAATGAGCGTCTGAAAAAAAAAACAATATAGTTGCTTTACATAGATCAAACGGCATATCACATAAATTAAAATACATATCAGGTGGTCATTATAAAAAGCGATACCTAGTACTATTAAATCCGTGATAGCCTAGTGGAAGAACATCCGCCTTTCAAGGAGAAGGTCGCGAGTTCAAGTCCCAGTGCACGCATGTACCAATGTGTCTCTTGTAAAACATATTAATGTACATAATTATCACTCGCTTTTATCATTTTATCACTCATCCGAGAATTATTTCGGAGGTAGGTAGGTATGATAGCTACCAATCCGGACCGGGCCCCTGTGGTGTATAAAGACCTAATACATCTCACGAAAGTGAGTGGAGCCCGTGCTCAGCAGTGGGCCGATATATAGGTTGACGATGATGATACTATTAACAATTTGTGAATACAAAAGTTGCAATTGACACCAAAATTCAGTACTGTGCTGGATGTCGATGATTTACCCGTTGGCCGTGAACCGGTGACATCAGTGCTGCGATTAGAAGCAATTGTGTAGACAAGAATAGACAACCAGCTGCTACCTGGATTGAATTTATTGCACTTCCTGATTACGGCCGATGCACAACGGTACGCGTCCGCCTCGTATCTTGGCTTCATCTTTATTCAGTCACCGTAACCGGTAGTACTGGCTGGCTTCAGTTCAATCCATTGTAGTTTTATCTTAAATCAATCAATTTCAAAAAGTACGGAGCCAATTTTCACACTCATGTGACATACTTATTAATTCAAGTTAAAGTTATAGTTAAAAAAAACTAAAAAACAAGGTAAAAAAACTAAAAAAAAACTAATAGCAAGGTGAAATAAACAGTAGAAATATAATTAATTTTATAGTAAAAAAGCGTGGGGTTCTTTTTACATATTATTATTTATCGGTAACCTTTGATATCAAACATCCCACGCTATTTTACCATAGCATTTTTTTTCTACTTTTTAGTGTGGCTCGCTATTAAAGCGTGTTTTTTAGTTTTTTAACTCTAATTTATTTTATTTTATTTTTAGCAGGTATTTTCAACTATTTTTTTTTACCTTTTTTATATTCTAGTGTCATCGTCTCTCAATAAGTGTGCAGGTTTTCAAGTAAATCAGACGACTTGAAGCTGGTAAAAATTACGTTCAAATATTATGTTACACAGATACATACCAAGCTAACATTAAAAGCGTGTTAAATAGTAACTAAACTAGTCTAAAGATTTCCCAGCGATACTCGCATCCAAAAAAGAGAGAATAATTCTGATTATTGATAATCCAAATTAAGTTGTAATTATAACTTGTCATCCCCAAACCGTATTATAGTATACTTATTATTTTATTTTATTTTACTGAGTGACGAGACGAGCAAGTCGTTTACCTGATGGTAAGCGTCACGCCTGCCCATAACAGCTAGTGCCACCCAAAATCTGTTGCTGCACTGCAATGCGCTCGTCACTCGGAGACAAAAAAAAATATAATTATGATTATGATTATTATTTTGAATATAATCAATTTTTTTTCGGGCTAAGAAAGTTGATCAAAATCTTGCAAAGGAAAAGTAGGCATTCTCAGATTAGGTCGACTATTAAGTATTCTTACCAAAGGGGCTCAGTTTTTTATTTTTCTGATTTCTGAGGCCTCGTACATATTTCATGAATACTAATTTTATTGACATTGAGGGCGACAGCTTGCACAAAGAATCAAATATAACATGATTTGGAGCAAGTGCGTAGGAGAGTCGTCTCTATTTTTTTTATTAATTAAATGTCTATTTTCTTGGTGGAACATTTGGCCGTGATCCTCTATTAATAGCAATTAAAGATGTCTGTCTTCTCAATTTGAAACTTACGCGTATTGTACTTATGTCAATTGATAGATAGATAAACAAGTAGGTACTTGAGGTAAGTACCACACCACAGTAATACAGTGGTAAACATATACTTCAAAAACTGTCCTGAAAGCATCCACCTAATCTCCCCGAAAATAAATTCGATCCACGCTGAATTAATTTTAGGACCATCATAAATATTCGTCCGCTTATCTAACTATTGAAATATTTAAACGTGACAAAGTAAAGTATGCTTCGCTACATAGAGCTGCAACATTGTACAGACATACCAGTAGGTAATGGCTGGTTTTAAATCATTCTATTTTTCTGCTAATTTATTCGTCATGCATTATTTAAATTTGCAACACTGAACGATGCCTTATGAATGGGTGTTACATAAAGGTTCATTGCTCTCAAAACACAAATCTACGGGAATGCTAATCAACAAATAGTATGTATTATGTTACTCATACGTAACTCGTAATGTGTCAATAAACCTTTGTTGTAGGTACACAATATTTGTTATGAATGACGTACGTGAGTCACGATTGGTAAGCTAAACCCCTTGGATGGCGTAAAACAATCCCACGTTTGTTGAATCACATCCTGTGGCCATTTCAGTACTAGATTGTGAAATAGGTCGTTTACCTTTAACATTATAACTTTTGGATATTAGAGGCAGCTGAATATTTATTAAAGTAACGTATAATTTTATTATCAATTTAAATTTTTGAACTAAAAGCGCGTTGATGAATAAATAATAATTCTTGATTGTTTTCGTAGATTAAGAGGGACAGGCGTCTTTACGAGTCGAGTTTTGATAAATCGAACTCTGATTCTTAAAAGTGGTACCTTAGGCATTCTGAGAAGCTGTAGATAGACGTCATTGCAGACCAACCGGCTAATCCAGTGACCAGTATAAGTCAATCACACGAAACAGTTCAGTCTACCCTAAGGGTACAATAGCTGTAAAACTTTGACACTTAAGATTGACGAACAAAACGTTTCACCGTAATAGATAAACAGAAATAAACTGATGTATTTTTACATCTGTTTTTTACTTATTTATAACTTATCAGCTTTTTCTTAGCAAGTATTTTGACTTGCTTATCATCAACGTTCTAAGCGCTACTATGGCCATCATTGTTGTGCCAAAATTTTAGCCAAAACTTACGCAACATTCTGGTTGACGAAACACATGGTTTTGTATTGTTTCTACGTACTATGGCTACGAAACGTCTATTTCAGTATAGTGCGTTTGAATTTTTAGTAAACTTACCTGAATTTACATGGAAGTATTATAGCTTTCGACCATGACATCGTTCAAATGATGATGACAGTTTATCGCGATAAAAAGTATCCAATGTCTTTCTTTAGGATATAAATATGACCTATCTCCTTTCCAAATTTCATTACGATTCGTGCAGCCGTTTATTCGTAAAAGGGTAATTAACAAGCGCGGTTAGTTTCAAATTTATAATATCAGTATGGGTTTTGGCAAATGGCTGAATTAACGTACCTGCTACTTAATATATTCACCCAAAAATACGTGATATTCACAAGAATCCGGATGGTGCCAGCTTGTTTTGTGACATTCAAAGGAGAGAAGTCATTAACCCTCAACAATGATATTTCAATATAATTGATATTACGCAATTTAGTTTGTTTGTTCAAATAGCTGTAGAATTATGGATGAAAGGAATAGGTAAATGTAGAGTACCTAATACTTAAAATGCCACGATGTTTTAATAAAAAAGCCAGTATGATTAATAAGCAGATGAAATAATTTACAATAATTAAATGAAAACACGATATAGGTTGAAGGTTTACGATACAAAATTTCCTCTTAACTTACGGTTGAGAGCAGGTCCGCGAGCAAAAACTTAGGCATGTTTTTTATCATGCGCTTATCAAAATAAAGGTCAAAACGCATATTTCCAACTGCATTGCCGAATTTTTAAAGTCACCTTGAGAACGATACAGATAAGTGCAATATTTCATATCTCTGACATTTCCAAGGTTACGCACAAAAGCCACTGCTATTTTAAAAGGAGTTATCTTAGTTAAGAGGTATTTAAGTAAAATTTGGTTTATAGTTTTGTATTTGAGATTTGACTACAAACTTTAGTCTTTAGTTTAGGCGCTGTAACTCTTATGTCTATATATATATTGATCTCATAACTAAGGATTTTATAGTGTACTAGCTGTGCCCTGCCACGCTTCGCTGTGGCACATTCGCAAATTCGCTGATATGTCACTGATGAAAAAATAGATAAAAACAATCCTTAATGCGGATTATATATCATGCTAAAATTTCAGCTCGATCCGTGCAGAACTTTTTGAGTTTTTGAAGCGTACACAAACCAACATAACATTTTTATATATATATAGATATAGATATAGTTAAAAGTATGCCACAATATTCTTCACTTATGTTTAAGGAAAACCTAGTTGTTTAGTTGTTAGCCTTTCACGTCAACACACATTGCCATGGAATACCTATAGATATCCTAAAATATAGTACACTTCTAACTAAATTTTTTGACGATATCAAAGTGTTAATTTTTGAATATGTCACAAAGATATCAAAACTACCGAATCGGACCATAGAACATCAACAAAAAACTAAAAAACATAATCATACTAAGTCGTGTTCGCCCTATCAAATGTAGTTATACGGGTGCTTAATATTAAAGACTAATTAGTAAAATAAAAAGTAAAAAGCACCCCACGCTTTTTTACCGTAAAATGAATAATTTTGCTACTATTTAGTTCGGCTTGCTAATAAAGCGTGTTTTTATAGATTTTTTTAACTATAATTTGTATTTTAATTTTTTTTGTAGTGGTATGAATTTGTATTTATATTTTTTGAAGTAAAATATTTTTACGTACGCTTGAATTGGGAAGTAAGCTGGTGAATGTGTTACGAAAAATGTGATCGGGCGAGGCGAACGTAAATTGAGAGGGAAATATAAGTTAGTGAAGATTTAAAAAGAGAGAGAGAGTTACGTTTCTTTTATTATTTAAATATCTTTTATTAAAAAAAAATTGTAATAGTTTTTGATATATTTTTTAAAAAATTATTATAAGTAGAAGTTTTACTTCTACTATATGTCCCTGTACATATTTCGTTTTCTATTTTGCACTCTTATCAAGGACCGATGACAATACTGTCATCGGTCTTTTAAACTGTGCAATATTTCGATTTAATCCGATGTTTTCAAGGAGGTAAAAATCATGTTCAAAGTGTTCGTTACATAGGCACATACTAACATACATACTAAGCTAATACAAGCATGTTAAAAACCAACGCGTCTCGTCGTCGTCATCGTGTTTGACTCTTACAAAATATAACATAACTTCAATTGTAGGTTCCTCTAGAGGAGGCTCAGTAAGCAACTGATTTGATTGAACGTGAGAATGGAATTTGCCAAAACCCAATAAACACTACTAACGTGGGCATCGTACACTGTTTGCCTATTAACCTAGTTTTTCACTAATTGCTCGTTACTACATGAGTAATTTGATTCAATTGATTTATCAGTTATATCAATAAGGTGACCCAGCGCGAGCAAACTTGCCAAAATTATCGGTAAGGTGCCCCTATTGATATTTAATTATTATTTACGTTAATGGCTCGTTAAAAACGTAACCCGTGATACCAAGTATCAGAAACTTTATCAGTTTAATGCGTTGTTTTTTAGTTTGTTGCAATAAAGATGAACTAGCGGGAGGTCGTATAGAAGACGTCATTTTGAGGCCATGATCTACTGATGAGACAGCAAATTAGGTAAAATTAAATAGATTAGCGTTTTTGATTAGTAAAGTTAAATTTTATTATTTAGGCAAATAGGCATAATGTCAAATCTTCATGAAATAACTGACGTCGTGAGACCCTACTCTTAGAGTTAACGATCTGAACAGACACAAACGGGAAAATCAATGGAATCTGAAAAATAAAACGAAAAATGAAAATCTATCTTTTAATAAATTTCAAACGATTTAGATACACGCGCTAAGCCAAGAAAAATAATTTATTAGGTCTTGAAAATGAATTTATAAGATCTTGAAAATAAACAATTGTAAAAATTGAGCTGTCGAAAAAGGTGAAATCAATCAATTATTGGCTCTTATAGTTTCATACCAGTTTCATACGTAGACAAGCTACTCCTATCCTAATTTTTTGCAACGCATTATCACAAGAACTGGGTTATCATTTGACCTACGAAGTGTGTCGTTGATAGCAGTGACGTCACAGGTCATGTAGTCATAGATTAATCATTAGAATTAGGGATCCTTTAGAATGAGGCAATTGTATATGAAAATTATTGATTGAGCTAAAAAAAAGGGTGTTTGATAAAAGTGTGAATCAGAAAAGCAGGCAAAATCTATAATACACTAGCTGCGCCCCGGCTTCACCCGCGTAGTTCCTGTTTTATCCTACGGGAACATAATATTGTGATAAAAAGTACCCTATCACTCAGTCCTGGTTATAAACTATTTGTGTGTAAGATTTCATCCAAATCCGTTCAGCAGTTTATGCGTGATAGAGTAACAAACAACCATCCATCCATTCTCACAAACTTTCACATTTATAATATTAGTAGAATTTTCCTGTACCTAACTATCTGTAATTGACTGATTCTAGAGAGGAAAATTAGAAGTCTTCTCATGACTACAGTGAAACGTCATCGTCAGGCTTGACATACGGTATTTTGATATTATAATACGTCCGCGAATAGACCCATTTTGGTATAACAGATATGAAAGAAATCATTAAAGAGGTCGAAGAGAGCTCTTTTAGCCTTTTAGGTGGGTAAAACGGCAGCCACCATGTTACCTCCGCCATGCCATCAACAGTAAGTATTGGAGTAACCGTGCAACAATGACTCCATTTATTGATCTTTTATAATTTAAACCTGGAAATAAACGAATACGGAAGTCATACACCAACCCACTATTACTGGCTTAACTGCAAATGGATTTAGCCTATCTCGTTTAAAAGGCATGATAAGCTCTGGTGGCGTAACATAGCTTTCAGGGAAGTGAATAAAAGCACGGATAATTATTGCGTTTTGTGGATATCTCGTTTGTATATCTATGTGGTGTTCTGCCACCACGTAATCGCCGAGAGTTCCTTACAGTCAATCCCTTAGGAGGGCGGGCAGGCCACTTACGCAAGACCTTATCGATTGGTTGCGCTTGCGCCGCGTTCGCTCCGCTCTAAACGGGTCGTTAACCCCAGCCATTCACGCGAAATACGTTGATTTGGAAATCTCATGGACCAACCGGGCAGCTGCATACGAAATGAGCTGGCTTCCTTGCCCTTTTCCGCACAATGCATTGCCTTCCGCTCGGAGCGATACTGAGTTCATATCGCCTAGCCTTTCACACCGTTTCATCACACTGATAGTTAAATTACAAGTTTTGTTACGCAATTTGATAAATTATATTTCTGTGAGATTTTCACCGGATTGAATAAACAGCACCGCGGGTGAAAAAACATAAGCAACCCTATAAAACTTCACGATCAAACTGGTAAGTACTGATGGTGCGTAAACAGCATGCTGAAAGACTGCATGTGGTTACAAACGTTCGAGATATTATATTTTGGTATTATCATGGAGATGCTACTTTATGTGACATCGCTTACGTAAGGAACAATAAAGTTGTGGGTTATGTGGATTACACGTAACATGAGGAACGTTTCGGGTTACGTCGCGCCAGTTGCAATCCCGGGAAGGCATTACGATTTCGACACGCCCGTCTGGCTCGACACAACACTTCCACGTAAAGACATGCGAAACTTGTGAGACGACACCTTCATTGTATTGAAATAAATAATCAACAACAAAAGTACTTCCGATAAAACATTTTGATCAAAAGTTGCAGTAAACAAATGCAAACGAACTAAGCTTGAATTTAATTTATTTAAGCTAGGTACACATATTACTATGTAACGTTTTACGTAAAGATAGATAAAGGGCTGGAGGGGACTTTTTACCTATATCGATAACAGTCAACGCAGGTGAAAGGGCGGGACGCAGATAGTTTAGGCTGAACCTAATCTAACAGGAAGAAGAAAATGGAAAATGAAATTCGCTATTCAGCGGGGCAACGCCACCAGCAGCCACTTTTGTTTAGGGCAGTATAGGCAAGTATTTGACTGCAGTTTCACCTGATGGTAAGTGTCGACACGGTGGAGCATGCTTGCTTAGAAGATATCTACCTATTTACTCTTGACTTGAAGACTTTTAAATGATAGTTATAGGGAAACAAAGATGTTGATAAGGCATTCCATTCCTGCGCTGTTCTAATTAATAAGGTGGATGCAAATCGTTTTGTGCGAATTGGAGGAATGTCAATCATATAAGGATACTGTTAGCGACGCACAGCTAATAAAAAAAAGATGTGACTACTTTACTAATGTAATGTCAAAGGGAGCGCGCGGGGTGCGAACTGAGGCGCGGGGAGACCTCCCGCCGGAGGAGCAGTAGTGGTCGAATCGCCTCATACGCACGTCGCGCATTGCCTATTTAAAACATATGTAACTACCCACAAACTTCAGAAAAATATAAGCTCAAGTCGTACGCAAACTCGGTGTTTCACTGCGGGTTTTTTACCCTTGTCGCCTACAAAGTGGTCCTCGAGCCGAATACTTACATGTTTACCACTCCGCCTCCGAAGAAAACGATGGTAAACACCCGCAGCACGACGAGCAAACTTCTGGAAAATGAAAGGCTCAAGCAACAAGCGGTTGCCAGAGCACAGGAAATTCCACCGCCTACGCCTACACCTGTAACAAAAGATGACGATGGACCCAGGATGTCAAAATCTTGCACTGGTAGTGTTGTGAAATCGGAACAACTGGTAATTAATAAACCGCCTTCACAAACCTCACGTCATACCGCCAAGTCCAAGAAATTTTCATCGTCGTCAAGTAAGAAAGCCCAGATGAAGAAGCTGGAACTGGAAGCAGCTAAGGCGAAGGCACGAATTGAATTGGAGCTAATAGATAAACAACTAGCGGCGGACCTAGCCGACCTAGACGAAGAATACAGTCCACCATCAGAAATATCGGAGCCCGTTCGCGGTAGTGATATCGAAAAGTGGGTGGAGCGCAGCCAACAGGAGCTGAATATGCAGCACGCCACTTTGATGGACAACGACAAAGGCAAGCCGCATACGTCGGGTCACACCGACACAGATGGACCAGTTCAACAGCTGGCCAACGCTCTTAACCATTTGGTCACTTCCTCGACTACCCAACAGAACACTCACCTGCTCAGCCGTCTCAGCATGCCGAAAGAGCTACCTGTCTTCGACGGAAGCCCGATGGAATGGTTACACTTCAAACAAGCATACCAGGAATCCACCGAAGTGTGCACCTTTACCGAAAGAGAAAATCTGTGGCGGTTAAGAAAGTGTCTTCGAGGTCCTGCACAGGAAGCTGTAGCCGCGTTACTCATCAGCGGTACCTCGCCAGCAGTCGTGATGTCGACATTAGAACTACAGTTCGGGAACGCTGACGTCATCCTATCCCGCATTATCACTGACATCAAGAGAATGTGCAGCGTGTCGACGGATTATTATAAAGAAATAGTCCCCTTTTCAATTAAAGTGAAGAACTACGTGGCGGCGGTACGTGCCCTGGGCCGAGAAGAGTACCTACAAGGAATGGAGATAGCTACTACCGTATTATCCAAGCTACCTACTACTCTCCTGTCTAAGTGGGCAGATTACAGCTACCCGCTCATCACTGCCGTCACACCTAAGCCAAGACTGGATATACTTTCCGATTTCCTCATCGAAGAAGCGATTAAAATATCTACATGCAGTGCTACCTTACTCGAACCTAAAAATGACATTTTCAAACGTAAACATTACGATAAAGTGAATAATATACAAACAGTGCTAAAAATCGACGAACAAAGTGATCAAAAGTGCCGTTACTGTCGTACAAATAATATTCACAAGTTACCGGAGTGCAAAAAGTTTAAAAAATCGCTACGTAAGGACAGATGGGCGCACGTAAAGCGATTCGGTATCTGTTATAAGTGTCTCATAGCGCATCATAACAGGGAAACGTGTCCCGCTGCTACCTGTGATGTAAACAATTGTGGACAATCTCATCACCGTTTGCTACACTATGAACCGCGAAAAGACAGCAGTGAATCCGCGCTAGCGCAAACCGTACAAACCGAAACAGTGAACCATATAAACATAAACAGTTCCGTGCTACTTAAAGTGATTCCAATAAACATTCACGGATCTCACGGCATTGAACGTACGACTGCTCTGCTGGACGATGGATCGACAGTGTCGCTGATAAGCGCCTCACTCGCCGCACGGGTGGGGCTGACCGGCCGCCGGGAATGTCTTCGTGTGCGTGGTGCATGGGACAACACTGAGCTAGTGTGCGACGCTCAGCTGGCGCACCTGTCGCTGTCCGGTGCTGATAACGAACTATTTACAATCAGTGCGCGCATTGTTGATGAACTAAACTTACCTAAACAGAACTTAACTACAATAAATTTTAAAAACTACAACCACTTACGTAGCATCAGCCGTGACTTATGCTCGGAACAACCTAAACCACAAGTTTTAATTGGCCAAGACAATTACCATCTACTTTTACCTCTGGAGACGAAGATGGGCCGACCTAACGAACCCTGCGCTACCCGGACTCCTCTGGGCTGGTGTCTTCATGGAAGGGTACCTACTTACTCACCTGGTCCTGCACGTCACTCTACGCTGTTCGTCACCACTCATGATGATGGAGACACGAAGGAACCTGAAAGAATATTGCGAGAGATCCAGGAAGAAGTACGAAAGTCGTTCACCATCGAATCCATGGGCATATCTGCCAAGCCGAGGCAGAACTCTGAAGATCTACGCGCTGAAAACATCCTAGAACAAACATCCACCCTGGTTGATGGTCGATGGCACGTCGGTCTACTGTGGAAGGACGAGAAAAGTGTAATGCCAAACTCATATTCAACTGCCTTTTCTAGACTTCAAGGAATCGAACAGAAGATGAAGAAAAATAAAGAATATGCACAGCGATATATAGAACGAATAAATCATTTTCTAGTGGGGTCAACGTCCAGCTTACCGGTTATCGGAATGTACGATGACTCAGATTTGTACCTGAGGAAACAATGGCGCACCGCTCAAAGATTAGGGGACATGTACTGGCGCCGATGGGTTAAAGAAATACTGCCAGACATGTTACCACGCACAAAATGGCACAATGAGCAGAGGACACTACAAGTGGGTGACCTTGTGCTAGTGGTGGATCCAGATGGTCCCCGCAACCTGTGGCCCAGAGGCTTAATACAAGAAGTTTTTCCTGGCAAAGATGGCCGAGTACGAGTGGTTAAAATTAAAACTAAGTCTGGTGTTCTAATCAGGTCACCTACGCGCGTCGCTCGCATACCTGTGGAAAATGAGTGCTGCTGACGCAGCACTAGGGTGGGGCGTGTTAGCGACGCACAGCTAATAAAAAAAAGATGTGACTACTTTACTAATGTAATGTCAAAGGGAGCGCGCGGGGTGCGAACTGAGGCGCGGGGAGACCTCCCGCCGGAGGAGCAGTAGTGGTCGAATCGCCTCATACGCACGTCGCGCATTGCCTATTTAAAACATATGTAACTACCCACAAACTTCAGAAAAATATAAGCTCAAGTCGTACGCAAACTCGGTGTTTCACTGCGGGTTTTTTACCCTTGTCGCCTACAGATACCGTTTTTCCGTACGTCTTGTTGTACGTTGATGGAAATGGGATTGAGGAATTAAGTTGCGGAGCTCCAACGTTGTCTGTAAAAAAAATAAGACTGATGTATAGTTTTCGGTTTGAAGTATATTTTTTTTTAAATTTTATTATATATTAGTTTAGTTAAATATGTTATTGTTGAATTGTTCTATGTGTTAACGTATGAAATAGATAATTGTGACTTGGAATTTAAATAGCTTTTATCAATGGGTGAAGTTCCCAAACAAATAAGGCGATACTCGATCTTTGGCCAAAATACCGGCCAGAATTTTAGTATTATAATCGAATTGCTTCAATCCCTCCATTTAAAAAATCATAGGTATGTTCTTATTTTTCTTGTTGACACGTAGGTCGATGACTAACCACTCTAACTAATGAATTGATTGTTTTTATACTCATTTGCGGATGTAACAGCGGAAAAGGTATATGGACCTTGTAATCTAGTTAAGCGTGAATCACAGGGCTTGGTTTTTTCCAGCCGTGTCGCTTATACCCGTAGAAAAATACCGCAATATTTGAATATCATTTCAATGAGATTAGTTACAATAACGTTTATTGAGTTATAACTTTATATACACTACATAATTATATATACACTTCAGTGTGGTTTGCTGCTAAGGTCGCAGAAAATTTATTTGTCGTCAAGATTGTATTAAAAATATGTATTACAATAACTACACCATCCGAGATAATATGTTGTATGTCAACTTATTTTAAGTTTTCAAAAGCCACGTAATTATTAGAGGCCAAAAGAAATGACCTGCGACAGTTATCGCCAATGACGTTGTTCGTAAAAAAAAAGTCGTAAGATAATATTTGCTGACGCTCTGCGTAGTCACTGAATACCGCATGACGTCACCAGTTTTTATCCCCTAGTGAACATGTAGCTTAACCGAGCATATTTTTTCCAAACGGGCATAAATCCTGAGCAATAAAACAATAATATTATAGAACCGCAATGTAGCGCTATTTAACGCTAGGCTGGATTGGCTTCTGACCGTTGCACTCAATGTTCAGATTACCGATAACTACGAGTTCGTTAACTTTTGTCATTGATAAACTATTGTGAAACTGCGATCTTACTATCAATATTATTGAAACGCAGTGGATATCTACAGCTTTATTACTTAAATAATTTTATTTTTGTTGCTCACTGAAAACAATAATAAATAAACAGTAATAAATAAAACAGTCATAAATGTATATTTTTTACGTCATGGCTAAAAAGCCATGACGTAAAAAATATACATTTATGACATGTTAGGGGGTCCTAGGTAGATAGCTGAAAACCTATAAGATAGTCGTATTGTGATACCGAATTAAAACGACTACCACCTATAGATTTTTACGCTGACTAGAGTTAAGTTATACAGTAGAACTCCGATAGTCTGAAGACCCGCTAATCTGGTGGTCAAGGTAAAACGAAATGTCTAGTGAAAGCAAAGAAGGACAAAAACATCCCATGCACTATGGGGCGCCGCGGGCGCCGTGACATGACATCTTCCAGTCTCTATAATGGCAAAAAAAGCAATCATAAAGGGGACTCGCTGATTCATTTGCCACGGTAATCCTCCAGGGCCGCGGTTTGTCGCATACCTATCCGGACTATCAAAGTCCTCCTATTTAGAAATCCCAGCGTAATTTTCCTTTCTTTATCTCGTAAGTGATATCTATTTCATAATTGTATATTACGGGCTATTTAGTAAACAAATTTGTTATCGTATTAAATTACGTAAGAAAACACAACAACTAAACAAGTCTGCGTCGCGTCTCAGAAAGATGGTTGATTAGTTTACCAAAATATCTTGCTTATTGATCATTCTTTAAACTTTAAACTTAAATACATTTAATTGAATTTACGTAAAAAGAACCGATACTATTGTTTTTTTGACATGACAAAAAATATTAAAAGAGGTGTATTAATACAATCACGAAAACTTAATAAATTATAACATAACTTTCTTTTGTAAATATAAATCAATTGTGGTTGACTTTTATACGGTCACGTTCATTTATTAGATAACAGATGTTTTATGTACTTTTTATATAAAACGAAGCAGTGCCTGCGATTTCGTTCGCAGTTACTAATATTGATGATTATTCTCTGAACCATATCGTAATAGAATTAAAAGCCATAAAATTTTATTAAAATCCGTTAAGCATTCTCTCAGCTTATTTGATAGAAACTTTTAGTAAGCCAGACAGATGAAAATTCTAGATACGGTAATTTAGGTTTAGGCGTCATAAATATAGCAGATTTCACTTAATTCAAAAATTAATTGGTTTAGTTAAATTTTGATATTTATCTTGAAATCACAAACAGACACTTTGATTTTATTATAGGTATGTGATTATACGTAACGCCTGGACACGCATCGGCGTTGTGTGGTAGGACTTCCAGCCCCTATCACGCGACACACGTTATCACCCTCTATATAGCAAAAATTGTGTCACCTACTTTTTATACGCATTGAAGGTTGCAGATAAACTTTTTTATTAATAGTAATTATTAAATAATCGGCAAATCTCTGAAACTGCTGCGCGAGTTTTGGGTCACGGACAGCTGTCTGTACCTATCTAAAACAAGACGGTAAACCCTATTGTATATACTTTTCAGAATTACAAATATTTAACCATTACTTAAGTAACATAACATAGCATTACGAAATACTTATCAACGACTACAGATTTAACTGAATTTCATGTAGCTACCTACCATAGTATTCGCATTTAAACTGGTTTTTTTGCAACCGTCCCAGTTGTAAATACGAATTATCCCGTATTGCGGTAAGTATACAACCTACGCATATGTATGTATGCTCTAATATTTGTTTCTATGGTTAAGTTTTTCAACTATTATTAAGCTTTTGTCTATGAATCCGTACGCCTGAAATATTGCGATATGTGACGTCCTTCAATTTCCATAACGGTTTGAGCATCCTAGTACGTCTATTTATACGTTGAAAACCTAACTAAAAGCAAAAACCCATTAAGATCTCTCCAGTAGCTTTCGAATACAAACAATTAACTATAAAATCTAAAAGTCTTATTTTCGGGTTCACTCACCCTATATATTTGCATAGTTAATCCTTGTTAGTTTAGCAAAAATAAGTTGAATGTATAGACATGGGTCAGTTTCAGTTTTACAATAGTAAATCAGTCAGGTAAGAATCGAAGATGACGTTAATTTATCTTGAACTGAGAATAACAGTAGGTATTTAACCGCAAGAAAAAATACTTGCTTGGCAATTTACTCCAAAATGCTTGGTTAATATAAAAATGATACAGGCAGGTTAGTTAGAGTACATCGGGGTTATGCGAACTTCGTTCAAATTATCAATCAAATTGTCACTTTAGAGAAACAGAAAAACTTTTCACCATAATGTACCCTACAATCGTTTTACGTTACCAATGATATGATACAGACCTTTTCAGTAAGAAAAATAGAGAGAGGATGTATTAAAAAGGATATGTTAAATCACATTTATATCACAATTCATATGTTAAATTTATATCAAAAATAATTTTTATTATCATAATAACAATTTTTTTAAGAAATTCGACTTCTTATCAATTCAAAAAATGCACAGGATATCCATATTAGCAACTTAAATATGGCACACAACAAAATCCATAGATATACGAAATAATATTAATTATAATTATTGTGCATTAGTCGAAAAATTACAGGGTTCAAAAATGCCGACTATCCTTTAAATCTTGTAAATTTGTTTTGACTTTCTCGTGTTTGCGGCGCCTATAAAGACTGATGACGGTAGTTATTTAATCGAGATCACGTACTTATCGCACTAATGTTATAAAGGCGAAAGTTTGTGTGTTTGTCCTCTCTTCACGCCGAAACGGCTGAACAGATTTTGATGAAATTTAGTTTATAACTTTAGGTTTTGGAAAATAGCATACTACAGGATACTTTTAATAAGGGATAAAACTTGCGGCAGCCCTACTTTGTGCCGCTGAGGCAATTTGCCTAGCAACGAAATAGCACGAGCGACGGTGAAAATATTATTCGGATTTTACCAGCGGGATACTTTATATCCAGTAAAAATTAACGACTTCTGTGGGATAAAAGTTAACGCGGGTGAAACCGCGGAGCACTGCTAGTAGAAAATAATCTATAATACATACAATAATGGCTCATGGTTCCAATAAGTGGGACACACATGCGTTTTGTCTAATTTTATATTTTAAGGTCAAGATACATTATGCCTACACGAGGTGTGCCTCACGGTTTCACCCATGGTGATATTTCTACCCACCTATCTCACAAATATTAGAAATACTGATGTATGTGCGTTCGTGTGTTTGTGTGTTTGTCCTCTCTTCACGCTAAAACGGCCGAACAGATTTTGATAAAATATAGTATATAGACTCTTTAAGTCCTTGAATAGAACAAAGAAAACTTTTTATCCCGTAAAAACTGACAGTTCCTATGGGATCATAGTTATTGCGGGTAAAACCGCGGGCGCTGCTAGTAACGGTTAATTTTTACGGGATATAAGGTATCTTACATTAGGACCAGTATCCAATACCATATACCAAACATCAAAATCCGTTCAGCCGTTGCGGTGTAAAGAGGAAACCAACACGTAGAAATTTCCACATATATAATAGTAGCGGGAGTGTTCAATATTGCTTATTTTTAAATGTAAATCCTACCTATTAAGGGTGCCAAAACTGCAAGAAAATTAACCTATTAAATTAATCACACAGAAAATATTTATCAGTAGGTAAACGGTCAGAATTGAACAATAATATAATGCTTAATAATTAAGCAACATAAAATTTACTATAAAATAAACGACTTAGCTAAAATAGATCGTCAGATGTTAAAAATGAGTCCAGACCGATATATTTTTTACTATCTGGATAGAGAAAAAAATATCCGTTCATTACAATACTTTGCACATTTACCAAAATCAACAATCTAATCAGCTGTATAAATATATAGTTAATTCAATGCGAATATGGTAGAGGCTACCCGAGGCGCAACTGCGAAATGGGGTCAAGGAGCTACAAACCAGGATAAACAAACAGTAGATCTATAGGTGGGCATACGCATCTGTCCACTGACGTAGTCCCATTGTGAAAGAGCACATCAACGGCCCAATTTGCAAATATTGACTTAGACTTCAACAATGTGTTCGCATCTGTAAACTATAACGATTATTGAAGAATTTTTACACGTCGCTGATTACTTTTTTGTTTGACTGAGTGACGAGACGAGCAAGTCGTTCACCTGATGTTAAGCGCTACGGCTGCCCATAACATTTACAGTGCCACCCAGAACTTTGCATTGCATAATCTTGCGCGGCACTGCACTGCGCTCGTCACCCTGAGACATCGGCTCTAAAGTCTCATATGCCCAGTAACTTGCACAAGTATAACATATTTAACTTGTGGACGATGCAAATCATCGACATTATATGTATATGTAGGGTTAGTTATAATAGTTTATAATAATATAATTTACTAAAACAGTTTAGGTAGGTATGCTTACAAGGGTTCGGATATACTTATGTAGTTATTTCTCATCATCATTATCATCAATCCTCAATCTTACCACCATAAGCCGCAACATCTGCATCTAACTCCTGTCAATCAAATGGTTGCCTCGAAGAAATCGCTTAAAACGATAAGACCACCTATTGTGCTACCTATTTGTTTAAATTTATATTGCACTGCGTTTAATCAAACTTTATGGTGCTCAGTAAAGATTTATTGTGTAAAATTAATATTCTGCTTTTTATTATTACGCGTTCACAATAATAAAATTGCGCTTCGTTAATAGGTACTTATAATTGAATACCAACTTATATTAAGACATTTAGCATAGCACCCAAAAAAGACATCAACGAGTGCTAATTGAATGTGTGAGAATCGAACAATATGGTTTTGTTAATTTATTACCTAACTCCTACTAAAGTTTGGTTTTTATTTCTTAGTTTATGTTTGTTTTTTTTTAATCTATAATAATTCGAAATCCATACAATTCAAAATTAATTAATTTATTATTATTTTATTTTATTTTTTAATTTCCATTACTGCTGATTTGGGAGACAGTAACCACGCGGACTATTATAATAATCTGAGTTATAAACCAATATCTGACAAGTTCTTAAATTGCTCGTAAACCAATGAGGAGATCTGAACATGCTCCTTAGCATTTTTACAATCAATTCGAGTAGGAAGTAAGATATTGTGACTTCATATGATTGTGTCAATGTGGGTCAATGTAAAAATCTAATTTTGACATTATTATTGTTCATGATATCATCACGAAAACTGATTATATAAGTAGGGCTTAGTTACAAGACGGAACAACTTGTTTTATGTAGTTATAGCTAATGGTTTCCGTAAAACTATAATTTTAAATTTTATTAAATAGCGTGCGGTTAAACACCACCTTTTTGAGCGTATTATTTATTGTTTATATGTAAATACAACAAAGTTTAAATAATACCTACTCATTAATATTCTAGTCAATCGTGATTTACATAACATTATTGTAAATATTTATTGCCAAGCACTATTAATCAAACTATTTCAAATGAAATATTTTGAATATATATCTCTGAAACGACAAGGTTAAATATTATCCATTTAAAGCGGATTCAGTAACCTGATGTTTATAATTAATTCAGTTCACGACTATTTTCTATGGACTAGCGATAAGAGTCAAGCGACGTGCTTGCGCGGGGCGGTAAAATATCGCTCTAAGTATAATCTAATGTTGTAGAGCTGATAGGAAATAACGAAACTTGATAAACTATTGTGGCATAGCTCAATAAATTGGTGCTGTAACAATAAAGTCCCTTTCATACTAGTGATTTGCGAGCGTATCTTTCCCGAGCCGACCAGCAATTAAGAAAATATACCGTACGCAGCGAGGACGCACGCAACGCTCTTTCGAAGCGTTTTTGGCGATTGGTAATCGAAAATTGCGTTGCAATGCGGGCGGCGCGGCGGGCGGCAGCTTAGAGCACCTTGCTAGTGGCATAGGAGTACTCACACATCTCCACTTGCGTAGTTAGTGTCACTATGACACTAGTACAATATTTTATGTGCGTAGTCAAGTAGGAATTGGAATAAACATTGAAAGTTTGAGACTGTGTAGGTTTGTTTACCTATCTACGTCGGAAATTATGTACCTAGTTATGCGCGCACCTGGGCGCTTGATAACAGTCAGCCCTAACTAGAATGCTATCGTAGCGTCTGGGCCGTCTCCGGCCCTCCGGTGAGCGCGTGGGATGTCGTGCGATGTTTTTTTAGTACTAAGATTATTATTAAGCAGTCGTTTCGAGCATATAACTTTGTTCGGACTTCTCATTTGTAATTAGTTATAATAGAATATAACTTTTCTGATTAAATACTTTTTAAAGTTTAAAAGTGTTTTCAAAAAGCTCCCAATAAACTTGACTGGCGCAGACGGTAGTATCGTGCGTTTGCTGCGCCGTCTTTCGCGAAAACTGTGTGAAGAATACGCTAAATTCGCGGATATTCGGCGTGTGTGCGGTACACGAACCAAATAAAAATTCGTCAAGGATATAAGGAGACCATGATGGTGATTGGCTGGTGAGTGAATTTTTCGCTATCCTTTCCCGTATTTCGTTATAGTTGGAATCGAACCTTGTCCATTATAACTTATCTGGTTTTGCCTCAAAATAGGTAAAAGTGTTAGTTTTAAGTGAATAAATTAAAGCCAATTTAAAATCAATTGACTTCATAAAAGTGTTAGTTTTAAGTAAATAAATTAAAGCCAGTTTAAAATCAATTGACTTTATAAAAGTGTTAGTTTTTAAGTAAATAAATTAAAGCCAATTTAAAATCAATTGACTTTATAAAAGTGTTAGTTTTTAAGTAAATTAATTAAATCCAAATTAAAATCAATTGACTTTATAAAAGTGTTAGTTTTAAGTAAATTAATTAAAGCCAAATTAAAATCAATTGACTTTATAAAAGAGTTAGTTTTAACTAAATAAATTAAATCCAGTTTATTAATCAATTGAATTTATAAAGTAATTAAAGTGAAGCTAGTTTAAAATAAATTGACCTTTTAGCGAAACAATTAAATTCCGTTTTAAATTAATTAACTTTATTAAAAAATAAATGAAAAATAAAATGAGTTATATTATTATAATTGATGTCAATTGTGACAATGGTTTTTAGTTGACTAAAATTAAATAGTTTTTGTTGTTGACTAAAAATTAAATAGATTTTGTTTTTGACTAAAAATGAAATAGTTTATTAGTTGACTATTTTAAATAGTGCAGTAATTATAATTATTATTATAAAATGACTACTATTCAAATGATACCTAATGAGATGCTGAAGCTTATCCCGCTTTTTGGTGGAGATAAACGTCACTTAAATTTATTTCTAAGGAAGTGTGAATATCGGATTCTTAAATATCATGGTGATCAAGAGCAGAATGCGTACATTATGCATACGATAACAAGTAGGTTGATAGATGAAGCAGCAGCTTTGATAAGTGAAAGGGAGGATATTGAAACTTGGGCACAATTTAAAGAATTACTAATCCAACATTTTGGCGAACAAAGAAGTGAAGAATGCATAGCTATTCAATTAGAAAGCTTAAAAATTAAACAGACAGAAAATTATCTTGAGTTTTGCAATCGGATTCAATCAGTGAGAGCAGTGTTAATATCGAAGGTCAATCAGTTGCCAAATAATGAAGTTAAGAAAGCTAAAATTATAATATACAACAATACATCGCTTAATGTATTCATGTACAATTTGCCTGAATATTTGATTCGAAGTGTTAGACTTAAAGCACCGGCTACGTTAGAAAAAGCATTAGAGTTTGTGTTAGAGGAAGTGGATTTTCATGAGCAGTACACCATGAAAAACAAGTTAAATAGACAAACAGTACAAGCGACTCCACCGTTTAAATTAGGCAACGCTACTAACCTGCCTAGCATGGCTCTACAGCCCAGTGGTTTTAAACCTATGTTGCAAACATCTTTCACGCCACGATTTAATTTTGGAATTCCTAATAATCAGCCAAGGTTACCCCAATTCAGTCAAAGGACGAATGGCCTTCAGCCGCAATTTGGATATAAATTCAATGGACCTCCACAGCCACAGTTTGGATATAGGCCCCACCTTGGTCAGCAGTTCGGTACACAACAGAGATTTATGCCACCATCTCAGTTTAATGTGAGACCTCAACAGCAGTTCGGTTACCGGCCTCAATTTAATCAAGGTCAAATTGGATACAGGCATTCTCAGCCTATAAATAAATTTGGTAGCGCTGACGTTTCTATGCGGACTGCACCGCCTCTCAAGCCGCAAGGGCAGACACAACCCCAAGGGTTTCATCTGAACGAATTAGGCTTAGGCGAAGCAAACTATTATGACGGTTATAATAATGCACGTGTATACGATAGTCAGGAAAATTGGGAACACGGTGAAGAAAATTACTGCGCTGATTTTATGGAGAATGAAAATTATGTGAGTGAAATGGAAGGTGAGATAGTGAAAGATGATACTACGCAAGAGGAAATCGAAAATTTTTACATACAGGCCTCGGACATCAGCCTGAAATAATACGGTTAAATTGCAATGTAAAACTAAAATTGCCATTCGTATACATACAGGAAATTGACGCAAAGCTCATGATTGATACCGGAAGTACTAGATCATTCTTAAGCCCGCAAAAGGCCTACGAATTCTACGGGTCGTATATAAATTGTGAACCGTTCACTGTTATTAGCACGCATGCTTCCAGCAGTCATAATGAAGTGGTCCAAATTCCACTAATGCCATCTTTTTATAGCAGTGACAGCCATAAGTTTTTCTTATATGACGTAGATAAGCAATATGATGGGTTGATAGGTAATGACCTTTTGATGCAGTTGGAAGCCGTTATCGACTTAAAGAATCTTGAACTTAGAACTAAGACAGTAACTCTTCCAATTGTTAACAATAGTAATTGTGTTATCGAATTGGGCGCGCGGACAGAACAAATAGTAAAATTACCCACCGATCAGTTTGCAGGTGAAGCGATTTTAAACTTCACAACATTTTGTAAAGGAGTTAGAATGCCATCAGCTGTTGTGACTTGTAACAATGGATATGCTACCACCGTTATTCAAAATGCTTTAGACAAACCAATGAATTTGACAATCACAAAACCTTTTAAGGTTACGGAATATAAGGGAGATTTTGTTAATATGAATTGTACGGACGTAGAAATGAAAGATGTGGAAGTTGATACAATACTAAACGAGAATTTGAATAGACTGAGACTGGATCATATGAATGCGGAAGAAAGAAAGTGTATTAGTGACCTGTGCGCGGAATATAAAGATATATTTTATAGTGATCAGTTACCGTTAACGTTTACCAACCAAGTTAAACATTCAATAAGAACAAAAAACGACGATCCGATTTACGTAAAGCCTTATAGGCAACCCCCCGCACAAGCAGAAGAGATAAAAGATCAAGTAGAGAAACTATTGAAGAATAATGTGATTAGGGAATCGTATTCACCGTGGAATGCACCTGTTCATCTCGTGCCAAAAAAAATGGATGCTTCCGGCGAAGTAAAGTTCCGTATGGTTATAGACTATCGACGACTTAACGAAATAACTGTTGATGACAAGTATCCGTTACCAAATATTACAGACTTGTTTGATCGGTTAGGTAAGAGTAAGTACTTTACGACGCTAGATTTGGCTAACGGGTACCACCAAATTGAGATCGAAGAGAAAGACCGACAAAAAACCGCTTTTAGTGCAAACGGACATTACGAATTTCTTCGAATGCCGTTTGGATTAAAAACAGCCCCAGCAACCTTTCAGAGGACGATGGATAACGTACTCAGAGGAATGCATGGTCATCATTGCCTAGTTTATATGGACGACATGATTATTTTCAGTCCTAGTCTCCAAAATCACATAAATGACTTAAGAGCTGTATTTGATCGACTTAGAGCGACAAATTTGAAAGTTCAATTAGATAAATCGGAGTTTGTACGTAAAGAAGTGCTTTATCTTGGACATACAATTACAGACCAAGGACTGAAACCTAACGACGCAAAAATCAAGGCAGTTTTGGACTATCCCTTACCTAAAACTACGACAGAAATAAAAAGCTTTTTAGGGTTAATTGGGTACTATCGACGATTTATAAAAGATTTTGCAAAAACGACACAACCTTTGACTTCATGCTTAAAGAAACGACACAAAATTGTAATAGACCAAAACTACATTGACGCTTTTGAACGTTGCAAAGAATTACTGACGAACGCACCCCTTCTTCAGTACCCTGATCCATCAAAACCGTACGTCTTGACAACCGATGCTTCATCAGTGGCCTTAGGTGCCGTATTATCCCAAGGTACAATCGGTAACGACAAGCCTATCGCTTATGCAAGTAGAACTTTAAGCGATACAGAAACTCGTTATAGCACCATCGAGCGAGAGCTGCTAGCCATAATATGGGCAGTCAAACACTTTAGGCCTTACCTTTATGGTAACACCTTTACTATTTTTACTGACCATCGACCCCTAGCCTGGTTGTACTCCCTGAAAGAGCCCAATAGCAAATTGACGCGTTGGAGACTTCGTTTACAGGAATATGATTTTAAAATCATCTATAAAAACGGAAAGCAAAATACAAATGCAGATGCGCTTTCTCGTATAAAACTGAACGCTTTAGGTGACCTCGATGACGTATCAATGGAAGTACATTTAGACAAGACTGAACGACATAACATTCATAAAGAAACAGACGATCAGATAGAAACTTTACGGGCACGAAGTGACAGTGAAGAGACTCTATCAGTATCGGACAGCTCGGAAACAATCCTGATTAGTGACCTATCTGAAACTTACCCTCGCGTACCATCACTTTCTAATAAATCGGAAACAGTACATTCAGCCATAGAACTAGAAAACAACGGAATTCCCATCCTCAATGAGGCTATTGATACCAAGCCCAATCAAATTATCATCTTTACGTGGCTTAGGAATAACCTGCAGGTGCGAGATACGTCTAGAGAAAAGCAGAAGATTCTTGAAGTGTTCATGCCTGTGAACAAAGAAGAGTTAGTAAAGCAGTTCTTAAAAGAACACATAAAGCCGAAGGCTAAGTACTTCATATACTTTGAAAATAAGCAGCATAGGAAGGAGTTTAACCGCGTCATCATAAGTTTGTTTAAGGAAGGTATGGTAGAGTTATATGAATGTACTGAGAGAGTTATAAATGTAGAAGATG
The DNA here is from genome assembly GCA_912999815.1 of Campaea margaritaria. Taxonomy (NCBI): domain Eukaryota; kingdom Metazoa; phylum Arthropoda; class Insecta; order Lepidoptera; family Geometridae; genus Campaea; species Campaea margaritaria. Next base: position 5,439,061 of record OU538792.1, read on the forward strand.
AAAATGAGCAGAGAGCGATTATAGTAAGGTGTCATGAAGGGAAAACATGCCATAGAGGTATAAAGGAAACTATGCTAAGAATAAAAAGGAACTATTTCTGGAACAACATGTCAGTACTAGTATCATCAGTCATAAATGGATGTGAGGCTTGTAGAAAGATAAAGTATGATAGGAGACCGTTAAAACCAACTATGCAGTTGACTCAGACACAGGATGCTCCGTTTCAGGAAATCTTTATAGATTTATTTACAATAGAATGTCATATTTATTTAACAATTGTAGACGCATTCAGTAAATTGGCTCAAGCCATAGAAATTAACAATAAATCAACAGCAGAAGTAGTTCGTGCATTAATAAAATACTTTTCCATGTACGGCGTACCGAATAAAATTAGCAGCGACCCTGGTTCAGAGTTCAATAATGAGCTTATGAAAGAATTAACTTCAATGTACAAAATTGAATTACACATATGTACATCACACAACCCTAATTCAACAGGCATTGTCGAGCGCTTTCATTCGACGTTAATAGAAATTTATCGTTTGGCCAAATATGATCAGAAATGTACAGACGCGTCTTCAGTAATGACCTATGCTATTATGGCTTATAACAACACCATACATTCAACAACGGGTTTATCTCCATTCGAAGTTGTCTTTGGTCATACGGACTCAAATACTGCGTTCGAAGGTGACTTCGAGAAATGTTACATGCAACAATTGCTGAGGGACCATGCTAAGCGTACCAAGCACCTTTATCAGTACATATCTGAGAAGATGCTTGAGAAAAAGCAGAAAGTTAAGGAAAAGCGATTAGGAGAGAATGTAGAGTTAAGCGAAGGAGATATAGTATTCGTTAAAGATATTAATACAAGAAAAAGTAAGGATAAAGCTAGGTACCGAAAAGCAACGGTTAAAGGAAAAGCTGATAGAAATATAGTTCCAGTAGAAATAAGTAAAAGACAAACAAAGGTAGCAATAAAAAATATTAAACGTCCACAGGTGGTGCCTGCTCGTAATGGCTCTACTACCCCGCAGCCTGGGCCTTCATCTACAAAAACTTGAAGGAAACCCAGGAATATTACCTGTTAAGGAAGGACAAGCTTATAAACAGGAAGACAAGTGGATTATAGTAAAGAGATTAGATTTAAATGGCTTGGGAAATGATTTGACTATGAATACGCAGAAATTTAAGGATTTTATAAAAATAGTAGATTCACACAAACCATTTATTCACGAATTTTTAGGTATACGCACTCAGGTAGAATATTTAAATAATGTAACAATTTCTAAATTTTGGCAATTGGTTCCTACGCGTAGAGTCAAAAGAGGCTTGATTAATCCTCTCGGATCATTGATAAAAGGGATTTCAGGAAACTTAGATTATGAGGATGCAATTCGTTATGATAAAAAAATCTCACAGATTGGCTCTAGGCAAAACGATTTGGATAAGAAGATGACTTTGGTAACTAAAATGTTGGATAACTTTGTTAATAGTACAGAAACCTCAAATGACAATATTTTAATATTAGATAAAAGATTGAAAAGAATTGAAGAAATTATAAAGTCCGGAAATAATAAAGAAAATAACTGCTTATATCTCACACATGTTTTAAATATGTTCGACACGTTTATGAGTACATTTAGGACTACTTATATAACGCTTAATGAGATAGAAACAGCATTGGCATTTACTAAGGTCTCTGTACTACATGAATCAATTATAAACCCGAATGAGCTATTATATATTCTTAAATCCATAGAGCAGATCCATAATTTAATATATGAAATAAGTGAAGGCAATTTATTAAAATTCGAGAGAATCATTAAAGTAAAAGCTTATGTAAAGGAAAGCCAGATAACATTTATTTTAGAAATACCGTTGACTGACAAAAATATATACAATTATTTTAAAATTTATTCTATACCAAATTTTCAAGGTTCGATTAACAAAACTATTTTAATATTTCCCGACTTCCCTTACCTTTTGGCGAAAAGTTCTAAATACCTGCCTGTCACAAAGCCATGCGAGAAAATCGATGCTGATAAGTTCCTATGTACCGATGATAACGTAATACAGTTCAAAACACCGACCTCTGCAGAACAGCTTCTGGAGTTTCAGACAGATCTGACTACTTGCGTACCGTATGTCGTCGAAGTGGAAGACATCAAGGTCCAGCGGATCAGTATTTGCACGAAAACCGACTATAATAGCAGAAAAATGTGAGGAGGACAATATGAAGGAGTCCCTATGTGGTACTTATATTGTCTCAACTACTGAAAATTGTGTAGTTTACCTGAATGAATTGAAATTATCATATCAACGCACGTTTGCTGAAAATCTCCAATACAAAGTTACGCCAATTATAGCCCTACCTGAATTGAAAACTACTAATTCGCCTCCTTCAACTTCAATCAATATCAAGAACATCAATTTGGAAGAAATGAGACATTTTTTGCGTATTCTAAAATTAAAAGAAAGTGAAGTGTATAGTGAAGGGCATTATGGTGAAAGTGAAATAGTGAATTTCAGTGGAATTGACACAAAAAGCATTAGTTATATGTGTTTGTAGCCATAGGTTTCATTAGTTTTATCATTTATCGTTTTAAAAATATGTTTATGCGAAATCATCGGAACCCGATCCAGATCTCAACGGAACCCGATAATTTCGCACTTGATGAGGGAGGAGTTATGCGCGCACCTGGGCGCTTGATAACAGTCAGCCCTAACTAGAATGCTATCGTAGCGTCTGGGCCGTCTCCGGCCCTCCGGTGAGCGCGTGGGATGTCGTGCGATGTTTTTTTAGTACTAAGATTATTATTAAGCAGTCGTTTCGAGCATATAACTTTGTTCGGACTTCTCATTTGTAATTAGTTATAATAGAATATAACTTTTCTGATTAAATACTTTTTAAAGTTTAAAAGTGTTTTCAAAAAGCTCCCAATAAACTTGACTACCTTCACGCCACCGCACTACACTACCAATGCATAGCTCACTGTGTAAAACAATACGTTGCCGTACATTTGTCGCTAGTATGAAAGGGTCCTAAAAGGGACGGTCGTTGATCTCTCGGCCCAGTGAGACGCTAACGCGGCGAACATACTACGCAGCGCTCACTGATAGGACAGCACGGAATGGCACAGCAAAGGATTTTGTTAAGCTATAGATAAATTAATCTAAACCTTATTTGAATACCCCTATCACTCGTATTTCATTGGCTTTGTCACAACGAGACTTGGGCATACCACGGAACGGATCTACGTGCTTCGGCACGCCGATATATTCTGTATCATACTCCAGAACGGAGAAGGATACTTTGTTGGGGGTGGATGGGATTTTAAGCCACTAACACTTTCATGGATTAGTTTGGCATACCAAGACATCCTTCGGCATGCCGCGGGATACCAACTATTAGCAAATTGCTTCGCCAAGCCATCGTGTCCATTAAGTAAACGGCGCGGCGTTGGCCTTTATTTGCATTTCCATGAGAACGCCAATATACTGAAAGCACTGTAAATGTGTTGGTGAACTGTTAATAAGCTCATTGACGACACAATGTTCATGGAATTGTACCCGTATATGTAGTTGTAGGTGCAATGACTTTGATACGAGTAGAGTATGTAGGTGCAAGGTTTAAATATATTGTTTTCAGCCGTGGACAAGCAAAAATGTATTAAATTTACCAGTTATATCTAAAGAGAAAAGAAGAAGGGAGTGGGCTTAGACGAAAAATATTGACCCATTACATGCCTTTATTATCCAGACACAGGATAAGGCAGATTGTTGTTCAGTTTCGTAAGAGATTTAAATAATTAGCACCCGCGAAGAGGTCATTTAATGTCGCCAAGTTTGATAATCTAAGGTCTCCAATCCTTTACTATCCTAATGCTAACTTCCCAACTTAATATCATATATGCGAGTGTGAGTTTGTTACGCTTTCACGCCTAAACGACAAAACCGATTTAAAGAATTCTTTCACCAATGGAAAGCTGCATTATCAGCGTACAACATAGGGTATATTTTATCTCCGTATTCTCACGGGAACGGGAACTACGCAGGTGAAACTGCGGGGCGCAGCTAGTAAAATATATTTCGTGGTTTATATCGCAAATAGTCTATAATTATGCGAAAGTTTGTGGGTGAGTGTGTTCCTACTTCACACAGATTTTGATAAAATTTTGTGTACAGATACTGGAAGAGGACATCGAATACTTTTTATCCCGTAAAATTTAACGGTGGATATTAGTTAACGTCGGTGAAACCGTGAGGCGCTGCTAGTGAAGCTATAACCTCTTTAACATGTACATGTCATGTAACATGACACTACACGACAGACTCGTACGAGCAGTTTTAAAAATAACAATTATCTCATTCATATCCCAATCATGCGAAACTGAATGAAAACAATATAATAAGTAATATGAATTACCCAATAGTTTATCTCTTACGTGCACAAACTATACGAACGTCCAATCAAAATACAAGCAAAGCTTTTATACGAATTATACAAATATGATTACTATATGTATAAATTATTGAAATAACATGTCTGCCTTGAAAAAAAACATATAGTTAAATGGTTTTATTGAAACGTATGGAACTTGTTTTATATTTTAATATAAATTACTATTAATATTATAGTTCAATGTTTTATTAATAGCCCATTCAGAATTTGTATGAAAAACTGCTTAGGTACCTGCATGAAACATAAAGAGACCTTTGATGGCGTTCCACACAGCATTGTTGAATGATTTCTGTTTTATAATTTGTAGGTAGATTTCTTTTAGTTTATTTAATAATCTAATGTTACGTATTATTAGTGCATTATATATAGTAATGTATTCTCAAATACCCACATTTATTAATTGTCAGCTATCAAGTTGTTACCTACGAGGTTTATCTAGCGAGACGCGAGTAGACAGTCATATTCCACGAAATATGTCATAAGAAGTTATTTTTACACTCCCCTTTTTACGAATCTAAATAACGTACATTTCTTATTATTAATGAGATAAGCAATTATTATGCTTTCCAGTTTACTATCGTGTATTACGTAAACAATAGTTGTGAACCGAATACGTATCCGGGAATTCCGTTTTGATTATAAGGGAACTCCAATTTTATAAATCTGATACCACAATGCACTAACCTACGAGTATCTATCGATCTATGTAGTACTAAATGATTTTTTGATATAACTTTAATCATTTATTTTCTACTAACCTCCATCCGCGACTTTATTCAATTTGGTATTTATGTACCTATTTATATTGATACTAGCGACCAAAAAGAGGGTTTAATATTTACCAAAAAGTTTAAATATCTTTTTGCTACTGGCTAAATAAAAGAAAAATCTTAGAAGTCGATCGGAGCATCAACTACTGGGTCCAAATAAATTATATAAGAAGGTTTTCTACCGGGTCCAATTGTGAATCTAAACCATCCAAGGATTCCCTCAAACACACACACACACACACACATACATACACACATTTTTTAGGAAAATCAGTCCAGCTGTTCAGGAGTTCAGTTACATACATATGAATAGAAGAAATATATATCACCAAATCCTGGTGGCCTATATCAGTACGTCGTCTACAAACAGTTTTATATCATACCAAGGCTTCTACTTGTTGAGTTTAAATGTGATGTGTACAATAATTGCACAAGGCCGATTCTAGGCTACCAGACAGCCAAAACCGCATTGCAATCGATTCAGTAGTTTTTACTGAAACAAAGTTACATACAGAAATTATTTTTAGAAAGTTTTACTTGTTGTTCAGTAGCCCATTTTAAATCTTTTACGCAAATTTTTATTTATATCTTTAATTGAAAGACTATTTTGATTTACTGTTTTATTCGAAGTAAAGATTATCACAAGTATAGATGTCGCCTAGAGGTCGGGCTGCGTCGTGCGCCCAAGGCTCAAATCGCGAGTCGTTGACCCACACCTTGCTCGCGCCAACTTACTTACGCAATCCCTAATCTTATCATCTGCAGCGGACCCACGACCTCTCCCCTCCCCCTAATTTGAGTGCTTACATTGAACGTCAATAAGCGAAGGCTTGAGGTCAACCCTGAAGGCGCTCATTTCAAATTCGTTACAGGTAGGTAACGCTGACATAAGCTTTCAAATAGATTCACTGTAGTTAAGGTAGACTGGGTTTATTTTTTTATTCACTTAGCACAACAATTTTGATTGGAATTGGGTACTGAATGCTTATCTGATAAGAATACGTACATTCTAGATTGTTCAAAAGGAAAAAAAACTAGCAAGACAAAGCAAGCGTATCGAATGGAGAATTAAGTGATGGTAAAATATAATATTATTATTGTAATGTACTTACATATATTGGTCAAATAAAGAAAAAAAATAGTTAAATTAAAATTAAAATTTTAGTGGCTACGAGTGTGCTACGCGGTGCGCTACGCGGCGGCGGAAAAGCGACGGAGAGAGGCGCTCGCGCCGCGCCGCGGCGGGCCGGTGGGACGAGCCTGCGCCAATACGCGCGGGCGCCACCCCGCCTGCGCGTATTTATTCGCAAGGCCACGCCAGCGCCTCGCCAGTGCGCACACGTCGCTCGCACGCGATATACAATCACACCGTTCTCCGGCATCGCACTGTTGCGATTTACGTTGCGCGCACTAATGTTACGTTCGTTTCGTACTGAACACGTTTAATTTTCATTGACAATAAATAAACAAAATAAACAAACATGTTAACGATACTGACCGATTCGAAATTGTTGTGGGGACTATGGCAAGTGTTGAACTACTGTGTTACGCGGACGTCGACGCCGCTGCTGGTGTTGTGCGGCGCCGCGGTGCTGACGCTGAGGCTGGTGATGCTGATGCGCGAAATGCGCCGTCTGCCACCGGGCCCGTGGGGGCCTCCCGTCGTGGGGTATCTGCCCTTCCTGGGTGTACGCCACAAGACCTTCCTGCAGTTGGCGCGTCACTACGGCGCGCTGTTCTCGGCTCGGCTCGGCAACCAGCTCACCGTCGTCCTCAGCGACTACAAGCTCATTCGCGAAGCCTTCCGCCGCGAGGAGTTCACCGGCCGCCCCAGCACGCCGCTCATGCACACTCTTGACGGACTTGGTGAGTACCGACGCCAGCTCTGTTTTTGCTAACTTTGAAATATTAAAATATTTTAAAATTTTTTTTATATTAATTGAAAATTCATCTCAAATTTTATAGATATTCTTAGATTGAAATAAAATATACTTTTCTGTAATAATGTTCCATTTTACACTTAGAAACAAGTTTTCATAAATCTCGCTATTCAATTGATAGGTAAATAAAGTTAGTAAATAACGGCGGTACGAAAGCACATGCGTATGGGCGGAGGCGCACGGGTAGCGGCCCTCCCGCAGGTGCGCTCGCGCCGCCCACTCAGCCCTGGCTAACGCCTCTCTCGTCACACAGGCATCATCAATAGCGAGGGGCGTCTCTGGAAGAGCCAGCGCCGCTTCCTGCACGACAAGCTCCGCGAGTTCGGCATGACCTACATGGGAAACGGGAAGAAAGTCATGGAAGGAAGAATTAAGGTGTGTTAATTTACCAAAATTACCTATTATTTATGAAAATCTGTGTTAAATAGAATTATTTCTATAATTAAAGTCTCAATTACTTTTTACTAAAAGTTTATAAAACTAAACATGTTTTTTGTATATAAAAAAATATATATTTGTAACTAACAGTAGATTTCTTTATTAGAACGAAGTGCACGAGCTGATCGCTAACCTGCAACGTACGGAAGGGTCGGCCGTGGATGCCAACCCTCTATTGGCGTTGGGCGTGTCTAACGTGATCTGCGGTATCACCATGTCCGTTCGCTTCGGACATGGAGACGCCAGATTCGAGCGCCTAAACAACCTCATTGAAGAAGGCATGCGGCTCTTTGGAGAAGTGCACTATGGAGAATACATTCCGCTGTACAATGTAAGTATCACAACTAAATGGTTGAATAAAATAAAACTGTTTCGCAATCAAGTTTGGAAAAAAAATTATAAAACATTTAGAATTTTCTTCAATTTAACACGATAGTAATTATATTTGTTTGTTGCGCAGTATCTTCCCGGAAAAGCCCAAGCTCAGGAAAAAGTTGCCAAGAATCGCGAAGAAATGTTCGCGTTCTACCAAACTCTGATTGACGAGCACCGCGAAACCCTGGATCTGGACAATGCAAGGGATCTCATTGATGTCTACTTGATCGAGATCGAGAAAGCAAAGTCTGAAGGCAGGGCGGGGGAACTTTTCGAAGGCAGAGATCATGGTAAGTGTACTATGTTGTGTATATTGGATAATATTTCATGATTTATTTTTTCATAAAACTTATAGTAGTTGTCAATATTTCGACTAAAGTTGTTTGTTCTCTTCCAGAACTCCAGCTAAAACAAATCCTCGGTGACCTGTTTTCCGCTGGCATGGAAACCATCAAATCCTCCCTACTGTGGATGATTGTATTCATGCTGAGGAATCCCGATGTGAAGAGACGTGTACAAGAAGAAATAGATGCCGTCATCGGCAGAGACCGCCTGCCCACCGTCGAGGACATGCCCGACCTTCCCTACACCGAAACTACGATCTTGGAAACTCTACGTATGTCAAGCATCGTGCCACTGGCCACCACACACTCTCCTACAAGGTAAGTTATAGCGAAGTGTTATAATTGTTTTGTAGTACATTCTATAATAATATCTTTAGTTTTAATTTCATCACGTTCTGCCTTGCTTTCATTGCTAACAGTGACTTTTTATCCAATAGGGACGTCCAGCTGAACGGGTACAAGATCCCGGCAGGGTCGCAAGTGGTGCCGCTGATCAACTGCGTCCACATGGACCCGAATCTGTGGGACGAGCCGAACAAGTTCAACCCGAGCCGTTTTATCGACGACACCGGAAAAATCCGGCGGCCTGAGTACTTCATGCCATTTGGCGTGGGGCGGCGCATGTGTTTAGGAGACGTGCTGGCACGCATGGAGATGTTCATGTTCTTCGCGGGCATGATGCACCAGTTCGACGTGCAGCCGGCAGAGGGCGACGCGCTGCCTTCGCTCGAGGGCATCGTGGGGGCCACGATCGCGCCCAAGGCGTTCCGCGTGCAGTTCGTGCCTCGCGCGCGCCCCGCTCCGCCGCCGCCCGCGCCCGATCACCCGCTCCTGCGTCACGTCGGCGCGCATTGAGTCCTATAATACATCACTGCAGCGTCGCGACGCATCGACGACGTCGCACCACCAGGCGATATCATAGATTTTTCGATGGTTATTTGAATAGATCGTCGCAGATCTTCACGATGCGACGACGCACCGTAGTGAGTGTACGGGCCTTAGCGTGCCACCGACGACCCCACACACCCACCAGTATTCAATGATCACTCGTTTTAGAGCGGATCGACGACCGTTTATTTAAGTCATTAAAGTTTAAGTGACGACATCGCATCGGCGATGGTCGAGGCTGTGCATAAAGTGTTCAATTTAATAGTAACAGAACGTTTAGATGTATTTAAAATTCCCATCGTTGAGCTTATGATTTGTGTGCGTTTGCAGTATTAGAATGCATGTTAGGTTTAAGTTCTCTTAGATTGAGGAATCACACCGTTCGAATAAATTATTAGGTTTAGGGTTTACCTTGTAAGCTATAGTACCAAAATATATAATTTAGCCGATTATTTATTAGTAGGTGTATCAGATGCGAGAGTGCTATAGATTGAGTGTGATCTCATGTGTATTGCGTTACACGTAGATGTAATCGATAAGGGTTTCAAGTGTTCATTTAATGTACGTAGTTTATTTAATTGTACCTATCGGAAGCGTCGACATTCCATGGTAGAGTAAACCAGCAGCTAGTCTAGAGCGACGTATCGCTACATAGATATTACACACTAATGTTAATTTTGGTATAGTTCTCTAAAACAATGTCATTGTTTGCAACCAAGTTGCGCTAAACTGAAGTTTTGGCACGCAGCTACATTTGTCTTACACCATAGACATAAGTTAAATAAACTTTTTGTATAATGTAATGTCACACCGTTTTTAAATTTGATCTATTTACTTAGAAAGTAATGGTGAATGAAATTATACGACATGTACTTTATGTTTTCGTTTTATTTAATACTAGCTGCGCCTTGCGGCTTAACCCACTTGGACATCATAACCCTATCCAGAAGCCTATGCTTTATTCCAGGAACGACCAAAGTTAATCGTAACCAGTTCAGCCGTTACGGAGCAGTGGTAATAAACACACACTTTGGCATTACAATATTAGTTAAGTTGCGCAGTCAATGATCAAACATTTTGCAGTACTCAATCTCGTATAGCTAAAATATCTTAACATTACTTCGAATATAAAGCAATAGGTACACTGGCTATTTTATCTACTCAGTCTTACTTATAACACACGTTATTTCCACAAAAACTGCATTTTTCAACCAAAAAAGTACCTTCTATTATATCAATCCAGGACACACACAATCTATCCAAATCTATCTCTAGATCTATCGAAATCTATCTAAATTAAGCGTGGTTGAGGAACAAATTCCAACTTTCACATTTCTTGTTACTAACAAGATATTTCCCACTGCATCGAGAATTTCCATAATGCTTAGTTCTTTAAAACAATAACATTATGAAAATATCTGTTTTTATAATTAAGGCATATTAGTTTATTATGATAATTAAATTGAGGAAAAGTTTAAGTTTGACGCCCCCTGCAAAGCAATACAAGTATTTAATATAATATGTACGAAACAGCGGTTAGTGCATAGAAATGAACCAACACGAGTGCATTTTAAGTGCATGCTAAGTATAAGTATACATTGGCGTAGGTATAGTTGCTTTAGGTGAATGACCTGCTGTAAATTTAACAGTATCCGTACCTACGTTGGTTCCCGATATGCAATTATCGTGAGTCATGAGTTGTTATGGGGAAATTCCTAGAGCACTCGACTTTCCGGTCGATTGGCCTACCTAAACTGCGAGTATAATGTACTTTTATTCGTCATCATTTATTTTCACGCGAGTTCAACAAGAAGTGAAAGCTTGTTTTCATGAAAGTTATGTCTGGAGCCGGGCAATTGAAAATACAATTTATTTTATGTCGAGCTACTTTACTCGTATTTCATTCAGTAAAAACATTTACGCCTAAGATTTTCTTATCTTCTTACTTAAGTAATATTTTAAGTAGAAAGTTGATTACGGCACTATTTTTATCAGTTAAGTACGTACTTTTCCTATGTACAATTTGTGGCAAAAGGAAAATAATGAATGGAGTTAACGGACGACATTATGCGGGTTTATGAATGTAGCCTTCCTAGATAGCTACCTAGTGTAGCACGCATGTTGTACAAGATTAAATGTGCACCATCATCTCGATGCCTCGTGCATTATCGGTTCATGAATAAAATATAAGGTAAAGTAGGTATTTACCACGTACCTATTATGTTTAATGCATTGGTCGAGGCAAGGCTTCAGAGCCTTGAGCATCGACGGCCGACGCATAGATGCCAGCCTATCGGTGTTTCATCAGATGCATTTTGGCTAGTGCGCATTGTTATTACCCAGTTTAACCGCCAACCCCATTCCTATCATCAAACAAACAGACGTACGGCGATACGCCACCACTATATGATGAATATTCCAGGAAGCGATTTGCTTCTTAATTTATAATGCGTACCACAAAGGAGGGGAACTCCTTGTCAGAGTCTGTGTTTCCCCATAGTTATAACCTGGGCGTTATCAAGTCACGACTGAATAGATTACTGCTAGCTATAACTAATAACCGCTTAAACATCAGATATATTGTTCAGTTTTCAGTATTCAGGTAAGTATGTACTTAAAATGAAACTAAATTAATAATTATAAACAAAATGTTTATTAACTACGCCGAAGTTTATTACTTACGACTTAAGACAAAAAAGGAGAATAAAATGAAATTTCACAGTGGATCACAATAGAACTTCACTGCTGGTGGAGTCAGGGTGAGGCCGACGGTCCCTTGCATGTCTTCAGAGGACGGTGGCTCGCAAGCTAAGCGGATGCGCTTACACCGAAACAGCCGAGCCACCAGCCCGCAGGACAGCATACGCGAAAGCTCGTCTCCTGGACACATGCGTTTACCTGTGGAAAGAAAATATAAATAATATAAAAAATAAAAAATATAACTCTTTACAGAACTTAAAAACAATAATTACATAAAATTACCTAAATGTAAAACTAAACCTTAAAAATCTAATAAAAGTGGGTGTTTTTGAGACATGGAGTCAAGAAAAAAAAAAGTAAAACTAAAAAAGGAAAAAAGTAGTAAAACTCGTTATAGAATCGTGCTTCAGCTCTCATCAACCCATGAATGGATTTAATAGATAAGGTGACACATAATAACAAACAACCCACCCATTAATAGTCATTCCACTAGTGTGTAAGAAAAAGAAACTCACCAGTCTGAAAAGGGATGAACTCTTGAGGTTTCAGCAAACTGCCATCTGGTGCTAGGAATCTACCTGGTCTGAATTCATCAGGGTTCTCCCATACTTTCGGATCCATGTGCAATGCCCATTGGAGAGGAATCACCATGGCTCCTCTTGGTATTCTATAATCTCCCAAATATGTCTCCTGTAAAAACAATGTTATTTCCTTATCTATAATTTCTTGGTAACAAAGTTCGTAAGTTGTCATTTAATTAACTAGCTACAAATTACTATAAATAATTTAGTCTCAGTATTCAGGTATAATAATACGTAAGCCCCTTAAATCGGTAAACACTAAGTTAGGTACTATTTATCGAAGAATGCGATGTATTATTAAACCGAAATTGACATTAAAACGTAGTATATAATGTATCTTTTCATCCCATGTATTCGAAAAGAGGCATTTTGCTCCTCGATAAGTGCGAGCAAAGTGGGTCTATTCCGCGCACTTAATAACAGTGACGAAATGAGTTTTGAATTTGGAACACTGTTTAATTAAAAAGTTTGAACGCAATTCGCTTCAATAAAGTCATGGCTGGCAATAAAAAAAAACAGCGCGTGCCGACGCGGCATTGGCTATCCAAATTTAAAAAGAATTGGTTGTCTGTAAAGTTGGTTTACGGACGATATTTTAACGTGACAACGTCGTACATAACATTGATGAAGTTATTGCATACTTTTATGAATAAAGATGAATCATTTTTTAATAATAAAAGAATAAATATTTGTAATTATACTAGTAATCAGATTTTTAAAATGCAAGAATAATTAATCTGCCAAGAAGAGAAGAGAGATAGATGCGGCGCAAGCGTACAATGAGCGTAACGGGACAATGAGCGTTACGGCACAAAGTGTCAACTTTTTCGTGCATGCAGCCGGCGTTCATCGATTTATTAGTCGACAAAAGATTTTTTTCTCGTATGATGAACTTTTCTCATAGCTTGGGATGAAAAGTATCGTGTACCACACGGTAACAAAATTATTTAAGCTCGAGCGAAGTACTTTGACTCCCTCGCTACGCTTAGGATTCTACTCTAGAATCCCTCGCTACGCTCGGGATTCTACTATAGAATCCTTCGCTTCGCTCTGGATTCAAAAATCGCTCTCGCCGTAAATACATTATTTTGTTCCCTTGTGGTACAATCTACTATTTAAAAGCCGTCGTTAAAGTTATTAATTTGATTACCTCTACGCAGCCATGGGGTATCCCAATAGGAACTATAGACCGAATTCGTTGAGTTTCGCAGATAGCCGCCATAAGATGAGGCAGTCTTGAGCTGTCTACTACGTCTTCTTCAGGATATACAGAAAGGATCTCTTTGCGTACAGTTTCCTGAAATATGTTCATATGAAAAATAACGTATTATCACAAGATTAGCAGCAAAAGTGAGAATTTTAATCATCGCTCATACTTAAACATTATTTAATAATATTTTTTGCAATGTTATAATTTATAAATGCTTAACCTGTTCTTCGGGATACATCGCCATGTACAACAAAAACCAAGATAGTGTCACGGAAGTAGTGTCCAGGCCCGCTCCAAACATATCACATAAGACATGCATTAGCTGCTCGTCGGTCATAAACCGCGCTTCTTCTTCGCCACTCTCGAATCTTCTTTTCTGTTCTATTATGAAGTTGTCCAATATACAGTCACCTTCGGTGGGTATTAAAGTTTGTGGATCAAAGAAGTGCGCCTTGTTCTCCGCGTGTTTGCTATACGTGATGCACTTGATGTGGCCCTCGGGGTGGTCATTAATGAGATTTTCGTGGCCAGGGTATGCAGCCCCTTCGGGTATGGTGAGGCCCATCATGGCACGGCGCCTTGCTACGATGCTGGCGTAGAGTCTGTGCGTTTGCGCCTGACCACGGGTTAATACTTCTATAGTCTTGCGGGTTGATGCTGAAATAAACCTGAAATATAAAGAATTTCGGTGTGGAATAATTTTCATATGCCTAAAATTGAACTGGATCTATGACGGATGCCGGGAAAAACTCAACTACAGATTATCTGCTTGACATAACAGTGCGACGGATATTACAGTGAACAAACAATAATTTTCAAGATGTGTTTCCTCAATGGAAGCTTAAGCAAATTTTTGACGTTTAGTTGCTTTCTAACTCACCTTACAAAAGTAATTTAAAGTAATCTTACCTTACAAAAGGTAGAAAGTTAATGGCACCGGAAACACCCATCTCGTGACAGCCTTCCTCCTGGATTTGTCTGAACCAGGTCCACGTTTTATCTTCAGGTGGGTATTTAAAACCAAATATTATCTCGTTCACAACATTTCCCAGGGAGTTAGTAAGCATGTGAGGTAAATCAACTGGAAGTCCGGATTGTTTTTCCACGTTCTAAAAACAAAGATGAATAATTCTTTATCACGCTTACCTAATAGTTACCTACAATAGTTGTATTATATTTTGCACCTATCAGATTATTATGTTTCACATGCCGTAACACAAATCTACTCTATGTTATATTTTCACATTATATAATTTCGGAAATCAAAATTTAAGTTAAGACATTGCGTGACAACTGAT
This sequence comes from Campaea margaritaria, assembly GCA_912999815.1. NCBI lineage: Eukaryota > Metazoa > Arthropoda > Insecta > Lepidoptera > Geometridae > Campaea > Campaea margaritaria. The sequence goes on from OU538792.1 coordinate 5,454,070, forward strand.
GCAGAAAAACTAACGCAGTTTAATTATGTAACATGTACATACATCAAGCAGTTCAAAAACACCGGAAGCGATGCGCTTTTCTAATTTTTCGCGGGAAACACTGTGCTTGCTCATTCCAAAACTTTTTAACCACATCGTTATCAGCTTCCTCTGATCTTTCCAGAGCGGGCCTTCCGCACAAATAATACCTTGAAAAAATGCATAGCATCAGTTATTAACATTCACACATAAAAAATGAGTAGGTGTACCAACATCTGGATGTAGGTACAGTATGTATTCAGACTTACCATTTCCGTGCATAAGACCATGAGTTAAGTAGAGAGGGGCTCGTCCCGAGAAGCTGTCTTTGGCGAAGGCTTCTCTAATCAATTTATGGTCTGATAGAACAACGGCGTAAATGTTTCCCATACCAATTCCGTAAATTGAACCGTATTTCTTAGACAAATTGGTCAAAGTTAAGTGCGGTTGGAGGCGATCGATGAAGGGCAAGTAGCCAACAATAGGCAGTCCCCAAGGTCCCGGCGGTAGGTTTTTCCATTCTTTTATTTTCTTACAAATCCAAAAGCCAGCCACGAATGTTACTAGCCAGATGAAGAATAGGTCCATTGTTAAACTAAAAAACAAAAACAAAGAACCTGAGCGCCTCATTCCAAATCGCTTCTAAGCTTTGGAAAAATTCCTGCACCAAAGGGTCAACCAACTCAAATACCATGTCTACCTGGCAAACTGGGAACGCATACGTCAAATATGAGCATTTTCAAAAGCTGACCAGCCGCAGGTAGACGAACTGACACAAAAGGTAATCTATCTTCTTCCTTACCCTGATTGTTATCACATTGGAGATTAAATTGTAAATTAATTTAAGCTAATTGAATAAGCTTTTAAGTTATTTTAATTAGGTCTTAATTAGCATCGTACTTGAGTTACAACAATAAAATAATGTTGTCATTACGTAAATGTGCTGGGCTCGTAAAAATATTTGGGGCTTATCTTTTACTTCATCAAGATGGTGGATGCTCGATAATAACGTTGTGTGTGATTCAAAGCCACATCGAAATTTTCATAATAATTTCACCTGACGTTAGTAATTGTAGAAAAACGTAATTTGATTTTTTTTAGGCATTCCACTATAATTACACTAATATTATTATCTAAAATTTGTATAATAAATTGTTTTTTTTGAAGAGTTTTCACGCCACAACAGCTGTACGAATTTTGATGAAATATGACACGTAAGTCACACTATAAGTCCTGGAATAAAACATGAACACTTTTATCTCTTAAAAATCAACGGTTCTTGTGAGATACAAATCTACGCGGGTGGAACAATATTAAATTAATGTTAATTGATCCTAACACGAGTCTACGCAGTACAACAGAACCTAACCCATAATAAAATGACTTTTTTTTTTAATTATTTATCTGTGAAACCTGTATAAATCATTACATAGCAGTCCCATTTTGTATGCAACAAATATTAACAAAGACCGTAAATAATATGACACTGAATAAAATACTCGTATGAGTTATCGTATTACTTGATGACACATCGTAATAGCTACAAAACATGTTATTATCGTAATAGATATTACATGAATCGTTTAGAAACTCGCATTCAAAGCAAGCTTAACGAACAACAACAAAAAACTATACACAAAAAGATTTAACCTTGAAACTAGTGCTGTCCAATCTATAGACTTCATTACTCTACATTGTGACTCACCCACGATATCAATTCTGCCAACCGCAAGGCGAAAAAATACACCGAGCATAACGTGACGCGCTTTTGATAGGTTCACAAATTGAATAAGGGTTAATAAAACTGCTTACAGCTGTTAAAAATCACTAAAAATATCTTACCAAAATATTTACTATAAAAAAAGACTTACCTATTGCGAAATGAGTGCGAAATGTGTGCCGTTTTTGGGTGTGTGTTTTATCTATGACCGGGACTAGCTATCACGTGGCGAGACGTCCGCCGACTGTGGATCGGGTGCCGGTGTCGAAGGTAATCTCAATATAAAATATTGCATTATTTATTCGCTAGGGGTATTTTGGTATTCAAATCTGCACCTATCCCGGTCGTTCTGAGCTGTAAGTTAAAGAGATGCACATCTATTAAATCTCTTGATATTGTGTAGTTGATTTATTCTAATCTATACTTGTTTGTTGTTTCTGTGTTTGTCTTTGTCACGTCGCCCGGGGGCCCCTGACTTGGCTTAACGACTGCTATCAATCGAATGTACCTCGCTCACATGTAACTCCATTTCAAGGCTGTTTCGTTAAATATTGTGTCGCACGCAGAGCTGCATCTGGCAACTCTTGTCTATGTTCTCTTAAAATTTAAGTTCTCGCTCTGAGTTACGTTTTTTTTTATAACTGATTTGTTTTTATACACATACCTCAATATCTCATTATGGTTACGAAAAGGTAATGGGTGTAAATAAAAGTAAGTACCTATGTATTTGATTTCCTTTATATTTTCATGTAAGTATGACAATTGACACCGACGACTAAAAGTTCCTCTACGAAACAGCGATGGAAATATGCACATAACTTACGATAATAAATGTTATTGACGTAAGTCAGTAAAAATTTAAAAATATATTTATTAAAATGTATGTACATACATAATATTAAAGATGAAGTCCCGAAGATATGTCAAACATAAATAGGTCTGTAAAAAAGTCTTGCCACCATATTTATTTTATAATATCCTATCCTACTAATATTATAAACGCGAAAGTTTGTGAGAATGGATGGATGGATGGTTGTTTGTTTCTCTTTCACGCAAAAACTATTGAACGGATTCCAATGAAATTTTTAACACAGGTAGTTTATAACCAGGATTGAGTAATAGGGTACTTTTTATCCCGATAGTATGTTCCCGTGGGACAAAACGGGAACTACGCGGGTGAAATCGCGGGGCGCATGTAGCGTGTAATAATTATTGTACAAACAAAAAACTAACGCTCCTCCGACTGATTTTGACGTTTTAATATTGTTCGCAGTCGGGGTTTCTATTTATTTTTAAATATTTATTTTAATTTAGTCTCGCCACAGCTTTGTTTGGAATTTTTATGCTTAGTTTTATCTCTTCAACTTTTACTTATCGGACAAAGTATATCAAAATATTATGGCAATTTTATCAGTTTTACCAATACCCAGATAAGAAACTAAAGGAATGTATAATCTAAGTACAGCTATATTATGAAAGCCCAAATATGACGTCCACATTACACAACTAGCAAATACGGTACAACACTCGAACCTATATCGGTAGATGGTGTATTCTCACGTTGTATGATCGTTACACATGCTACACATGCTTGCTTATCTTAAAAACCTGACAATATTAACCTCATTTTACGTGTTGTGTTACATTTTAGTACACGTAGACATTATTGTCAAAAATTATGTTCCTTCAAAAGGCTGATCCATCCTACAGGCGCCATTTTATTTAGCCACTCATCTAGATTTTTTGTAGTTTCTATTATATTTAAAAAAGTGTGTGCACATTGCATAGAGAGCGCTGGATGCTGGCTGGTGGTACAGAAGACATATAGTAATAAGTACAAAATGTACAGTCCCTCCTTCCCCTGCGATCCACTTCCTCGCACCTCCACCCGCAATCCGGAGGGTAATCGGGAGGTCATTTTAAAGATCTCATGTGAGATTAGGGGCGGGGGGAGGGGGTCGAGAAAAATCTCACGACATCTCAGCAAGGGGAATAAAATGGTGGCGTCGAAAAATCGCCAAAATTACCTCACGTAATTAATGGATGTCCCCTTACACGCCCAAATGACAATAGACAAATAGGAACCTTCATACTAGCGGGTTTTCAGATGTTTTTGTCGCGTAGTATCGTCAAGTAAGTATTTGGCGGGTGTACAAACAACATTTACATAATGTGAGTTGTCAAATCAGCCTTCGTATGGAGTGTCCGGAGTATGGTGGTGGACTATAGACAAACGAGCGAGGTCGCTCGCACCGGTATTATCACCAAGCTCGCGCCGCAGAGTGAAGGCCGGTCAACGCGCCGTCTTATCGCGCCAATCGTAACCATCTCAACCCCACTAATACACGACACTCGACTACGCACCACTGTACCTTATTCTGTGACTTGACCACAAGGCCGTACTAACTAGCACCTATTCTACACACAACCAGTACTAGCGCGGACACGTGCCGCTCAACCTATTACTTATTACTAGATGCATTGCCTTTATAATGATATTAAGACATGTACTAGTTGCACAGTTTTGCATAATAAAGAAATATTCTTTTCCATTATAGACAGACCCGTGGCTTCATTCAATGTGTTTTTTTACATACAAACAACCACCGCCTACAAATAGTTTTAGAATAGAATAGAATAGGAAACTCTTTATTGTACGCCAGAAACAAAAATAATCACAGTACAGAAAAATTACAATAGTTTTCTGTTTTTACTCGTTGGATTTAGGTATATTTTTCTACACGACAGAGTGACGAGACGAGCAAGTCGTTTACTTGATGGTGAGCGTACGCTTGCCCATAAAAGTTACAGTGCCACCGAGAACTTTGCATTATATAATATCCTGCGCGGCACTGCAATGCGGTCGTCACTCTGAGACATCGGCTCTAAAGTCTCATATGCCCAGTAATTTTAAATCAGTAGTTAGTTAGTTTTAAATCATTAGTAATGTATAATATAATTAGTAATTCATTACACAAGTCAAACTGCAAGCTACCTAACACGGAAAAGCATAGTTATTGTTTACTATTTTTTACTTGATACTAAAACAAACATACAGACAGACAAACACAATTTTCAAACAATGATAGTTATGTTTATTGTTCAGTATAACATATAATGTGGCTCATTATGACTTAAAAATATATCAATAATAACCAGTTTGTTATTTATAATTAGTTATAGATTACGCGATGGTATTTCGAGTGCCTTAACTAGGTACATATATAATATTATACCCTACTTATTAGTTTTATAATATCTATAGGTACTGCCCGATAACCGATAACGTAACTTAAAATATGTTATCGTTAAATAAATATTTATAAGTACGTAGTAATTTATACCTTACACGAATATTTTATCAAAATTTAATCTGAAAGATATTTGTTTGTTTATTCTAGGATTAAATAATTATATTAATCGAGTTCTACGCCTCGAAAAATTTAATAATTGTTAAAATACTCTGGGTGGTCTCCTAAAAATGTTATGTAAACAAGTTATAATTATGTTATGTCTTCTTCGTCGTATTTATTATGGTCCAGTACAACGGTAGTTTTGTAGTAAATATAATTATGTTGTATATAGCTTGGGTTTTTTATTGTTTTTTTTTATTTGACTGAGTGACGAGAGGAGCAAGTCGTTCACCTGATTTTACGTAAGTTCATAACAGTCACAGCACCACTCAGAACTCTGCATTGAATAATCCTGCGCGGCACTGCACTGCGCTCGTCACCCTGAGACATCGGACCTAAAGTCGCATATGCCCAGTAATTTCGCTGGAAAATTCGGTATTGAAAGGAAAAAACAAAACTACCTTCATCATTCGCAGCCATTATCCTCCCACTGCTGAGTTTAGGCCGCTCCTTTACAGTGCCTTAGTGCCTTAACAGAAATAAAAAGCAATAAACCCAAACAAAACTGAAAAGCCTGAAACAATCTTTAGGCACGGACGAAATAATAGTAGTAGATAGGTAGACTCTTGCTTGCTTAAAGAAGAAATTTACTAATCAACAGACATCTGTTTGTAAAGTTCGCATTTTCTTTTTTCATGTCGATATTTCAACCACTGTGCGCTGATATGGACATCATTTATTCATTTTAATTTTCATTCTTCATGGGTAGGTTTAGGTTGAAATAAATCTTACATAATGGTGACAGGATTAGCCAACCATGGAATGCGGGGATGCATTCCAGAACACACCAAACATTATTAGAAAATTACAGTCTGAAGCGCTCTTTCCTTACTTTCCTAATCTCCCGTACGGCCAACTACCCTGAACTTATCATAATTAAAATATTTGAACAAAAACATTGGTCATTGAATCTTCGATAAAATCAGCTTTTTATTAAACGCCTTACGATAAGATACTTTCAATGACCTTTCATGCATCTGAAAAATCACATTTTTATCTAATACAAATATCGTTGGTGTATTCTTGGCGAAGCCCGACTTCAACAGTAACAGATTAGAAAGCTAAGGCAAAGACGAAGTGGAGGACTCCTCTCCACTCCTGTCAACGAGCTGGGGTCCTCCTTAGAGAACCAACGCTGTCGGGGCCGCGGAACACGTTGTAGCCCCGACAAAAGGCGTCCTGGTGGAACACCCTGGGGTTTAGTGGGTATACCGTCAGGCAGCTAGCTGGCAGTCCCATATAACCGGTCCTACTCCGGCTCGGGTGGAATACATATTCCCCAGGTAAAAAAAGGAGGAAGGACAAGTGTGTTACATTTTCTGTCTGTCTGTATTGCAATGCAATTTTCACTGTTTGGTAACATAAAATAAATGGTACCAATAAGTTTCATCAAAATCCAATATGTTGAAAAACTAAGCGGTTGATAAAAATATGACTAAAGCAGTGTGGCAAGCCATCGGGCTTTGGTGGAAAACTGTCTTATAATATCGATATGAAAATTATTTACCCACCACCATGGAAGAGGTTGTGAGAGCTAAGCAAGGGTGAGGAGGATCAGGTCGCGGGAAATAGTATATTATTAATCCTACTTCATAGATATTACACTGGAGTGACACTTAATAATAATAATAATTGGTTTACAGTTCAGTATTAAGCTCTCGAGTAAATATATGCCTCTGTATGTTTCCGCCTGGAAAATCCTAAGTTGTCAATATTATGCCACTGGTATCAGGGGTCACCGCAAAATTTTCCTGAAGATAAGCGCTATCATTGCTGCAGTAGCAAGTAAATTGGATAACCGATAACGTATTCTTTATTCTATCTGCGTCTTGACCGTTATATTTGCTAAACAACCATCTACACACTTTGATTAAAATTAAGGAAAACATTAAGCAGGCACACACTTCCTTTATTCACGAAACAGTATTGTGACTAGATACATAATTTTGTTTAAAACCTCAGTTTTGGGATACACCATTTTTATTTTGCCGTACCTACATATTCCAGATACAAAACAAATTCCACCCTATAAAATATATACCTACTAGCTGCGCCCCGCGGTTTTACCCGCGTATTTCCTGTTCCCGCGGGAATATGGGGATAAAATATAGCCTATCTTACTCGCTGTCAATGTAGCTTTCCATTAGTGAAATAATGTTTTAAATCGGTGCAGTGGTTTAGCCGAAACCTTACATATTTCCATACATACTTTCATCCCCTATATTTATTTTACCCCCTCAAGGGTAAATTTTTACAAACATGGAATGCCAAATTTATTTATATTTAATCAAAAGACTAATAAATTTCAAGCTTCTAGCTTAAAAAATGACGAAACTTCCATACAAACTTTCATCCCCTATTTCAAACCCTTACAATGCTTTTTTCGCATTAAAAGTGCCCTATGTCCTTTCTTAGGCTATAGACTATCTCTGTACCAAATTTCATTTTAATCAGTTCAGTAGTTTAGGCGTGAAAGAGCAACAGACAGACAGAGTTACTTTCGCATTTATAATATAAGTAGGGATGTTATGTAGTACCGTATGTCTTCTTCACCTATGTACTGTAATATTATTCCTGACTCTAAATGCGGCACGAGCAATTTTATTTAGAGTATTTAGATAAGTAGGAAATTTTCCAGTAATTCTGGTACCTGTAAATAGAACCTGGTACCTACTACCTTATTTTTCGAATTATTTGGCTCGGACGAAACATAGGATGCTTTGTCACCGTTCCGTACCAACTAGGTACGTTTCTGGCCATTTTTATCCAACCACCGCACAGTTATCCCGCGACCGCCCGGTGCTACTGACACAATGCAAGGTTAACTTGAGGTGGACGCCCGCACAACTGCCCACCAAAGAATATATTTGTATCAGCCCACTACTGGTAAGAAAAATTTTTAAATTACTCTTACTTATTATCACTTATCTCTTGTCTAATTCATCGAATCAAATATACAAAATAACGCGTCACGATCACATATCTAGATCCAGACCCCTTACTAGAGTTCCCCGTATCTAGAGAATCAGAAGCAACACCCGAAAAAATACTCCCGTTTCCAATTAAAAAAAAATCAATGGTATTCTGGACCTCTTCAATGTTCTGGATCTCTTAAAATTCCCAATTTAATTTTACTGTAGATTAAAATTAAAATACATACTCAGGTGTATAAATATCTTGATTTAGTGTCATAATCAAGCGGTGGTAGCCTGGTGGGAGAACGTCCGCCTTCCAATCAGAAGGTCGTGAGTTCAAATGCCAGTGCAGGCCAGTACCTATGTTTTTCTTGTAAAACATATGTACGTGATTATCACTCGCTTTTTGGTGAAGGAAAACATCGTGAGGAAACCCACATACCTACCCGATATTTATTTCGGAGGTAGTTAGGTGATCCACCAATCCGGATATGGCCGCCGTGGTGGATTATGACCTTACCCTCCTCACGAAAGTGATGGGAGACCCGTGCTCAGCAGTGGGACGATATGGGTTGATGATGATGAATCCTCATCAAGCTCTCCCCACTAGGGAGGAGCAATTTCCAAAAACTGACTCTCATAATATAAACCACAAATCTAAATGCTGGTTGGTTGGATTAATCTCCCAGTAGCAACATAATCTCTAGAATCATAATTAATCAAACATTGGGTGACGGAATGGTATGTAAAAATAAATTTTGTAGCCGATCCGCAGACTAGGTAGAAATACTACGGTCGGGGTTCGATAAAAAGTACAGATAACAAAACTAGTTCCTGGCTGAGGGCTCGTGGAATTGAAATATTCATCTCATTACGAGACCATGCTTCATTAAAGTGAATAGCTTCATTTCTTTACGCGACTAACAACACAGACGCATGGAATCTCTAATGAGGTGCTTCTGTCAATGACGCAGCGAGTACGGCTCAATTGAGACGGTCCTATTATCTGCTGGTTTCATTCGTGCATAGACAGCAGAAGTCGCTGGCCGCGGCGTTAGGTCGTGTACTCCACCTCGGCCACTGCACCGACTGCCTTCTTTTACTCCTTTTGCTTGTAAGTGCACCCACACCGGTACACTTGAGTCTAGAATGCTTGCATCCCATGCATTCATCCTGCTTCTTTTATTTTCAATTCACGCAAAAATAGTGGTAGACCAGTCGCGTCGTGGGTCAACGTATTCGAGGCTTTTTACCCCTAGCATGCAGCTGTTGCACAATCGAGAAATTCCTGGAATATTGTTCATAGGTGATCGGGTTATTTATAGCTTACTCGAGATAACGTATGGCTGGTTAGCTAAAAATAAATATATAAGTGTTACGTGCCGCAAATGTATCAATAATAAATTCTAGGTTTGGCTTATTAGTGCTGAACACAGTCTCACATTTTCATCTGTCAGAATTTCGAGTCATTCAAATCTTGTCATTAGAAAGATTCACCTTTAGGGCAGTGTTTGGAAAAAACACAAATATTACCTTTCGAAAATGTTTATACTTTTGCAGTACTATGCAAAGTCTGAAACGCATTAGACACTTTTGTTTTGAGCTATCGCGAGGGATAGGATTCATTCATATTTCGGTAACACACACACATGATCAATGTCAAAGGCCGCCGTTTTTATCAATAGCAGGACTTTGACTGTACCTGATTAATTGAATATTAACTGTCAAGATTTCTGTGAACAAACACCCTCGTAAACAATGATTAAAGAGCGGATACTTTAAACGTTGTGTCTACATTATGGTTCATTAAACTAAAGCCCGTCTGAGCGAGGGAAGTTCCGCAGGCTACGAAAACAAAGCGGTTTACGTTGAAATAAGCTTTTGTTGGTTTTGTACAGTCTCTATAGAGTACCTACGTCGTCGTGAAGGTGCAGCGGTTAAAAGGTTATTTCAAAATATTTGTATTCGGCAGTAAACAGAGATCGCGCAACATCTTTGCATTTACAGGCGCCCAAAGAGGCGGTTATGTAGTAACAAAGAAGTGTGAGACAGGTAAACGAGGCTGGACGATCGAGTCAGATCACTCGCGCTTCGTACCCAACGGTCCATCGATGTCCTTGCATTCTTCGAAGGAATAGCAGAATGTTACCGGTTCATTGACCCTTGACAATGTGAAGGGATCAGCTCACTCTTGGGCCATGAGGTGTGGCTTTACTTACGTAATGGAACTAATCATGAGGGTCACCAGCGTTTGGCGGTCGGTAGATAGAACTCGCACTTTAAATCTGTATTGTACATATTATTTTATGCATATTATAGTTATTTTGATCACAAATTACATACATTCTGTCCAATTACACCCCTCCCTATAAATTTATGTAATTTCAAGCTTCATATTGGTAGTTCTGTAAATAATCGGAGACGATTTTGCTTTGTAACATCCGTGTAAGCTTAGCTTTAGTTAGCTTTCTCTTACTTATTCGAGCTGCACATTATCGAATATATTTAGAAATTTGGTTAGGTACTTAGGTGTCGGTAGAGTATATTTGCGTCTAGGTATTACGTGCCTAGATATTATAACAAAGACTTAGTACAAGGAATAATATCAAAAATTAATCTGATAGCTCAGCCAATGCCATTCATATCCAACACTTTTTGTAATTATTATTTTCATGACCATGACAAAGTCTAGGGTTGGTTTGAGAGAAATAGTATCGCGAACTACCTACCTATCTTAGAGATGAAAAGGATGATTTAAATTAAGCGCATTACGAATGTCAGGATCATAGAATGGACAACAATTAGTCTTGTGGAGGCGGTGTCGTATGAATAAACATGATGCATTGAGGTCGAATCTCATGCACTGTTTATGTACCAACTCACGACAAAGGCGCACATAGCCCAGATTCATCAACCATTGGTTAAATTTAACCCATAGTTAAATCTACTGTGACCAAAATGTTATTACTAGAGTTTATGTTTTACTTTCTTTATTTTAGTTAAATTTTGGTTTAGACATAGGTAAGTTATTCTTACGAGTTTAGAAAATGTTATGTTACTTATGTAAATAAGTAACCTAACTTTTAATTAAGGACTTCGGTTCAGTGAAATATCAGTAACGACAGTTAACAGCGCGGTTTTCAAAATCATGATGTATGCCTTAATTCGAAGATGGTAAAACAGTCCGTTACTTCTCTGAAGATCAAAGAGTTGCAATATTTGGGAAACAAATTATGTTTACGACGGACAAAGTAAGCAAACAGAGTAAATATTTCGCGATAAGTGGATGTCTAAAATTTGGCAAATAAGTCGTAAAATGAAAAGTGTGTACTCGTAAGTTGTACATATTAACCATTGACCATTTGGATTGGTTATTTAACACAAAAATGTGAGTACAATTAAAGTCTATATCAAGCAATCAGGTTATCTTATAAAAGGTACCATTTCAGTACAATAGCGGTATTATTATGGCATTAATCTGTATCGACTAGATATTATTGTTATGCTAGAGTGTAGAGGGATTCAAAGTTGATGTTATAATGCCATATCCTCGGTTATTAAAATAAGCCCTAACTTTCCGTGACTACTCACATTTTAGAGTTATCGATTTTAAATACCTCGAGTATCAGATTGAAGAAAGAAATATGCCAATAGTTAATAAAGATATAATATAATTTTACAGTATCAAATCCATATTATATGTAGGTACTTAATATGTAAGTAATACCAACCCACAGTCATATTATGCAATTAGAATGCGGATGAAGTCATGCTTTGAAAGCTGGTAAGCTCGCAAGGGCTTGTGCTACCTACTTGTAATGAGTGCTTTTAAATAATTTAGGTGGAAGTTAAATAAAAAATATTATTATAATATTATTAATATTATTCTTATATAAATGTTCGCTCTCAGGCGATGATTTACAAACAACGTGTAGTTTGAACTCACACTGTCAAAATATTATGTCCAGATTTTATCTTATCCTATCTACTTATTCCCTACTTGACTTTTTGATTTTGATAGAAGCTGTAGTACTTACTCTAAAAACAGTTGGAAACTCTACAATAGTTGCTAGTAGCCTAAGTTATCTATCCAAATACCAGTGGCCAGCGTATTCAATTTGCTAGCGGCATTGCCCCGTTGAATCGCTATGCTAATTTGATGAGCCAAATCATCTTTATTTATTGATTGATTGATTACCGGCCTTTCCGTTACGTGTCGATGTCGAATCACCAAGCGCTGAGATAAGTTTTGGGAAATAGCATCGTTCTCTCCTCACGGTCTCAATGTCGCAACGCCATACCTACTTATTATTTATTCTGTGACTAAACTGTTAAAATAGGTATCGAACTCACAGACTCAGATAATAATTTCATCTATATCTGTGACCGATCCACTGCTGAGGTATGTTCTGCTACTTTCGCCGCTTGAGCTGGCCAGCCTTTAGAAAGACATGAAGAAGCCAATATATTTTCTGAATCTCAGCTTTGTACGAACTTTTTCTTTATTCATACACCTAGGTACTAACACGGTAGGTACGTAGATAAGTATTTATTTAAATACCTATTGCTTTTTATTTTCTAAAAACCAATAATCAAGAACAATGTGTTGCGTTTCAAAATGGAAAACCAGTATGTAATACCTGGACCCTACTGCTTAGCAGTTGAATATTTAGAAAAAAATATATTTCTTCCACAGGCGTACTCTACCTAGAATCTATTGCGCTGTATATATATCTAGGTATATAGAAATAGTTAACAATAAAAAACCATGTGCCAACTTATATTTTTTTTAAACAATAACTAATTTACAGTAGGTAAGTAAATGCGATTTGTTATATTATTTTAGTTGAATCATAGACCGTGTGAAACCACCAAGAATTGGTTACGAAGGGCAAAGGTAAACTGTTGTCCTACAAACTGGCCTTAATTCGACTCACTAACCACAGGCACATCGCAATATAAGACTATTTAGTAACACGTAACTTTACCAATCATTAACGAAATTGCAATAAATTTCTACAAATCTCATCTTTATATAATTACTAGGAACAGTTATACAAATAATACAATCAAATCCTGTAATATGAACCCCACAATCTTCCATACCAGCAACGTCCTCATTTGTTCGAACATTTCTTAAACTTTCGCCATTTACAATCAACAGTTACTTAGTGAAAACGTACAAAACCATCAAAAATTGGTCGGTAAGGGCAGGCGCGGCGCGGCGCGGGCGCGCCGGCCGTCATGTTTACAAACAAAGAGAGCAACGCTCGGCAACTAGGTTACCGCAGCAGCAGCGTGCGCCTGCGCCGCCGCCGCCGAGCCGAGCGCGCTCTTGTTGCGCGGGTCGTGGTCTCTTCAAGTCGCGCCCGAAATTCACACTTTAATTTGTTCTATCTCATAATATTGTTGAAACGGCTGGCAGTCCATTCAATTGCAAATTGAATCTAGTCGCTACCTCAATCTATTGCAAAAACTTGACTGTAAGAAGCCTAACGCAGTGTATAAGGTACCTGTGTATTTGTAATGGTAAAAATATTGTTGACCAATTTGTTTAGATAATGGATAGAAATGAGTATTTAGTCAAGGTAGGATAGGACTATAGCACAAATAAAATGGATTAAAGAAGGCCTGGATAAGCTTATAGGTACACTCCTAAAACCTTCTACTAAATCGATTTTTAATCACACAACTGAACGTTACAGTTACCTACCTACATAGAGAATTTATAGATTCAAGGCATTTTCACCTGCTTACCTAATATTTTCTTTATTCGACCTTCGCGTGCTAAAGGGTAATTCTCGGAAAAACATAGTCAATGTTAGCCAAAACTAAGCCTTGAACTTGAGCATGCTAACAAACTAATCTAAAGGTGAGAGTAGCAACAAAACATCGTCGTGACTCAATGCAAGTTGTCCCAGTAACACAATTCTCCGAGTAGAGTAACACAATAATATATGACCACCGAGTTTCGGGAAGGCGAAAATCGTGCGGTGACGCCGGAGAAATCGTTACAATGGCCTCTCTCTCCGCCCGCGCCGGAAGAAAGTTCCTAACCATTTGCATAGTGCTGTTTGCTGCTGCGATCCCGCCGATGGCCCACTAAGACGGCTTTAGTTTATTGTCGCGGACCCATTTCTTGGTGCACCACTCAAAGCTCGCCTGCACATTGAGCCCGCGGGCTGACACACTTAGCTCACTCCGAAAGTTTCACCGACAGAGAAACTCGCAATATCTAATAGCACCGACATCCGTCTATGCAGATTTCCAGAGCAAGCCTCCACTGTGACCTAAATAAGGCACTTACAAAGCCAATAACACGTGGTGAGAGGCTGTTTATTCGCTGAGATCTGACTCTTTGTAGAGCCTGTCTAATTCTTGGCGGTGTCAGTTTCCATGCTATGATAATTATAGTGGTGTGGAATTAAAAATAAGTGTTTATTTTTATTGTTGGTACGTGCCAAGGACATCTTACTTTAAGCGATTGGCTATCGATTCGACCCAATTTTTATGCAAGTGGGTTAAAGTTCAGCATGCACCGCACTCTATATGCACAAATCGATAACCACACACAAGGCAATTGAAAGAATAAATAGCGACTCGTTTTCATTTCATTCCAAATGAAAGGCGACGAGAAAAACTTGCACTGCTGTTGTGAGAAAGCGTAGACATTTCACCATAAAGCCTAGAAAGTGTACGCAAGAAGAAAGTGAAGAAGTAGGGCAAAAAGTGCAATATTCGCAAGTGCATAGAGGAGCGGGAACGTGGAGAGACGGAACAATGCCATCTCATTCCGTATCCACGAGATTTCCACTTCCATAAAAGCATCACTTTTTCCTCCTAGATGAAACCGCTGCATTCGTTTGCACGTTTCTCATACAACACACGTTTGCCTAGTTCTTGTATGAATGCACTCATTTTTACTTTCTTTCCGTTCGCTCTTGCTTGTTTGTTTGCGCTTCCACACTATATCATTTATATATTCGTATACATTCGGTTGAGTAAAAAAACATGCGCTCCCATTCTTTAGATTGCTGTGATTGTGAGTGTGTGTGTTCACTTACGCCTAGATATACTGATGTTTATTTTAAATATGCCGGTGTCATTGTTCTTATATAAGTTTCGGACATGATAAATTAAATTCCACATTCTCGTCCATTCTGATATGGGTGTGTTTTTTGTGGAGCGCTGATTTATTTACAACTCTTTTACGTGCAGATATAATTAGATTAATTAGATATCTACTTACTGGCGTTTGTTATTGAATTAATTCACTTGTACGATTGTAGTTCAGGTAGGAAGGTGTGTACAGTTTCCTACTAGTACATGGACACTTTGGTAGAGTTATCTGAAACTACTTTTGTTCAGCGGCAACATAATCACTTCCCACAGGGAAAACAGATTATTTCATTCATTGTACACGGTGAAGAAAATGCATATAATTCTTGCCTGAAAGTGAAAATCGTACATTGTTCATACAAATGGACGATATACGTGCAAGCAGCCGCGTCCACGCCACGCTTGAGCTCCACATGCACATGCCAGCGGCGATGGATGACTGTTAGTTTTCCAATGCTCCTGGCCCGCTGACGAATATAGGTGCCTATTAGAAGAAGATCGTACATTCTCGTATTTTACTTCATACTTTAATGACAGTTTCTTGTGTCAGTTCCGTCGAATAGTTCGGATGGTCACATGCGAGCCGCATCTCAGGAGAAAATAAACAATAGGTACGGTTCAGCACGATATATGCAAGCTCTAGTAATAATATTCTGGTGCAGTTTGCATGAACTATTTACGTATTCACGAGTAGGAATCTTCTTAAAATTAGGCGCGATGCTCGTTCGAAGAAAAACGGAGGCTGGAATTTTGTTTATAGTTTATAAATACGTAGTTTTTTTGTGTATATTCAAACTAACGTTACCGTAGCGAAATATTAGAATACGTAATAATAAGAAACTGATTAAAAATGAGAAGTGTATAAAAGTAAAATGAGTCTGTATGGTAGTTAAATATCCACACATAATAAATTATGGCTATATTTGCAATTAGAGATAGTGTTTTTCTCCGTATTACCGGTGAACCAGGAAAACTTTTCATCGTTGAAACTTAGATTTATTCAAATATCAGTTTACACGACGTTCGGCGGCGGAGTCGCCGATGCGTCACGTGGTCGGGCTTGCGGTTGGGAAAGCCGACGCGGCGGGTGCGCTGGGCTCTCGTAGCGTCGAGAGAAAGAGTGTGAAGAGAGATGGGCATTTCACCGCGCGGGGTCAACGCGCCCGCGGTACTGTCGATTGTGCCCCAATTGTCGGATGTGGGTCTAGGCCGGCGTTCGTCGACCCCGCTGGCACAGTTTGTGCCCGCGCCGACCGCGGTGCTTGCTTTCACGCCCCGCGAGGGTGGGGCGATGCACGGAAAGCTGAGAAAACTTGACGCCTGGGCGGGCTACGTGCAGTGAGTGCACGCGCACTCTGCTAAGCGCTAGTAATGTTTAGATATCACCTAAATGCTCAAGTTGCTTACATGTGCATTTTTTATTTTCTGTCTATATTAAATTTGATCTCGGTCTGGGTGTTTGTGGGACCATGGTCCTCGTAGTTCCTGATGCTCTAGATACCGGGAATGCAATTTCTTTCCTTAATTTATTTACTTTTTATTATTTTTGGTATTTAGCATCCACGGGGATCGTTATTTATTTATTAACAAAATAGTTGATACGGTATAACCATTCACATCAATTAGCAGGTATAATTACAATGGCAAACTAAAAATCATAATCCAAAGAAAAATAAAAATCAAATAAGTGAAAAAAATTAAATAAAATAAAAACCAATAAATTATAAATAGAAACAACTAGCATGCATTCATCTCACAGTACTTCAGACATTCTGTCAAAATCACCTGCCATTGTTCCGCAAACAGATCAAATGTTGGGCTGACGTCCAGGAGGGCGTTGAGCGCTTTTAGGGATCGTGGTATGGGGGATCTTGATCGGGCAACAGTACGGCATGCCGGGACAGCCAGCAGTCTATGTTTCCGGTAGCCGAGGTAGTTATGTAGATACGCCACACTTGCTATAGGCATAAACTACTAACGTAATATTGTTACAAGTTTATGATGTCGATGTGGCTGCATACTATTTTTAATAATAAATAAAAGCAACATTAACAAGAACCCACCGGGCCTAGCTCTAGAATAATTTGAACCTATAAACTCAACTATTCTACAATTAACTACAATACATATCAAATTAGAGTCACGTGCATATTGTTATCTAACAATGCAAGATTCCAGGGCTTAGCCTTATGTCAATAGGAATTACATTGTTGTGTCGGTATTTATGATAGCTTATCCACAAGGGCATAGCATGGCCATCGTAGGACAATGCGATAGGGACACCGGACACCACAGATAGGAGTTTTATTTTATAAAAATATTTATTATATTATATAAGTGTTGTTTTACCTTGGCCTATTAGTTACTCTTTGGTTTAATTTAAATATGACAGTAATACTTTCCACTATTCTGTCCAAAGAATGTGAATAATAATTATGTCACAGAATATGATAGGGATAAAGGTACTTATAAAAAAGTAGACGCCTCAATCTTCATCGTAAGTCGACACATTTAATCGCGCCTCAATATTACACGATGGTTTCCTTCAGTCCACGCATCGCAGTAGCCTCGGAACCTATCTCTGTTCTCTTCTTACTCGTTTATTTCACTAATGAAGGTCGTGGCTAACATGTGGATTCACGCATCACTTTCTTAGATGGATGCAGATGAAGATCAGATATAGATACTCATTTAAATAAAATTAATATCTCTCAACCTCATACATCGTACATCAATCTTGATCAATCTTGATCCTCGTAGTCCCTGATTTCTTAGTTAGGGGTCAGGTTCTATGTATGTGATCGTGACGCATTATGTTATTTTCAATAATTTCTATACTACCTTGTGTATTTTTGAACTGGTGTACAATAAATTATTTTCTATTTTATTCTATTCTTTTCTATGTTCATTTTCACAAAAGCAGATTTTTCAAATTTATAATATTTTATGGTCAATTATCAATCCGTATAAGTAAGTACTGATTTGATTTCAATGATCTGATTTGTTTTTTCTGATTTTCGCGATCGCTAGATTTTGATCACGGTCGGGATTGGCCGTTTACTGGCCATACGATATGATAGCCATTAGGATGCGCACGCGTCCTTCAAAGGAAATGGAAAAGGGCACCACTGCTGTGGCTATTGGGACAAGCGCTATTCGGGCAAGTGCCATCAGCGGCCGGTATACAATCATAAAGCGGCGCTACATCAATAGATACCAAATCGTATCAAAGCAAAATCCAAACTCTATAGAACCCTATAAAAAGAAAACCCTGATATGTAATCGTAG
Source organism: Campaea margaritaria (assembly GCA_912999815.1). Lineage (NCBI taxonomy): Eukaryota > Metazoa > Arthropoda > Insecta > Lepidoptera > Geometridae > Campaea > Campaea margaritaria. The sequence continues at coordinate 5,472,543 of OU538792.1, forward strand.
GTAGGAATAAGACGTAGTTCGGCAATAAAATATTCAAACGAAACAGCACGACAATCAATTAATCATAACACTATTGAGTAGGTATTACATTAGACTCGTAATATTCGAAAGTTATAGCATTAGGTATGTTGTGTCACAATCACGACGTAAACCTTGATATATGCACTTGTCACTTGTCATGAACAAACCTTATCACGGCCACATAGAATTATGATCACTCACGCGACTTCGCCCGCATAACAATCACGCATTTCAGTTTTTTTTCTCCGCATCTGGAACTTGGTAGCCTTCCGTAGAAAATAGAGGTTGGTGATTAAGATCTAAAAATAAATATAAGTTGGATTTATTGGTTGGTTGTTTAGTCGGGTAGTGGTGGTTGGTAGAGTTGGAAAAAAATGGTTTGGTAAGTACCCAATATACCTGGGTACCTTACCTATATCAACAAAATACATTTTTTAATGAGCTCAGGACATTGTCTCGCAATGAGACAGCTTATTTTCGAGGTAATAATGCAAAAAAGCATTTAGAGCAGTATGGTAAAAACAAAATTACCCATAACACAGGATGACAAATTGGGATCCTAATTTTTTACTTTATGTTTTTTTGAGTTGAAGGTCCCAGGAAGGTTTTGTTTGTGTAAGGACGAACAGAACAATATGGATGACGTTGATCCTTGTAAAAGAAGTTTTTTGAACTTCTGTAAATCTACTTAAAGACAAGACCGACGCAAAAATTTGCGGCACAATGGGCGTCAGTACAAAAATTGATCGAAAATACTTCGAAATAACGTTCCGTGTATAGAGTAAAATATTATGATGATGAGAAATCTTCAAAAATCCACCTCGACTTAGCGTAACCGCCATATTTTTGCTCCGCTAAATGCTACCCTATCTGACATAATATTAGCCTAATAATAGACTGCCATAACAAAGTGATCGCATCGCACTGCAACCCGGCCTTAAAACGATATGACAGGCGTTTGTTACTAGTAGAGAACAAGGCCAGGAGATGTGGGGCAAGGTCATCATAATGGGCGAAGTCTTCGAGTGATAGCGTGACCTCTGGCTACATTATTTATTGGCCGTAGATACAAACTTGCGGCACGCATACTATCGACACATTTAATATACATAATATAGTTGTTGTTATAAAAAATACATATTTTCCAAACACGCGCTGTATCTGTGTGAATGAATGGAATATGTAATGCGTTGATGTCAACACCTACTTATATGTATTTTACGTCTGTTTCAGATTTATCTCTACGCATTCATATTATTACATTAGGCATAATAATTGTAGCTACCTAAAGTATAAAAATATAAGCAATTATTTATACTTACGTATCTAACCATGAACAAAGTATACGAAACAAGCTATGCTAAAGCTCTTTCACTTACGTATATATTAAAGAGTAATTGAGCTATAATTTGTACATTAAAACCCCATTATTAACTGACTTCAGAAAAATATGAGATTCTTTTATAAAATTTTAGATGTGTTATTATAAAGATCAGGAAAAATGTAAAAAGTCAATACATCGTGAGGGCTTAGTACGGGACGAACAACCGGGATATTCGTTGGAAGTAGCAAGCATCATTTTGTTATAATTAACACCACTAACGAGTTTTTGCTGCCAATCGGTTTTAATTGCATAAATCTAAAATACAGAGGCGGAGAGCAGACTATCAAAGCTCTTAGCATGATCGTCTAGACGAGACTACCTAGGTAGGTAAGGATACATCCACATTTAAATATAAAACGTACAGGGCAGGTGTGCGAGACTTTTTTCTGAGAACCGAAGTATCTTTCGAGAAACATTTGTCTTGTCCCGACATATTTGAAAGTCTAAGAGCTTTTTAAAGCAGCGATGACGTTATCGGGATGTTGCTCCGTGAACGCAGACGCGAAGCGAAGGTAAAAAACAGGAAATAGAGCGATGGCGCAGACTGTTTGAAAAAGGAAAACTGTAACTCAATAGAACAAAGACCTAAGAGAGATTTATTAAGTATGTGTAACTGTATACATAATATAAATTTTAGTTGTTAAATTTTGAAAATAATGGGCAACATTCTTTACGACTTGAAGCCTTTTTCATAGGCATAAATATAAAATATTATTGATTTCATATTACAGTAACTATGAACCTGAACTTATGACTTCGTAACAGTATCTAACATAAACATAACATTGCTGATGCTGTGCTAAGATGGTCATGACCTACGATAACTTAATTTCATCAGATGCATAAAAGGTCTTTTTTCATGGCATTTTCCTTATACCCGTCGAGGCTGCAGATCGTACATTCCTCTCAGACGAATCGTATGCGTCAGTCCGCAAAAAAAGCAGCACGGTATAATGACGGCCGTTTTTCATTCATCCCTCGGAATGACGCTACGTCAGAGCCGATTATGCGTCAGATGTATTTTTAGATACGTCCCTGAGAGCCTGTTATGACGCATGGGTATGGAAGCAGAAGTTATTATTAGCTTAATAGTATTTAAAACGAAAGCATATATTTAAATTGGTAGCTATACTTATCTGTGCAAAAGAGCAGAAATATAAGCACTTAGTAAATATTAAGGATGCAAGTAATTTTAATTTTTATTTGTTCCGCACTAGTAATTACGTAATTGGCGTAATTTCAAAAACAAATCGTTTTATGCTAAAGGAGACCGGCAGCTTTCCATACAACCGTTGGCCTGAGATATATTCGTAAAGCAGTGGGATATGGCGTTTTAGAGTGAGGATTACCAAGAAGAAAATGTTGAAAATATGACGTACTTAAATAAAAAAAAAAATAAGTACTTGACACTGAATGAACTGAATGAAAGGAATGGAATGGCAACTGATAATTTTGACACTGTCTTAATGCAGAAACTAAAACTGCCAAAAAATGCGCTTTATTTTTTGGTAGTGATAAAACGCTTTACAATCAGGCCAAATCAGGACGTCTCCTTTAAGTCTTAACTCGTCCCACAGTTCCTATATAATGTATTCATGTCAAGTACAGTTAGTGACAAAATTAAACAAAATACCTTCATTCAGGTGTACACTGTAGGTACTTACAATATTAGATGACATTAATAGATAAATTATATCAGATGAAAGTCCATGGTCAGTGATAACTTCGAGGACGAGGATTTTTTCCGTTTCAGTAGGCAAACATTACGTAAACTGAACTGAAAAGGGCATAAGATTATAGTAAAGCTAAGATAAGTAAGTAGTCGTTAGTCCGTGTAGGCTAAAATTTGGATTAGAATAATAACAAAAGGCAGCAGGAACGAACGACCAACAAACGAGTAGCGTCATCTGGTCTTCATTATAAGAACTAAATTAATTTATATTTTACTTTAGAGCAGAATTATAAACAGAACATAATTATTTTGTTCGTCATATATTCCTAGTATGTGATATTCGACGAAGTACCACCGAGATATCGATATCTTCCAGGTACCTACCTATTTCGTGTTATAATTTTTTACTTTATCGTCATTTTCCAACAGGTAAAAATGGTTTAGTATTAAAGTACTTAAGGACCGCATTAGGTAGGTTAGTATCAAGATCCGATGCTACTACAAAGTTGCGTTCATCGTCCTGATTTTTCAAACATAAGCTAAATTACGTATTAGTATTAATACGAGTATTTAGTTTCAGGATCGCACCTTTTTCTGAATATCAAAATAGAACTGTTTTTTTTACTCTATTTTAAAATTACGAAAATACGTAAATTACGAAATTTACGCAGCCATCCGTTAGCTGCAGTGAAGCGACCCAAGAACAGAGCAGTTGGTCATCCGTGGAGGAAAACGGATAAAATTGAAAGTTTGAATTCCCTATTTTAGTACCAGTAAGCCGTCGGAATAATAAAATTAGTGATCTATTGAAGTTCCGTAGGTTCTAACGTATTATTTAATTTTCTTGTGTTTAAAGTTTAACAGAAAATACTAAAAACGGCCTTATGATGTCAATGCAGGGTAGGTAAATTTATTTATCGTGCAAATCGTAATAGAGTGTATTATGAAGGCGGTAGTGTTAAAGGAAAATTATAGGGCAAAAAATACAATTTCGCATTATGTAGAAATTAAACTTAACTTCTACAGAACTACGACATCGTTCCAATTCCAAGAAATGAATTTTATTTTTGTGATAGGTATTATCTTGGAGCATCTTACTATGTGTTCAAAAGAGTATCTTTTGTTTGGTTCAAAACTGCCCCAATTGGTACACTTATGTACAACACTCGACATATTAAATTTACGGCACCACTTCCGTGAGTCCATAGGCATTAAAGTTTGTAGAGTCACGCGCATCTGACACGCGCGTTAATCATGTCAGCTGCGTCCCATGGAAGTCCACCGGGGCTTCCGTGGGTCGCGGCCGGTACTTCTTCCCCCATACCTACTAAATATTAAACTTTTTAGGGTGAGTTGCCACGTTGATACGATAAAAATAAAATTGTAACATTCGTATTGATGAATGGAAAAAATAATAATTTTTATGCGCAATACTTTATTATAAACATCGCAACAAATCCGAATCCTTAATAGTAATCACAAAACTTATATTACTGTACTAGTATTTAAACAAGCACATCAGTAACTATGTTTAGTGGTCCATGATGCTGGGAGAGACAACTGGCATGGCGACGATGACTTCTTCAGGAGAAGCAGTCTCAACGGGGGTGATGACGCCAGCGGGAACGGACGGTACTTGGACGATAACCTCCTCGGGGATCACGACCTCGGGAAGCACGGGCTCGGGAAGGACCACGGGTTCAGGGACAACGACGGGGAGCACGGGAGCGGGCAGCAACACGGGTTCCGGAACCACAATAGGCTCTGGATCTACGTTGTCGACGACGTTGACGGGGCCAGGGATGTGGACCTCAGGAACGGGCTTTTCGATGACAGGGTTAGGGCCGACGGGGCCTTCAATGGCGATGGGATCGTAGCCAGCGGGAGCGTTCACGTTGACGATAAGCTGGACCAGCGGGAGTGGGTTGGCCACGGCCACGGCCGCAACCGCGAGGAGAGCGACGAATACCTTCATTATTGCTGAAACAAAAACAGCATCTTAATTAAAACAAATATTATCATCATGTCAAGAAAATCAAGGGTAACGAATGTATAAATAACAGTAACATCGAAAAATACTCACTAGTCTTATGGTTTTAAAAATACGCTTTAACTGAGAAATCTATTTATTTAGAAGTAGGTATGTGGTATATTACAAGTGTTAAACTTACCGTGTTTTTAAGGAAGTCAGAGACAACTATGCTACTGAATATTTTTTGCCGCTTTTATATTTTAACATTTTATTGCAATAATCGGTGTTTTTGTCCCATTATCAGATTATTACTTGGCATGGCAATGTTTAAATAAATAGTGTGTGTAATCCCATCGTAATGTTTACTGTCTCATAATAATCTCATAAAGCAATTCCGAAAAATATGGTTCACTTATTAGCATACATATTAAGGTTTTAAATTATTGTTATTCTCATTATGAGTACCTATGTATTATAAATTTACTTCTAATACTTTACATTTGGCCATCCATGTTTAGTTGCGTCTACCTCACGCTGTATACAAGATAGTAATTATGTACATACTTATTATTATCAATGCAAGATTTATTAATTTAACAAATTGTATTCTGGTTGGCAATCGCAAGAAAAGGTTATGCTCACAGATTGTTAAAATTTAAGTTCGATTGCACAACCATTGTTTTTAAATAACATATGTGGCATATATAATGTACCTATCTAAAAATTCAGTAGGTAGACCTTTCGGTAAATACAGGTAGGAAGATTATCGTTATTAACTGGGTATACCTAATCAATTTTCGTCGTCGTAAAACAGAAAGCACCCGAAACACAAGTTAGTCTTTCAATAGCTTTATTGTCATTCATAAAAATAAAATTTTACTGAATTGTAAACTTCACGTAGCGATTAGGTGCTTATCAAATAAATACCTTTATTTTACCCAATAAAATAATAGTGTTAATCCACGCTGTCTATTCATTCATCGACATAGAGAGGCGTATTCTGAAAACTCTCTAATCACAGATAGTAATGCGGTGGTCACCTATATTCTAGTCTAGTTGTGGAAAAGACGGAAAGCTAACGAGTTAGTGTCGACATCGCGTCGTCGTCCCTTCCGGTGGTCGATACCCATAGTATATTAGTAATCCCGTACATTTCGCCGGGCAAGTAGCGTTCGATAAACTTACGGGAAAGTCCGCGTATGCGCCGGACGATTAGAGATGGGACACTAGAGCCAACGCTAAAAATATATTTCAATGTTTACAATTTATATAACTCCTATAAGCTGATTGATTCTTCCATAAAATACAAAAAACGTGATCAGAATTCTATCCTAATCCGAGGGAAATGTAAAATAATTCTTAAAGATATTTATGTACCTATCCTACATGGATTTTTTTTGTCCCCGGTGGTATATACTATACCCACTTTTACGGCATACCATTCAGCAATCGGTTTGGATATTTATCCTGCAAAGAATGCCTTCCTGGTTAGATCTTAATTTAGCCAGATGCACATGTAAGAGCAAAAAATTCAGAATTTTGTTTATCTAATAGTTTATTGCGCGGATTAAATAGCTAGTACAAATGGTAATGGTTATAATTATATTATTAACCTACTAGGCATCAAATTGTACCTATCGTAGCGATAAGTAACGTAACGGAAATACCGCCTTCTTATCCGTATTAAAGCATTTTTTTAAATTATGATTATTATCTATACATTTAGCAATCATTGCACATGATCAAACTGCCTTTGTCGTGTCGTTATACTTGATATTTCCACAGAGCACCCGCGCCGTCACTGCCGCGCCGCGCCGCGCCGTGTCGTGAGCCCTCTACTCCCGTGCCAGGGCACGACTCGCGCCGCACTATCTCATCACGCGTGGAAACTGTGTCACGTCTCAGTAAAAGTACTTTCTTCTGGCCGCTTTCGGAAACTTGCCTAGAACAAATTTCCTCGGCGCCGTAACCTTGTACGTGTGACATAAGTTGTTCGCCTGCGCGTGCACTATAATTAGAACCCAGTCGTTTATAGCCGTTCTGAGAACTGGCAATCGATACTGAACACCGCCTCGACTTACAATCGTGAGAAATTATAAAGCTCACTTATTATATGTACCTACTGAATTAGCAATAAGATACCAGTTTGTTTTGTATGAGTTCGACGAAATTAATGTAAGCGGAGTCTGTGTTACAACTTACAATGTACTTACTATTAAAGTGTGACCTGATTTACATAGCGTGAAACAAAAACGTGATTGTAGATACAGCTATAACAAAACTATAATAGGAAGCAATAAAATATTACACAATATGAAAGTTAAGACTTTCGTTATGAGTGCATATTCTTAATCTATTCAGAGAGCACGCACAAAAAAAACAGCCATAAAGTTTATAAAGCCGGCGGTGTTACGTAAAAGCATTACGCACGTAGTAAGGAGATACAATTTTTGAATATAAACTCGGATAACATTAAAGTTACATAAAAAAGGCACTGCGGTGGTTTTTGGGTAGTCATGAAGCGTAAATAAGGAGTTGTCAACTTATCGCCGTATCTTAGGAACAGCACTTGAGATTTGGGACAAATAACTAGTAGCCGCGGGCGCAACAGTCTCTTGGCTCAATAGGTACAATATCAGACGGAAATCAAAACATGTCACGAGGGTACTCGTGACTACGAACTGCGTCCTGCTCAAATGCTGAACCTAGATTCATGTGCCAACTCAACTCTGCCACTTGGAATTGAAACGAACGAAAGTACAATTGGAGTCGGAACGAGCTGGTCGAAGTTACAGCGATTTCACGTTCCAATTTGATACTGAATGCATTAATGTTAGTTTGCATTAGTTCGACAATTTAGAAACTAGTCCAACTTAAGTGCTGTTGAATTAAAACTTCTGTTGTATGCGAATACAACTGGAGCTTTTTCAATATAAGGTAGGCAACCTTCCCAAAAACACGAGTCTGTAAAGTCGCGAAGTTGAATCAATATTCGTTGGTTTTACACGTTTTGAGATAAAATAAAATTGCATTCGAGACAAGATTAATGCACAATGTTAAAAGGTGTCTAGACAGGGTGGGTCCCGTAGTCTGCAAACCAGACGTCTGACTTTAAATCGGTCCTATTTGAGGTTCCACTACAAAGCGCAGCTGATTTCCCGAGAGCATTTACATTTGTAATGTCTGAACTTCCAAAGTCAATTCTCAAGAACTTCCTTACATTATTTAGTTTGATCGAACAAAGCACGATAAGCTTGTTGTCATGTTCGAAGACGATTCGCTACACGCACTCTATTTATAACAAACAGCGAATGGGCACTTTGTTAAACCAGATAATATCAAGTATCATCAATTAGATAACTATGGCGCTCATGTCAGATTTCCGTAACACTAAAAATCGATATCTCTTATACCTATGTGACGGGAACATCCAATCAACATATTATATAGCTTGCAAATTTCGTTATTTTATGCGTGTAGGATTATATTTCATAGCGAAACGAATGCGTGCCAAATATAAAACGAATTATGATCCGTTATAATTGCCAATTTCTAATGTCAAGATAACAGAACGAATACTTACTAAAACCACAGATCACCTAATAGTTTTACTAAAACTTAACGGAAATTGAGCCTTAGAAGCCTGCCAGGCACTGCCTGGCTTTACGTAGATAAATCCCAAAGAACTCATTCTACAGATTCTCTAAAAAGAATACATTCTAGACTTCTAGAGATATAAATCCTTAACTATTTTCTTTACTGCCACAGTTATTCAGTCCTTCTCCCAAAATAGATTTATATGCGAAGCTTTAACAAAAGGTCCGTTATTCGAAACGTCATAAAAATGTTCCGTCGGAAATTCGGCACTTTTTATGTGTCTGGACTCGGACAAAGAGACGTTTAACTGTTACTGAAGGCAATAAAGGAATTTCCTATACATCAGGGCGTTTTGTTTCTTCCGCACACGTGTGGAATGAGGCCAGGAATCAATTCCTACGAACGTGGACCCAGTATCAACACAATAGTGACTTATGAACCATGAATATAAGACTGTATGCACCTTGATCGGTATGTCGGGACTATAGATTTTTGTTTAGGTAGATATGCTTGTAGGTCTTCGAGATACCAGGAGGGACCTCTGCCACTATTTATGAATTTGTAACCGCTGGATGATCGAAGATAAACAAAAATATTTAAATGACTAATAAAAAAACAAATTTTTGTGTGAACCACAGGTGTTTTTTGGTTTGTCTGAGCCTGGATGTTTGTTGGACTATGGCCCTTCTAGTTTCCGAACCCCTATATAGTATATGCAGGGAATCCTAGTTACGCGTACTAGTAACCCGTTATTTACTTAATTTTAGCTTTATCATACTTTTGTAATTTTTACAATGCATATAACTTACTTGTGTTATGTGTATGTAGGTTTTTTTATTATTTTATTTACGGCCATTAACGCTGTAAGTAGAAGTCTGCTATCATATTTCCGTTTATATTGTATCATTGATACGCGCATCGCAAAACATACTTAATTACTATATTGCATGTACGTTTACACATACATTTACAAGTACATACATTTCCTTTTTAGCTTTTATTTCTTTATAAAAGATAATCGTATATTATTATATTGTACTCACTTAATAATAATTATTTAGGTACACTCATAAGTATCACCAAATCAGTAAAGTATGTAATAACTTATAAACACCATGTGCCCATTTAAAGCACGTTGAGTAGGTACTAGACAATACGCTATACTATTTATTGTATCTAGGTAGTAAACGCACTAACCTATTTCTTCTAGTTATCCCGTGCGTGGGCCACCATTCTTGGTAAAGTTATCATAACTTCCTAAACACATTAAAATAGTCAAACAAAGGCACGAAAAGCCTACGAGCGAGCGCGCAAGCTTGCTCGCATTCGTACGATCTACAAACAACGAGTATTGTGTGCGGCCGCACGAACGCGGGTGCAGCTGCGCGCGCGCAGACTCCACGGCGAATTTCGCCGCTCTCGCCCACTGATCTACATTTCACCTCCAATATGGGTCGATAACTGCCCACGCTCAGCCCCTCCGGCCGAGTCCGTTCACCTCGCCACTTCAAATCATTGTTCGCCAAATGTAAAGCGTTGGCACTGTTGCCGGGGTCGACGACCCGCGAATGCTGCGGCTGCTGTCTTCTCTGAACGACACTCGACACGACACATCGGGTCCATCGGTGCCATCGGCTAACACAAACATCCTCTGCCTATTCATTATAGCCCATCAGATATATCGTGTAAGAGGTGTAAAGGTAAACAAAGCGAACATTACGAGCAACTACTTCACATTTTATAGGTCAGTTGTGATATGCGCTGAACAGAGCTTTTGAGTCAGCACATCTTAAGTATATTGTGCTTGATAAGTAGGCTAATCTTTTAAGTAGAGACTTCTGAATGTTTTTGTACGTTTTATCGAATACGGGTAGCTAACCAAACCAGTTAAATAGCTGACAGATAGTAGAGTAGAAAAGTATCCTGAAATCATTTAGGTTTTTGAGTCAATTAACAGTTTATTACAATTAGTTTTTGTTAGTTATTGATTGATTGGTAGAGCCGGTACTGATGAATTTCATACAGATATACAATTACTTTAATTGCTGTGATACCGGTTGATAGTAATAACCCTCCTATTAAGGACATCAAATTGACAAAAGCTGACTTTCTAGTATTTCGCCGATGCGATGGACCGTAGAGAACTATCCAAATATTTGTGCGCAAGGAAAGTGGCGCGCTGAACGTTCGTGCACCGAGTCACTCGAAGTGTCACGTTGAACTATTACATAAGGACTCGGTGTGCTTTCCAAAATATTTTTGAACATTTTGTTTTTCTTAACCAAACAACGTCTTAACTGTACGCAGTTAAGATTTGTTTTGTTTTTGGTGACAATTGAGACAAGAAAGAAGAAAGTAGTTCGTTACGCGCGCTATCGCGAGGCTGTAGAAGCCATAATCTTCTTGGAATATATATATTTTCAGCGTTGTCGACATTTATGTAACTATCTTAAATCCTAAGCAGTAAAATATGTGAAGCCATGTTTTTTTTTAATAGTCGCACAAGTGAAAAGTGCGAAATGGCATCGAGGTTCGTATTTTGGCCCGAGGCGGAGTGGGCCCACGGACAGGTTGAGCAGGCCAAGGAGAAACATCGCTCGCTCTACATTCGTCGTTTGGAGCCGATGACTCCTCGTGACCGTGTCCTCCTTAGCGAGTGCTTTATCTCACCGAATTTCTCTCTTCTGTTCCGCATCATCACGAACAAAAAGTCGAGACCCGTTCGATGGAAACGCGGCCTAGTTGCAGCGTGCTTGCCCACAAAGCATCGCCGAGTGCGACTCGACCCGGGCCCACAGGCAAGAGTACTTTCGCACCGGCTAGTGCTAATTGAGGCTAAAGGGGACAGAAAAACACTTATTTAAATGGAGTGGACCGCATGCGGTGGACAATAACAGCATAGGTAAACTGCCAATGTGTTCTTACCATCCATCCTGAACCTAATGCGTAAAGACAGGCATCATTACACCTGTTGAGGTTGTAACGCTAAGATAGGCTCTAGGTTCAAAATGTTTGGGTTCATAATTGAAACGCAATCGGTTAACAACAATGTAACAATCGAGTGTGGGTCGCACGACTTGCGTGAATATGACAAGTTTTGTACGTACCTAGCAACAGTAGTATTTTTAGTTTATACCTAACTGTTTACACCTTTGTGTAAACAGTTAGGTGTTTTGTGTTTGTGTTTTACAGGTATTATTTTGTTTGTGTTTAATATTTTACTGGACACAGTGGACGCAATGTTGAGCAAGGGTCGACGAAACATCCAGTGGGTAAGAAATTAACCCACTCAAAGCGTGATAGTTTATGGTATGGTGGTGTTTTAAATTAAAAAAATGACAGATAGCACAAACCTTTTAGGCGAAAGACAAATCAATGCAGCACAGCGTGCGGCGCGACACGCGGCTTACTCTGATACATTTTATATGAGAAATGCATCATCATGCGTGTGACATTGGCGGCAAGCCACACTTAAAAAGGTGCGGCGCGCTGCATGACGTCACGTGGCGCACCGCATCTCTTCGGTGTGGCTTGTCGCTTAGAGCTTAGAAGGAGAGATTCCTCGTAAATAAAATCTAAATTAAGATACAATCACACAGGCGAGTCGGCGGTGGTTAGGTGGCAATGGCAGTGGCCTTTTATATAAATTGCAAAACAAATGACGGCTACCTTGAATTAAGGATTTTATTATAACTTCAGACGTTGCGTAAACATATCTGTAAACAAAGTAGCTACATACTCGTATTACAAAATTACGGTAAGTTTTTCAAAAGAATATGAATGAGGATGTAGGAACGTTAAGTTCTCAAACACGCCTGCATGACACATAAGTCATTCGAAGTTGAATCATGGGAGCTTTCATTTCCATTGCGAATTACGGGCCCTTAAACCAATTCCATGGAATTATGAGTGTTGATGATAAAGGCATCTCACGTAGGTCTGTATGAATTGATGAAAGCACGTACGAAGCGCACGTGATATCATTTTTCCCCGTTTTTAATCATCTAAGTATCTACATAATCTTTTAAAGTAAAATTATGAGCTTTATTTAATAAAGTAGAATTTATACGTATTATTGTTATATTGACTTCATTCAAAAAAACGATAATATTAGTAAGATAAGTAGGTAATCAATAACATAATTTCATTGTAGTTATATTCTTTATTGTAGGTACGTATTATGAGAAGATAAAGACGTCGGATAATTTAGCACTTTTACAAGTCAAATATTTAAATATCTCATGAACAAATAGAAAAAATATTGTGTATAAGTATTAAAAACTAAGTATAAAATGAAAAAAAAGTGCCGAAGTGACGGCGCTTATTATCGGAGACCAAGACGTTGCGCCATCCCAGTTATAAATTATAAAAGTTAATACATATAAATAGCCAATTTCAAAAGTTCGAACGACATGGCCCACTATGAACAATTCTTGCATAAAAAATGTAATAATACAAAAGCACGGAGAAAGTGGGGAAAACTACTGACTCGCTATCGATTTACGACACCGAACTGTAAAAGTTGATTGTCCTGGAAAATCGCCGCACGGTTTTCCCGGTAACTATGACATAATGCCCCAGCTAAAGGTTACCTAGGTAGCGACTGCGCAATCCTCAAGTTGAATATTAATTTTAGTCTACGAAATATTTAAACTATGCGGTTTTGTCACTTTAGCCTTAAAGTGTTATTCCCCTTTGATTACCACACCACACGCATACTTATACCGGTGGCGATTGTGGAGAGGACAACATTGCGAGTTTCGAAAAGACGTCAAATAAAAGTGTTTGTAATACAAAATATCCTAACCTACCTTTTTAATTTAATATGAATTTGAGTATACTGTTAGTTACGAAAGGATCACTAATTTAACTAATATTGTTCAAACGTTTTCGTGAATGAAATATTTGTTTCAGTAGCCGAACCGATTACACAGTAGAAACTTAAATTTTATGTATTATGGTATAGTATTTCTTCTGTGCTTATGCACTGATTTAATTATTTATTTTTCAATTAATTAACCATTATTTACCAATTACATCAATTAATATACACATTCCAATACAATTAATTACAAACTTAAATTCTGATACACATTCTGTAGTTTTTAAGACAAACCTTCATTTTCAGTTATTCAGTAACGATGTTTATGTAATTTAAGAAAATTTAAATGAAATTATGACTAAATATTTTAATGAAATGTAATTTGTAGATACTCGTAAGTCGAGAAGAAGTGTTAAACACTTTTTTAAAGTAAAATATGTAATTTTAAAGTAAAGTAAAGTAAGAGGATAGAATATCCCGCAAACAATGCGTTTTCCCCCCAGCATTCTTAATTTGACGAGCGACTTTTTCTGTATTTCATCAGTAACTGTTAATATTTGTAAAATCAAACTAGTTCAGGTCGTTTGAATAGTGTTTTAATATCCGCAACAACTCATTCAGGAAGAGCAATTAGGAATTCAGTCCGGATGTAACGTTTCAAATCTTACGTTAGGCCAAAAGTGTAACATTAAGAACAGTTATAATTTAATTGGCAGTTCGTTAATTTGCTTAACCTTTAGCAACATTTATATGTGAAACTGAAAAAAGAATGTGTTTAGGATGCGAAAGGTGCAATACCGGCGCGTGCGCTTGCATCTATCAACTAAATGTCGCGCGCGCGGCCTCAGCACTCACAAACGGCCTTTGCAGTTTAGTGCGGTCGACGACCCGCCCCGGGGTCGATGGCCGTGCCCGCATTTAGTTTTCACTTTCGTTTACTAAGGATAACTGTACCATATACGTCACGTATACATGCCCACAACTCTGCTCGCGGCCATATCGGTTCCTGGAGCCTGCAAGGAATACGCAACGCTGGCACACATTTTAGGCAGAGCTCGCATTGCAAAAATTGCACATTACCATACACTGCGTGTACGCACTACCGTCACCATAATAATTGATAAGCCAACTTTTGGAACAAATCATTTATAGTAGGCATAGGAACTACCATCAAGTACTTGCCCAACCTTTTCAAGAATTTTATGTGTTCATATATAATTCGATTAGCATAGTTGAAACGTTAATCAATATGAACCAAACGTTGGGGCAACATCGTCACCTGCCTAGAAGGTTGTTGCACTAACGATCACCGGTGTCGTAACTCGGGCGTTGGACTGGTGTCCTTTTGATGCATTTTGGGTACAATTAGGTAATTTAGTAGATGGTGGGGGAGCGGTCCCCTCACCACCACGAAGGCGCTGTGCGTGGGGTTGCGGGTTCGGCAGTTGCGCAACGGCGGTCGTCGACTCGGTTATGTCAGCGTTTTACGTAAGTGTCACCTCGCAACGCTCTCGGGGCAGGCGCCAATTGTGGGCCCGCGTTTCGCACTTCGCTTGGACTATTTGCGGACGGCTGAGACTAATTAGCGCTCCGCCACTGCACACCTCTTGACCGACTCGCTGCATTGTTCCTCCAGCCCTCGTTGTTGTGCTAACTACGTTAGTCTTCCGCCGGTAATTACGTGCAGGTCGACTGCACGGCTTGGATTTAACTTTAAACATTTAACGACAATAGGAACATAGTCTCCGAAGTTGAAGAATGGGTCGGTAACGTTCACGTGTAAATGGCAAGCATGACAAGCGATTAGGCCAGGTTACGCTCGGGTTGCATAACATAGAACAACCTCCAATTAAGTTCAACCTTTCATGAATTGATTAGCGCTAGAATCAAATCGTTCATTGTAGTTAAGAACAGGTGTGCCCTAAAGGAGTAATTATGCGATATGGTTGCGGTCGGAGTGGAGAAGGGGCTGGAGCAGTTGCGTCAGCGCAGCGTGCGGAGAGCGGCCGGACAAGGTTGCAGAGGTTCAATGCTCTAGAAATACGACACCCGACCCCGACCAACCGCACTCTGCGGACCGAAACTGCGTGCACGCCGCCCGCCCGCCACTCAGCCGCGCCGCCCGCGGCCGCGGCCGCATCGCGCAATCAACGCTACCCGCACTGCGCGTAGACCGTTCGACTACGCTCGTAGACATTCACGTGAATTCGGCTAACTACGATTTACAACCAATTTAAACGCAATAAAGTATTTTTTATCAACACAAATTCTCGTTTTACTGATCTATTTTCATTCTAACACGGATAAACACATAAAGATTTATATCTCGTTTGATATCAGAAAGTGTTGCTGCGTCAGTACAGTTATATTATAAAGCATTGTTAAACTAGTTCTCCCAAATGATGACAGTTTTGTTTTAACGGTACACGCAGCTTTGTGGAGTAACCTTCAAAAGAGAGAACGTGGCGTCGTCGTAAGCACGTCCAATGTGCCAACTCTTTTTATATAGCCGTTTCGCAATTTTTTATAAATTATTTTGCCTTCGACCTTTGTAAACCGCCCAATTCAGGCTGATTGGTATTCCTGTAGCGGGCTCGGCGACGTGTGATTTTCGTAACTTGTGGTCGGCCGCAACAGAGCATGACGTGACTATCATAGTGCGGCTACAACATAGCGCCACACGTACGCTATTTAGAAATCGCTGAAATAAAGCTCTGAACATCCGATTGATTGAATTTGGGACTCACCAAGGTTCTAGCAGAAAAATATGATCATGATACCCTCAATCAATAAGTGATCTCTGGATTTCACTGAAACTCCAGGTTGATAGTTAAATTCTGATTTCTGATAGTATTTATAAATCAATTCTCGTACTCGAGTTAAAAAACTAATCGGTATCCTGAATACTGTAGATTTGTGACAATCACAATATGGAAAGTAAATCTGATACTGAATCCTGAAATTGGATTTTGTTCTGCATACTGTACTCAAAGAATATACCTACTACTCTCTGACTAAAAACAAAGTTGTGAAGTTGTTGGACCTATTAGATAGATAGGTTTACTCTTTCTCTTCTTTCTTTACTGTACCTATTGTGCTTGTAGCGTGGTCTGTAAGAATAAGAATAAATTTTATTGTATAAAACTGTGTGTATAAAGATCTTAAAATTATTTATGTAGCAACAGTCTATATCCATTTCGGATGTACAATATATATTTTTTTAATAATTATTAGAGACATAGTTCTAAGTTAGACTTTGTCAAAGAATTTTTCGTTGTTGTTGTGTTTACAGGGTATCCTAGTTATGAGTCTGGATCTAAGTAAATAAGTGATCGTGAAACGCTATTTATTTTTACTATTGTTTCATAACTAAGTTATGTTTTTTTGTAATATCTGTGTTTTTTATACATTTAAGTGTCAATTAAGAGTTAGTTAAGATCTATTGATTTTATACCTCGATGTAACATAGCCTAATCTTCTTACTTTAATTTCACCGTGACTTTTGTAGAAAAACGATAATACGGTAGTATTAGCTCACATCGTTTGGGTTACGGCGCTGTCAAGTCGCAAACTTCATGCAATCAGTTTTCGGTTTTATGTGGGTTAATCAAATCAGTCGACTTTGTTAAAAATTACTTTCCTAACTCTTCGGTGGGTTTTATTTTCATCGCATAACTAAATGAAAGTAGATGTTGCTGAGTACCACTGTAACCAGCATTTTCAAATTATTTTATTTCCTTTTTTAAAATGAACCGTTACCGCACCGCACTGTTGACAACAATTTCTCCGCTCACTTCGTTGCTTATTCTGATTATGAGAAGGCGTAGAAAGCGCCACAGTGCTTATACAACTCTTTAGCATCGCGCTACCTCCAGGCTTCGATTCGGCCGGCCTAGTCTCTGCTGATTTGCGAATACCACCACTTTGTTCCGAGTTCACCGACCTCAGCAGCCCATTCTACGATAATGCTCACATTTCTGTGGCTGTTGGCAGGCGCCAAAATTCCACAGAAATGAATTCTGATGCTCCGCACTCGGCTACCGGTATGTACCGCAATGTGAGCCGCATTTCAGCCAGCTCTGAGAGTTTGGCTCAATAATGTTGTAGCAGGTCGATCAGCAGGAAGCTTGAGCAGCGGCATCGAGTAGTAACCGGAACGCCTGCACGCAGCCTTTCACGCACTTAATTTGGCAGGACCCCCTTCTCGGCGTGTGGCCGCGCACTCCTCGCCCCAACACCGAGAGAAAGTAGCTAGCCTACGCAATGCTAGTAGGGTCGATGACCGTACTCGAAAATGCTTACTTCTGACAAAAGTGACACATTAACTGCATGCATTTCATATTCAGTATGTGTGGTCAGTTTCTTGCACGGATACCGAACTGCCTATGTGATTGGGTCAGGCTGCGCAAAGTGGCTATTGTTACGGTGAAGTATCGTAGGAGGCACGTAGGCGAGCTCAGCGTTCGATTCATGAAGCGGTCCTTATTGAGAAGATAGCATACTTGTTAACTATTTTTTTTGCCAAGGCCGACCTATGCAACCTAGCTCTATTATAGAATCCAGCTTAATTCCCCCAACCATCACAACCACTTAGATACTTCAATGTAAGTAGGCAATAACTTCATTATTTCATGCTGTTGCTTTCCTTTAATTACAAATATATAGTTTTTTCTAAGAGCCTCTTATGCATTGTTTCATTGACTAATAAAACCTGGCAGAGACACGAAGGCATGTGTGTAACGTAATGTGTACCTTCATAAAAATTCAATCAGATAACTAAGGGCTCGGCCTAAATCTGAACATGATCAGGGTCATCAGCAAAAAAATAACCGTATTATAAAACATAACAGAATAGTGCTCCACTGGTCCACTAAGCGCATAGTAATGCCAACGTGCCTTGAGGCCATATCGAATTAATAACTAAATTGTAACAGATACGAATGGACTTTTACAATTATTGTTTGAAGTGATTACGCGTCATGTCGAGTCATTCAGTTGGACAGTCTCCTAGAAAGATACCGTTTGTACACAAAAGAAAGTAACGATCAGCGATCCAGAATCACGGCATTACGCATATTTTGACAATTAGTAAATATATAGCAGAAAGAAGATGCAAAAGCGCTACACACAGTAGAGCACTGTTCTTGTCAAATAAATGTTCCGGACAAATGATAGAGTTGGAGACTTATGAACGGTTTAAATGTCTCAATTTCATTCAGCAAATACTTTCAAGAACTTTTCCCTTCTTTTTTATGTCTAGTGTTGCATTTCTTTTGTCTTTTTTACTGTTATGTGTTGATGATATAGGTTGTTACGTTTGTCTGAGTATGTTCACGTGGGTACACTTATTATAGTCTACCTACGTGAACACCGTGCGTACATACAACGGTAATACCAACAAATATTATTTAACTAAAAACAAATCAATATGTTAGCTAAGTATTATGCGCATCTGTTAATTTTATTAAATCCACAAGAAAATTACGAAAATCTTGAGGGGGAAGTACATGTATGCACCTACGCAGTTGTTCCGGCGATCGTGTCGGAGCCGGTGTTAATTATGAATTAGCTTGCATGAGAAATGAGATGTGCGAGTCACGTGACGAGGTACGAACGGCAAGCAACGCCGTGTACGAGCACGTGGCGTGGAAAATCACAGAAAACAAGGACACGATGCAATGGTTCATTCAACCGGACGTTATTATTCAACAAGCACACTGTGATGAAACTACCAGATCTTCATTATTAACAAAGACCATCGTGTCGAAATATTGGACCACGTCCGCAGGGCTCACGTACGGAGCCCTTAGGCACCGAAATATAACACGCTAACAGCCGACGCAACGTAATGCGCGTAGTAATGTTCCCTGAATACGCGATGATTGATTAATTATGATAAAAGGTGGAATATATTGCCACACTATTTGACAACTGGACAACTTTGAATTTCAAGAAGTTGCCCGTACAGGGCATATGTTTAAATGAATCATAGGACAATGGTCCTAGTGGATCCTGTTTTCCTAAATACAGGGAATCCTAGTTAGAGTTTAAGATCTATGCATGTAAAAGTCAAAATTAGTTTAAAATTTTTGTTAATTTATAGAATCTCAACGTGGTAACACAATCCTGTTGAAATGCGTGAATAATAGTTTTTTTTCGTTCCTATCTGTACCCGACAATTGTATGCAATACCATATAAAGTAAAAAAAACTGTTGATCCGGTCACTACCAAATTTCACAGGATCACCCGCTAGGCTTATCTCACAATTGTCTGAAAATTTCATCAAAATCGGTCACGACGTTTTGGAGTCCATTGCCATACATAATTACAAACCAATTTTAATATTTGTATATAAGATTAGCTAGGATTGGACCACAATGTCATCTTTTATAACCTTTACAGTTTAAATGGCGTGAGCTTTTACATGCCAATTTAATATGTCAGTCAGTAAATACTAAGCCCAGGTGTGGTCAGACTAGTCGACACGCAAGGGCGTTTATAAGCGTGTCATGAAAAATCTCATAGATCTAAGTTTTGATAAATTAGACTTGTTGTATAGACTAGTTATTGAATCTAAGTTTGGATCTATATTTGATCAGTTAGTTTTGGAATCGAATTACGAGTACATAATAACATCTGTTTACCTTTATAAATAGATAACTTTAGGTGGTTATATCTGCCCATCATTGGCCTCACCTTTAGCTATCATCACGTGAGATATTATCAACGCAAATCCATCTCGAACTTAACTAAAATATGACACAAAATATATGATTTTGTTACCATGGATTCATATGGAATATCGAGAGGCATATTCCTTTAGCATCATGAATATCATGATACAATTTTATGAAATAAATTGAAATACAGTAAAAATTTAATGATCGAAATTCAACACATTCACATTAACTTTTTTGAGAGCTCGTTGATGTCTTTTGTACTAAGCTTTTTAAACACGTGCATAAATTAATAGTTCAAGTCTATTTTTCAAAAATTATAGAAATACATGCACTATTTAGGATTCTGTGTTACAGGCAAGTATGATGTTCTTTTCTGAAACGTTACGTCTGCTATGAGAAAAAATAAAGCGGATATGAAAAGGTATTTTCATTGGTTCTTGCAATACGGGAATCCTGTTTTCGCTGCTTTAATGTGTTCTGCTTTACGAAATTATTTAGAATATTCTCAAAATATCAGAATTTTATATTATCGTCGTATCTGCATGACTTGTTTGTACAAAAATATAATAATTTCACTGAATAATCCCTAGATTACGCCCAAAATAATTTGGTCTTATACATTCCATAAGTAAGGTGCGGGTGTCAGGATGGTGAAAACAAAACTGTTTACTTTTTAAACGGAAAGTCCGCGCTACCCCACCTTCTGACTCATTCACCACGCCAAGATTATGCCATAATGCGACTCTATTTTTAGGAACTTGTAAGTTTATTAATAAAACAGGTGTGACAACAAAAAAACCGTACGCTTGATGTTAGCCGTGGAGAAATCTAAACAAGTCAACCCTAAATAAATGTGATATTAGTATGCGTGCCGGTGCGGCTAACGTAGCCAAAACCGAGCGGCCGTGTGATGGTGTAACCACGTGAGTGAGATAGTAATGGCCAGGGTTCGTTCGCCGACAAAAGCGAAAGTGCTGCGTTCACTGGGACAACGACCGCGTCCTGCGGGCAGCTGTACCCTGCCGTCCTGCCACTCTGTCGTCAATGACCCCGCAATTGCCGATTCGTGTATCGCCAATTTCAACGGTTCCGCAAATATAGCTGGCTGTTGCTAAGCAAATGCGGTACCGCAAATCTTAAAACTATGTCTTAATTGGATGTAAACACTGGCGATACCGTTATGACGTCAATTACTAACAGCGTGCCTAAAACGCTGTGAAGCCTTTCACAGTTGCAGCTATTCAGGCAGTAAACCGATCCAGGTAATTTAACGACTACCGATTTTTGCATCGGTAGATATGTTATTTGCACACGAACATTTTACGCGTTTTACCTAATACCCCTGCAATAATATTATCACGCCAATCTTTTAACTATTTTAAATTCAAGTTGAAACTTAAAGCTACAATGATTTTGTGGAAATTTTTCACATGAATTTTATGCTACAAAACTTCTGTTCCGGAAAAAAACCCGCGGGTAAAAAATACAGCCGAAGTCGCAGGGGACAGCCACTAATGTTTCAATTTGAAACATTCAAATCAATATTTTTAAGAACCTATAAAAATAAAAGGCATTTTCTAACTATGTACTCGTAATCATTTCTTTCTCGTAACATTTATTTCAGCATCAAACTTGTAGATTACATAGTTCACTCTTTCTTTTGTCAAATTGGCAGAGCGCTCATAAAAACCTATGTAGAAAAAAGTGGTTTAAAGCAATTTTTATTTTTATTTTTTTTTTTACTTTAATTTAGGTAAGTACTACAACGTTTTACCTTTTTTAAGAGCGTGAGATTTCGGGTGCAATCCTGCACAGAGAAACGATTTGCGTGAATCACAGGTGTTAGCTCTGAGTCTGGGTGTTTATAAGATCATGGTCCTCGTAGTTCCCGATTCCTTACACACAGGGAATCCTAGTTATGGACTAGGATCAATGTAGGTGATCGTGGCGCGTTATTTATCACTTCATTACATTTATCACTTCTTAGTAAGTACCGTTTTCCAAACATGAACAAGCAAAGAGTATTACAAATTCATTGAGTATCAAACACGCATTGTCAACCACTCGTCAAACTGGTAGAGCTGACTCTACCGGTTGGAAAATAATCTGAGCTGACAAGGGCACGGCTAATATAAGAATGTAGACTATGTTGTACTACTTGCATTATTTGTCATACATGGGTACCAGTTTTGTCAATCCAAATATGGTCCCAAAACCGCTCCAAGCTTATTTCATCAAATGCTCCAAGCGATATGAACGACTGCCTAGTGTAGGTAGAACATAATGTTATTATTTTATTTGATTACATGTATTTATGTTCTTCTATACGTCTTCTGTGATGTAGTATTATAATAAATGCAATAAATGTTATGTTTTATTGTTTTTGGCTTTGCATTAGTCAATAAAAAATATCATATTATCTAAAAAAAATCTTGATGTTATTTTACAAAGAACTGACTTCGTGCCTAAACAAGAATAAAAAGAAAATTGAAAACCTCGTCTATTTTAAGTCTGATAAAATACAAATATATTTATAATACACCTGCATATGTATGTGTAAGTAAATCTGTATATAAGCGAAATACATTCCATCGTGGCATTCTAATTAGGTAGAGTATAGCGAAAATGTGATATTGTTCGCCCCTATTGTTTTAGTAATCACGAAGCCCTAAAGTTTGAAAGGCGTAAGCCTGCTAAGTTTCCTAAGTATTAAATTTTCAAATACAACTCGATAGCTGTCTCTACACAGACTACGTTTTTACGCCTTTGAATAACACGAGAGCAACGAGCCTGTCAGCAACATACTTGTCGAGGTATTTTACGCAAAAAGGAGAGTTGAAAATGATCACCCACCGATGACGGAGATAAATGTGAGATCATAAACAAACAAGCTTTTACAACTATGATAGTAGATAATTCAGTCTTAGTTTATTTAGAAAATGTATAATGATATTATTAAACGCCTACCTGTGGGCAATGTGACCATTTTCTAAATATTAAGCTATAAGAAACTTACATTTTACTAGGGATAGCGTAGTAGGTAATATGCCAAGGATCTGATATTGATTGACAATGTTGTATCAAAAGAAGCCGTCCATCCATCAAGTTCTATACATATCGCTATTCTTAGCCTAGAAAATAGATCGCTTTCAAGAGATGACAACAAAACAAACGGAGTGAAATGATAGACAACAACAGTGACGCATTCGTTTATGTTTGGTTTGGTGCATTGTTTAAATTTCCCTCTTGGCGATGGAGACAGCCAGTCGCGTACCTGTCTGGCGGACCCAATCGTTACCGAGACGCGTCGGTCTGCATCGGCGGGCATGCGCAGACAGCGACCAAGTCTAGTGGGAAGTGAGGAGGAACGGCAGTGCACGCCGCCCGCGAGTGGCCGCCACGCCGCACCACCGCCCGCACTCGCAGTCCTCCCGCCGCGCCGGCTCCAAACGCCCGAGCCGACACCAACATGGTGAGTCATTTCTAAGTGCGAATCTATTCGTTTGCGACGACCTTTCGTCACTTAGACAGACCGATATAAACCGGCCCACTTCGATCAACCGGAGTCTAATCCGTCGAATCCACTTACGAGAAACGCTTACCTGATCTAAACATAAACGCAGAACCTTTAACCCAATTAAGTGCGAATTGAACACAATAAAGAAATCGAGTCTGCGCAGACTATGAAGGTCAAAATCTTAAGGCAGACACGCATTACAAACAAAGTAAATCTCATTTTCAGGTGATGGACAACCGAATAAATGACGATGCTGATAATGAGCACAACTCTTCAATTTTCATAACAAATTTTCAAAGTGGAGATGTCATCAACTATTCACTTGTTCTCATCAAAGGATTTATTACCAGAGGAAATTCTAACAATCAAGATAAAATATGGTGCACGGTCAAAACTGAAGGAGAACAAACTAAATCTGAATGGAACGTTCATAATGGAGAATTCAAAGTGCTAATTGAATTGAAAAGAGGAGAAAATGTAATTGAATTGGAATATACCGAACAGCAAAAAAAATCGTTCATTTTAGATTACACGCCAAGGAAAACGAATCTCAGAGTAACACCTGTGTACATAATTTGCCAAGGTCACGATGGTTGCTTCCAAAGTCCCCCTGATGTAGACAATTCGATTGAGAGTGCTTGTGCCAGAATCGTGTTGGGTTCAAAGCTCATTCAAAGCATCACAGCAGAAAAACTCTTCGAAAGTGGTGTTGGACGGAAAACATTCCAGCTTGAACATGAAGTCAATCCCAAAAAACCCGAATGTATTGTTTTTAAAAGTGGCCTCAATGTTAATAAAGCACGGAAAATGAAACAATCGGAGCTATGGTCGCATTTTGGCAGAGAGCTGATGCTATCTGATTTGGGAAGTAATGAGCGAAAATTTTTGGGATTCATCTCATGCACCCGCTTTAAAGGAACCGATATCGATAAACCCATGTCGCATGAAGAAATTGTTTCAATGACAGAAGCCTATGCAGCATTAGGAGGTGGCGGGCTGGCTTTGTTTGGGACTGCATGTATGTACACATGGCCAACAAGTATTGTAGAAGTGATCCCAAAATTTTTAGACTCAACACCGGTCAATACCAAACGGTTCATGGATGACAGTGGATACCGTGGTACCCTGGGAGCATGTTTTGCAACAACATTGGGCTCGGTTTTCCACGAACTGGGTCATACTTTTGATCTTGGACATACAAAAGATGGCATTATGGGAAGAGGCTTCGACAATATTGACAGGGTTTTTATTGTCGGAGAGAAAAGATCTGCGTTAGTGAGAGATAACATGAACAACTTTAACGGCAAACCAGTACAACATTCCACTGTGTCTCTACAACGTAATATAAGTGTCACAATGAACGTGGCAGAACCACTTCGAGTTTTGGGTCCAAGAAGTAAAACAACATTAGGAAACTTCGCCTCAATGTCGAAATCTGACATCGTAAGAAGAAGCCCGAACATTACTCCGATAACCAGGCCATCCAGTGTTTATTCAAGTATGACAAACAAATTTTCGGATTCAAAGAAAAATATCAATCGAACAAATGGAAACGACTCCGTTTATTGGACGAGAAACTGTGCAGTTTTGCTATCGTATCATCGATGGTTCAATAACGAGTATGGCAGAGAGAGACAAGCTATAACCAGATATTTAAAATTCGACAAAAACAAGATGATGATCATATCCACAGCCGGGATCCGAATAGTCGAAGTGAGGGACGATTCAAATGGAATGGTGATAGATTCATATGAATTCACAAATCTTTTACCAGAAAAAAGATTCATGCTCCCGTTCTCATTTTCACCGAAAACAAAAGTTTTAACTATAGTGGTCGAAGATGATTTGGGAAATGTTCTAAAACAGACATTTTCCTACTAAACATGGTGAATGCAGTATAAAATGACAATAAAGTGGAAAGTGAAAACGAAAGTATTATAGATAGAAAGACACTTCGTCTAATCATAGATTTTTTATAAGGAGATAATTTTGTATGCCAATGTGTCTCTAAATAATATAACGTGCTAAAACTGCAATTATTTAAATTTCTTCTATAAGTCGAGGTTTTTTTTAGCGGCCACACTAAGTTGTTGTTGGCAACTGCATTTTTGACATTAGTTTAATCATCAAAACAAATAAACTTAGTTTTGTATCTGGCTAAAATGTTAACATTTTTGTGATTATCGTGATCGTTAGCATGTAAAGGTGTGATAAATTAAAAGTAGATAAGATATTCGTCAGCTATCGCATTTGTACATAGCCAGCGGACTAAACATGGCAAGCTCTACATCCGAAGAGAAGGAGAAAAACATTTTCGAAAATTCCAATCCATTTCCACCAGTAATAAATGGAAGAATAAACGTAGTAAAGTTTTTAGAAGCATCGACTGATTTAGTACATGTAGTTGGTGAGTAAACAAACATAAATGGTATGCTCTCAATGTGCTCTACAAAATGCAGCTCTATATAAATACTTTGTCTATTTTCAGAACGTCTTGGAAGTGTATTTGCTCCGGTGAAGCTTGACATGCAAGGAAACATTGATGTGAGTGATAGATAAACTTATTAATATCATTCTAGTGTTTTTGTTTTTACTTGGGAAAATGTAGAGCATAGACAGGTACATATTATATTTGCTCTACACAATTATTTAATTAGTGAGAACATCTGATACGAATCTATAGATTAGTCATAGTTGCAATGTGATTGTGAGTCATAATAATCATGTAATAATTCTATCTTTTATAGAAAATAAAGAAGAATTTCAAGTATGATGATAATTCTTGTCTGCTGGAGCTCATGTTACAAGAGACCTCATCTGGTAAAACTTTGGTAACGGAAGGCATATTGTGGCTTAATAGGTATGAAATATTGAGTTATTTGAGATTTTTCCAAAATGTGGAAAGATTAAAGAAAACTGCCTAGAACAGAACAGTTGTAGAACAGAACAGAGTTAGAATTACCCATGGTAGAGTAGCTGTTCCAGTGCTCTCTTTAAAGCCATATTACTTTACACTTCTCTTCTAATGGATTTTACTAATACTCTTGCTTATATAAGTATAAATTACATGAATGATAAGTCATTTGAATACATGGTTCAGTTGTAGAGACATTTTAAAAGATTGAACCTCTCACATAAAATGCAGGTAGAGTTCCCCATAGTAATCATTCATTTTTAGTGTGTATTGGACACTTTGTGACAATTTCATGAACTAATAGAAATAAGTAAGCTTTGTTGTAAATATTATTAACATATAACTTTAATATAATTTCAGAGCTCTACTATTTTTCGAACTGGCCTTTGTAGAGGTACTAAAGCACCTGAAGGAAAATAACATTGATGTCAACATGAAGCGAATATTCACAGTCTCCTATGAAGGATCAGTCAAGAAACATCACAGCTGGATCACACAACAAATGTTTACGGTAAGTAGAAATATCAATTAGAAACCTTAGCCTCCACAAAAAAATATCAGGCGGCTTATCTGGCAGAGGTAAGTTAGTAAGATATTTAGAAATTTAACATTCCATGATTACGCACTTTAACTGTTATAGTTACACAATCTTAATGAATTTAGCAAAAGAGTTACCTAGCCCCCAATATTTATTGAAGACGATGTAATCATTCTATGCTATCTTAATATGAGCAAACCTGATAATGTTTTTTTTTTTCAGTTCATCTGCAACATGTCTCCAACTCTCCCTCAAGCTCTCAAGGCTTTTGGAGCAGAGCAAGACTTCAAAGGGTTTGAATTAAACTTAGAAAGCTACAATGTTACTTTGCATTTGATTAGGAGTAAGATTGATGAATTTTTCAGAGATAATAATTTGTTCAAGTAAAAAAGCGCGTCAGTAATAATACTAGGTACATCTCTAAAGCTGAAAATATGTAATATTTTCTTAAGTTGTATCTAGCAATAAATAATTATTAGAATATAACAGACAACGTGAGACAGATAAAGTTTAACGACATAGAAATTGAGCCTGTAGTGCAACGCACAACGACGTGGCATCAGCAAAAATTTCCAGCTTAGGACAATCCACTAAAGCGGAGATTAGGTATGTCGCTCATTTGCTATAAAAACGTTATTTCAACGTGTTGTGGAGTTACACATTCGTCTCGCAAATGAGCGATGTGTGAGGGTGTTTGTTTAGGTAACGCACCGAATCCTAGTTACGGGTCATTGAACCCGACCTATAACTAGGATTTCCTCTACTTATTTAGAGAATCAGGAACTGTAAGGACCTTAACCACTCAGACTCACAGCAAATAAGTATTTTACACAAATATTTGCCTTACGTGGGTATAAACCCGCAGCGCATCACGCGTCGCAATCTGCTCATCAACAATGCCATGGAGACTGTCAGAGATGGCTCGTAAACATACAATTATAATAGCATTTATATGGTGGTGACAGCGCGTTCATGACATTATCTGTGGTATATCGGTTGTTCACAAGTCCGTACGCCGTTCTGTATCTTGGATAGTTAGCCTTATTTAGTATGGGACACACTTGATGCAGAAAAATATTTAGCTATGAACTAGTTATTGATTTCAGGCAATATGGAGCACTACCTAATTCGAAAAACAAGCACAAGGCAATATAGTGGCGTAGCGTAGCTACAATTAAGCATGTTTGTTAGGAACCTATATCCTAGAATTCCTAGATGATAAACTGTACCTCTATGATTTTCCTACTGAAAAAGTGTCCAGTGTGTGGATTCCTGCCTGTTACTATGAGATGTAAAAATTATGTTATTATGTAACAAATAATAATACCTAATCAATCATTTGCAAACAGCTAAGATTGGTATACTATAGTACTGTGTCAATTTTATAAGTGCAGTTTATTTTATAAAGAGGCTTTATTTTTTATTCTATTTTTTATAATTGTGATGATTTGACATGAGCAAATACAATATTTATTGAACCGAAAAGTAACATTTTTTTATGGTTCCAATAGCTCAACTATTCAATATGAAACATCCAGTGCCTTGAGAGAATGTATTAGGACAGCTATATGACAAGATAAATATAAAAAGTGTATTCAGAATGCAATATGTTTTATTGAGAATAGTATATTTGATAAAGGTAGTGATTAAAATTACATTAGATTATATATGCATAAGTCAGTAAATATAGTTACTTACATTAACTTAATGGTATCTGTATGAGTATGTGTATTAATAAGAAACTGTAAGTGTTCTATGATAAAGTTAATTTATTTGGATGATTGATTAAATACATATAGCATAGTACATTTTTATTATACTTAAGTAAATATTCATATATTACATTTTTCTGTGTATCCATTTTAACTTCGATTGTTGTATTGCCTTCATATTTGAATAAGTATATAAAATTAAGTTTCATAATACCAAAGCTTACGCTTTCTCATAATACTGTAAGTTCAAGCCTAAAATTATTTAAGTGGAGTCAGCATTTATGATGTTGTGTGACAACGTAATAAACTCTTTTGTGTATTTATTCTGCCTCTTCTTCAATTCTGTCATCAATGACTCTGGGGTGCTCATCTTTAAATTCATCCAAATAGATACTTGAAGCTAAAGCTGATGAGTATTTCAGTTCGATGTAACCGTAGAGAGCTTCCACAATGGCCAAAAACAATAGCGATCCATTTAGAATCTTTTCGACAGACATGCTCTTCAAGTAAGGGTTAAAAAAGAAATAGCTTACAAGAGGAATCTGCAAGAAGTTAGTTAGCAACAGGAAGCCGCCCATCTCTGGCACCTGGAAATTAGAATAAGAATTTATGACTTATATTAGCTTGAATTAGTTCTTTGGACTAAAAACTGACTATAAATAGATTGCTAGACCTAAGTAGCTACTGAACCCATATAGGAATTAAATGGGACCACCCTGGAGTTCCAGCTTTCAAATAAAAAAGAATTGAAAATACAGTTGAACTCAGAACCTTCTCTTTTGGTCAATTAAAATAGGGAAGGCCAATAGTTAAATTGGGTACACTTGGAATACTTATTCTACAGATAAAGTGGTGGGTTATTTCATTTATTAATAGAATAGGTAGTTATCGTCTTCAGGTTACTAGACTTGATTAGATCAGATAATTAAACATCCCTTATATACTTACTCCATTTCTCGTACTAGCAATTTGTGCAATGGCAATCCTGGCTACCTCTAATGTGACCACCAAAGTGTACACCGCCACAGACAAATAGATGGTAAGCTCTCCCAAGAGACCAGCCTGAAAAAATTATATAATTATTAAGTAGTTAACCCTTTGACTGCTGAGCTAATATTCTTGTCTAGCCACGGGTACGGATCTGCATACACCATTGTTTTTTCCCATACTTGTGGCAAGTTATGAAATATACCACAGTTGTGTTTTCAGCAGTGAATGTGTTAAGTGTCACTAGTTTTGTAAAATTCATTATGAGAGATTGCACAGTGCCTAAGAGAATTAATACATGAATTATCTTAATGCTTTTATGAAATGCAGGTGATAAAGCCCTAATTTTCTATAGGAAAGTATGCAAAACTATATGGGATATTGTTATATGCTCTACCAATTTAAGTTACCACCAACCAACTACTAGGGCAGATTACAACAATATCAAAAAAGAGACCCTAATAATTATCGCCAAGAAAATTGTAATGCTAGTTAAGAGGGATTAGTTTTCAGTCTTAGTTATTTTTCTGCAATACTTACAGTATTTATCTTCTCTGCCAGTGTTAATCCCATGGTGAAAATCCAAGCTATGTACAAGTACCGGTTGAAGTAGAGACATTTTGCAAACATAATTCTATGTCTGCGTTCAGTTTCATTGGCTGCATAGTATCTGAAATGAAATTACATAATATTAAAGAAGATTGTTAGTAAAAGGTCCATTTGCATCACTTATAAGTAACTAGTTTTTACAAGTTAGGCAGGTACCTATTCTAAAAATATTATATAGAAGAACAAAAATGATTTATTTCCAGAACAATTATTACAACAAAACAATACAATAGATGTTAGATACAGCTAGAGGCTTCGAGATAGGCTAGGCATGTGGTACTTATGTAATAAAAATCATCTAAGTAGGTACTTAATTTGTATTGCACAATTTAATTCCACCGTGCCCATTCCATCATCAAACAACTAGACATACCAGGATGTGCCACTGTTAACAAGGTGGACATTCCATCTGCATGCACAAAGTGGTTCCTTCCACATTTACTGTGCGTACAGCAAAGGAGTGGAACTCCTTGCCAGAGTCTGTGTTTCACGATAGTCAGAACCTGGGAGTCTTCAAGTAATGAGTGAATAGGTTACTTCTAGGTAAGTGTGCACCATAGTAGACCACACTGTCACTAAACATCAGATGAGATAGTAGTGGTCAAACGCGAAGCTATTTTATTAATAAAAAGAAATAAAAAAAGTTATTAATCAAGGTACCCAATCTCGCTCATTTCAGTTATTGATTTCAAGAGTATAGTTTCTTTACTCTTTTTACTCCCTGTAAAAGGTACCTTTACGTAAGAATTAACAATTACTAGGATAGATTAAATATAGGTATATACCTACTAAACCCTATCAAGACACCCTTCCAGGCTTAATGACGCAAGTTAGGTAAAAGTATTTTATTGTGAAATATAGATAGACAGATCAAAAAACAAAATCAATAAACCGCATGAGTATTTTGTTATAATTACCTGGACGATGCCATTTTTTATAGATGACCAACGTACTTAAAGATCACCAGTCGAATTCGGTCGATCGATGATGATGGAAGGCCAATTTTCGTAGTCTTCAATGCACATGCGTACTACAATTCTCTTTTTTTTTATAACTTTATCAACCGTTCCGGATCACCAGTTTTTAGCACGAGTTACTCACAGTACGAATTCGGGGCTAACTATTAATTTTCATTGATTTCACTGTTTCACAGACCGAAATAGAAGTTTAAGTACTTGACTTGTTTGTTAGTTTGATTTTATTTTCCAGTTTTGATTTTCCCGCCAACAACTGCAACAAGACAAGCGATCTGGTACTTGACAATCTGAAAGAAGGATCAAGCGAGATGGGATTTGATTGATAACACAATAAGTTTGACACTGCAACGATATTTTAAGTTTTTAACTGACTTTATATTTGACGACTTTTTCTTTTGTTTTGGCTTCGCATGTATGGTGTGTGTGTCGCAAGCCAGTGTCAAGAATTAACAATTGTCGAGTTTAATACATTTTGAAGTATGTACTTAGGTCGTTTAATACCGAACTAATTGCAACCCGCTGCTTCCTTATTTGATTTTTATAGTTAACTTAAGATGCTCCTCAACACAGGTGAATCCGCGGAGTGCATACAGCTAGTATCTAGAATGAAATGAAGTATGAAGTGACTTCGTTGATGTGTGAAGCATACATGAACATGAATGAATGATGTTAAGCGGAATGTCGGTTCGGGCGCGTCGGCCCTTTCAGACGGTTGTCAATGTCAAACATGTCTGGTTGTCAACACCAAACAAGTAATTTAGTAGTTCATTCATTCATATTTCATTTCAGTTTCGTTATTTTAGTTTCAGGACTTTCAGGTTAAGAATTAAGAACCTGATTTTTCGATACATCAATTCTTACATCAGTCACAAAACTCGATACAAAATGTTACAAAGCTTAAGATTATCTCTAGGTAATAACCTTAGTTAACTGTGTACATACTTGATAGTTACTCATTTTATTGTGAGAATCAATATTAAAATATTTCATATTCCTTTTATTTTAGGACTACTAAGGCCGGAAAGTGTGCAGCTAACTTCCATTGCCGGAATTAAATATTTTCCTCCACCTAAGAACTATGACCGTAAGTACTAGTTACATTTATCTATTATACTTACCCATTCGTTAGATGGATTAACCAAAGGCGCCTTCAGTCCATAAACAGATCGGGGTCTTTATTGCAGTAATACAGCTGAACTAAAACTAGGTAAATATACTAGTAACAACCTTATTAGTAAAAAAATTAAATTGTCTCTTTTGAAATGGTTGAGGGGCTGAATTATTTGACTGAGTTACCAGACGAGCAAGTCATTTACCTAATGGTAAGCGCTACGCCTGCCCATAACAGGTACAGATCACCATATAAAACCTCCCCAGGGTTCAAACTATCTAAATATCGAATTTATACCAAACAGAGAGTTACTTTCACTTATATAGTAACTTATTAACTGATAATAACTATTATGAAAATAACTTTTTATATCCGTAAATAACATTAATATTATCTTTCTTATGATTTACAGACATTGAAATACCAGAACGATCAAGGCTGCGGATATATGATAAAACACCTCTCTACCCTGCAAATCTGAAACCTCCAAAAATGCAAAAGAGATTGCGTTACATGAGAGGACCTGAGCTTTTACATACCAGCTTACAATTGAAGCAGTATGGAGTTGTGGTATGGCTAAAATTATCTCCTATGTGTTCACATTATATAAAAATTTACAAAGAATAATATAATAAATCATTTATTGAGATGCATGGAAGATAAATATAGCTTCAATTTTACTAAAACATTGCAATTCCACTCAGTTTTCACTTTTGGTGAAACTCAAGGTAAACACTGACAATGAATGATATATTTATCTCTTAAGTCGTTGCTTACAATCAGGCGAGACTGCGTGCAAATGCTTGACTATTCAGCAATAAAAAAACTTGTCAAATTTCTCCAAGTAACACCTATGTATATAAACTACCACCTGGCGCAGTGATGCCTTGGTCAATGTGGTGATGTTGGCTACGTTTCTAGCCAAGGTGCTATGAGTTACGACCATTGACATGAAAAGAATACCACCTGGCTAGCTAATTACACACTAATTAATTGATTTCAGGCATTAGGCGGAGGCAGGTTAAGATGGGAGCACTTTGAAATGGCACGTCTAACTGTTGCTAGGCATTTAGAACAGAAAAGGATGTTTGCTATTTGGCGAGTGGACCCTCCATGGCAGCCTGTTACCAAGAAGGGCCAGGGTCAGCGAATGGGCGGTGGTAAAGGAGCTATAGACCACTATGTAACACCTATTAAATCGGGAAGAATAATCCTCGAAGTTGGTGGCAAATGTGAATATGCTGAGGTATGTTACTTTGTTAATTTTAAAATGAAATGCAATTAATTTAGTTCACAAAAATAGATAGTAGATAATGTCTTAAGTTTATTATTAGTGCTTCTATTTTGGCATTTTCTGGCATGTGAAATCATAGGAATCTAAACAACTAAACAAATTCTATGATGCATATTAAATAAGAATAAAAAATTAACATTGTAAAATAGTAAAATTTATTTCAATAAAATGTATAAATTACGGACATTATTTTATATAAATGATTTGTCCTTGAAAAAGTAATTTAAACTATGAACAGATTTTTCTAATAGCCACAATTTCAACTTCCTATGAAACATACCAAAGGGAAGTTCTCGGTTCAATTATGGTATATTATTAATACATGAAAAATCATGAGTTTAGAGGCAAACTTTTCTTCAGTCATATTTTGATGAAAAAATTAGGTTTTTTGTAAAACATTGACATACATTTCTTTATTTCAGGTGCACAACATGCTGAAAATTGTTGCTGAAAGATTACCCTTCAAGGCTGAAGCAGTGTCTTATGAGGTTATGGAGCGAAAGGCGGCAAATGAGAAAAGCCAAGAAGAGTCCAACAAAAACCCTTACACTTTAAAGTTTATTATACAAAATAATATGGGAGGTTGCCATAAAATGCTTTCGCCATTTGATCATCGCTGGTATGGAAAACATTTGTAAATAATATTGAGTCAATATAATTATTTATAAAATTCTTGGAGTAAAGTAGATGTCGACAACTTTATGAAGTGTTTTTTTTTTTAGTAGTATTGTAGTCTTTCTATTATCTAAAATTTAAATTTAACTTTAGCTAGTTATCTTGTAGCTCCTTATAAGTATTGGTTGTAATAAAAAAAATATAAAAAAAATATCGCGTTACGATCTCACACATAGATCCTGACCCCAAACTAGAATTCCCTGTATCTAAGGAACTATGAGGACCATGGTCCTACAAACACCCTGACTCAGAGCAAATTTATACTTGTACCCTTAATATAGTTACTGATTATTGGAAGTCTATTTCATAGTTTGAAGGTAACAAGTCTTCATCATTATTGTCAACCCATATTTGCTCACTGAGTATGGGTCTCATCTCACTTTCGAGGCAAGTCTTACCTTGGTTAGAATTATTTCATAAGAACAAATTAGGGTTCAAGACGTTCAAGACAAGTCTTACCTTGGTTAGAATGATTTCATCAGAACAAATTAGGGTTCAAGACGTTCAATTAGAGTGGTACTAGCGCTGCGCTGGAGATCTTTAGTTTTGGGTACAGAAATAAATCAAGGTTGATACTTTATAATGGTTTATTTAAATTTGACATTTCATGAAAGGATTTTCGTGACAAGCCTCAGTTTGCGTACATGTATAAACCTTGTAGCAATAATTTATAAATTCCTTTCTTACAATTATGGCAAAAACTCAACAAAAACAAATTGATATAGTAACAAATACTACAGCACAAATTACTAAGGATCTTATGACTCATCCCTAACCTAACGATGAAAGCCAAACACTAATTAGATTAAATTTCTTTGTAAATACAACAATAGTGCAGTTTCTGAACAATTCCACACACTGCTATGTATATTAAAGTTCAGCTTGCTTCTAATGTTTATATAGGGTCTTTATAATTATATCAACATTAAATGGAACATATTATTCACAGATATAAATCTAATGCATAATTTAACGCTGATACATTCCAACACAACAACAGTATGGCTTCTATTAATTAGTTTAGGATCACATCAATACACAATACAAGATCAAAACATTTACTATTTAGTGTATAATTTTAAAAGATATGTTGCCACAATAAGAAATGAGGCTATATTGTCGACAATTCGCCTTCTCTGTTATCGTGGCAACTGTTCATGATACTGGGTGCTGCTACTTTGACCATAACCAAGCATCTCTACCACATTTATTTATCTTCTAATATCTGAATTGTCATCTCCACCGAGTACCTATAAATTATATAACGTCATAACAATATTTACAAAGCCTAAGTCACTAACTTACAAGTAAATGCAATTTACACTTCTTTTTAATAAATTAATAGTGTTTACAATATTATACAAGCGCTAGGATTTATATATGATATGGCATTATTTTATTTAATAAATTGACTGCATTAAGATACTAAAAGAAAAGTTGCAGTCGAGCTATCACAAAATAAACAAACTAATTGTAATGCATAAAAATACTTAGGAGGGTTTCTTCTCTGAAAAATACATTTTCAAAAATTTTCTGTAGTTAAATACCTATAGATAAAAATTAGGTCTGACTGTCTTTATTAGAGCCGATAGCATATACAGTACACTTGAGCAACATAATTAGCTCACAATATACTATGATATATTTGACTAGTTCTGCCTCTTAATCTACGCACCTTAACTATATTAACTTCCTAGACACTGGCATTCTGCAGTCTTAAAAACCTATTGTTTCACGAGATTAACGGAAATCTTTTAGCTATCTAATTTACAAAATAAATTAATATTAATATAGTTTATTTGTAACACACCGCGTACATAAGGGTTATTATTAGCTAAGCTATAAGTTAAGATAAAAGTGAGGTAGCGTTTTTACCTTCTAGTGGAAAAATATGTACAAATCTAGCAGAAATACAGGTTTCATTCATATTTGGTTGAGACATTACTGCGATATCTATAGAGTATTATATTCGCAAGGAGGTTTGTTACAGTTATTTAATAGCCTGACATTAGTCCGTAATTAGAAGAATGTTACACATCAATATACAGACATTAGTTGCGTGTAGAGTATATTAATAATAATATTCATCGATATAATATAAGAGTATTAACTACATGCACACATTTTAATAATTAGTAGGTACTTTAAATATGTGCAGCTTTGTAGATGACTAGATTAAATATTTTTAACGATTACATTATGTATAAAACATTTGTATAGTTCGATTTCGATCACTGCAAGGATCCAAGTTGGACACATATTGTTACTGAGGATAATACCTTGACGTGTTACACTTTATTCGTACGCTTCGCTCAAGTGGTCTAATAAGAATTTCAGTTGTACTTTCATGAAATTATTTTTGTGAGCGATGGAGTCGCATAGCACTTTGGTAGGTGCGACTAGGTTGCCGTCGCTAACATTTTGGTAAATGTGTTCGTCGGTGGCGTACGCGTTGTTATTGTGTGTGTCAACAGTACTATCCTCGGGCGCGGCCTCGCCGGCCGTATCAGCGGGCGCATTGTATACGTTGATCGGGGCCGCTTTGGCGATTTGCTGATACTTAAACGTAGACAATATCTGCCGGATCTTTGCAATGATCTGCTCTACTCAGGCGTTCGATTCCTGCGAAAAATTTGAAAATACGTCAGAGTTCTGTAGCAATATCGAAAGTGATATCTAGAAGTATTGTGAAGTTAACACTCTACGGTCTATGCTAGTGATCGAGATAGCTGCTTTCTAGCTCTCTACATGAATAACAAATGGGTGGTTAGAAGACAGTGAGCGGTGGAATGTGTTAGGCGTACGCCCGAAACCGTGAACACACTAGTACAATGAAACTTAACAGATAATTATCATAATACTGTACGGCGTTTATAAACTCGTATAAAATGTAAGTTTAAATCGTATAAAATATTAGTCTAAATTTATTTAAATGCATCAAAATTTAGGCTCCATTCATAAGAGAGTACATCGAACATCGAGATAGAAGGTGAGAGATCTCCGCAGGCCGCACGATGCAAGCGAGACAGCAACACTAGTCTAGAAGCGAGGGTGTGGTGGGTCGGCGGTGCGGTTATACCTTGAGGTTGTGGAAATAGTGCATGATCTGATCGTAGTCCATGTGCAGCTCGTCCAGGCCCAGCTCGGTGCCGGCGCCAGCCGCGGGCGCCCGCGAGTACATCGGGTTGCCCACTATAGTCGCGCGCTTCACCTCCGGGGAACAGCTGTCTGAAATACAACAACAACATGTTTCACAGCAGTTTAAAACGGGCATCCTGGCAATGTATCTGTACGGTCTCCTTTCAGATAAATCAATTTGGTTCTCAAAATTCCGGTTGACTCCCCCTTCCCTTTCCCTTTTTCTAGAGGGAGAATGAAGAATGTGTAATGATATTGCTGTTAGTCTGAGATTTTAAGTTTGAATTTACCTTTGTTCTGATTGGCAGCGTCAACGAAATCTCCTTTGGGCTCCTTAGACCGATTCTTATGCCTCATCTGTACTTCCGGCAGTCCTGAGAAAGTAAACTCAAAATTGAGGCCCTGGCGAAATAGTGGTCAAATGCTAGCCTAGAAAATAAAGAAAAATTAGACATACCAATTCCAGAGTCATGCATGTAGTCCGGGCTTTCTGGCTTAGCGAAGGTGCGTCGCGAGTCATCCGTGCCTCTGTTCAAGCCGACGATCTCCCTGTAGTCCTTATTCTCCATGATCAGAGGGGCGTCATTGTCGAACTCGAACAGCCTCGCGCAGTCATCCTTGCTAAGCTTCTCTACGGGGTTGTCTTCAAAATCAGGGGTCGGGGTGGAGTTGCGACGATATTGCTCCTTCATCTCACGGCTCGATATGTACGGGGCGTCAACTTTGTTCAGATCAATAATTCTGGAAATATAAGGGTTATTTGTTTGCAAAAGCTAAGTTGAGAGCTTTAGTGGATGTTGAA
Source organism: Campaea margaritaria (assembly GCA_912999815.1). NCBI lineage: Eukaryota > Metazoa > Arthropoda > Insecta > Lepidoptera > Geometridae > Campaea > Campaea margaritaria. The sequence continues at coordinate 5,510,966 of OU538792.1, forward strand.
TACAGGACATCGACAACGAAAATATTTTATAATTGCATCATTTGTCATAATTAAATGTGTAGAACTTCACCTGTCCGATCGGCGGCCATTTTCCGGAGACCGTTTGGTAAACTCGTGGTCGCGGTCGTGTTTTTTGTGATGATTCCTGGAATGACTCCGCCTTGTTGGTGGCATGACGGACTCGGGCAAAATCTGAAAGCGATATAGGCCTGATAACTGATAAATATTAAAATTAGACACATTTCTGTGAAGAGTTTTTGAGTCTCACAAATACTTTTGCAGTATTGGCTACAAAATCCGACCATTTAGTATTCCTAGCGAGAACGGGCCTTTTAAAACTGTTCTGATTGACTTACTTTGTTGTTGTTCCTGGGAGGCACTGGCACCTGAGACTGAGAAGTGGAAGAGGAGTTCCGGTGGGGCGGCACGGGGGGGCGGTAATCGTCGCCGGTTGGGTTGTTCGGGTCGGCCCTGTAGACCGAATGTAGGAAATTATACCCTAATTATTTCAAAACACACAGATTCACTACATAAGCATATCTAAAGCAGAATGCGACATACACAAACCAAGCGTATCTTGACTGATTGTCTATTATAAGTTAATAAACTGTTTTTTTTAGTTTTTGGCCAATTTGTCGGTTATTATAGCAATATACCGTTGTAGACTATACTATACAAAGATCGAACTTGTTTATTCCTTTGGCTGATATATACACCTTCTGTTATTGATATTTGTAAAGCCAGTGATCGGTTCAATACTTTTCGTATATCATAAGTATTTTAGTACAAACCTCATAATGTCTCTTTAACTAATGTAAACTCAATAATAAATGACATGTACCTACCTAATCTTTTCCCATTGACTCTCGTAACAGAAGCATAGGCGATACAATCAAAACATAAAGACAAGGCCGTATTTAGTCTTATTATGACGGACAGTATCGACATCGGTCGTTCGCGGCTATCGCTATGAAAACCGTGTGGTTGCGGTCAATGCGTTGCTAGATACACGCACGGCTTACATAGCGACAGCTACGGACAACCGACGTCATTACAAAGTCAGGATAAAACCAAATACGACATAACAAACACAAAATACAGACAGACAACACAACATCTAAACAGTACATAACGCAAACAAATAGCTACTTACTGCCATTGTCCGTCTCCCGACTGGTTCCTCGCGTGCCTCGACGATTTCTTGCAGTACGTCGTCGAATCGATGACCCTCTCCCTCCTATCGTTCTGCGAAGGTAGCTCTATAGAGTTAGGGTTGTCGAAGCTGGTGACCATGACGTTCCCGTTCTCCCGGATAGCGTCGTCGGGGTCGACGTAGTTGTGGTTGAGAGGGTTGGAGGTGATTCGCATTTCTTTGGCGTTGTCGGTCGAAGGCTGGGTCGAGTTGCGGTTGACTGGGTGGCGGTTGCCATTGCGCTCGATGGTTGCTCGCCCTGTTAATATTGCAGTGTTGTTACAACAGCTGAGAACATATCTACTTAGCAGTTCATTCTTTGGAAATGTTTACGTAAGGTAGGTGATGAATGTTTATTTTCGATTGATAGTAATAAACTAACTGGAAAGTCAGTGAAAGCTAGCTATTGTGGAGCATATCTGACAAGTATTTCAAAAAGATATTCATTATTTCCCAAGGGCTATAACAATGAGCTTCAATTTGGTAAAAACCTACCTAACCAGACCCAATCATGCGCATTAGTCGTCGACTCCCTCGAAGGTTTCTCTCTCGCCAGGCCGAGCGTGGTTCCCACCAGGCCTGCCACTTGCAACCTGCCACCTTCGGCCAGTGCTGGCATCTTGCGTCCGCCAGCGACTGCCGTGTCGGCTGTAGCTGGCTTTAGCCGGGACGCGTACACTACGCACGATACTACGAAAACCTAAAAGATATATTTGGTTAGAACTAGTAAAGAAAAAAGACAGGAAAATTGTTTGTTTGAATTGAAGTGAGGATTATGAAAGAAAGGGGAATCAATCCCAGTTTTAGTAACGTGCAAGACAGGAGTCTCCTGGAATATCGTTTCAATAAATCAATCATTACAATTAGGGCATCTAGACTGCTTGAATGCTAGTCAGCTAATTCAGTCTACGTTGATTCAACCAGACTTGCCTATCGTACGGCAACCATTAAATATTTACCAACAAAGAACCTCTTCAGATGGCTTATCGGGAAATGTTATGCCAGTTATAACTAGTAAGGGAGTTCAGAAGCGGATCACTGCCCGCAGCTAACCGTCCTTGATTAAAGGTTTTCTAAACTTACCACAATTGCAAAGCAGAAGGCTCCGAGAAGAACGTACATTCCTGAAGGAAAAACAAGCCGTTTAAAAAGGTTATCTTTTTAAATTCACCAATGAATAGGTCCTAATCGACGTTATTTCCTCACCAATTTCAACAGGGGTCATGTGAGGTGATGGATGCCTCGCCTGATGTGGGACGTTGCCGCGGAAGATCGAGTTATAGTGTTGAGCTTGTACAGTTGGTTCGTGGTTGTTCTCATCTTTGAATGGAGAAATTCCTGAAAAAACATAGAAAATGTTGAATTCTTTACTAAGTACTTTGACTTGGGAGGAAATTACGCACGCAAAATACTCAAAAATTGTCTACAATGGTGAATTGAAAGTTTGGAAATATTCAGCTACTTTAATCGCTGACTGTACACACTGATGTAACTTTATCCTACTAATATAATTATTGTTAAAGTATGTGTGCAAGTACCGACGTAAATAAGTAGGTACCTATGTTATTAGATATGTATTATTAATCTGACACTCAGCTTTGCAACAGTTGAACTGCAATTAAGTGTTTGTCGTAGACCTAGCTAGTAGGTCATCAATACATAGATAGTGCTTATACGTTTACAGACAGTTCAGCAATTTACCTTTAAGAACATCTCCAAGGTCCGATAAGCCGCCCCTCAGGCCTCCTCTCGCCATGATATCATCATTCTGCGGCGTGTCTGGCCTTTGCGGCGCGTCTCCACCGCTAAAGTCTACATCCACGCTGGCCGCAGCCGTGGCCAAGGCTCCGGGGATATTCTTAATGTTGGCTGGAGTTTTGGCATCACCCTTGCCTGGTAAGGCTATCCGACGAAGAGGCCCCGAGCGGCATTGATCCGGTGTGAGAAGTGTTACTCGGAGTAATTCGCCACTGCCTGAAATTAAAATAAAAAAGATCCAATACAAAATATGCTTTATTTCACGTACATGTATAAAGAGAATAATTTTTATTGCCAAAGCATATTAGTAAAAACGTAAAAGTTCGTCAAAAAAGAAGAAACTAAAGTTTACCTAATAGTAAGACGGTTGGAGAGTCCCAGACTAGGCACAAGACCTGTACGTTGGGACTCGAGTGCGATACAAAGTACAAAGGGCGATTTCTTTCAGAAAACTTTAGTATACAGCGGAATATATTCGAATTTCTACAATATTTAGTACATTATGGTACTCTTTCGAAGTCTGATTTGAGTCGCCACTGTAGATCTGATGATGATGGCGCTTCTATTGTAGGTACTAAGTATTAAGTATTGCTATTATCTAATTCAAAGCTTTAGAACTTAAAAAAAATATTCCATACCTTCACCAACAGCGATGACACGAGGGTGCCTCGACGCTAGCATCGGCGCAAACGCCACCACTTCGGGGTCCAAGCTCTCAACCAGTAGATAATAATCCGATACGGCCACGTCCCGTAGGGCAGTGCGACTGCCATCCGAGAACTCTAAGTCGATGTCCAGGAGGCCTTCCTGTTAGGAGGCGACAGCGAATAAAGTTAAGTTTAATTTGAAGAGAACGAACGAAGGAAGCTAGCAAGTAGTTCACCTGCTGATAAGCGCCACGACTGCCTATAAGTTGCAGCGCCACCCAGAACTTTGCATTACAAAATCTTGCGCGGCACTACAACGCGTTTGGCACCCTGAGGGTCCGAAATCCCATATGCCCGGTAACAATATTATAAGTTAGCTTCTGATGTTCAGCTTAGTCATAAAATACTCAAATCGATATCAGAATGTGTGCCTATTAGTCCACGTGCCATGTTTGGAGGCTGGTTCCATGTTCCGCTCTAGCTATCCTCGCGTGTTGTTTCGCATCGCAATACGAACCTGGTACTGCGCCGTAAGCCTCCTCGTAACCGTTGTTTCAGAAACGTATCCGTTCTCGATGGCGGTGTCGGGCGAGATGTTGAGCTGCAGGCCCGATATGACGCGCACCAGCAGCCGAGATATCGACACCTTGTCGTTCACCACGCGGACTTCGCGCAGTCCGATCACGCGACCTGCAAGACAAATGGAAATGGTAATATGAAACTAACCGTATTCTAATAGTCCTTAGATAGAGATTAGATAATGGATAGACATCTCCGTATTTTTCCGTTCATCCATCTTGATCACTGTTTCGTAAGTAGCTTCAAAAAAAGACTATTATTTCCAAGGGTTTTTAATCCAAAACCATGCCCAATATTTGTACAAAAAAATGATTTACTTTTAGTGATTAATTAAGATATTTAATCCATGTACGCAGCTAAACTTTGTAACCAGCTATGAAAAATACGTTTTGCTACCTGAACCTCTCGAAAAGTCAATCGACTCGGACATTGATTACTTAGATACTGTATATAACTTATAAATTCGACTTTACTCAATCGAAAATTCCTAAAATTTTTGAAGACGGGTATACGTACCCCTATATTACTTAGGTACTTGGCAAATATTCAACATACACGCATGTAATGAAAGCACTACTTTTAACTAACTTCAGAAAGGAGGACTATAATTCTTCTGAGTAACTTGGTGATGGCCCAGGATACGTGTGTAGATAGCTGTTCTCACCTGTGATTGGTGACAGCACTTGCACTTCAGTTCTACCCGTGCTCCTTCCTTGCAGGACTCTGCCGCGAAGTGTCGCGATGCGAGGATCGGCCACTCTCATCAGCGACATCACGAGTTCGGTTATCTTGAGCCACGTGCGGCGGGACACGAAGTAGGAGACACGACCCGAGTCGTGGTCTTTGGCGAGAAAGCGGGCGTATACCTGACAAGGTAAAGTTTTAGAAAACACATCCTCTCTTTTACAATAAGTAAGGAAGTTCCCGACCTCGAACACGATACCCATTTATTCAACCCAAATGGAAACAGAACCCTTATAAACTCCCCATGATTTATCGTTTTCATCATCACTAGCGTTTCAAATCAATCAAATACATAGTTTGATCTCACTCTTCACTCCATCATCAGCCTATTCAGACAAGTATATCAGCAAAAGTCGATTTCGTTCACACTAAGAAAAGATCCAATTGAAGCAACCACTGTCTTCATTTCTTGAACCATTGTATCGGAGCATCCTCATACATAAAAGATACAAACCTCAACGTTGCTCTGCTGGTATCTCAATCGGCAGGAACGCTGCTCCGACAATGAATTGGTGGCGTCAGGCCTCGCTCCCCCCCACCCGCGGGCCGACAGGGATCGCTTTAATCTGTCCTTTGTGCTCGCGTCGTCGGATACTTTCCAACCTGCACACAACCAGTACGTTTGTAAAGACAGAGTTTCAACTTCACAGAAGCTTACCTACTTCGAACTTTAAACTGAGTCTCTTTAAAACGAAGACCCTGAGCGGAATGGCTATGCAATCTCAACGCGTTTTGCGTTCCTTCGTTCATCGGTAAAGGCGAGGAACGTTCGAGTCGGCTAGTAACCTGCGATGCGGAACGTGCAGCGAATAAAGTATCCACCCCTAGCTTTCGATTAAGTATAGTAGTCTATTTCCAGAACCGCGGCAATCTTCGGTACCGTTCACAATATTATTCTTTGACAGAATCACCACTTACATAACGTAGGTATGGAGCCCCATAAACATTACATATCGCCTTAGCACAATTGGAATAAAGCTCAATTTCCACTTGATTTGCTGCCCACCTACATTATGTCGATACGTGTGGGACGCTAGGGGATAAAAATAGATCAGAGCTTGGGGGTTGTTGCGTGAATTTACGGTAACAGCGTAGAATTGGACAATAACTTCGTCAGCGATTGATAGAAACGGCTCTGATTGTAATGTATTGTATCGGTCTGGCAGTGATTTTAGTTTCACTATCGTATTGGTAGTTTCTTTTGAGACGCAACAAAAAAACACGTGAACAAAGGTGTGCCAAAGCTTCTGAATTTTGCAATGTTTATGTGAATAGTACATAAACTTGGGCACAAAGCCAAAGTAATATTCATGGGCTGTTCTGACGAAAAAAAAACCTTTATAGATGTTACTACGACTCCTAGGTGGATCGAAGTTTTAAGTTATTACTTTTTTTATAAAATATGACGGGCAAATTAAGATTTGCTTGGCAACTAAAACCTAACTTTAATATTTTTTACAAAGACTTTGAATGATGTTGATTAATTACATAAAACCCTTGAACTCCTACGTAACTCATACATGGACGGTCGCATAAGAGTCGTGTACTATGTATTGGTGTCGATATCATCGCATTTTTTCATATAGCTAGTACGTAATTCATACATAGGCATATTTCATAGACGCATTTTTTGTAACGTAGTATAGACATCCGAAGACAGCATTTCGGCTTCATATTTTATCTCTTTCCTTTTTTTCACTAACATAGTTTTATTAGGAGGTCCGCATCCAATGTACCGACGACAAATAATAACATCATAGTTCAAGTTTCTATTGTAAATGACACTTACCCTTGATCTGTGAAAGTCTGTTGTCGTCCACGTCGATCTCCAAAGGATATTCAGGTGTCCAAACAGTAAACCTCGCTAAGCCGGTGTAGGTTCCGTACTTCACTATAACTGATGCGTTCGATGAGCCTCGAATTTCTGAACCGTCCACGTACACGGAACTGCATGATGATGAAACCTGTACGGAAAAGATTAAAGAAACACAAGGTACGAGTAAGTGGCCGATCGGTGATCTGTGCGCTTTGCAACGCAACGACACAGCGCCGGCGTTCAAAACAGATGACTTCATTTCATAAGTGCGGATTCCTATTGATATCAACTGGAGGTTGATATCATACCACTACAGGCTCTGAGGCGGCCTGACCAACTCTGATACCAGATACCAGCACTACATCGTTCACCAAACAAAACATTCACGGTTTTAATCATAAATCTAATTTCTCCAATCTATTATCGTTACCATTGAACCATTTTGGACAAAAAAAGAGGAAACATTTTTATATTTCCAAGATAAAACACTCCAAATGTTGTAACCCTTAATATTTGTCCAAAATATCGAAACAACTTTTACGAATGTCCAAGACAGGACGAGAGCAAAGAGAACATCCATAAATCATGATGCCCCCGAAGTGCCAATAAATTGTATAGATGACATGGCATAAAACGGACGTAATCAATATTGCTACTATAGGATATCTTCATCCTATATTTATCCAACAAGTGAGGAAAGACGCCCAAATTATTATTAAGATCAATATAAGGTTTGCCACAATAGCTGGAAGCTCATCGAGCTTTATTAACCGTCCAATTCATAAATCCCCTAGGTTTTATGGAATTACGCATTGCTTCCGACCGCACTTATTTTAAGCTTTCTAGGTTTACTACGTTTATTTACGCTGCTCGCACGTACTTGTGACTTATAGCTAGGTATTATTTACGCTGTCTAGCGGTTACTCTGCACTATTATTCAGCACTTCTCAGTTGATTCGACGCGCTTATAGGAAAATCAGCACTCTTCTGGCTTACTTAAGGTACGATTTGTTTTGCAAAACTATCATGGAGTATATTGTAGTCATCTCTATGCATTTTGATCATCTTGTACCGTTTTAGACATAAACCAACTTTTGACCACTATATCACTTGCTGCAAAATAGCATTGTGGTCGAAGATGCGGTGCGGGAAGCACGCTAGACTCTAAACTAGCCATAGACTAGCTTCCAAGTTGCAGCCGGAATACCCCTAACGGTTTGTGACAGATTTTCTATTCAGATTTTTCAGGAGTAAATCTACACGATCTCCTTTACATTGGCGATGCGATCCGCCAATACTTTCTACTTTCCAAGATCGCTGTTTGAGCTGTCTTCTTACGGGAACCACTTTATCGAGATGAAAATGCCAGTTGACTCGAATATAGGTCGCTCAGTCTATCTTATTTAAGCACCTCTTGTCGGTACAGTAATCGCCAGCGTTCCTTCTCTTCAGCCAATGCTTTAACTTCCCAAAACGAAATGTTATCCAGAATTAGCACATGCAATCATATGAGAGATTTAACTGACCTTCAGTACGCTCTCGTCCTCAGAATGGCAAGAGCTCTGCAGCGTGACGTCGGCTACCTGGCCTGCCTGTGAGACGATCAGCACCTTCATTGCTTGAGACACCTGGCGGCCGGTTAATACTGCTGTGTTCAGGACCTCCCAGTTCTGCACATAACATGTTGACGTAAGTGTAAAATACTACACACTACAACCAACCCACTACAGAACACTAGCTTTGATAGTATTTTGTTGCACTATTGTAAAATATATTCCACGATATTATTAATATGATTTTTGTAGAAGACGAAATATTTTTCTAGACCAGCTATTATAAAATACGAGTACTTAAGTACATATTCGATACTGAAAGCTGATCAAAATGAGCTCCTACCTCCTCACTATCACTCTACTGTTAGTCACTGTTGTCCACCTTCCGTCTCTATTATCAGATCAGCTCGTCGGTACGATAATTTTGCATTGTCATCGAAACTTGACAGTCATGCACGACTCAATTGAAGAACGGAAACTAGGTCAAAATTTACTTGCAATATTTCAGTAGCAAGTGTAGAGCTATACCTACCAATCGGTATACCAATATACTTGAGGCCAGTAGAGAAGTAATAAACGTGTACACTTCTTAACTCTTATGCATTTCTGATTTAAATTGCTCGCTTTAAGGTTAAGCTTTGTCTGCGAAACTACACTGGCTAAAGTCTACCTTAGAACACATTATACGCTATAACACACGGCTTCTAATTAAGCTCGGCGTCATTACCTAAACGGATTATTCCGCCACGATCCCACAGTGTTATTACGGCGAGCCAAATATTGCTTGCACAATGCACTTCATCACTCACGTCTAGATTAATTGGTTTAATCATCTGGCGCAGAAGCGGCGCTCACCCGTCAGTAAGCGGATATGAAGAGGCCGCCTTGCCTGGAGCGTGGAAATGTAGACAGTATCCTAACTTCGAATGATTGTAGATTGAACGCTATGATTAAAACTGCAGGATCTATCAACCAAAGTTCGTTGGATATACGAATACGAGTAGCGTGGAATTGAGTTTTCCTAGAGAATGTTAGAAAGTTAATGTAATCCTCATTCTGAAGTACCCACTCGCGGCGTGGTGGTCCAATTTAATGCATACCCAATAAGTTGGATGCCTTGCCAGAGATCAATTGAAAAACAGATCGTTGTGAGCACATGAATATGTGCAAAATGACAAGATGGATTTATTCCTTTTGCCCTAAAGATTACATACAGCATACAAGTGGTGGAGGTAAACTAAGGAACTTAAAGTATGCAAGTACATACATAACGACTTATGCAAGTATAATAGTCTCCAAGAACCTTTGCTATACTGAGGCGGTGCAGTTTTTATCCCTTTATTTCCTCTTCGTTGTTTTATTTGTGGCTATAAATCTCATTTAATTTGATTGTTGACTTGCGTTTTGTTTTTTTAGTTACAAACTATCGTTTCTGTGGACCTTTTATACTGTAAGCGTGTATACAGTACCTCTGGCAAGTTAATACTTCCACGCTAATATTGAGATAAACTAATTGCTTTATAAATATCACTCTAAGTTCATTAAAAGAGGCCCGGGAGCGGGACCTCACACGGCGCCGCGCGTAAATTGCTCCCTCCGTACAATCGTTTCATTTGGACCAATTGTTCGATGCGTAACGTTAATAACTCAATGTTTCCGACCTGTAATCAGCTCAAATTGCTGTTATAAAGCGTGATTGATGAGAAAACACGTACAACTTTTACTCCGACGAACGATGGTAACATTTCGCCATTTAGCTATCCATAAAGATATTCTAACTAAGTAGATAGCAAATTTTTACATTTATCTAACCATTTATCGATTTGACCGGTATTGAGTTAGGTTATTTTTGGCTAACTGGGTTGTGAATATATAGGGGATTTAAATTAAAATACAGATCTTTGACATCTGAAACATTAACTAACCGTAATAAACACTACGGATTAAAAAACATTATACATAGGCCTACTCGTTTAATCCTGCGATGCCCGTCGAAATTACAGAGGTTAGCAATCTACGGCTCACTAATAAACTGTTTGGGAACACCAATTTGAATATTTAAACGAGTTGTAAACATTATGTAGATCGAATAAGTTGATTCATATTAATTAAAGAATAACATAAACCGCAAACAACGCCAAGCTCGCGTAGCGCAGCCGATGTGGGCGGTTCCTGTCTTCTAAAGCTTCCATTAGCCGACGATAAAGCTCCCATTACAGCACTTCATTCATGCTAAGAGTGCACCATTAGACGTTAATCTCGACGATTTGTTGCGATCACGCCCGCTCCCACAGCAATAATGCTTTACAACTTATTAAAATAAACCACCAAATGAATTTTTTATATTTTTATTACAGCTTGTAATTCAGTGTACATTTTCACAACCCAATTTACAGACAATAGTCGGCAACCGAAACGGCCGAACCTCGTAAAAACCTTCGAAACTTAATAAAGATATCGTTATGGCAATAAAAGGGAGCCCCTTGGCTTCCATTAATTACCTAGAAAATATATTTCGGTTAATTTATCGCCGCAATCGACGTCTCAATAAATTGTTGATTTCGGCCACCTCGATAATAATTGAGTGGGTGTCGGAGATTGTAATCACTATTCGCATTTGTTTCATATTTGGAATGAAAAGCTACAATTTACTGTGCGGAAATTGGCTTTCGAAGTAGCGCCTACCTATCTAGTATCTACGACTATTTATCAATATCAACGTGTCAATAGCCTCGGCTATAATCAAATAAATATCAAGTGGAGCCGATGTTGAGATTTCAATCTACGTCCTATCTGAATGGAGCCTACACAGTCTGCGCAGTAATAAATTCAGAACGGGCGGGCACCGTCCGGCCAGGTGACAGTGCGACGACCTGTGAAATGTATAACTAGATGCAGGAAACCGAAGAACGGACTTTACGGATTAGCGACACTTGTGGGCTTGAAATAAATGACCATCAAACAACAAGGAAATTTCTAGATTACATTTAGCTTACCTTTGAAATAGGCAATACTGCCTGTATGTCGTCCTTTTCAATGTCGAGGCGTGTGTTGACCCTGTGCTCGTGTGGTGGTTCTTCCGTTGTCGATGCGGTGCTGGATGTTGCAGACACCTTCGCTGACCAGCTCAGGCGTGCAGTCCCTCGACCAGATTCACCCTCTGAGCCCTCTCCGTCACCTTCGCCTTCAGCTCCCACTTCGACCAGCCACGTCAGAACTTCCTCCCAACCTGGACCCCCGGCCCCACTGTCCTCTATATCCCTGCAAAATGAAATCAATTGGTAGCCAAATTAGTATCTAACCACGAAAATTATAATTCATTTACGAACTTCGACAAGTTCACCTTTCGTTCGAAAGGTTTTTAAAGGGCGTAGGTCGTAAAGGGTGAACAGAGAGGGGAACGGAGTCACGATAAATCAATAATTCACGACGGCAACTCTTCAGTGCGCCTTTTGTTTCCACCAATTTCATTTTCTGTGAAACTGTGAAATTGTCTAAACAAAGATAAGTCCGAAAGTCGTGACATGGAGTTTCATTAAGCGCACAAGCTCGCCCGCCCGATTTATAGCTCTCAACAAATGCAAAGTGGTCGTGAGCGAAATTGTGAACAAATCCCGACCGAGGAAATGAGAAAGGGGCCTTATTTCATTACTGAATACACCGAATAAGAAATATGTTTTCATTTCTGTACGAAACTTCTGTAATGGAAATATCTACGCGCTCCTGGAAGTAGATATTAGTCCTGTATAAATGTGACATACGTTACGTGTGCGGCATATAAACGTAACACGGAACTGCGACACAATGATCCAGTTTGTCTTATTTATCAAGTTGAGATAGTTGACTATACTGGCGTTGTGAGCAGTCTGTTGTTTATTGTGATACTACGAGCATAATAGTTGGAATGGTATAACTGGGAGTTGTTACGTTGACCCAATCGCAATTTTCGCGAACTGCGGTTCTCAGCGGAACCAAAGCAATTCAAAGGCGTAGCTGAGAAAATTGAACAAATCCTATCACGACATAGACATATATTTATTATATGACGATGCAATGACCAGTGGAGCGAGCGAGCGCAGTTGGACCCTCGCTCTATCTCCTACCATATTGCAATCTCGTTTCGTATGCAAAAAGAAAATAGACTCGCCAATTCTACCGGTTTATTTTATGTCACATATTTTCAGGAACCGGAAATACCCGAGTCACATAACTAGGAATGTAATAGTCTGTTGGTATAATCTTGTTTTTGGGGTGTTGAATCAGCTTCGAACCTTTTATTGGGCTTCCGTTCGTTAGTTTACTCGCTAAAGCACTTTCACTGTGAGAAAAACGAAACAATAAACGAGAGTATACCGGTATCGAACCAAAGCCGTTTGACGTCATTCCGCAATCACAACTCTACAGTGACGTAAAAGTCTTACCGTAGTAGCGCATTACGTTCAATACGACCAGTTTTATTAGCTTTAAAACTTGTGCATTTTGGTGTAGAAGTGTCTGTTCGCAATCTCATTGACATTTATTCGGGCCATTTTGAACTTAATACTAGGAAGCTACATTTCGTAACAAAGTACTGTTAATTTTCACTCCGCCTCTAAAACCGGTAAAGGGATTTTTCTGGAAGTGACGATAAACAGCAGTTTTACTTATAGTAACAGATGTAGTAATTAAAAAAAGCCTTAAAATTAGGCGATGGAATCAATACTTGTGCCGTGTATATAAAATTGGCTTCTTACGTGTCAAAATCGTCGTCATCCCGCAAGGGTTGCTCCAGCCTGGTTGCCGTGACCGTAGCTGCTCGCGGCTTTACCTCCGCCGTCACCGCCCATCGAGAATTGGCCGCTGTCACACTCACCAGGCGCAAGCCTGACTTCACTTTCATCCTAGGGAAACCGGATTTGGTATTAGTACACAGTTCTAAAGCCTCAAAATTGAAACTAGTGCCGTCCATTGCATGAGCCCTATATCTACTAGTAGTGACATAGGCGTTCAATGATGGATAACGCAGATTATTCTAGAGTCAGTATACGGAATGTTCTCGAATACCTAAAATCAAATATTTCAGCGCAGGTAACCGGAACATCTGAACACATTGTAATTGATAGCGGTAGCGCACGAGCAAACTACATCCAGTAGATATTCCAGTACGCTGCATTCCCGTTTAAGTCAACATATTCGGCAAAATTGTCGCACGCTACAGAATACTGAAGTTTATTCCGTAGGGAAGCCAAGACGTTATAAATTTCCATTTAGGCACACGCGGCGTTATTCCCGCGCCCGAGCCTCGAGCCGGGTGCTCGCAGAGTCGTAACTCAAAAGTAGAAACAGACACATGTATCTATGAAGTTTTCGAACAGGTGGCGCACATAATATATGGCGTCATTCAAGATATCTACTTAAACGCAATAAGATTGTGTTTTTTCCTTGGGGAGAGCGGTATAGGAAATATTCTACTCTCCTGCTTAGCGGATTCCTGCAACCAATGGCTTGGAAGTTGGGCAGTTAACTACGCTTGTCATAGTCTTCAAATATCGTTTTTTCAGCGGTAAAGTAATTGGTAAAAGTTCATATCATTATACCATCGCACCGGCATGGTGGTATTAGCCAGATTGCCCCATAAAATCCCGAACAGACTGAACTAACGGGAACAAATGAGATACCCTACGTGACAAAGTAGAGCGAGTTGTACCCGGCCTTGATCAATGACGCCGATTAAATGTGATCGGAAATCAATAGTCCGCCGCTAGTTTGTCCTTTAGCCTTACAGTTGCATAAATAATGTGACAGTGAAAAATTCGCAACTCCCTCGATCCATGACATTTATCGTCATGCAAACTCTTCACAAGGGTGCATGCCTACTCGATGATCACGCGATTTTTTCAACCGTACCTGATCACGTAAACGTATGAAAGTGAACTTTAAAACAGCAATGAATAAAATTAACGGTTAAAATAATAGTCAGACTGGCCGTTTGGAATTACAGCTCCTAATTTATGCTCAATTCCGTGCCTAGCGTGGTACATTACGTAGGTAACTTGTTACTACCTAGCTTTACCACCTCCCTGCTGGTAATGTTACAAAGAGTGCGAAAATTCAGCGCTCATTGTAGTCTGGCGCATTTATTACGGGCACGTACGAGGGGCGTATATCAAAATTTGTGCAAAGCATTCTTTGGAGTGCCGTTTCGCGAATAGCTTTGTGAGAGGATGTAATTTACTGTTAGTGCCGGTGTGGAGTTACTCCTAGGAAGCACGAGCCGGCGTCTACGGGTCTGTAAATCTACGCCCATCATACCATCGACTGTATTAGTAAGTTATATTTAAACTTGAATAGTCAGTAATTTTCCAATCTGTTGCGTACATACTGCAATTGCAGTTTATGTATCCAAGTCAACCGAGTTGTAATTGAAAAAGTAGCTTTGCCTCATTCTTGAAATATGAAAGTTTAACAATAAAAGCCTGTTTCTTTTCAAGTTTTATAGACGTCTAGACGAAGATTAGTAAGGGAATAATGTAAAGTAGAAAGTAATTTCATGAAATGAGCTCGAACGTAACTTTGGCCGCAAGTGCTTTTGAAACAATATTGTTTGTAGAGAATAATAAAACCTCATTACTAGTTTACGTTATGGCCAAAGTTTTAATTGGTGCATTGGGGTCGACAGCATCGTCCGAATTCTACCGCAGGTAGATACTTCAATGTACTCGCAAATGCTAACATAACTACTTTGTAGGCGACTCATTCATTTGCAATCCACCGCGTCAGTTAAAACTTGCCAAGGAGTTAACAAGGGCCGTTATTCTCTTTGCACAGTGATGCGATGTTTTCGTTTTGCATCTCTTTAAAAGGGTGAAGTGTCGTACGTTGCCAGTATTCAAACATTCGTTTGAAGTAAGTTTCTTCCTACGCAGAACGCCATAGTTGACATGCAATAAACCAGTCGCGCTGGAATACCGAGTGAGTACAAGTGTGACGGACAGTATAGATAGAGAGATGTTCGAA
Organism: Campaea margaritaria; assembly: GCA_912999815.1. Taxonomy (NCBI): domain Eukaryota; kingdom Metazoa; phylum Arthropoda; class Insecta; order Lepidoptera; family Geometridae; genus Campaea; species Campaea margaritaria. Next base: position 5,526,251 of record OU538792.1, read on the forward strand.
CGAGTCGTCGCGCGGACGTGAAGTGGCTCGTTCAGGCGGCGACGACACTGGACCGCGCGGCGCGGCGTGGCAGGTCTCAACACCGCCTGTGTGGCGACATGTCAGCGTCGATTGCTTAATTTGACACTTCCGAGTTCCATGACATCGCCTCGACTACGTTGATTTAATATGCTATGCTAATGTGGGCTGAGAATTACGTAGGTATGGATTTTATTATGCTCTATGGAAACTTTAAATTTATCTCTAGATAGTCTAACTAAATATACATAGGCTTAGTCAGATTCGCCCATAATATCTACAACTCTGTATTAAACTCACCTAATGACAACATGTCCAATGTTGTGATTGCTGTCCTTACGAACCACGAAGGGAAGATGTAGTCGTGAGTGCGGGTAGAGCGGTGCACGTGGCAGGAGCAGAGCGCAGTCTCCGGCACGCGCTTCTCGGTAACCGGCGCGAGCGCCTGCCAACGTCACTGCGCCCAACGGCCACGCCGGCTGCACCGACACTCGGCCGCATGCATCCTCCCCCGAGTCTCCGCTGCCGGCTTCCGCTGCGCTGTACGCGAGTCGCACGGTCCTCGGCGGGCGCTTGCCCTTGCCATCAGCCGGCCACCACGCGGCCGGAACTGTCAACTCGGCTAAGCATGCTCCCTCTTCTCCTTCCGGACCACAAGTCGCCGTCAGCGTCCTGGAGCCGAGAGTGGCGTGCAGCGTGATGCATACTCGGCGCGGTCGAGCGGCCGAACGCCTGGCGCCACCTTCTCCCCCAGTGTGGAACAGCACGCGCAGCACCGGTGCGTCGCGAGGTAATTCCCGGAACACGAGATGAGCAGACACGTCCAGTCTATGCGCTGTCGCATCCTGTAGTTCCATCAGTGAAGCGTTCCGTCTAGGTGGCTCCAGCGGGTCCGGCACAGCGTACCGTGCCGGTACCGTTTGTTTGGTGGAGAACGGTCCGTAAGTAGCTCGCACCGAGGCCGGCGCTGAGCCCTGAAGGACCGTAAATCGATCTAGAGATAAGAGCGCGCCAGGCAGAGCCGTGCCCATTGGCTCGGGAGGCGGCCCCGGGCCGTTCCATCTCGCCGTGTGTTTCAAAAAGAAACCGCTATCTTTGTTCTCGAAGTGAACTTCGACAGCGAATGCTGCTCCTGTAACAAAATAAAAAAAAATTGTATTAAAATCACGTCACGAAGAACAAGAATGCGTAACATGTGTAAAATGTTAGATAAGTGTTTTATTTTAGTATTTTGACGAGAGATAAAAGGGCGATGGAGCACGTCTTGGCGGCGCGCCAACTGCATCGTCCTGCAGTGAGACATCAGATTACCTCGTTATGTGTTTACAAACACGTCGATATTTTTAACGTGAGGCATTGTCCTGCCTGACTGACTTAACAAATTTAAATTTAATTCTTGCGTATCAAGATATTTCTGCCGTACAAAATAATCGTTAGTCTTTCTTTAGTCTAATAAATTTAATACGGTTTAAAAGCCATTTATGTCTAAGAAAATATCCAAGATTAGATTTGTGAGTGGGTGCTTTCGGTATGACAGATGGTTTGGCGTCGCTCCGTCACGCGTGCCGCTCGTCTCTTATATACCGCTAGGATTTGTGTCACGTTCCTGAGCGACCCAGGCGCCCTCTTCACGGAATTCATTATGACCCTATTTATAATGCTTAGCGGTTGGTCCTTATAAAATATTTTGTTACGTTCGTAATTGAGATATTGGGAGTTGAATACATTTGACTCGTAATCCCAATGTGTGTCGTATTGCGAATGAAAACAAAGTCATTTGATGAGAATGTCATGCGGCGAGAGCTTTACATTGAAGGCATTTATTACAGACACGTTTTCATTACAATACGAATTCAAATGCGATTAAGCGTAATTCCCGCTTGCGGTGGGAAGCAATTGCTTCATTTGCAAGGAAACGGCAGTGTTCCAACGTTTGCTAAGGCCATGGAGGTGCGGAAAGGGAGTTCGGATAATAAAATGCTTTAGCACGTGACACCCTCGGAACAAAGAAAAACTCATCCAGCTTTTGAGTTTAAGCCATTTTGGGGATTCTTTACATGTTGTGCTCAGTGAGAAAAGGTCACGTAATTTTTCTTAAATTTATAGTAAACGTTTCGGTTTCTATTCAGTTTCCTCATCTTCTTTTATAACTTCAAGTATCACTACTATAAGCAAAGCTACTATTACTAATAACCACCTACTAAATAATACAGCATCGAAAAGCTGATAGAAAACTCGAAGCGTGAAAACAATAAATGTTAATAAAGCATCGAGCCATCTTCTGGTTTTCAATAAGCGTTATTTCGATCGCGACGTATTTCCTACACTTTAATTTCCCTCGAAGCGGAGTCGGTACAAAAAGAGAAGTTGTGCGAATTGATATCGCTTTTCCGATCGCAACCTCGATTGCTTAGGAGAAGGGGGGAAAGTAGGGGTGTAATAACTGCCAGGGTTGCCACACAAGTAAATCCTTAGTATGGGTCAGGGTGTCCACTATCCGACACTGTCTTTTATGTCTCCGATCTTTGAATAACACCCCTACTAAATAAATATTGATGGATGACTATTACTATTTGGCGAACGAGGCCACTTAAATGTTTTCTGAAATAAATATTTCATGCACATTTTCTTATAGTGATTATTACATTTTCCACTACATTTTATTATATATAACCAACTTAACAAGAACATTTTTTGCATCTTAATTAGCTTTAAATGAATCTACTGCCCTAATTAAATTAACCAAAGCAGGTTATGAGGACCCCGTTTCAAAGGAAAAATGTGAAAATATTTTCTTAAAGATACCTACGACGCAACGCAATAAGGAAAGCCAGGAACCATTTTATGGAAAACACTATTTGCATTCTATCTGCTTGTGTCAACACTGTCGTAACTCCAGCAGAGAGAGGAGAGATAAGAGAGCTTTCCAATTAAAATTACCGAGGTTGCGCCGACGCGGTTTGTATAGTTCGTAATAACGTGTACAAAACGCAGATATGATAGATGATGCGCCAATGGGCAAACCATAAAGCGAAGACAATATTGTGCCCTCCATTAACGGGCAAATATTTGTCCATTTGTCACGGCTTGTTGCCGATGGCCATTTGACGTCCATCCCGTAGCCAGGGATCATTTACATAACCGCTACAATATATCTCTTCATTTTCGGCAGCTGATTTATCGCCGTTTAACAGGAATGTGCGGTAACCAGCGGCTTTCTGCTCTTTGTTAAAACAACGGTATTGTTGTTTGTTTAAAGTTTCCCGGATAAACCAGCTGGGTTTGGTAAACTTGCTTATCTAACCACATATTTTCACAGCCAATGGATATTGACGTACATATTTGATAATTAGAAATAAGAACACGTTTTCCGAAGCTTTTCTGCCTCGTTTATTTGGGCCATCCCACATACGCCTGCGGCGTCATATTAAATTTGCGCCATCAGCTGGAACACACAATAATATTATTTATCCTAACCAAACCTTACTTTCAAATGGAATATTTTACCAATATCTAATCCACTAATAATACTTTTCCGTTTATATGTAAACTCCTATTTTTAAAACATAATTCTAAAGTGTCACACTGGTGATCAAGTAGTCATATCAGTTTCTACTACTATTTTAGGCATGATCGTGAAATTTATGAATCGTAGCTCTCACTTTTAAAAATGCTTACTGGCATAGACTTCTTGTTCAGTGCCTATGAATAAATTACAAATGATATTACGTACGGAGACGCTACTAGTTTTCCTGTCCAATAAACAGGTCAATCGGTAACATGACTCTGCGCATAAGGGATTACTTACGTACGATGAAATACACCGGGAATTTCATATTTATTCACGATATGTTATTCGACATACCTACTCTATCTAAAAATTCTAGAAATATCTAGAACGAGGAGTGTGAGCAGCAAATATTGTATGTATTGGGGTTGTCTGCGGAAAGTGGGATCTTTATCCCTGGGTCAAAGGACTAGTGGGTGCTTACCTCGTAATATAGTATACGCATAATATATGTACGTACGAATTTGACCTTTATACGAAACCCGTCTCACACCACGCGCAAAAGACGGACAATTTTGAATACTAAAATACATATCTGTAGCGTCTTGAGTAGATTCAGTAAAGTTTATAGTTAGTTAAGTTTATAGTTATAATATACGCAGTTTTGATTTTCGTCTCTTGTCGGAGTACTTTTGTATCTGTTAGCTAGATAGATAAATTATTTATTGAAACATTACAGAACAAAGATAACTTAAAAACAAATGCCGTGGATTAGGTACCACGAGTAGGTACCACGCCCAAGATTATTTTCTTATTATTATTTATATCTACAGAAAAAAGTAGGGGAGCAGGTAGTATGAAAATAGAGTCCTAAATGTTAATGCCTACTTACTTATTACGCGATATTTATCTAGACATGACAGCATTCTTCAGAACCAAATTTTGTTAGAAACATCATAAAATAAATATTCCTTAAGTAAAACCGATCCAAATAGCCTCTAAAATTTGTATGAAACGACAATAAACTGGGAAAAATTGAGGTAAGGGTGGGGCGCGTAAAAAATAATGGCCACCCTTCCCAAACGTGGAGGGTGGGCTGCTAAATAAATTGTATGCCGTTTTCAATTTTGCTCGCTAGGTGAGGCCGGAATGTTTAAAAATTTGTACCGCACCTGAGCTGGTTGTTTAAGAAACCCCTGTTTAAGCCAGCAGTTAGATTAGACAGGTTTAAAAGTCTGAAATTAGCATAACTAAGGACCGAATAGTACAAGTTTGAATAAAGTTTGCGTTCTCCCTCTACAACTCGAACACCTAACGCGTAAACTGAAAGCATAACGAGGCTCCTCGGCTAAGCTCACTCTTGTTTTTGGTTAGCACTGGGTTTGCTATACATAAACATTACGTTTCACAGCCCTAAAGTTGGTATTTTGTGGATATCTAACAAGTAAAATGTGGTTCATTTCATTTTAGACATTTGCTTTACCAGCACCTACTATGGCGCGGATACAGAAACTTTTAAGGATTTCGTACCTAAATGGTTCACAGAACACTTGTAACGTTCTGGCAACGCTATTTGTCTCTCTGTCCGTCATGGGATTATAGAGCATAACCGAAATAAGATACGGACTTGACATTTATACATAACGCCCGCGACTTCGTTCGCGGTGGTAATTTTTTTCAGTCAATAAATAGTAGACAGTTTTTCATCAAGGTCCGAGGGTATTTATACCAGGTACCAGCGTCGTTTCGCCCGATAATATTATGGGAAAAGATATCATTACTTCCCATCAATAATACCGACACATATGATTAGAAAGCTTTGGAAATCCCTGTGAATACTGAGTACATTGAACACGGCTCTTTATGTTTGCGGGTCGTCGTTACGGCGACAGGCTTGTCACGTAGAATTACGTTAGATCGTACTCGTATAAAACGTAAGGAGATAACATTGTATTCCTTTTTACGCTAGTAACAAACTTGAAACTCCTTCGTATAGGTACGTTCTTGTTATCCTAGAACAGTAGACACTTCAGAAGATTTATTAGGAGGGATGATAAAGTGTTAGTTATTTCTATCTATTGGTATCTTTACTTATAATAAAGCAGTAAAAGATAAAAGACTACATTGCAGATATATTACCCGAAATTGTCTTCTAATGTAGATTAAAAAAAAACATAGTGAATAAAGTCGCGGGTAACAGTTAGTTGCTAATGAATCAATGCTTGTGCGTACGCCGTACGTCATTATATGTATAAGTTTAATTGCATCCATGCACTTTCTTGACCTAAATAAATCAATAGATCAATCAATATATCTTCTTACATTATCTTCATTTTCTACACCAACACGTAAGTACTCATTCATTCATTCATTCATCAACAACCCATAACGTCCCACTGCTGGGCACGGGTCTCCCCTCACTTTCGTGAGGAGGGTTAGGCCATAAGCCACCACGGAGGCCATAAGCCACCACGGGGGCCAGATCCGGATTGGTGGATCACATACCTACCTCAAAAATAATTCTCGGGTAGGTATGTGAGTTTCCTCGCGGTTTTCCTTCACCGAAAAGCGAGTGATAATTACGTACATATGTTTTATAAGAAACACATTGGTACGTGCCTGCACTAGGATTTGAACTCACGACCTTCTGCTTGGAAGGCGGACGTTCTCCCACTAGGCTACCACCGCTTTACCACCACCACGTAAGTATTATGTGGGTAGAAATATAAATATAAATCTAGCCGTACGCTCCTGTCACCTGCCGTCTAGATTCAGGCTATTTATTACACCCGTAAAAAGTGTAATAAAAGAGAACAACTGGAGTCTGAGTAACGAGTGTCGGGACAGTAGCAATCGAGCAAGAATGCGCCACATGTCTCCTGCACAGTACTCAACCCAAGTCGAGCCAAGAAAAGTTCCAGCCCTTAAACTAAGGGACTAAAGCTCAAAATAATTCAAATTTTAAAGCTCCGTTAACTGTACAAATTCGTACGTAACTTATTACAGACAAGATTCCCGGAACACGTCCTGAGTCATAGAACGGCACGAAAGATAATTTAGTGGAGCCCGATTTAGAAGCTGCAGGAATTTGTCAACATGAGCTAAGGTACTTATTAACGATGCGTTTCGAGCATGCGAGTAATGAATAACTAATTAACTTATCTAAAAACTTATTGAGCTGTATCAATCTCTTTACTGAAAAACAATGACTGTAGCTGAAAGTATTCGGAATAGAGGTGGAAGAAGCTTACGATAGTGGCTGAATATAAGTAGGATAATAATAAACCTGCTTAGTTGGATATTCTGTAGCAGTTTTATGTATGTAAATATAGAACATTTAAATTAATAAATTATTTGCCGGTTTGGTATGTATCACTATGCCTAAGCTGAAAAGTATGCATGGAATGTCTGATTTCATACTTTAAATAAACGTACTGCGATTCGTTTCATTCCACATCGTTAGCAAGTCTTTAAAATTAGATCAAAGACAATAATATATGCATCGTATTATTGATACGCAGGTTTAGATACTTACATATATACATTACATATATTAAATATATAGTATACCTACACGAACTTCTATTCTATACAAGTTTAATGTAAGTACTATGTCTGCAATATTAGTTGAGCAAATTACAAAATTAAAATGTGTCTCTGAGATTTATTGCAAAAGTAAATTTTAATGCCAGCTCATTTTTATTTATTACGTGTAAAGTGTTCGAATATAACAAAAATAAATCTGTCTCCCTTTAACAATTAGTTTGAGAGTATTTCTCTTTCATACGTATTTACAATACAACAGCCCTTATAGTTTTATATAAGATTAAGATGAAGAGCATAACGATATATTTTAGTTCCGTCTGGATTGAGCTCCGCAGTGGAAAGCGAATACACACCTCTCCTGCTAATTAACGACAAAGATAATAACGATAAAAAAAATTGAAGTCGTTAAACCATTGGTAACCCTAACCCAATATAAAGATATACCTGAAGCTCTTTGTACATAATAGTATCTACCTACCCATCCTAGTCTAATAACAAAGTATAACAGACTCCAATTAATTTGAAAAAGTATCGCTTCCGACTCTACCCACTCATACGGGGGAAAGATCGTGACTTTCTGACTGCGTAGGTACTTAAGTATTTTAGTCCCTGCATTGCGTAACAGTAACTATGATACCTCGTCAGGCCTCTCGAAGCGGCCATCCAGGGACGTCAAGCTCTCAAACAGCACTCCACTCAAGGGCCCTCCTAAACCAAAAGCACCTACGCATCATACCCTTTCGAGATGATTCACTCTTCACTACATGATTATATAAAGTTCCAAGAATATATGAATATCTTGTTTTCACATCCCAGAGGAAATCAGCCGAATTGAGGATTTTTTTCTCTTAAATAATTTAATTTGGTACGGAATCTGGGATCGCGATGAAAAATTAATTTTGCCATTGGGCGCATCGGCTAATGAAATTCTTACGCCACGGTGGTCCCGATGTTTAATGAGATAAAGGCAAAATTTTAATAGCGGTTTTTTGGGTATGGTTCTGCTATGATTATCGGTAGTTCGGTACTAATTACATTCAAAGAATCTGAGTGAATTAATATGCAGAGTTCAGCAGCAATAACTGATTCTGCGCCCTGTTCTTCAACTTTTCAACAACTTTATCCTTTATAGGCACTTCTAAAGAGACAGATTAAGAGCAATTAGTAACAGGAACAACGCGACTTATTACACGAGTTTAACTAATCGTCAGACATCCCTGGCTTTAGACGAATCGCTGCGCCTCCGCACATTCCAGCCTTGTTTACAATTCATCTTGGTCCGAGAGGGCAGGCTTTGCCACGCTTTTCCTTTGCATTGTAAAAGATTGCGTAGCTCTTAGCGAAATGTACTAAGCTACTTTATTCAACTTATATTTACGACACCAACAAATCTCAGATTAATCTGTTTCATCTAGATTTTTAACGCGAACCTTCTTTCCGCAAGTTGCCATATCGTGGTTATGCATGGCAATTCGGATGCCAACCACGTTAAAATTGATCGTCAGCCGTGAATGCAGCTTCGCTTTGTATCCATTGATTAAATTCATGTTAATATTTTGTACGGCGACGCTGCCTGCAACGAGTATAACTCGAATACGCTATCTGAAAGCTCGAGCATCATTATAAGTTTGCTTCACTATGAATCTTGACTAAGCCTAGATTACGGTGAAGAGACTTGTCGCCACTTCATACCGGTGTCTTATCGGGTTTTCTGATGGCAGGGATTTATTAACCCGCCACCTGTTTTAGTACCTATGAAATAACTTTTGTGATAGTCTAGCTAGAGTACTGAGAGTGGTTTCTTCGTGAATTACCTATTTTTCTTGTTTTAATATCGAATGTAAACTATGTTAGTTTGTAATCGCTACATTTTCACAGCTTAGACGCCCTGTTCAGTTCCAATCCACTAAGCAATTACTTAGACTGATTGTTAGTGTCAGTAATTAGTGTTGGAAGAGAGTGGTGGGTGCGGCGACGATCGTGTGGCGACAGTGGCAGCCACCCTCGCAGGCATACCACTTGTCGCGCCCATCTAAATGCAAATAAAGGCGCCAGGGCACCCCTTGATATTGTGCCTTTATCTTTGTTTGCGTATCCCTCATTTGTCTACTTTGTGGCTTGTTAAATAAGACTGCCATTGAAAGTATGCGCACAGTGCCGAGTTGTGATGTTACGTTTGAAAACAGGAAAGGGTCCATGTCGGGCTTTGTTACGCCATGTAGGAACTTGAAAATCAGGTGTCTAAATGAAATAAGCTATATCAGAAAAATATCTCCACGTATACATATTGACCTGACTTGGTCGGTAATGAACTAAATTTGTTTTATAAAGGTTGGCAAAAGGATGTTTAAGTACTGAAAGAAGATCCTTTCGGTTTCCGCATGACAAAGAACAAGCAAAGCACTTATCCAGTATAATCGGGATCATAACAAACATCTCTCCAATACGGAAAGTCGTTGAATAAAGTCGATTCGTAGCTTAACGAGGTTCGAAGTTATAAAAGGCGAGAAAATAGGATTAGGCAGGATAAGGAGCTATTGCCTGATAGAGACCGCTGCGGCCTTTGTTCGGGGGAAATGTAAATTGGACGCAGACCTCTGGCATACACGGCTTTGACAATACTTCACATTTTCCGCGCTAACGTTGTTTACGTTATTTCCTACTATGTGCTACGTGAGCCTGTCGAGCGGCAAATATGAGGTTATTTCTTTATAATATTCTATAGAGAGACACGAGCGTCATAAGACGCGGGGAAAATTCAAGAAATTCGTATTACGGATACTTCTATGACACCGTAAGTTAAGATGGGTAAAGCTTAGAAACTGCTACTTAAATACTGCAGCGTAGCTAGTTTGTTAGCTGATGCGACTGACGAAGTCTGGAAACTAGCTATCAGGTACATATTGCGATTAGTGCCGGTAACAGCTGAGTCAACTTTACAAACTTTGCACAGGTAGATGCCTAAATTCTATTAGCGGCGAGGAAAACCAATTTAACTTCGGCCGTTGCTGACCAAAGCATTCTACGGCTATAATAATTACTTCTAACTATACTATCAAATCATGTTCACTACAATGAAGTCCTTTTTACATTATCATTCAAGTTGTCTGTGCAAGTAAATTACTTTTAAGAACAAACAAGATGAATTGCAATTTTATCTCAATAGTTTATCATCACAATTGCATATCTGTTTATTTATTGGACTTTGTTCAAAATATTGTACAACTCAAATTAGGGGCATACCGACGAATTGAGTTGTGAGGTATTCTTGTTTCTGAATGGAACGACATTTCTGTTCTCAGATAAGATATCAGCTTACAAATTACTTGAACTACGATAAACTGCACCGACCTCTAGTATAACTGCTTTACTGTATCCGCTATTTATGAGACATTTGTATTGTTGCTGTAAAGTGCTGTTTAGTAACGCTTGGAAACCGAATAGCGGATGAATGGAGCTTTTTACCGTTGTTTGATTTGACAAGAATAGACCATAGAACATGGTGTGTCATAAAGAATAGTCCATATTATTTTAAATTAGAGTTTATTCGGTCAGTGAAATTGTAATCGTGACCAAATGCAGTAAGTAACGTGGACCCCCGCTGCGGCTCCGGCGCGTGCGCAGCGGGACGCCGACGCTGAACGTGCAATCGTCACAGTTCACGCTGCACCATCACTCAAACCTCGTGCCCTATTGCCATCTTTATTGAATCATATAGTAAAGTCGAAAATACCGCAGAAAACTCATCAGAACATTTATAGAGACCTTTGGGTTTCTCAGCCGACCGAGCCTATACACGCATAATGTTGCTTGCAACGAGACAGGTTGATAGTAAAGTACGTGATTACTCACAATTATTTTATTGCTTACACGCCGCCTTGACAATGCTTTTAATATTACGGACAATGTCGTAAATACATTTTAATCGCTTTAACATGGAACAATACAATTGAACCGAATGTTACAATAAACGAGCTATATAAATCGATCTTCGAGTTTTATCTGACACATAGTACATACATGTGTTATGACAAGAATATTCGATATGATAGGAATGAAAAATAAGGTGCTACAAGCTAAGCTTTCCGCGCGGACAGGAGCGTGAGATTTATAAACTCTCCGGATTTAAGGCACCGCGAAAATCTCTCTTCAGTCCTTGCGAAAACCTAGTCTCATATTTATAATGTTGTGCTATAATATAACGAATTTTGTATGTTCGATGTATTTTTGAGTATTCGTTTTGTAGATTTGGTTTTGAGACTTAAAATACAAAATCTCTTGGTAGAATCGATAAGATGCTTCGGCTTATAATAAATAGGTTTGTACAATGTCTTTTGCTAAAGTAAAATACGAGCATAGTAAGACATTTCGAAGGCGTCTAATCTGCGAGACATCCATTTGTGGCGCGTCTACGCCACGGGGTTGCAAGGCACAAAGCACAGCAAGATGCAAGAGATGCACTCTCTTTGCTTTTAGAGATATTGTCGGTGCGGTGTGTGCTGAGTTTGCTTTTGTAAGGGCGGCGTATTGTCGCCGAGATACACCGTCACCGCGCAATGGGTGACGTACACTCGTAATGTGACATCCTTGCCGACAAACTTCCCAAATTCTACCTTGCATTTCCTTAATTACGAACTTTCGGCACTAATCTTCAAAAGTCATAGAGACTTGCGAAGTTGCCCTTTGGTATTCGCCTCCTTTCATTACTGCTCCCACTCTAACTATCTGGCATCTTTTCAGGTCATTTATAGACTCATGCGAGCATACTGTTATGCTGTTCTTGTAATAGGCACTTCATGGCGCAAGTGCTTTCATTGCTTTAATATCGATTTATGCGCAACAGCACCTAATTTGTTCAATTGATGAGACATATCGATTGATATTTAGTAATCGAATGGATCTATTGATTCATAGACCAAATACATTTAAACAATAACGTATTGTATTTAAACGAGCTGTGTTCAATTGGATAAATTAATGTGAACTTGACAGTGTGAAACAAATTAGGACTGGAATTTAAAAGCGTCTTCTCAGTACGACAATAGTCATGTAATAAACTGAATGTAATAAAACGAAGATGTGTATTTGTAGAGCTCGGAGTGTGTGAATGGCGTCTATTTTATCACTCGATTACGTCCAATTTAATTCGTTTGCTTGTTGAGTTAAAGAGCTAAGCAGCGCTAAGCTTCTCGATCTGAGTGATTTATTTGAGCTCAACACATTGTTGATACGAACACTGCTGTTGAGATAATGTTAGAATTTTCTTTCTACAATGTTCGTAATTGGGAATTCCAAAAGGACTACTTTAGATACTTTTTCTCATATTTTTCTCGGCTTGGACTGGCCTCAAAGATGGTTTCTTTTTCTTTTACGTTGTCTTTGAGTGCTTCTCTTTCCAGCGATTCAAGACAGCTCGTGAATCGAAGTAGATATGCTGCCAGTGACAGTGTAGTTCAACTCTTTGAGCGGGCCGGGCGCAGTAAAGCGCTTCAGTGCACTTCTCGATTGCACTAGCTCTAATTTAATTAAACCGAGTGGGCATTAGAGACGCCAAAGAGGTAAACGGGAACTTCGCTCTACCGCGCCACGCGCCGGCTCTCAACGTCCTACCGGGAATTTAGTTTTATTTGTACGACAGAAAATTCAAGCCACTTCCCCTGTAGAAACTCGAGAGAACTTGCTAAAGCAAAATTTCTGTTAGTTAAGAACCGCATTGAGAGAATCGGAAACACAAACTGCAAACCCAAATAGGTACTAAGTACGTAGAAAATGTAGGTGCTCTGATTGATTCTTTCCAATTACGCGCTCTTTTGCCTACGGGATTTTATATTAAAGGAATTGTAATAATAGGTGATACCATTTGCATAATTGCTTTGTGGCTGCCGCCGAATACACAAAGGCAAGTTAATCGGTTTATCGGGGCTTTGGTCGGTCGGCGGTCGCACGATTTTTAGCCCCAAAGTATTTGTTTGTGTAAGTTGCGTGGGCAAATAAAGTTTCACGGGATTACTTTATTAAACTCCCTTGATTTACATAATAATCAGATTTAAAGTGTGCATGATATTTGGATCGTTTTTATACCTAAACATTCGTGGGACCGTTACTACGAGTATACTGAACGAAAAATAGTCCAAAGTTTTGAGGACCTTTATTTACACAAATAGTTGTCATTAACTATAATGTAGTGGTAATTAGGTATATAGACATCTGCTAAGCAGAAAGAAATATGAAAGATACACGTATACGAAATAGTTAGAGATATTAATCGAATAACGTACCAAATATTCCAGCGAATAACCGAGGTTTCCATGAAGCCTCTCTTTGAAATGTAATTTCGGTGTGCCCGGCAGGCTGTATCAGAAAAAATCCTACAAAGCTCTGAATAGCAATATTTCCTTTGAAAGAGCTGGTTTGATTAGATGGGCACGGAACTAAGGCAAAATGAGTTAGGTATATATACCCATATATATACGTAATACCTGCCTTAATAGACACACAGGTGAAACCCTACAATAATAATGCTTTATCCTCCGACATTAATTTGGACATATTCACTACCTTACAGACAGATTGGCTTAGGTAGATGTATGTATAGGGTTACTTTAAAGCTCGCTTTGGTGATAGTTGCCACTATGTAATACGTAATGCTAGGCTAATTGTCTATTAGCCGTACCTAAACGTATGGTTACGACCCTTTCGAACTGAAAGCCTATTGGTTACTGAACTAATTAGTAGCATTTACGGCTTCAAAGGGTGGTGACACTCCACCCTTTAACTATGGATGGGTTAGTAATGAAGGTACCGAAATGAATATGGATTGGTAGACGTTCTACGTAAAACAATCTTTTGAGCCTGCCGCCGCCACGGCTCAGGCAAACAATGCCAATAGAATTAGAAAGTATCACGACATTCAACTCAATGAAGGCAATAAATTAAATTGTGTGCACGAAAGGAAAATTAAATTAACATAAGTAGGTACCTACTTATTTATCCAGGTTTTTTCTTTATTCAATTATAAAGACAAAACCTGGATCATCATATAATCAACAACACATATTGTTATAGTTGAATCAGATTTATTATTAAAGGAATTCCTTTAATTTTTTGGAGGATACGAGTCGATTACGATGGTGAAAACAGCATGTAGACCTAAGTTATCTCAATATCTATCTTAGTCTCAATAATAGTATGAAATCGCAAATCAAGTATCTATAGTTAAAATTTTTGGAATTAATACTTTTGTGGGTTAATGAAATAGTGTAGTTAGATGGACATTTCTATCATAATACAATTTAAAAAAACAGCTAACTTTTCCTTAATCTTTTACTCGTGGCTCTTTTGCGTGTTTATCGATCTGGCTAATGTATTCCGCCGCGTTTCTCGAAAATATTCGGTTCACGAACGATAAAACGAATAAATAATATCATTCTGGGGTTAATCAGGTAAATAAATAAAACATTTTGGCGGCGGGGTGGGAAGTGGAAAGTGTCGGGTCAAGGAAACTGATAGCGCGGCGCGGGAGGGCGTTTCGTGCGAAGTGTAAATGAGGTTTCGCTGCTTGGGACTATCCGATGAGGTGTTTTGTTCTGAAAATATTCTAAAATAATATAATTCGACAGTCTCTTACGAGAGTTCGGGTAATTCGATTTTCTCGAGATTGGAGAGTCAAACGCACTTACAATCGTAGCACGTACGAGTACGCGGTAGGTAGCCTAGGTATATATGATTGCCTGCATTTTCACAAATATTCATTTAGATATCCATCATTGAAAGAAAACAGAACTGTCCAGATTAGTGTACCTAGTTGTGTACTGTACAGTGTATGTGTGTATAGTATAAGTGTACTTATTATATAAAGTATTATTGCTTTAAAAACTTCTAAATATTCCTAATTCTGACCAAAACATTTTTTTTTTTCAATAAATAATAAGTAGGAACATTAATCCTGACCCCTAACTAAGATTCCCTGTATCTATGAAATAAAGAAACTTTTTCTACAGATCTTATGTTAGTGTAGGTATTTTTATAGCAACACTGCTCATTGCCGGCACGGGCACCATTTGCATAACCGGATGTGTCATGAATAACATGGAAATAACCTCCGTCCGAGGAAAGCGTTGCACTGCGACCCGATACAGCCCCGATATGCAATCGCTTCGGCGAGATTTATGTGGGAATTCGACCACACTATATTGTATTATGCGGGATATCGGATTTTAGATGATGTAGTTGTGGTCAGATATCACGAAACAAACCCCAAAACAGCATAGCTGGTGGATATTTCACTCCCAAAAATTCTCTGTAGATATGAACGAGTAACAACGCTTTATCTCACATCATCGTTCGTGGCAATTGAAACGGGGTAACCTGTTTATCCTACTCCAGGTTATCTTATTTTAATGTTACTTTAGACCGAATTATTGGTAGCTATTAGTGGCGTTATTCGGATACACAGAGCTATGATTTGCAGTCAATTTCAAACTACCATAGACCAATATTTCATACATGAGACACAGGTAGAACTCGAATACAGACTACCCTTCACCTATAGCAGCTTCTGCCTCGACATTGTATCGATTTACAGCGCTATCCAATAGCTTGGATCTGATTTACGTGTGCATTTAAACGGGCTACCTCTGCGGGTAAATCATTGCCAACGGTCTGCTTCAGCCATTGCATTGCATAGGAACCGCTCTATTTATAGCCGAAAGTTCAGTAACAATACGTGGAAAATGCGTTTATTGATATAAAAATGAAAAATGTTTTCATGTATTCTAATCGAACCACAAACTACGCCTGTCTAAGCGTAGTTGCTGTGAAAAAAAAAGAGTGTGTGTACTTATGTACACGCGTTAGAAGTTATACTTCTAATTATATGATATATATTATATTATTATTATATTCTATTATATTATTTTCTTCTTTAAATACAAAAGGATTGAAGGGGTTATGCCACTTTTCGCTAGGTTGACGTTTGACAAACACTCTTGGTCGTTTAATTCCAGCTCGAAGAATATTGTTATAATCTTCATCACAAGTAATATTGTTATTTTTATAAAAGGAATCTATATCAGAGTAATCATTATTTTCAAGGTTAATTCTTACATTTTTATAACGTTGAGCATGTTCTTTAAAATTTGGTTCATCTTTTTGCATCGGTGATAATATTGTAGTGGATCTACTAGGCATGAAAGGTGCTTCAAATCTGCATTGTTGAGGTTTATTTGCAACTATTTTTTTGTAGCATGTAAACGTATGCTTGTGTGTTTGTAATTTAATATTGTTTGATGCTTCTTGAGATGAGACAGATATTAAATCATCAATTAATTTGGTGAATTTAACCTCAAATGCACGATCCACATAATTTACACAGTTCAACTTACCACCTTAAAGACAAATGCCTGCTGTTGAAATTGAATAAAAATTTGCCCAATACACGTGATTGATTTGATGGTTTCCAATCGAAATGTTAGGAAACGAATAACTGTAGCGCGCGCGCAGAACCACCGTCGCGCCCTTCGGGCGGCGCCGGAAACGCTCGCCCATCTTCGGTGGCGGAGGCTTCCCCAAGCGCGCGCGAGGGAGAGCGGTAGATTAGTCGGGATTGCATCATCCGCCCGTCAACAGCTTTCTTCCGCATTTTTACTTCCGACTCACAATTTCTTTTGTTTTATATTGTAAATCTTATTATAATAATGTTGTGGTGAGGAATAAACGCTTACCAAGCATTATATAACTTAATTTTTTTACTTTTTTTTCACAATTTCACAGTGAACACAATACCGGTTTGTCTCATGAAATTAACTGAGCAGAGAAATTTCTGTTGAAATTTTTCCTGAATTTTCTTTGCTATAAACCTCACGGAGCCCAATACCTTTCCAACGAATGCAAAACCGTGGAAATCGGTTCGTGCGTTCTAGAGTTATAGCGTCAGGAAGGAAAACCCGACTCGTAAAAATTCACTCTCATCATTTTTCTCCATCGCGCCAAAAGAAGTATAACTTCAAAAACTTATCCTATAGATTTAGATAAATTCTACGTGCTTTTAAATTTGTGGACTTTTCAGTTCAGTTACACCGCTGTTCATATATGGATACTTCCCGTACGGGTAGCATCTGTCTGATTACACGAAGGTACCACCTTTGAAAGACCAAAAGAGGTTTGCAAAGAAAGTTGGAACATGTCTATCGTGGAATCTTCCAAACAATTTCCAATGTGCTAACGACGTGTGCGAATTACGTGAGGATGACAGCATAATTTCAATTAATTATCTCTTTCCCTCAAGCTGGCAGATAAATGAGCCTCGAGGGCGTCGTCCGCGGCGAAAACATGAAACTTTGCACACATCTCGCCGCCCGCTGACTGCTTCAGGACCCTAACTTTTGAATAATGTATCCTTTCAACGTTTTTTGCTCAATCCGAGTGCCAAAGAAAGTCAATGTTCTGCGAACCTTTCAAAATTTAAAATGCAAGTAACTATCTATTGGAACGTGGAATAAACTAGGTTTTATTTCACGTCTACTCTAGTTAAGAACGACTGAAAGTAGTGAAAAATATTGGAAACGAGGAAATCTTGCAGCGCCTATCAGCTGCGTTCATGTATACGACCGCTGGCGGAGTGGCAGCCGCCAGCCAATCCCTGGAGCGAACAATGACTTCGGCGGGTCGAACTCAATTTCACGCGTGATTTGTGCACTTTTATTTCATTTCCACTTCGGGAAAACTGCTGTCAGAACAAGCTGAATCTCGGGTTTAGATTTATATCGAAGCACTTATCTACACAGTGTTTGATTCGAAACTTTTTGTACTCGAAATGCTTTCATTCTATTGATTGTGCTTTGTTTCACGACTGTTGTTTATTGTGTGAGTTCTCGCAAATTGGACCCAGGCGAGATATACACGTTCCAGTTTTCGGGGAACAATGCTCTGTATATCAAACCCGAATGTCGCGGTGCAAGCTGACAAACAGCGGGTCGTGTAACAACATCTCGCGGCTCACGGTAAAGTCGAGGCCGCGCGCCGCGCTCTACCAACTTGATATATTGTAGGCACTAGGAACCTACTGCTTTGTGAGGGTCCGGACAAACATACGCAACAGAGCGCAGCCAAGATAACGGAGGCTACTAAATTATTTTTATCTTCGACTTGCACGACTTACTCGCACTTATCTGAACTTGCACAAATTTAAGGAGGCTTGTTTAGTCGACGCTTTCCATTTTGTTTACTTGCGAAATGGTAATCAGAGCACGTAGAAGATTTTAGTCGTGTAAACTAAGGGGGTGAATATTTTAAGTCAGAGGGCGTAAACAGTTTCAAGACACCAAGAATGTGAAAATTCTAAACATTATCAAACACGTTGGGTAGTCACACGCTCAAAATACATATACCTAAGTATAAACATTCACTTACATCAGTCATAATGTGGTGAATATTGAAAAAGCTCGCGCTTCAAAATGGCCGTTGGAATCCCATGAACGTTGCAAAATTCTGCGGTTCAGTAGCCAACGATCGTCGCTTGAAACTTTATGACCGTCAAACGATGCGTATGTGCACGACAGAAAGGCGGCACATCGATAAAAAGTCCATTGTCAGCACCGGGCCGCTTAAGGGCTTCGCAAATGACGGGAGGAGCACGGGGTAATGCGATAAAAACTGCGACCGCCTGTCTAGGTGGCTTCAACGAGAAACGAATGGTATGCTGGCCTAGAACGCGACGAGCGTGAAATTTGATTGGCGTCTCGGAGATATTGTACCAAGGTAAGGGTCTCTCGCCTCAGACTTAACTACGGTGAATTATTGAGGTAAGAATATTTTTACAACAGGCTATAAACCTGCCAGAGTGAAATCTATTATGATGTCTTTAGGTTTATTGTGCTTTTACCAACGCAGCGACAGCATGTGGATGGAACGAACTTAGTTCACTGTACCTGAAACAATAAAAATAGATTCATGAAAACATACAATAGGTACCTACGTGGTTTATCTCAAAAATAATGAGCCGAATAGATAGACCATAAGTATAATTCTTTACAAAGCATTTACTTTGATTTACATCGGAATTTATCGCTTCATTAGAAAATTCCTTGGATAAAATATTATAATATTTGGACAATACGGCGCTGAAATAGCTTCCGGCTAAAACAAAACCGACCGAGATGTTATGATAAAGCGGATATTATTATAAATAGAACCCAAAGCCCCGAAATAAAATGTTGGAAAACTTTCCCAGGCAAGGCTTTACAGGCGCTTCTGCTAAAGCTAATATCAATTCCGTATCGTATTTTCTTTACATAGTCGCAAAGCCAGGTTAAGTAAACAAAAAATCCATAAATCTATCGCGTGACTCTACTATCGGGGCACAGCTTTCGTGTCTTTGTTGTCGACATTTCCCCTTGTTTTTACAAAGTGTTGAATATTTCCGCAAATCCGCTTCTCCGTTTCAGAGTTCGATTGTGCTGCTTCGGTCGCAAGGCGTCAGCTGTCTATTATGCAAATGGAGGCTCCGTGCAGCGCACGTATTTAGCCCGTCTATTCACAGGCTGCGCTGTCAGACGACAGAACTTTGCACCAACTTCGATCAGACCCGGTTCGTAAATAAACTAAACGCACACTAATATCCATGCAAACGCAGGACTGCGATCAATGCGAGTGTTTTTCAGCTATAAAATGCGGAGATTAAAGTGCATGCACGGAACAACCTTTTGAATTCGCCTGCATAACTTGGCTTCAAGTTTTTACGATTGCGAACTTATGCTGGCGTACCTATTTTAATACCTACTTTATGTGTCATTTAAGCTCGGACTTACGCATGAAATGACCCTTTAAATGTCACCCACACCGGTATAGGCACAGCGGTCGTCAATCTCTTCAACATTTGTAGCTACATGTATTTCTTTTTAACTATGTCGTTGCCCGCAATCTCCCAACAAATCAGTCCTATATAGAAACATAACGTTACTTAATGGTTTTTATAATAACCATCGGTACGTGTTCGGTCCCATGGGCGCGGCCGTTCCATAAAGGAAAGCGGCGACATGCGCCGACAAGTGTTTTGATGGTATCGCGCTAATGTGTGTCGCCATGATCGATACTTCCCCATCAACGCGGAATTTTCTATCTCTCTTTGCAATATTTTCGAACTGTTTACACAGACGCTTGACGTTATTAAAATACTTTGGTAAGTTCTATCCATTTACTTGAAATAAACTTGGAGAAAAGTTTTGATTTCTGTTGATGTGTCAAATTATATTTCGGCTTTGAAGGTAAAATTTGTCATTTTAGAAATTAATTGCGTTTTACGAGTTTTATGATTTGAAGATCATTCTAACGCTACTTAAAAGTCAGCAAGGAAAATTTATTTCGGAAAATTTTATAAGTATTTTTTTATATTGAAATTAAGAAAACTGCGAAGGTATTTTGGGCGCTAGACTGGTGTTTGTAAATAACTACAAACCTAATAAAGTAAAAAAGTGCTAGACTGTTTCATATCTAAATATTCAAGTACCTAAGTGTGAAAGACGAGTAATGAGGTAGTTGGTGAGTGGTAAAAGTTGAGTGTAATCCTTTCCATATCTACCTATATTTATGTCAAAGATGCCAAGAATAAACAACAGTGCCCTGCTCTCACAGCATATACATGACATGGGAAAATTCCCACGATCACGCCCTCCCCGGATGTTTATAACCACACAAGCACATGTATTTCACCCTTTGACAACTACGCTACAAGCGCAACTTACTTAACATGTTGAGCCACAACAATATCCAGATCTCTACATATCTAAGGATCTTAACACTGTGTATCTCGCCCTACTTTCCATAAATGTAGATAATACATACGTCGTGTTGTACCCAAGATAAAATACAAGAGAGATTTATCTGAAAGGTTCAGAGATTTCAGTGACGGATTGCATCTACCTCCTCAGATCGAAACAGACAGAAAACGAAATGCTTTCTGCGTAATCTTTATTCAGCAAAATTCAAAAGATATTGGAAAAAAGAGGGCTCTGTCGTAGATTTGAGAAGGAAAGAAAATGTTCGTGTGATATCGAAGTTGTTTCTATGTAGGTAAAACTATGCCATTGTAATAAGGTTTCAGTATTTAGTAGAGCTAACGAAGAAAATGACGTGCGACCTATTTATAGCAAAGCGCTTGCTATACTAAACGGTATAAGTAATGCATTGTATATCTCGTGCACTTGACTTACGTAACTTGCTGTCAGTGCTATGTGACTAAGAGGCTATTTTTAGAATCACAAGCACTATTTTATATTTTCTCTTGCCATCCGTTTCCCAACAGTTCCAGTTTGCGAAAACTAAATAAAATAGTTTCTAAGGGTTACTCCCGACGGACACCACACCCTTGTTACGTTTATTTGACTGAAACGAGGTCCGCGATTACTGCTGCTGAAATTGAAAACACCGAAATAAACAGTAAATAACGAATGGCGAATCCCACTTATACAACAAATATCAAATCCACTAAACTAAATTTTCGTCTTGCCTTTAAAACTTAGCCTGTTTTATTTCTTGTAAAATTTATTTTTAGCGTTCCTTGTGATAAAATTCCAGAAGATTACCTTCATCTTTGAAGAGGTTGTTCAAATATAAATTAAGATCCCACGCGTAAAAATTTTACACCTTGTTTATTCTTTTATTACGGATTGTGAAAAATAATTAAAAGTAGACGGAGACGTAGCGAGCAATTTTAGCTTGTTTGCGGAAGTTTCCGCAGCGTCTTGAAATGAAAATTTTATGTGAAGATATTGCAGCAACATGCTTCGTTCCTTTAATATATTGACTTCCTGATCTTCTGCCTAGAGATCATTCTGAAATGGCTCTACAAAAATGCTAAGGTTTTCCAAATATCTGAATAGGTAGAGCTGGTGGAAATTTAAATCTAGAACAGACATCCAAATTAATTCATCTGTATTTTAAAGGGACTGCGGCATTAATCGGATTTCTTCGATTTGATAGGCCAAGAGCTTCAACTTCTATTTTTCTATTTATGTAACTATGTACCTGAATAACAGTTTTGATAAGACATACAAAGTAGGTATGTAGGTCTAATTCATCACATTTATACATTTACTGATCCTACGTATAATTTTCTTTAAAGCAATATTGCCAATATGGTCCTTGAAGGAAGTTCGAGTCGGAACTTAGTCGCTACACGGCATCCATTGGACCGAAGACAGCAATCCGGTCCCCGTCACGTCCCTATACCCGAGGAAACTTCAGGAGAAAACTTTAATTGGAAAATATTCCTATTTCTCTCAACCTTATAGAAATTTCCTGTAGGTGAGGCGCGAATTTTAATAATATTGTTACAAGAATTAAAAGAACAAGTGTATAATGTCTTAGCTGTGTTTAGATTTTGTAATATTTTGACATTAGCGATAATAAAGGCAATATTAGTAGGTATCACACTTAACATTAACCATACTTACAAATAAAAGAGCTGTTTAACTATGACTGCCACAATACGAGTAGTACAATAATAGGCGTAGGCGCTTTATGACATTAATAATGACTAAGAGCATCATCATCATCAACCCATAACGTCCCACTGCTGGGCACGGGTCTCTCCTCACTTTCGTGAGGAGCAAGAGCAACATTGCCAAAAATCTGATAACCTATTTATCGTATTTCTAAAAGCTCCACCAAAAGCTGAGGGTATTAGATAAACATAACAATAACGCCGAACGTTACGAGTACCTATCAACGTAAATAATCGGGCGCCAAGTGTTTTTACCAGAAGTATTAAGCAGGTCTGCACCTACCTACCTATTACAAGTTTATGGCACCGGTTTGTCAACGAGGAACGTTTATTTTACTTGATTGTTTCCTTTCCATAGCATAACAACAAAGATTTCTAAGAAATGTAGAGCTCCTAATAATATAATTTATGTAACGTAAGTATACCTAATATAAACATAATTTTTCGTATCTTTCATCTTGTCATGTATTTAATTTAGACTTGATTACGGGCACATCTGACAATATAAAGATATACAATATAGCTAAATCGAGAAATTTTCTAAGCTCTTAAGGTACCAATTAAAAGTTCACTATGTAGGGTTTTGTGTTGCTATAGCAAATCGGCCATATTTCAAAGCGTCGACACCATCTGTGCAGTAGTGGTTCTATTCTATAATGCAGCCCCTCACAGCGAGGGCGGGCGGAGGGAAACCACGGTGACCGCGGGCGGCGGTATAACGTAAACTCCTTCGTTCGCTATGCTAATTGGCAGGATAAGCTGCCAGCACGCAGCCACCAATCTAATTAGAATCCGTGAAAAAAGAAATCTGATTGTATGCATTAAATAGTTACTTTGACTTGGGATTTGGCTTTAATTAAATATCAGTCAACAGTCAGGGCCTCGCAGGCCCGCAACGACAACCAGAGAACTCTAAGCTAATAAATACCGTACTCTACGTAATACAGGTGGGTATAGAGAGGACTCGCACAAAAAAAAAAACTTTGAGACCGTGCCAAATTCGATCTTTAAAACTGCACGTTTTGTTTGATCTAAAGAGGAGATGTCGTAACTGCAGGAACTGTTGGAACAAAGTTTAAGTTAAGTCTTAAGTATATAATTTAAACGAAGAGTTGTTCTTGGTTGTCTTCGTGAGATGCGCTGAGTTTAACAAATCCTGTAAATAGTTGGTTAGTAACTTGAGTCTTGCGCTTAAAGTCATTGTAATTTTTACTGTTAGATATTTTTATGTGAGTAGGTAGTAATTATGTTGCTACTTGATTATTAGACTGGTGCCATTGCGTACCAGGCATGAAATAATGTCAAGTCAATTTTGTTTTATTTATCTAAGGTTTTATCAATTCAAAATTAATCGGATGGCTTATGTTTTTCTCCAAAGCACAGACTAACTAGCAAGTTACCGTAAGTATTACTGGAGTACATACTGTTTGGTTAAAATAGAAAAGTGATTGTAAGTCTTATAGTTATTTCGAGAATTGCTTTTTCTTCTTTCGAATTCAATTACTTTATGATCTTCTACACTGCTGAATAGAGCTCCGACGACTGGTCGCCTCCATTCAGTTTCCTTTTAAAGGTGAATGGTTCCCGGTAATTGCCTACGGTAATTTGCCGATTTCGCTATTAAAGTATTTTACATAAACAGCTCGTTAGTAATTGCTACTTAGCATACCGATAAGCCCTAATCAGTCAGTTGAAAGCTAACTCTAGAGCCTCTGAGCTTATCGGTTGAAATCTGTACAAATCACTAGAATTATGCAAAATTAACACACCGTTCAAGTTATCGGTTTATCTATGGATCAGACCAAAAGTAGGTATTTCTAGGATTCTCTACTAACTATATATGTTTCCCAAGCAAACTGAAATAAAAACCGCGAATTTAAACAAAACTAACTAGTGTTCTTTAATTGTCGAACCCTTGATAACTTTGAAAAAATATTTTCAATGTGATACTGACATGAGCCGAAAACACCAAATATTATTTTGGTGGAAAATAGGTATTAGATCTATCACAAGATGAAATCTTTAGATATGGCATAAAGGGCTTCCCCACCTATTCAGGTACCTACTTATAGGTACTACAGACCGCAAGGGTAAATTCGACTCCTACTAATTAAGATCGTGCAGTATCTACAGCATCTAACTCTGTAATTAGTGGTTTATCTATTTTTTCTTCTTCATCAGTGTCGATGTCTATTTTATCTTGAGATGGGAGGTTTTGCTGTGTTTGTTATTTTCTTGATGAAGTATCCCTATTACTAAGATTGAGAATATCGTAAGATAACAAATAACAAACAAATTGGAGCTCGTTGGTATAGTGAATACTAGGGTGTTTTGTTTTCAACGCGTCTTTTATGAGTAGGTAGGTACATTATAGATTTAGTATTCAATACTGTGTAAGACGATATTCGAATTCAAAGTAATCATAATTTATAATTATAAAAAGCGTGGCTATAAAATTAGTACAAGTACGTTGCATGACAAGTAGAAGAAGTATATTTTTTTCAATTTCTCTTACAATTCAATTACGCTGTTTGAATATTAATATTATCATTACGTAATTTCTGATCCCTAGATTCTAATTACAAGGAATTATAATTACGAGTTAGGATATTATGTGGTCGTGATGCATTATTTTTATCGTACCTACCTACAGTTTGGGTAGGTTTAAGTATACCTACAGATGGAACATGCCATCATAAAATCAAGACAATAAATCTAAATTCATATGCATAGATATAGGTACAAAAGGTAAATTCAAACATTCTTTATAGTAGGTACCTAATCTCCAATATGAAGGGCTATAAAAAGTGTCATAAAGCGATACTTATATTGAATGCGATGAAAGACTTTTATTTCCAATATTACTGCTGGCGTTTCTTTAGCTATGCGCTATGTACAATGCGTAGACCCATGTTGAGATACTATAATAGGTATATTTACTAGCTATTATATATATAATATTTTTCTACAAATGCAGTAATCTATTTTACCAGCTATTAAAATTGGTATGTGGTTTTATACTGTGTCGTTATATACACATAAACAGTTGTCAACCTATTACTACTATTTACGTAAGCGACCACTTATAGCGTCATGTATTTTTTCTCATCGTCGCTTATTTATCGCGACCTGAGCTAATCCTTACACACGAGGTAAAAAAAACGTAAAATAAGCCGGAACAAGGGCTCTAACATCTCTTTGTCTAAGTATATAAAAATACAATATTTTCATTGCCAACGCGGGCTATTTATGCAGGTAGGACGTTTGAGCAAAAGCAGATATACTATTTATTCAAAAGGACGCGCACCTGGGAATACCGGCCTGGACAAAGGTCTGGGGCTGGGATTGCTTTTATAAAAGTGAATCTCCAAAAACATTCAAATTTAAATAACAAGAGCTTATAAAAATTTTACCTGAGTCGCCAATATAATGAACATAAATAACTATAATGGAAAATATTATGTAGGTAGGTAAGCAAACGTGGTAAAAATGTAATTACACCGAGATTGGAAAGCCACGATAACTCCCACCTTCCACTTGGATATTTTTAGCTTTTGAAACCAATTTTTGCCTCTTATCTCGTATTTATTTATTATCATGGTTTTTCCGTTACATCTGGAATTTCTCCACACGTTCTTTCAAGTCAATATATACTTAAATACTTACCTAAGCTAGGTACGCTTGAGATTTTGAAAACGGTGCCCAATTTTGCATTTCCTTGTTTAATCTGGTAGTTTAAAACCATGAAAAATACGTTTTTCTATTCGACGAAGGATGATTCAGCACAAATAGAGCTTTAGGGGAGGCGTAGGTAGGCCGAAGCAAAGTTTAATTGGAAACGTCTTCTTCTAAAATTGATAGGCGCTTTACCAACTTTAGTCAATTTGGGTTTGGGAATTCGAGAACCGCTCTGGATTCCATTTCCGCGAACCCGAAGACGCTCGTCCAAAATTTTCAACTGTAGGTGCTTAAAGATTTCAAGAACAAAACTCCACAAAGTTTACCGAGGTCAGAAGGTTTGCGGAAATAGGGAAACGCAGCCATTTTGTTCATAACATTTATACAAATATGAATGGAACTATTATGAGACATGATATTATTATGAGACATGTTAATATCAATTAGGACTTACAATGCTTTTGGTAGAATGCTCGAAATCGCTATGTGAATTTATATTGCTGTAACAATAGAAATTTAGATTCGATCGTATTGCGCCCACGGCACAAAGTATGAACGTTAACAAATTACCAAACAACATCGCTGTTATTGATACATAGATATTGAACCAAGTATCGACCTACCTTCCTGCTTAGGTATACCGACGACTACGGAACTACGGTCCATCTACGGAGCGACCGAGTGCATCGAAGTAGTCGAGTGGTGCTTTAAAACGCATTAGCATTACTTGCCAGATAAAGCTTATGCATATTGTATGGAAACTTATTTACGCTGTGGTCCGAGAGAGATGCAGCTAAAAAGACCACGTAGTTTCTAAAGGTAAGCATCTGCTAACGTCAATGTTAGCTTTCCTCTCCACCTGTTAAGTAGATAAACGCAATGCAATTAAAAATACATTACGAGGACTTTGTATTCGATGAAAGAGTACAATAGAATCCATGTAAGTTAAATGAATTGTATAACAATAAATAATGTATGAAATTGTTCATGAAATTACCTAACAACGTAACAACTGTTCTGCGTTCACGATCCGTGAACGATCGCGGTGTTTCCGATCGTGCTCAGTTAAGAGGATATTAAGCTCTAAATCAGATTTATGGATAAATGTGCTGCTGGGAAATGTGAGTGGGAACTTATCTGAAATGAATCAGAGCACACGGAAGCTATCAAAAATTTGAGATACTTTCCTTTGATAAAGGCTAAGCTGGTATTTTTAATTGTTATTAAGCTTTTTAACTAATATTTTTTTGTAGAGTAGGTACTGGGAATATGATCTAAAGGTCGGATTAAGCTGATAACGAGGAGTAATAAATATACTACTTCCGTTAAACATATTTTAGATATTTCAATCTCTATTAACGAGATATTTACCTGTAATGGAGGAAATAAAAGGGTTTTAGGTATACCCAGGACAATTCTAAGTATAATGATTATGAAACGCTATCCAGACTACGTACGACAGACCGAAAAATAGGTCAGCCACGCGAAAACCTTAGCTCAAATTTTTGCAAGTACCTATTGACTAAGTACAACCTGCTTATTTATGTATCTGCAAATAAAATGGTACGTAGATATTGTTTTATCGCAATACCAGTTCACTTTTCGGATTTTTGTGGCATTATACTAGGTAATCTCACGTTTCATCAATCATAGCAAAGACGATTCCAATCTTTGAGTTATCGCGTAAATTCCTGCGAGTACCTTACATGCTGCGTTACGTAATAGATCACGGAGTCGTCTAAAAGGCCAGTGATTTAATTATTGTGCTTTAGTTTGTTGCGACGGATACCTTTTACATCCTCACTCGTAATTAATTAATTCATCGAACATTTAGAGCCCTATCAGCTAGCATGACTAGATTCAATAATCAATTACCAGCCTATACCTCATTCATTTAAATTTACGGATAAATACGAGGGTGAATCAAAAAGTTCTTAGAAGTGCATATATATGAAACCTTTTTGGATCAAGTTCGATATTCAAATTAAAGAGTGTCTATCACACTATATTTATGCAGACTGTCACTTGTTTTTGTCAGTTCGTTCGCATGTAATAAATTTTTTTGTGCAACGAGTTGCTAAAAAGTCAAAATTATGGATAAAAGTGAGTTACGTGCGGTGATAAAATATCTCAGTTTGAAAAAAATGTCTACGAAGGAAATTTTTTTGGACATTCAGCAGACATTAGGGGGTGATGCTGTACCCTATTCTACGGTTGCGTACTGGGTGGCTGAATTTAAAAGAGGTAGATCAAGCTGTAAAGATGACCCGCGTTCTGGGCGGCCTTCAACCTCCGTTACAGAAGAAAATGTCAAAAAGGTTGAGAATCTGGTTTTGGAAGACAGAAGAATGACTATAAAACATATAGCTGAGATCCTAAAGATATCTTTTGGTAACGTTCAATCCATTTTAATTGATTCACTGGGGTTCAAAAAAGTGTCTGCAAGATGGGTGCCACGAATGTTAACCGACGAAAACAAAAAGCGACGTTTGGAAATTTCCAAGCGTAATCTCGAAATGTTCCAGCGTGATTCGGATAATTTTTGCCGTCGTCTTGTCACCATGGATGAAACGTGGGTCCACCATTTTGATCCTGAAACTAAAAGACAAAGCATGTCTTGGAAACGACCATCCTCTCCATCCATTAAGAAATTTCGAGTTGCTCCTACCGCTGGCAAAGTTATGGCCTCTGTGTTCTGGGATAGTGAAGGAATCCTTTTTATTGATTACATGCCAAAAGGCCAGACGATTACTGGACCCTATTATGCAAATTTAATCCCGAAAGTGCGTGAAGCGATTAAAGAAAAACGTCGTGGAAAACTGTCGTTGGGCGTGTTGTTCCTTCAAGATAACGCTCCTGCTCATCGATCGGAAGTTGCGCTCAACGCAATCCGCTGTGCTGGCTTCAATCTCCTTGACCACCCACCATATTCTCCGGACTTAGCCCCAAGTGATTTTCACTTATTTCCAAAATTAAAAGAGGAAATTCGTGGAACAAAATTTCACGATAATGACGCGGTTATAGCTGCCGTAGAGGACTTTTTCGAGAGTCAAGAAAATAATTTTTTTTCACAAGGAATAAGGAAGTTAGAAACGCGTTATTCTAAATGCATTGCATTGGAGGGAGATTATGTAGAAAAATAAAATATTATTATTTAAATCTTTGCATTTTTTAATATTGATTCCAAGAATTTTTTGATTCACCCTCGTATACTATCATCATTCATCATTATAACAACCCATATCCGTCCAATGCTGAGCACGTGTCTCACTATTATATCACCTCACTTTTGCGAGGAATATTAGACCGTAATCCATCACGGCGACCCAGTTGGGATTGGCGGATCACATACCTCCGAAATATTTTTCGGGCATGTCTTCCCTCACGATGTTTTTTTAATTTAATACTTTGACTGCTGAGCCGTTTTGCTTGTCTAGCCACGGGTGCGGCTCTGCACGAGCCATAGCGTTTTCCCATACAACAAATACAACAGTTGTGTTTTTCCTTACTCGTGGCAAGTTATGAAAAATACGACAGTTGTGTTTTCAGCAGTGAACGTGTTAATGAGCTCAACAACACATAACTAGCTCGGTAGCTCGGTACAACTTCCATGCTTTGTTTTATGTTAGGTATTCGAGCATCATTTCATATCTGAATCTTAGTAAATCTTTAGTGCTTACCGTTCAAAACACAACGCAAACAACTCTCGAGCTTTTAAGCAGTGAGGTGTTGACTTAGCTTCAATTTTGTAGTTCGAGCTTCGGGCGAGCGCTAGGCGGTACCCGGAGGCGCTTACTATTTCTGTCAATATTTGAACTATACCTCGTACAAACGTTTACAATAACTATTTAGATCACTGAGATGCTCTGTACAAAAAGAAGGACGATTTAAACTCCTTCTGATCCTAAAAACGATTTGAAGAGCAATATTTTATTGGAGATACACATACATGCAGTCACGCTTTTTTCCCGTTGGGATAGGCAGAGACTACATCTTTCCACGTGCTATTTGCTTTATTGGAGATTAGAGGCACATTACTGCCTATTCGTTATTTTCATCGACCTATCGAAATGTTCCTACTTGCGAAACAAATAATGACAATTAGGGCGCGCGCTGGGAGAAAAAATTGCAACGAACTAAATGTTGTCTCCAGAATAGAATACCAAATGAATGGTAGGATTAGTTGGGACATGAAGACCGCATGGGCACGCGGCCCGAAGATCCCTGAAGATAAGTTTTATTACATTCCTAAC
The DNA here is from genome assembly GCA_912999815.1 of Campaea margaritaria. Taxonomy (NCBI): domain Eukaryota; kingdom Metazoa; phylum Arthropoda; class Insecta; order Lepidoptera; family Geometridae; genus Campaea; species Campaea margaritaria. Next base: position 5,556,753 of record OU538792.1, read on the forward strand.
ACAGGGGGAAGGAATTGCTGCAGACCTTTTCTACGTGCGCGGTCAAATATTTCCTTCCCGGTCATTCAACAATACCCCATTATGGAGACAATGCCACATGTCTACAGTTCACAAATAGGTATACCTACACCTATTTTGTTATGAAGTTCATTCAAGAGGCGTTCCAATCCCGCGTTGAGATGTAGGTAATTTCCTGTGGCCCATTCCAATGCACGTCTAGAAACTTCGTAATCAAGATTGTAGCTTCAGCTTCTTTGTGAAGTTATATAGAAAATTTGATTTCTATCTTATTTAATATCGTTACAGAAATGAGTTGCTAAAAGATTCTAACTGAGTAATAGGTACACCTTGTTAAACGTTTTTTTATAAATAATACAATGCCACCACTTGTGTGAAAAGTAGGTGTATTATGTAAGAATCATAATATCGCAATACACGCAAACTTTTATGTGGTAAGGGATTTGGAACCCACGTTTAAGACCTTTATCATTTAAATCATTGATGTTAGGGAACTTAAGAAAGCTCAGGAAATAATTCAAGTGTTTTTAATTTAAGAGAATTCATGAATAATAAACCGTAAGGCATCGGTACTGCATACAGCGTTGACCTAGTAAGTAAGCTGGGACCACGAACCAAACTTCTTACCGAGGAATATTTCATTAATATTTATGACCGGAAAATTATTGTTAAATATATTTTGACCCACGACTGTACCCGTCACCGATACGCCCGTTCAATTATTCCCTTACAAGCTTTTGCTTATTGGATTATTCTATCTGTAATAAGTTAATAACTCCTGGAATATAATCTCGAATCTACATAAAATGACGCCGAGATATACCTATGACACTTCATTACTTAAAAAATGTTTAAGTGCTCTCTCATTGAGAAGGGCCGAGGGGACGACTGGGGCCGGTCTTTATTTGACCGCCAGCGCCCATTTAACTACCCATCACCATCACGCATGCAGGTTTCAAGCGGTCGGTATTTTTATGTAAGAATTAATTTCGGGAGTTGTCGGTCGCCAGTCGCCACATAAAGTTTACACCGCTGTTTTAAAAGCAAATAAAATGTAGCATGTAACATATTTACGCGTGCTCGGCTTCTTGTAAAAGAATCGTAAACAACTTAAAGCTCACGGCTGCCAGAACACACCATGACCAATTTGCTTAGCATATTTATCAAGTGTTGAAATTCAAATATTTATCGTCAGTTCCCAGGCACATGCAGGCCGACCGTTGACCCTGCGCCCGCGCCGCGCCGGGAATGCGCCTGCTGCACTGCACTGCGCTGATGCGCCCGCGTACCCGGCGCGCCGACTCGAGGGACACGCCAAACAACTACAGGTTCTGTCTTAACACACATTAAAAGCTAATAGTTATGGCATCACGTGACGCGATAGCACCGACGAGAAAACGAGCACTTCCCAAGGTAAAATTGCAGCCTCTTAAACGACCCTAAGCCAGCGAGGCTTCAAAGTCCTATAAAATTAAAACAGGTTCTTAACTTTTATTAGAGTTCTAGAAGAGAGCATAAAAAAGCAGCTACAAAGTAAAAGCTCTGAACTAACTCTCGAGTTATCTGCTGCGACTCCACGTTTTACGAACAACAATATCGATCTGTAAGCATTTACGCAACCCGCCACTAGGTTCTCTCATTTCACCACTTCATAGGAATCGGTCGGTCGAGTCGAGAGCAAAGCACAGCACAAATGTAAACATCTTCTAATAAATACGGTGGCAAGTAGGTCACATATACCTACTTAGTTATGGCATTGTTTATAAAGGGTATTTTAATGAAACTGGAATTTCTGGCAGTATTTCATTACAATTCATGGAGAATTTTATGAGGTTTGTTCTTATAGGAATATTATGATTAAATAATACAATTCAATAAATATCTATACTAGAGTGCGTTTCGGTCAAAGGCCGCAAATGAACCGGCTGACGGCTCCGCCGTAACGAACAAACATAAAAAGATATTGTATTGGATTCGGATAAATGCCGTTCATTAAGCTGCAATTAAATTGATTTTATAACATTTTGCGAAGTCTGCAATCGCGGCACTCGAATGTTTTATGCCTCTATAAATTAAAAGGGGAACGTGAGACCATAAAACCTACAGGCAGCAACTTCAATGATTACTAAAGCGAAAAGGTTAATCGCACTTGATCGGTTTACGAAATGATTTAATTTTTCATCGAACACGAAGCTTTTGGGAAAGCTCAATATGTTGATGTTGATAGGAGCTTTATGCTGTAATAATTTTTCAAACAATGTTTCTCTCGAAAATTGTTGAAACGTTATGTGATTGCAGTAAATAAAATTAGCTGTGCTCTGTTGATATTTGAACTATAAGTACGAGTACATGACATCCTGCAGCTTGAACTAGTCCGAGTGTTGACGGGAAATTGTGCTAAACTGATTTTGCACACTGCGTCGTCCCTCAGGAATTTGATTTAATTAAATTGCAACTACTGACGTAAACCAAGGAGTGCCTAAGTAACTAAGCTATATTCTTCCCTCATAAGAGTCATAAGTCAAGTTTCGCCTTCAATGATATCGTAACAATAGTATAATAATTAATAAATAGGATAAGGTCCACGAACTTTAAACTAAAATATTTTCTATTCAAAGCTGTTTGATGTGACATTTTTCCACCCAGTGGGCTAGGGTGGTATTTTCAACAGTGCATAACTGCAAACGCATTAAATAGAGTTTTAAAACACTGATTCAGTTTTGTGTCGAGATACTGCACAATATCGGCGGGAAAACAAGAAACAGTTGGCAAAGTCAAGGTAATAAGGATAAACGAGTTGCGGCGAGCGATGTTACCAAGTGGTCATCTGTGCGCTGCATACACCCCTTTATCTCTAACTTAAACCTTTGTAATACGTGTTAAACACACTGATGTATTTTAAACTTTTTTTCCTCGTGCTCGTTCAGTTAATTAAATGTTAACACGGAGATACGCAAAATGTTCATTTTAATACCAATGAGAGTTGTGAGCTTACTTTTCACGTTACAGCAAAGAATAATTAATTAATTGCTGTAGAACTTTAGAAGCTTCTAAAGTTCTACAGCAATTAAGTAACTACCCACTAGTTCTTGTCTCAGCCCCGTTGGGCTTTTTCATTTCACTTATCGTGTAGATAAATGTAAATTTGCATTTGCGTTTCAAGAGACGAAGAGATAATTATATTTTATGCATTAATCTGCAACAGTCAACTAACTCAATATCCTCAATATGAAGAATACATATACAATGTAAAGAGAAAAAGTACAGAGTTTTAAATGATCATAAGTCTTGTTGTAATAGTTTTGTGTTTTCAAAAGCCCCTTAATATGTTTAGAAACGAGCGCAGTCATTATATCGACAGCAGAAGCAACAAAAATAAATTTGAATGGTCCTCAACTGGAAATTAAAGGGTTCCCATTATTAATATCGAGTTAAAAGGACTCTACCTGAAGAGCTCTCGGCGCTGGCTCTCCCATTATGGGATGCTCGTAATGAAGGCGCCTTATGTTACGACCTCTCCTCGTGTTAATGGCGTTAGACCTTAATGCTTTTAGGAATCTTGATTAAGACGTACTAAACTCGTTTAGATTGTTATATTCTATTAATGAGACGTTTACTTATAAATACGGTGACAGATTCACATTATAAACAGAATTAAGATCCCTAATCTACCTATAAATTAAAAGTTATTTTACTTTTTCGTAAACTCTACTTTTTCTTTTTAAACATACCTATGTTCAAAATGAGGGCTCATCGTCAAGAAAAGTTATAAAACTTTCAGAATTCTTGAAAGTTTGAAGCCCACCGAGATACGGATGTCAACACCAACATACTTAAGCCTGACATTCTAGTCACGGAGTTATTTGGCTTTACGGAAGATTAAAAGCTTTAAGTTCGCACACAGCTCAGCGACTTTTTATCTAATAGGAAAGTACGAAACAAAATTAACGAAGCGCTTTCCACAGCAAAGGTTCGAATGAAGCTAATAACAAAGCTTAGTAGATTCTGTGTCGGCTTCTGTAGTATGTGGGTGAAGCATCGGTTTCGGCTGATTGAGCGCTCGGTGGACTGAGTCGGTTAATCACGGTTACACGCCGTGTTGCCTCGTTATTGTCGATTTGTGATCTGCTTTAATGTATTAACACTGACTTAGGCTTTTCAGATAACCCTAAAAACAAAGGTTCGGTTAGTCCTCTTAAAGCTCTGCGCTTTAGGAATGAGTAGGAAAACATATTTAGAGTCCGCATTTCCCTTGGGAGTTAGTAATGGTTGATTAACCGCCCACTGGGCTGAGGCGGTTAATCACGGTTACACGGCGTGTTGCCTCATTATTGGCGATTTGTGATCTGCTTTGCTGGATTAACACTTACGTAACGTTAACTTTCCTGACGTGAAGTAGATCCGGAGTTAATAAGTGACGGGTTCCTCAATTACTGATATATATGAAGGGTCGTGTTAATTACGGCTATTTATAAATTATCAGTTTCGGTTGTTTAAGTTCCCATTGCAATTAAGCTGTTAATCTCTTCACGCTGTGATGGTCCATTGATAGCAAATGGTGATGTCCCTTATACTGGATTAGAGCTGAGTTACGCACTGTAGGCTAGGCACCGGGTTACCTAAATCTGGGAACACTGGATGAATACGACGAATGTTCAGCTCAGTGGTTTTCGGAATGTGAGAAGAGAATATAGTCAGAACAAGACCGATTATGCAACAACAGTGAAATATAGCAGCATACATAAAAAATGACCGGAAACTATAATCATGTAAAGACTTCCCAAAGAGATAAAAATTGTATTAGTTCACAAGTCGAAACTATACACAGCACAACCGTATTCAAACTTTCCCCACCTATTTATCTTAATTTTGCTGGATTTGTACGTGGAAACTTCCAGCCTCGAAGTTTCCCGACCTAATCAAAACTGAAGTTTGCAGAAAATGGTGTCAGAAGTTTTCCTACAGTGCAAGCACTAGTACAAACTTGACGCTCGAGACTGTGAAATGTTCCTCAGAGACGTTCCGGGCTTCAGTAATTCTCTGCAAAAACAAGTTTTAATATGTACCTTCGTTGAATCTAGCAAAAGACCCAAGAAATTCCAAGAACTGAGTAGTTTTATTTTTAGTATGGTTGATGGAACGAGTTTCTTAGGGCTATTAGGTAGGCTTCGCTAGATTATACGTTACAATAAAATTTCGACAAGAAAGTAGGCACCTACCTACTTACATGTACAATTGTATGCTAAACAAAAGTACCTAAGCAGCATGCGTTCTAAAACAAACAATTGATTCAATGCCAAAGAAATAAGTAAGTTAGTACATGATATGAAAAGAACACTCGAAATAATGACATAATTGAAACAGAAAGAGAAAATACTTAACATAAAGCCTACAATAACAATATCTACTTCTATTACTGTGCTAAATTAGGTAGAAAAAGGAGCAATGATTGTCTTTAATAGGCTCCGAACATTAGTCGCGCAATTCGACGACCGTAATTATGCTTCGGCTCAAATGGCTCCAAGAAAGTAAGTGTCGAAAGCACCAGCCTTACGCGACAAATATAAAGAGCCAAATAAAGCTATTTAACAAAACGTCTGGGGTCTGGGGTGCAAAGCTCAAGGAAAACTACAGCGGCATTGAAGATTCACGACCATTTACGACTCATGGACTACCAAAGGGTTGACAGTTGCTATCTGTTATTTATATAATAGTACCACCGCAGGCACAGATCTCGAGATCTGTGGTCAAAGGAGAACAGCAATTAAAATGTCAAAAGGTGCCACGGCAAAGACATTTATGTTTTACGTTAAAAGTTGGAATTCAAAAACAATAGTAAGAAAACATTACTTTTAATAAAAAGTGCGGCACCATGCGCAAAACATGAAATAATGCCAGAAAACCTATATAGAAGTAAGATACACAAAACTGATTATCATTCAAGAGACCCTCTTCAACTTAACTACCCCGTAAACAGACGAGACGCGTCACGGTGGCGTCAGTTGACGGCTAGACAGCGTGGCACCATATTCTCCACAAAACAGTATATTTTTATACAAACTATACATACTCGCGTCCACGTTATATGATTCAAGGTCCCTAGAACATCTTTATGCACATATCATAACAGTTGTGCAGAGAACGGAAAGCTCAATATTTAAGTTGAGGCGAAAATATTTTTAAGACAGGCAGTGCTTGGCTTTGCGACATCGCGAGCCCAACAATAGGTACAATAACCCCCAGGCTCTGCTTCTAGTACAAGTACCAATATTTATATAATTTTGCCTAACTACACCAATCCAATCCATCACCAAAATCCAACTACAAGTAAATCAACCAACGAAGGTAAACTCAAATTGGTTCAAACAAGGTTCAGAGAAATGAAAACAGTGAAATCTAAAGGACATTGTGAATGGATATCTTGCTAACAAAGGCTAAGAAACCCTGTTTATATAAGGTGGGTGAATAAGAAAATAGGACAGTGAAACAAGATGGTGAAACCAATGCCAGAGAAAAATATTATTTCGTGCTGAAATAAAATAATGGACTTAATAATAATGAAAATGTATGCGAGAGACTGAATTATTTAAGTTAATGTAAACGAGATACAGTAACGTCTCAAACTTATTTTACCAATTGCGTATTTTGAGAGCAGAACAAAAAACTGATCTGTGATAAAATGCGACTTTATAGTCTTTCAGAGGTCAAAACAGTCAAAAGGTGAAAGTTGGTAGACTAGAACTGGATATAAATATACTAAGCAGGTACTTACTTGACAAACAGAATAGTTTTCAGTTTAGTACGTTTGAACCACAAAGGTTCGGGACGGTTTTGCCTTGGGTCGACAATAGATAGCTGCCAGCGCCAAATTACGGTTCGGCTAGAGCGAACGTTGCGAGTTAATGGTTCTGACGTGATGCAACCATAATCTATCTCACGCTGAAAGCCACAGCTAACACGACAAAACTAGAGCATTCATACCGACTCGTACGTGAACACTGGAGGAATTAGCGTAAGCCACAATTATCATACAAACGACATACTCAAACTCTAGATTACTCTAGAATAACTATAGCTAGACACTAACCACTAAATATTTATCTAATTTTCGCCTAGCAGCAAAACCGCTCTGGCTGTTCTCGACTAGTACATTTTTGATAGTATTGATTGAGTCGCTCGACCCACATCTTTTATTTAAGAGACCCTGTGACCTAGTGTGACTTTGAGCCGAGCTAACGTAAATAGAACCTGCATAGTAATTTAATTAGCAGGCTTATTATTCGTTAGCTGAATAAAAATATAATATTTAGTCTATCCGCACAAAATTTCAAAACTTACGGGTATCTACCTATTCTACGTATGGACCATTGATAGTTGATGGTATCATTGGCATTGTAGTAAAATGGCGTTCGTTTTAAATGATATTTTTAAGCCGCAATATTGCACGCGGCTGCAAAGGAGTTGTTTAATTTTTTATTCATGCAAACTGGCAACAACTCTGAAACGTTTCGTACTACGGAAAAGTAGTTATTATCTTTTAGTGTATTTTTATTCTTACTCAGTGCTTTTTAATTAGTAAGAAATTAATTATTATCCTCTAGCTACGTTTAATTTTTCAGAATGCAACTTGCATCGGATGCATCACCTGACGAGCTTCTCTCGTCACTTTTAAAGAACCTCTTTCGCCACTTTCTCATTAACCTAGTAATCTGATGATTACCATAATCTACTGAATGTGGAAATGTGACCCGTAAAAAAAACTGCACATAAATAGGTTTTTGATAATAACAGTTTCTGCTAACTACTGTCCTAGTCCAAAAAAGGGTCGCATAATTATTCACCAGACACATACAAAGGTTTGGCGAGCAGTTAGGTAGGTACTACAGTGCACTATACTGTGAAAATCACGTGATAAAGTGAATCGTTAGTCGTTTTCTTTTAACGATCATGGGGAACCAGTTTACCACGTTACTTAAGGTATCGTTCACAATGGACGAATAGCGCCGACGGAGCCGATAGCAGCGTTTCTTCAACAAAAGAAGTTGTTTTATGTTACGGCACGCACGTCTCTGTGCTTTGCGATTAACATGTTTTAATAGCAGATTCTTATATCGTGTATAGAAAGAGATTAGCGACGGTAGTGGTACGAAGCATGCACGTGCAAATATTAGGGAGATTGGGTCGTTAACCAGATGAATATGTATGGGCTTTAGTTTACTGATTATTATCATGGTTTACAATTTACATGAGCTGGCCTAGTTGGGAGATTTTAGCATGCATATCGATTAACATAACAAAAGCTTCGATTGAAGTTTCCATTTTACTAAAGATATGAAACTTTACCATTATTTACGTGGTGATTACAATGCGGACCACGCGCACCGAAAGACCAAGTTCCCTGACTCCTAACATCGTTCCAAACACAAAATAACAAGTTTCGTTCCAACCGCCGAACTTTTGCTGTTTACGACACACGCGATATTAAAATTAATCAGTCATTGCGATATTTCCTTTCCTGAACATTAAGAATAGTACGTAATTTTGTCGGTAGCTACAGTTACTTAGTTAAATAAGTAACTGTAGCGAGACCCACTATTTTTATTTATTATAGTCGTGTTGAAAGTTATATACTTATTAGAGGCAACTATACAGTAACGTTCATTAATGAGAAATTCTCGTGAAATGACACAGTTAGCTATAATGAAATTAAGTACACATTGGAACGCTTGTAAACGGTGCGCTATGATCTATAATCCCATTACACCATTAAAAGCTTTCCGGAAAAGCTGCGGGTGGGCGTCACATTGTGATAGCACTCAACCTCAGCTGTTCTTGGTAACATTAAAACTTAATTTTTCGCCTAAAAACAAGTTTAGCAACAGTGCGTGGCTTGAATGGTGGGCGAGTCGTTAACTTTGACTTGGTTATAAATCTCGTGAATGGGCGGCTTTAGCGGCGACCGCTAGCCGGGATCCCGCTAACTGACGCTTCAAAGCTATATCAAAGAGAATTTAATTGCTTACTCGACCAGAGTTTACAAACATTAAAACTCGAATATTCGTCCTTTTTATGATGATGATAATTACCGAGTAAAGACTACTAAATCCGTTTTAAAGCCTGGACGTTTATTAGATTTCATGGCAATCATTTTCGCTTTTCACCGAGTTAAACGTTTGCTATTGCTACTCGTGAGATGCGGTTGGAGTTAGAATAAATATCTAATTTGTAGGCGTACAAGTCTGCTACTTCTTTACACAAGTGTTTTATGTAACTGTAAGTTAGTCAAATACTCATTTGAATTCTGAATAATGATTTAAAAGCATTCTCTCCGTCAAGCGATTGAATATGCATGCAGCCTTCTCGAATCAACTCTCGCATGTTATAATGACTGTTTTGTATAGTAAAATAACGTAATCAGAAAAGTCTAAATTGTTTCTGGCTGTACCTATGTTTTATTTATTATTAGTTCAGAAAGTTCTGCTACAAATGATACTACAGAGTTCTTAGATAGGAAGTAACAATCACAAGTCATACAATATCTCGCCACAGCAAGTTTCAGGCGACTTGGAAAAGTTAACTAGATATATATCCACCTATATTTCTTACAGCTAAAGGTGATGCTTTTGGGCCAAGTTACGAATTGATCTTGATTTACCATCTACTTATCTCAATAAATCCAGTTAGGTAGGTAGGAGGAAAGACACAGAAGTAAAACTGGACAATTGCAATTTCACTCTGAAATTTTGGGAATAAAATAAAATAAGGTGACGTAATCTTCTTAGTCTTTTCTTACAATTTGATCCCAGCTACATAGACAATATGAACGTACAGAATGTACGAACTTGTATTATCATTATGGCCTCTGAAAGCTTTCGAACCCGTGACGTCAAAACTGAAGCGTTACTTAGCTATAAATTGCGAGCACGCTGAAGCGTCAAGTGAGTCGCGCAGAGAAAACAGCTTGGAAAAGATTAATGGACTTAAAATTGCATCGCTACAGCGAAATAAAAGCAACCCGGTAGACGGTAAATGGAGCAAATGCTGTGTTTTATCACTTATAGGGAATCCGAGCTATGTCGCCGGAATTAAAAGTGCATGTAGGGTCACCACACCTCTAACTATATCCAAAAGGAGAGGTGAAAGTCAGGAACGATTCGGTAAAGCTCCAAATTAGCCAATGTATTAACTTGAAAAAGAACCGGAAAGTACTTTTTCCGCACATCCTTACAACAAAAAGAAACATATTATACAACTGGAAACGAGGCAGATGGCAACCCTAAAAGCGGATGAATTTTTAAGATTGCCGCGTTCACCAGTTCTGGGGAAGCCTGCAGTGCAGGAATTACGCGAATTACTTACCTAATACCAGCGTAGCGTAGATTTCCCGCTGCAGAATTAACGAGTACATACCTAACTGCAAAATCTAATCTATTTACTACGTCCCGCATACGCTTTAGATTGGAACTTGGGTAAGTCTTATTTTACAGGAACGGGCTTATTTTGTGGGTTGGGTTTGGTGGCAAATTTATTACTTTACATCATTTACTTTTTACTCATTCATATCAATTTAAAATGTCGTTTATTTTTTTGGAAGATTAGTAGAACTTATCTTAGTTAATACGTAGGACCTACTATCTACTTGAAAATAAACCAGAATTTAAAAAAATGGACTGTAACTGTCAGTTTTCCTATGGAAAAGGTCTCGACCTAATAACGTCATCGATGCGATTCCATCGAGCGATGGAAATCCATACTAACTACGAGAAAATTATGTCGTTGGTACGGGGTCGATCTTCGAAACGTGTCAAAAGGTTGCAAAACGCATAAGTTACAAAGCAATCTGCAAGTGCACCAAGCAGTAGTGTGCAAACATTACTGTGTTCCAGTTTGAAGGGCATTGTTTCCACCGAAATTACTGGGCATAAGAGACTTAAGAGCCGATGTCTCAGGGTGACGAGCGCAGTGCAGTGCCGCGCAGGATTATGCAATGCAGTGTTCTGAGTGGTGCTGTGACTGTTATGGGCAGGTGTAGCGCTTACCATCAGGTGAACGTCTTGCTAGTCTCGTCACTCAGTCAAATAAAAAAAAGTCACCACTCGGCTACCATCTCTCGTAAAAACTTCCATATCTTTCTTACTAGGTTTACTAATTTCAATGAAGACGCTTATTCGTTAATAATAATGTGCCCTATCACAATACTTGTTTTCTTAAGTACTCAGTTTTATAGCCAGGCTGGGTTACAGATCGCAGCCATAAGTCTACGCAGGTCAGGCAAGCTACTATTACATAATTTGAGTCACATAAAAAGGTCAGTTTCATTTTGCGAACAGAATACCAACTACATTCCCAATTTTGTCATTGTCAGGCGCACTTATCGAAATTACTGTGGTAACGTAACAAGAATCGTGACCGTTTTGCTAATTGAAATGGCTGCCAGCGGCTCCCGGGGGTTGGAATAGCTGTGAGAGTAATTAAATCATGAAGCTATGAGCACAATTTGATTATTATGATACTTTTAACAGTTGTTTTTAAAAACAACCGTGTAAATATATCATTTCTATAATATCTATATATTATTATCAGTATTTTTTTCCGTATTTGATATTTCGGTACTAATAGTTTTGGGCTGAATTAGGTTACGTGACGTCATGCCTAGCATCCATGCGATAGCGCTAGTATCCATGTAACTATGTACCTCATAATAACTATGGTTTGTTTTCATTATCAATGACCATTTCAATTACTAATTTTGTTATTTAATTTTAGAATGCGTTTTACCACAACATAGTACATACGCGGATTTTATTTAAAATAGATAATGAATTAGCCCCCCTTTTGAGGATATGCCTAGAGCATATACATATAATTATTTTCTAGCACATAGATTTTACATGACACCGCATCCAAATTCGGATCACAAAATCTAACTAAACCTAATTTCGTTCACATTTTCTGCGGTCGGCAATATTACGAACGAGTTCGGGGAAACTCTAGCAATGTGGATGCGATCCCCAGCCCCAGATATTAGATATTCAGAGCCTCAGGCTATTGCCGAACCTCTTGCAATTAGCCCCTATTATTATCAGGATGTAGGAATTGCTAAGCTTGGGCTGGACCGGATCGATTAGACCCGCAATTCTACGTAGGCATTACTGTCTCACTCTCGCCCGATATCGGAACATGGAATTTTCCAGCGTTTAAGCTATTATTTATACTGTGGTTTAAATTAGTGCAACCAGTAGGTAGACTAGATGAGAAATGTGTCGTGTAAAATCCAATTTTAACTGTACAAATATAGATATAATATAAGTAGGTATGTTTCTGAAATGTTGTTTGAGAAGCTACATCCAACACAATAAAATATTTCCACAGCGGGGTACCTTTTTATTCCATACAGTAAGTGCATTTTTTTACGAACATGTGACAGAAATAGCCAGAGCTTTCGTATTTCTGTCCAATTCAACCAGGTATTTCAACAACGTTTCACAAGAAAGTGATAGAAGTACATAAAGCCTTTTTCATGTTTCACACAAGTCGCACCCACGATGCACCTTCAACTAGATAAAACTCTAGAAATGGAAGAGTCCACAGTGATACTTTCCTTTGTCATGTTGTTCTCGGTAAATATTTATTCGAACAGGAAAATAAACTTTGGATAATTATCTAGTTCGACCCTAAATTTATACTTGGTAGTGAACCATAAACGGTAACCTTTAAGTTCCTTAAAGTTAAAAAAGCAAAGTTACATTTAGGATTAATTTTACCCACCTCAGCCTACGCACTTACAAAGGAACCGCAGAGGTCAAACAGCTTGGATGAAATAAAGAGCACTTGTAGGCTGGGATGAATATTACGGATAAATATTAGAAAGGTTTTTCTCTTATTATTTTTGTAGGGATTTCGGGAAGACAATCTCTCGGATTACTTACTTTCACCCACCGTAATATGCACATACATTGGTTGGGTGATTTAATAATCAACAGTCAGAACTTAAAATGTTAAAGAAAATGTGATTAAGTTACATAAATACCCAAAAACAAGTTAAAATAATTGTGTTTAAAGTTGTAGGTTAAGCGGTTATAAACAATTAAGTAAGCTTAGGCAAGAAACAAATCAACTATTATTAAATTAAATCTTAGGTAACGAAGTTGAGAATTCAATTTCATACCAAAGTATTAAAGTAATAGATAGAGTATGAAAGCCGCTAGCCTTAAGTGGAACTGGGCTGGTCACATCTGTCGCATGTCGGACGATCTCTGGGCCCAAACCACGACAATGTGGATGCCACAGAACGACAAAAGACGGCGCGGCAGGCCCAGGCGGAGATGGCGGGATGAGCTTGACTCCTTTTGCAACGACTGGACCACTAAAGCTCTCAACCGCGAGAAATGGAAAGAGGGAAGAGAGGCCTTTGCCCTGCAGTGAGATAAGCGTGGCTAATAACATAAAGTATGAAGGCTCCTGACTGACGCCTTCAGTTAGGACTGGTCGTGGTTGTTAACAATAATACAGAAGCACCAAAATTATCAAAAACGTTTTTAAGGTCTACGTAATAAAGTAAGCAGATACTTAGCAACTAGTTGTTGCTCGTGACTGTTTATGGGGTTGTATTTTTTGTATATCGATATTGGAAGACAGTTTCACACTTTAGCCTCTACTGGCGCGCCACGCCGCCAACATACCGTTTCTTGTCAATAGCTCGAAATTTACTCGTTGGATTTCAATGTACCTAAAAAGCTACCTAACAATGAATACTAGATAGCATTCGGTTCATTAGTTTTTACAGTGTGCGAAAACAGACAGACCGACACCATTATCAAAAACGTTGCGAGTAGTAGGTTCGTACTCGTTTAAAAGCTTATTTAAAGTCGCCTACACAATTTCTTTTAAATGTATCTGCGCCTTTACAGCACTGTTATAAGTAGGTATAGATAGATACATGTACTTGCTAAATTATATACATCCATTGTAACTTTATTATAATCAATTTAATTCAATTTTAATTAATTTGGGTCAACTATTTTATCTGACGTTCATAAACAGTTCGTATCTGTGATGGGTCTTCGTTCATAATTTCGCACAACTTGTAAGTAGATGCCTGGCAGTAAACGTTTTATGATCACTTTATCTAAGCAGTAAACAGTGTCTCGGGTTTAATTATGCGCTATATTAAATGAAGCTCTAGTACAGGTAATAGTTACTGTCCGTAATATATCGGTTTATCAATGAGCTAAATGAGAACACTATAAGGTAGTTTTTCATCAGCATCTTTCATCTTTAGAGGATTTTGGCTGTTTTTTTTATTTGACTGAGTGACGAGACGAGCAAGTCGAGTCTAGTTATTTTACGTCAAAACTATGTAAGAAATACATTTAATTATAGTGGTCGTTTGTTATAAGCATTTGAGGTTAAATAATTTTTACCCGACTGTGCTAGAAGGAAGGCTATGTTTTTTAGTATGAAAATTAATTGTTTTAAACTATAGTATTTGTATATGTATGTGTATATTTTACTCTTTGGTTATTAATTGTGCCAGCAAAGAGAAGCCATATTCATTACTTTGTGCTGAAAACGAATTTAATAAGCACCTTCCAATAACATAATTTGTCGTTATTGTTATGAATGAACAACTGCGCATTTAATGAATGCTACTGATTGACATCAATAAACGTGTATCGATATAATATTCAGTTCGGTGTGCATTTCATTTGTACGATTGTATAATATGTACATAAGCGACGGTCTGACGCAGTGCCAAGAGCATTTTAATAAAGTTGACGCACGCTGTAGGCACCTATACTATACAAAGAATTTCATTTTGGATCCATTGTTTTATTCCATACATAGAAATGCTTAAAATATGCACGTGTATTCAATATTTATAGACGCATTCGAAGCTATGCTATATCTGTATATGGTTAGGCGCCAGCCTATTCATTATTTTAACAGTTTTAGCTAAACCACGGTGGTGAGATAAGAATTAAACATTAAAAAAAAACTAAATACGTACCAACTTAACACCTACTTAAGTACTTACTACTTAGTACAGCGAAATTACTATGACAGCATCAGTTTTAAAAACTAATTTCTCAGTGACGAAAGCAATGCAGAGTCATGCAAGAATTTCAATCCGAATTCCAAAGCTCTGGGTGGCACTGCAACAATATGGGCAAGTGTGGCGCTTATTGCCATGCGGACGACCAGTTCACTCATTATTCAGTTACGTAATAAGAAATTCAGTTTAAAAATTAAACTTTTTAACATTCAATCGCGGTTGTCCTGGTTTTTATTGTTCAGTTTAAAGTTATTCCATTTTCAGTCACGCAAAATACGACAATGCTCCATATAATAAGGGGGACCGGCCATCCATCCAAGGGGTAAGGGTTTCTCTTGTTCGACTAAAGCAATTCGTTCTGACACGCATCATGCGCCTTCTGCCTAAAGGGAGAAGTTCGTGGGCTATACCTATAGTACTTATAAGTAGCTTGGAATAGCTACTTAATTCTGACGTGATAATTATATTATTACATGAAGCCAAAAGTCAATCTGCACCGCTGCCAATATGCGTGCACAATATTTCGTTGTGTCACATTAATGTCTTGTTTTTTGATGTGTGCAGCCTCTGTCAAAATAAAACCAACAACTACGTACACGATTTCATACAAAATTGAAAGATTTAGATTTATGTTACACGTTAGTTAAAAAAAACCGTACAGGTAGTCGTGGGCGTGCGCCGTTATGTGTGGCGGGCCTTAATGTTTTCTTTCTTTCTTTAATTTCGACTTGAATATTTAGTTATTTACGAAACAGTTAGTACAAAACTACGAAACTCTACAATTAGAACGGAACGAAACAACTAACTCCATAAACCGCAGCTTTTAAATGAAACAGACCCTGATACCGTAGCTTCAAACACAAAAGTGCCTACAGCTTTTGTGTTTTGAAGTTACGAGACCGTTCTAACAAAAGCTATAGCCAACAAATTGGTCGAATTCGCAATGACTTCGACCGGATCGATAGCTAGATAAACAACTTGGGGACATCGAGGAGTTAGTCACAGTACTTCAATGTATCAGTAGACAATCTCCATATAAAACGTACTGGTCGAATGCGTATAACTTTAACACAAATGCGATCCATACTACCGCCTACCGAGTGGTTGATCGGCGGGCCGTTTGCATCTAGTCATCATAACTTCAGCGGTTTGCCGGAAGCTGTGGGTGATTTAAGTATGTCGTTGTGGATTTTAATAGGGTTTCAACTAACCCGTACACATATGTATACCAACATGAGCTTTACCTACCTACACATATTCAGGCTATCTCATCTAACGTATCCGCATGACCTATTAGACACAACAGCATTAGAGTACCTATCAACCAACAGCTCATTTGTATCTATTCACATATCAGTGTTCGGTTCGTGCGTGTTTCAATTTGCAAGTTTATTCGAAAGATTGACTACTGGTCTATGAGTATATTGATGCTTGGGCACATCGGGTGGGGCGGCGACCCCTCACACTTGAGGACGCAGATGCCCTTGCATGCTACAAACGTCGCAATCTAATGTTACTGCCAGACGGTTTAATCTGGTCCCTAGATACTAAGGGAAAGAACATTAAAAAGATACATAATGCGTTTGCAGCAGGGTCTTTTCGTTACCAAGGGAATATCGGCCAGCACCTAAAAGATACAATAAAATAATGGCTTATGAATAGAAAAATAAATAATCTAAGTATTATAAATACCATATACTAGTT
The DNA here is from genome assembly GCA_912999815.1 of Campaea margaritaria. Lineage (NCBI taxonomy): Eukaryota > Metazoa > Arthropoda > Insecta > Lepidoptera > Geometridae > Campaea > Campaea margaritaria. The sequence goes on from OU538792.1 coordinate 5,573,530, forward strand.
AGACACCTATGCGTTTTTAATGAATTCACAGGAATACACATATGAAGTAGAATTTCATACAAAAAACCAAATAAGTGACTGCTTAAATAAACAACTGTAAACAACCCGCAGGTCGATAAATCCCCCGAAAAGCTAAACCAACATTTCTAGACATTTTATACGCATAAATATTCAAACACCGGCAAAAAACGAAAACACGCACGCACGCAGAGGGGTCTTTAGCAGTCTAATCCTCCAGGGATCTGGCGCCAACGACTCTTACGCGATGTGGGCCAAAAGTCGACACCCCTGTGTTACTCGGCTTGCCCTCTCCCATCGATTCACTTCTCAGATAAAATAGCGTTCCGAAGAGCGACATTTCAACCGCAAAACTGACAATTCGAGAGAGCATGGTAAATGCATTGTCTAGTCGGTTTCCCCTAATCTCTAGATTTTCTGGTGCGTATTTTATATCACATTTATTTATTCAACCATCTCACAAAAAAACGAAGACACACTTTGAGAGGTTTAGTAGTCTGATGCTCAGAGATCTGGCGCCTAGCAGCGCAACGTCTCTTATTCGGCACCTTATCGTTAGTTTTACATCCATAACAGTCTTTGAGTGATAAAAAAACTCTCGATAAAATGGCACGGTTTCATTAATTAAATTTTCACGATATTTAAAAAAAAACAACACGATATTACGAAGGTAAAATTATTGTGATTGACATTATATACTAGTGAAATTTATAACCACGGCAAACGTGGCCTGATTGCTCATAGGGCATTTTAATAATATAATACGTAAGGGATGAAACAAAAAAAAAAATTTAATAAAGAGAAGCTACGAGAGACGATATATTTATATAGAACTAGCTGCGCCCTGCGGTTTCACCCGCGTAGTTTCCGCGTAGAATGTCATATTTATTTATATCTAATCAAAACACTAAAAAATAAATTTGAAGCTTCTATCTTTAAAAATGACGAAACTTCCATACAAACTTTCACCCCCTATTTCAAACCCTTAGAATATTTTTTTCGCGATAAAAAGTACCCTATGTCCTTTCCTAGGCTCTAGACTATTTCTGTACCAAATTTCATTTCAATCGGTTCAGTAGTTTAGGCGTGAAAGAGCAACAGACAGAGTTACTTTCGCATTTATAATATAAGTAAGGAAGTAAGGATTAGCTTATAGCGTGACAAAATTATTTTCTTCAATAATTTCCACATTACTATCTACTATCAACATCAACAGTGAATTAATTACGCATATTCTACAATTTATTGCACTCGATCTGACAATGTGAGACAGCGAGATAGCTGCCAAGAAACGTCAGCGCGCTGTCGTCTCCGTAATTGACTTAATTAGAACCCGAGCAATTATCTGTTTAGAATCTCCACCCCAAACTAAGAGACCTATCTAATTGTACAAAATTACAGAGCCGTATTTTTAAGAATTCTTTTTCTGGCAGGGCACGTCCTCAAACAGAAATAATTGAGGGAAACGTGAAACCATTTTCCTTCTAATCAAACTCTCGGCGGAATTACTCAGTTCAAATTCGGCGTAAAGAATGGGGAGCGCTGCTTTAGTGAGGTAGAAGTTTCAGGTTACATTTCAGATCAGATAGCCGATCGGTTACATACCTACCGCATTATGTGGCTTCGTGAGCCACCGCAAACGGTTCTCCCAAGGTTATTTATACGGTATATCTTGGCTGCTTATTGGTTTCATAGAGAAAACCGTTTGAACCTTTGCTATTAACCGCTATAGGTTTGTTGAGGAATTACACATTAGTTGCATTGAAAGCGTTTGTAGGATTCTAAAGTCAAACCAGGAATCTAAGGAGGTATAGTTTATCTATTTACGTAACCCTCGAAACAGTGTAAATATGTTCACAGCATAGTGCCCTAGGCTATAAAAAGTAAAATAATGGCGACCAGTCTGCACATTGCGGCGCTAGAACAAAGCATCGATAGGTCGTGATTAAAATAAATGTAACAATAGACCGGGAGACAGCCGCTTAAAATGCTTTCCGTGTTCGAACTCATCCGGCTGCGACCGCTGCCCGCGGCCGGAAGTGCTACATGGAACTCTAATCACGAGCTTATCTCGCGTCCGAAGTTTGTTGGGATGTTACGGACATAGGGATTCGGATATGGACTGGAAAAAAATGAGCACAGTCTGTCAGCCAAATTCAACAAAGTATCCAAATCAAATAAAATAATGTCTTTATAAACATAATTATGCAGGAGCAATGCGATCACGATTAAAAGGGAAGCTAAATACATGTAAATCTCTATTACCTAATGATTACCTACGACTAAAATGAACGTAAGCTAATCCAGCGCGATTTTAAGCAAAACGACTTAGATAGAAAATTAAACATTTAAACATTTAATAATTAAGAAATGAGCAGAGATACCAGAGATGCTTGCCTTATATTTCTTTCACTATGTGTCTAAAATATCTGAAATTATTCAACTCTTATTCCGGATAGGCATGTGGATACGAATACTATTTGGTATTCCTCAAATATCCAAAGTTTGAGATATGAGTATCCATAACATCCCTAGTTTATAGCCTAGTTACTGTATCTGGATGGCATAATCACGTGAAAATTCCAGTGAAAATTTTGCTACGAAATTAGCTGGCTTTTTGTATAATATTTTTTTTATATAATCGTGTTCGTCGTCACATGGTGCGACGCACGGCGGTATCAACGTTGTATTAATGTACAGAATAAAATTGTGTTAGATACAAAAAGGTTCAAACCCTGATAACTAAAAATGTTTCAAAGCTCTGGTTAGCATTATATTTAAATTTATTTATTTCACAAAATCTGTAGATCTTAATTTTTAAATATATAAAAGCTTATTGTTAAGTCTTACCTACATCTAATGGCGGATTTACTTTATATAAACTAAACTAGACAAAGAGATCAAAAAATGGTGGTAGAAGTAAAATGAAACAAAAGTACCCTATGAAATTTCCCTTTTGCCTTGGTTGTTTCAATAATTATGTAAATTAAGTTCAGTGTGTATTTTTGTTTGAGAGGCAATAAATCACATTTCATTTCATGAACTTACTATAACAATATACAAAGGAAGGTAATAAATTCAAATGAAAATCAATTATCTTTGTGATACTTGTTAAAAAAATATTGAACTTGACTATAAATGTATGTCTTTAAACTAATATAGCCCAGCTTTGGTTAAAGAGCAACGATATCGCCACCCTAACAATATATTAGAAAAATCGGCGTGTCAGAAATCCATTAATTTCACTTGAAAACAGGATGTGAGTTGTGACTTGGAAACGCGAGATTGTTGAACGATAAGCATTGCACTTAATAAGGTTTACGATCATATTATAGTGCTCTGTTATAGCCAAGTCGCTAAGCTTTGATTTTTACGAGCCTACCTACGAAACTAGTCATTTTACTGAAGCATAAGCACTTAGTAATTACTTGAATACTAAAAAGGTGTAATAACGCCTTTTAGCTAGAGATTTTAACCACAACGTTAAACGTTTATTGGGTTAGTAATTGCATATTTGACATAAGTAAGGCAATGTACACATATTTGCTTTATTATTGATCGAAACAATATCTTTTTCTTTTTCAATTATTATATACATTTAAGTTAGAGAGAGTTAAAAAGTCCCATCGATCAAAATTAAATGCGTTTTGGAAATATTCCGCTTCCCGCATGCGTTTCTCTAATCAAGTAATGGAAATGAACCCTAATTTCGATAGGATATTATATGACACTACTAATCCAGAAGATGTTAGGAGTGATACTTATCCGAGGCAAAATCTGATTGCGTAATAGCTTTAGTACTCAACTAGAAATATTATAGTTCAAGATAAATCCAATAGTCGGAAATATTCCTATAGAAATATTTGCATAACATAGATTGGAGTGGTCTCAAAAAGCAAGCGTGATTCGGCAAGTCGTAACTAATGGATACCCCGAAGGATGACTCATGGATCCCACATGTCACTCTAAGTAAGCTACAGACGGATTTTATAGAGACGCGGGTACGGGATCCGGGACCCGTTATTTTTGGAACTAAGTAGAACGGTAACGGGGGCACAAAAACACCCTTACAATATGTCAGCTAAGGGTATATAATAATGTCACCGAAGGAACGAAAAGTCAAAGGCAAAATGCGCCCTTTTTTCAGCTTAATAGGCTTCCGATCAAAACATCAGCTAGGTATAACCAATGACGTAAATCTCAATCACCCCAGGGTATAGCATAGACATATCCAGGTTAGTAACTTCATAATTGATTCAAATTAAACAATGAAAACAATGTCTGTCTAATAATTAACAAACTAAAGTCTGTGAAATATCGGAGCGAATATAATTAATCGATTAGAGTTGCCAAAACAAGTTAACGAAGTTGTTGTACTCGTACCAAAACCTACTTACCTTACCGTATTGAAAATAGTATAGATGTCTCAATATAAGTTGAATCATCAAGGGAATTAATATTTAGGTCGCTAGTAATGTCAGCGTAATCGGATTAAAAATTTAGTCGGGATTTGAAAAGCCTACAACAAGGATTCCTATTGCGTAAATAGCAATCTCAACTTATAAGCACATATGCGCACTTAATAAATCTCCCGTCATTCGGGCAGAGGAGATTTTGTATAATAAATACAATGTGTATATGTGTGTCAAAACATGGGGATTGGGCTCGGTCTCCCCGCGGCCGAACCCGCCTGGCGAGATAATGAAAAAAAAAAAGATTTATGATCTTCTGTAATCAAATTTTATTACCCCCTACACGACCCCTTACTCGTAGCGCCGCCATAGTTCTCCATCATCGATTTGTTCTGTTCTGTCCATGTTTTCCGTCTGGCTTAAACGTTAACATTGGCCAAGACGTAACATTTTCATCTGATCAGATTTACGATGCTTCTAGAGTAAATTAAAATATAAATATGAAGGCTGACGGTAGCCAAGTTTTCTTGCCAAAGGGGTCGTGGAGTCGCATTTCCATAAAGTTTCCAGTAGGGAATGTGGTGTTGTAATATAGCCGGCAATAATATAGCCATTCGTACGCAACGTGGAATAACGCTATGGGGTGCCCCCACCCACTCCACCATGGTCCCGTCCTTCACCTCTTTGACCCAATTATATCGAGCATATTGCTTTTCAGCTTGTAGTCACAGATGAGGTTTTATATTTTAATAGGTATCTAATTTGAAATGGGTAGGTAAGTAGTGTAGTAATTTTACGTAGATTTCATTATATATTTATTATGCTCTTGTCACATATTTTATTCATCCCGATCTTATCGTATGCCAATAACCAACACTCCCCGAGTCCAATAATCTTAACTAGGTCTTTAGTTGAGTGTGTTTAACTTTGATAATGCGATTTCAACTTCATGAGGCCTGAGATCAACTGTAACTACACCGCACTATTGCCAAACTTTGTTTCCAACTATCTAGTTTCAAAAACTAGCGCAAGGTGATCCTTCGACCTTTAAATCAACTAGGCAACCTTTTAATACCCAAAAAGTAATCTATTGTCATTAACTTTATATTGGTATTCCCTCGAGCATTGCGCTTAATTAATTTTAAACTGGTTTCCAATATTAAATAGACCTATTTGAATAACGTAATTGGTAATCACAGCTTTGAATGCGAACCGCTCATTAAGGCTGAAAGCATTCAAAATATTTCTGCAAAAACATCCTCGAAATGACCCTTGCTATAAGGACCCATATAAGTGAGAGCGGCACAAAAAAGCCATTATAGAAAGTAAAGCGCAATGACTTGAATTAGTTATTCAGTTGATTATGGCCCCCTCCGGGCACTCTATCATTATCGTTTTACTTGACGCACGTGCCGACTTGCGCAGGGCAACCCTCATATACTCCTCAAGGTCGATAATTATAGACTGACTAGACTGTGTATGCCTTTTGTTCATACTCGACCCCTTTCTGTTTATCTTGCCTCTACACATTGTTTTGTCTGTATATGTATATTGTCATGTTACCATGTCGTGCAAAGCTTTCGAGAATATACTGATGGTTGTAAGAAATTGCTTCCTTTGTTTGTAACATGCTCACCATCCTTTTTCCGAAAGGGGAAGTTGGTAAGATGATTGCTTTCTCTGTTGATACTGATCAAGGTTGTTTTTGTGCTTTCTTTTGCAAATTATACATTGTATGCCTCTTTTGGCAAAACTACTTTTTGGTTGAAACAATTCAGCCCAGTGTTGCTATGCTCTTTGAATCAATACATTACATTTCCAACTTTCAGCGAAGACAAAATTTAAACTTTTGTTTTGTAGTTTTGTGTTGTATCATAAACATTCTCTGCATACATATCGAGTTGTGTCCTACATAGGCCTGCCGAATCAGTTTAGTGACGCAGTGTAGTGCCGCTGGGGAAATAACTTGTCAGATATTACGATGCGAGATAGTTAATTTCGTATAACAATGCCGATTAAAGCTGCTATTGGCATGGCAGTGTACCCAAAGGATTAACAATCGATGTAAAATTTTACAGAATATTGTAGGGTAGAATTTAAAATTTAAGTTAGTACTCAAATAAAATCCGCCTTCCAATCAGAAGATCGTGACTTCAAATCCCAGTGCAGGCACGTACCAATGTGTTTCTGTAAAACATATGTACGTAATTATCACTCGCTTTTCGGTGAAGGAAAACATCGTGAGGAAACCCACATATCTACCCGAGAATTATTTCGGAGGTAGGTATGTTATCCACCAATCCGGACAGGGCCCCCGTGGTGGATTATGTCCTAATCCTCCTCACGAAAGTGAGGAGAGACCCGTGCCCAGCAGTGGGACGTTATGGGTTGATGATGATGATGATGACTTAAATAAAGATACAAAAAAACATTATTGTTCGCGGTCTTATTTGAAAATTATTACACCTATTGTCCAGATATCGGATGAGATAGAGATCTGTGGCGAGACTATGTTGAAAGAAATCAATACTTACTCATCGCCCTTTACTCTTAATATTCGGTTTCACAGATTCTTAATATCACAGGCATTTCTAATTTCAAACAACGAAAGTATGCTTATCTTACTTAACTTTACACCGCGCTGGAAGGCCGAAAACACAAATTCATTTTACAACTTTTTGACAAAGTAGGCAGCAACATTCTCGTGTTCTTCTTAAGTAGCAGACGAGAAAACTTTTGTTACGTGTTTATTTACGCTGAGGTACATAAGTATTACGGTTCTCGCGGTCCAAGACCCTTCAGGGAAATTTAAAAGCTGCCCGATATACACTTGGGAATCCACAAGAATGTTGCGAACAAGTTTACGTCCATTTTGTAATTAGATTTGGTCCTTAATGTTGTGTCCTTTAAGAAAGTCCGTGACCTCGCATTCTGAGATAAATGTTGCTATACACTTTGTATATTTCCCACGTTGATAGTAAGTTAGGTACTGATGTTCATTTAACTTCAGGCTGAGAACTAACACTGCGGTTCGATATCAAGATATATCGAACATTCGACATTCACGGTACCGTTTTCGCCCGACGCGGCTACAGCTCCGGAAACAACCACATGACTACTTGCAGATTGTCTGAATTTTGAAAAAAAAACCACAAACCGCGCCTTTATGGGGCGCAGGAATATAACAGCGACGTGAGTTTGCACTGTAAATATAATAATATTATATATTATCATTCATACAGTTTCCATACATACAACATTTATTAGCAAGCGCATCCTATATTTCCCACTATTAAAAAAGCAAAACATTCCCTGCTTTTCTTAAGCTCGATGCATATTACCTGTACCAATTAAGTAAGAACAAATGCTTTGCGCTGGTTATATTATAGACGCATTTGAAAATTTATACATTATACCGCAAATAAGGGCTCTAAACAGTAGCCTCCAGTCTCCCCGTGGTGAGATCTCAGTAACTGTCTTCAATTGTTCTCAAATGCGCGGACGCATTGCGATGCAGCCGCCTGCGCAGCCGCTGAGTTTAAATACACACACTGCAACCGATACCGAGATGAAAGTGGCGCCGGGCACTTATCGACTCCCTGCAACGATTATGCCTTCTCCGTCAACACCCCAAAATAGACGTCAACAACGTTCTTCACACCATCTGATTAGGTAACTAAAATGTGTAACAAAGACAATGTTGGAACTTATGACTAGCTTATAGTGTTTCTGTGTGTGACATAAACGGCACATTAACACAGCGAATGTTGGTAATCTAATCGTGTTTGTGGATAAACACATTTCAGCGGTTTGAAACAGCAACAACATAATATGCAGAGATGAGAATTTAACGAGCCCGTATCCGGAAATGTCAGAACGGCAACGCCCTGATTGCAATCCTATTAATCTTACTATTAATACGTCCCTCATTATAATGAACGTCGGAGAAATAACGAGGTATTAGCGAAAGAGGATCGTACCGACCGACCGTTCCAACTTACTTACCTACCTATTCATCGATTCCGAAACCGGAATAGAAAAAAAAAACATTTTTTAGCCAGAAGGGTCTTGAAAAATCGGAGCAATGGGAGCAGAGGCCAGGTGCGCGCAACATCCGTTCGTATAGCAACAAAAAACTAAAAGATTGAGCGAAGGAACACGCTATAATATTGCACCCAAGACTTTGCTAATACCTCAGAGCCCGACAAAGTTAAGAACTAAAGTTTTAATCTATCTACACGATATAATTTAGCTGATAGCTTTAAGTCAAACTCTTGTAAGAACCATGGTAAGCCATGTGGATTGTGTTGCGATAATTTATCAGTGCGCAGAATAGGGTGAGCAAAAGAACAATCCTTCTGAATCACGTACATTATTAGATGCCTTCTTTCGAAACTGAATTAAATATTCCAGCGATTGATGAGAGTAAGAAAAGAAATTCCCGATTCTTTTTAAGTAAGCGTTTTTTTCCGCCGCGAAAACTTTGTGATTTATAAAAAGCTATTTGAAGAAGGGTTTCACTGGCATAAAGAATCAGCACAAAAGTTTAAATGACACTTTCCTTTCGAGTAGAGAACAAAAAAGAATAATAACTGCGCAAATCGAGATCGTTGAATCTTTTGAATAGACTGAACGCTTCAAAGCTTAAAAGCTCTTTGAAAAGTTACTAAATTTCTAACGTTAGCTGGACAGAGACTAGATTCATGCAAAAATTGAATCGTTATTGGCAATTTGCAACTCGTTGATTGGAAAACCGAAGTTTTATACCGTGGATCCATTCGTCCAATACTGCGGACGCAGATATTTTCGTGTGCAGAGGTTTAGTGATTTTATTTTTAACAAAAAAAACGAACCCGTCGGCTGCCGATGTGTTCTGTCTAGTTCCTACCTGCATTAAACACCTGTCGCTCGCCATCATAAATAAAAAAAACCTTAATCCCGGTTTGTGTTTGAATATTTGTACATACTTTGGTGGAATTCGCAGGCCTAATAAGAGGCCAATATTTCGGATCAGCTCTGCCAATCATCGGATCTATGCTTTAACTTAATAAATAATGTGGGCTCGGACGAAAGCTCTGCGATACCAAGCAAAGACTAACAATGTAATTAATATGCCGCATCATGGCCAATTGAACTATGCGGAACCAATTCCCATAGAGGCATAGATGATACCGGCAGATGTCCGCGTAACAATGCCGTGCTTTCGTCAATAGTATCTATCTATCCGTTGTATCTCATTCGGAATTCTTTGTGAACAGACCATTACTATGGAAATATTCAAAGATATAAAGTAATAATCAAGATATAAATTATGAACAAAATAATAAAGAGCAGCTATTTGTAGTACATAATACATTTAAATTAGAAGAAAAGACTATTTGAAGCGCAGTAATTGTAATTTGAGTTTAAATATTGGGACAAGAACGACCGCAATTGTTCGTAGAAATGAGATCGCACGCAAAAAATTGCCCTTTTCTTTCAAACCGTCCCATTTGTTCTTTGAATCATTCGGGACGAGGGTCTTTTGGCAGACTTATAACTTATTTTTCGAGGCACGTGATGTATGGAGCCGAGCTGCAAGACGTTATTATACCAGTACGGTATAAATTTCCGCAAAAAAGCTGACAAAAAGGTAATTTGTAGAGGTTTATGGCTATAGTCTTTCGTGCTGTTCTAATGGTTAAGGATAGAGGATATTTTGGAACATTCGTGTGCTCATGCAGTAATGATAAATCACTAGATAAAATAATCGAATTGAAGTATAGTATAATCCTTAAGCAGTAGGCGAAATAATGATGTGATAAGAAAACATAAATCTTTATAAACTACGATGAAAAACTGGATAAACAACTCTTAAACCGGCATTACTGGAATGAAAAAGGAGCTACATGAATGAATAAAGCTACAATCTATATGAAATGCACAGTTATCTAATGGAATTCTAAGTGGTCGTGCATTTTACCTGTTAGCAGGAGCAGCAGAGTCAAACGCCGCATCTCAGAGAGTTTCAGGGTCTGTTTATACAACTACGCGCGCGTCCCGGTGGGAGCCATCGCCAACAGTTCCGGCTGAGTTTTAGGCCAATGTTTACGCGACTCAGCTGACAGCTCCGTTATCGTATTAGCCAATTAATCACACACTCGCGCACTGCGGGATCCGCACGCTGCAGTGTCAACGGCCACGAGAAAAACCAGACACTAAGCGAAAGCTGTCCCGGTGAGTTCTGAACGGAAATGTCTCGTACGGTGAGTTATTCGGGCGAGTTATTCATTCATGTTGCGGAATACCGAGTGCGGAAGCTAGACGTGAGTGATCCTCTGTGATGAAAACATCACACATGGCTCGAGCGTGGAGAGGAGCTCGGTCGCGCGCGGTCGGTGCGCACGACGGCTGACTCGCGAGTTGCGTGAGTGGGCCGGCGGCGCGGGGGACGCGCCCGCCACGCCTGCGCACCGCTCCCGCACCGCACCACCTCCAGTATTGACCGACGACGCCTCCTTCCTACATTTCACATCCTTAACTAGCTAAGAATTCTCCTTTGAAAAATCCCCTAATTCCAACCTGAGATAGGCCACGTCTTTAGCCCACAGTATAATCGCATCTGCATACAATCGAGTCTTTAAAAATGCATATCAAATATTATAAGCCTCGTAGCATGGTACTATCCTTCGACCTATATAAGCTAAAGGAGCTGGGGAAATTTTGGTAGCCAGCGGCTGAAGTATGTTTCACAAGTTATGCAATCAAAATTCAAAGGATGTTAGGGAAAGACGAGAATACAAAAATGTTTGTTAGTATTTTGAACTTCATAAATAAGATTAGGAGTCCGTTACATTTAAATATATCCTTAGTCCAGCTATAATTCTTGTGTATCCGTTTTTATGTATTTTTTTTGTATCTGACACACTTTATGATTTGTTAGAACTGTTTAAATACGGAGTAAAATATCTAAAGTGCACATTTACCAACTCTCCGCAACTTTTACAAACAAGTTAATTTTCCTCGCACGCCTAAAGGTTGGAGCGTAAAATTGAGGTTTTTAACTATTTTTCCCATTTTGTCGGTTCGTTTCCCTATAAACTTCAAAGTCGTTTGCATCGTGCTCCCGTAATTTATGCATTAAAAATCAGGAAATGTGGAGAAGAAAAAAAGATTAATGCGAACGTTATTGTTTGTTTCACTGAGAATGCTACTTTAGATCAGTAACTCTAACTTACCAACTCTCTAAAGGCTTCGACATTATTATATTATAATGTTTCCCTTGATCAAATTTAACGAGGAGTTCTCTTAATGATCTGATTCGTCTAGGAAGGCTAGATGGTTACTTACGGAATTCCTATTAAAATTACAGTTCCAAGAACTTGATTTCGTCGAAAGGTTGAGTTTTATGTGTGTGTAACGTAACGCACCGCCCTAACACCACGTTAATTTAAAAATTGGGCATCACCTTTAATATCCAGTGCTTAACTACATCATCCCAGAAATCACTTGTTTTCCTACGTTTCCCGAAATTAGACCTTAACTAAAACATAACTTCTGAATAATCCCACACTAAACTCCGTGATTTTATCATTGGTTCGCGCTGTTTTCACGGTCTATAATTTATACTCTGCGAATAACGACTTGTCTTCAACCCAAAATATATAATAACTATCCCCGATACAAAGACCCTTTCCAATGTTTTATGTGAAATGTTCGTGGGGCAAGCGCTAAAGCTCACAGAAAGCTTTAACCCCAGCTTATTAATGGAGCACCATCCAAAACATTTCGCTAAGATAACGGTACGCAATGTACGATGGACGGTAGACTTTATTGCGTCGTCATCCACAGGGGTGAAGATGTCAAATCAAGTGAACCTAATTTGAAACTGACTTTTCTGTATCAGTATGGAAACATACCAAAGGTTATTCAATATTTCGGTATTAGATCAACATGAAATCTCACTAGTATTGAAAATGCAAAAGTTTGTGTGTTTGTACCCTCTTCGCGCCGAAACGGCTGAACGGATTTTGGTGAGGTTTAGTATATAGATACTTTAGGTCTTGGAATAGAACATAGGCTACTTTTTATCTAGTAAACGGTACTTGTGTAATAGGTAACAGGCGTAGCTAGTAAATCACACTAGTGTGGAGCTGTAGTTTTATTCGTAAATCGAACTAATTGCGAAAAATATTTGAAGCCTAAACTGAAAATGACAATCGACGACCCTATGAATTTTAAAAGGCTATGACGAGGCGAAAAATAAGCGATTGTAAGCCATAAAATAGGCTATAGTAGTCGAGCGTTAATGGAACAATAAACTTTAAGCTCGATCGCGCCAGTCACGTAACGATTTCATCTGACTTCGGCGTCTAGTTCTAGAGCCATGGTCGTAATGTGTCTAGAATTAAAGCGGGCACTTCAATTCTAGGCCTTCAGACAACCTATTTGGCCTGCAGCCTATATACGCAGTATATGACGTCAACCAACTTGGCAACAGATAAAGATGCCCGCAAAGCGAATTAACTTAAATGGAACACGGCAAATAAAGAAGCGAACAAGATAAAATCTCTTGCGATATAAATTAAATACTTTCGTTTAATTTAACTTCTTTTTCTCTCTTGAGAAAGGCAATAAAGCAAGGAACTGTACTCTGTTTGTGTACATTGAGCTTAGAAAATACGCAGCAGTAATTTAAAAGGGAAGATAAGTTCCCTTTTTTCTTGTGATCACTGAACAGGGAAAAGTATCTGGGCCAGAGAATTGCTGCCACCTACTGTTAAAGAGTCAGATGAGCATAGGTACAATACTTAGTCCTTACTAAAACAATTGAATTTTTATACATTGGTACATATATAAAAGAGCCTTGAATGGTAATTATCGAAAAATTTACATGACATACTTATTTTAAAAAAAGAATTAAGAAAATGGAGATGGCAATTTAGTGGAACTCCAACTCCGATGAGTTCCTATAAATTACGCTACTATAATTTTTAGCGTGTTTGAGTAGGACCGACTGCCAAAAATAAACCATGGACTATTCTCTTAATTAGTCGTCACTTTGATGATAACGCCTTTTGACAATGTGTTTGCAGCAAACCGAAAAGAAACCTATAATTACGCCAAATTATGATTAATTACATGCCCGCCAAGACAATGACCCCTATGTCACGTGCTTGTGTTATTAAGACGAATAGAAGCATTTAAGGTAGACGCTGACAATTTATCTCCTCCAATTACCTTCGAATGGGGTTACCATCAAATGTTTAGAAAGTGAGAACGGTAAAATTAAATCAAACATGGTTAGTTTTATCTTCTTATTTTAAAGTTGAATTTTTGATTGAAATTGATAGTTAAAAAACTGTATTTAACATATATATTCACTTTTTACTTATATTGTTGTTTAGTTTGTAGCCAATCCACCACCTCCATAAGTATAACGTGGTAGTTACGAAACACTCCGTATAATGGTCATCCTAACTTCGAAGCGGGTTGAATTGGCACAATAGGAACTAACTAACGCACTACTAATTGCAGGTAATTTAGGCTTGCTCGGATGTACTACAAATTGGTGCCGTAATGGATGTGTAGCGACGGCATTAACAATCAAGTTTAGTCAAGCTATGTACCTAATTGGAAATAGTTAGAATTAGATGTTGAGCTATAGAATTAGGCCAATTATAAAGAAAAACATACTTAACGCATGAATCATGCAAAGATAAAAAAATTGTATAAATTCATGCATTTATTTAGGACTCCATGGCGATTTAGGCCTTGGCATTGGCGAGATAGCAAAATCATAAGTTTAAATGATAAAAAAAATCGAATATTTTAAATGCGAAAACGTATTTTTTAGTTTGTCCTTCATACACATAACAACATACAAAGCAACGGATGGGATGGATGGCCATGGTTTATTATACCACGTGTCTGTCTCTTCGGTACAAATTATACATTCTCCAAAACGCCCAGTAAGTTTCAGTAAAGGATCCACCACTTTCCTGACTACTGACTATCTGACAACTTAAAATTATCTTAATACTTGACACTAGCTAAATGCCCAAATCGTGCGAAGCTAAAACCAAATAAAAATGGTTTATTAGAAAATGCTACTTCCAAAATTCCGAAAGGCTCCATCTAGCGGAGTTTTTAGGACAAGGCAGGCAGGTAGCTCTGGGTGGTGAAAAAATCAATTTTCCCAAGGTTTGTCGCTCTTACTTGGTACACTTGGGTAAGTTTCATACATATACTTTATGGTAGAAAAGAAATATTTACTCTGATCTAAGGTTATACTAGGTTAGGATTACTCTGATCTAACTACAAATGGTTGATTCAATAGTTAATCATACCTGAATATCTTAAATAATAAAAGAAGAATCAAATTCAACTCAAATTCTATATTACTTACTATTCTACGGTCTTATATATTTAAACATGTATATTTACAAACTATGTAGCATCATTCCAGACTTGATCTTGTTTGATTTTCCTCCAAGCCTGGATGAGTTGCTTCCTGATTTCAAATGCTATGACTGCTGTGGCCATGCCGGTGTTTAGACTGTCCACACCTCTTTGTAGTGGTATATTCAATCGTAACCCATTCCTATTTGCTGCTAGCCTGTAAGCAAATAACATATTTAAAAAATTTGACACGCAGTATAAATTCAAAATTAAAACTTTCGTTTCCATTGGATGGGATTGTGCAAAAATCAGCCAAGACTTTAGGGACGTAAACAAATTATATTTAATTGTGTGAATAGAGGTCAAGCAGTAGTGAAAACATCTTGAAAAAGAGAAGGAGTTAGAAAAGGAAGAAAGGAAGCCCCAGGAAACAGGACTAGGGCAGGAACTGCAGGACAGCTGGAACCCTCGCCTGCTCACAACATACAATGTTTTATTTTGCCAAGACCGGAGTGCAGGTTTGCTATCGGCGGCGGTGCAGCTAGCACTGGACTAACTCACATGTTATAGGCGCAATTCACGACACAGCAGCCAGCACCTGCGTGACTGTTACGGAGCTTCTCCCACCCAGGGCCTCCACAGTGGTGTCCTCTAATAATAAAGTTGTTTGGCTACCCAAATGCCTCTGTCATGACCTTTTTAATGTTTTAATGAAATCAATACACAAAACAGGTTATATTTGGAGTTGTAACCATAGTATAAACATACGAGATGATGTGTGTGGGGTTGCTTGGGTTGTGTTATGAAAAATAAAAGAAGAAATGGGGTGGCAAACTTCATATGAAACACAAGAAAACGATAGGATTGCTGGTACTTTATATAAGTTGACACAATTATACTTACGAGTAGCTTTCATCACTTATGCCCTCAGTTTCACCGCCAATCACAAGAGTAATGTGCTTCAATGAGCCATATTCGACACCGTAATATGGTAACACAGGTATCTGCATATTCTCTGCTTCATCTTCACCACCCTCCATATCTGCTCTGGCATTGCTATCGGCTATGAATATGGAGGTATCGGCTTCTAAGAAGTTGGGCATATCTGGCCATTCAATTGATTGATGGATGAGTAATCTGAAGTGAGCTCCTGCCGCACTTCTTATGACTTTAGGATCCCAAACGTCCACACAACCTGTAAACCAAAATTTTGTTTGTAACTTTGTCATATAATATCTAATTTTTAATATAGTAAGTGATTAATACATAATGTAGATACAGTACTTTAACATGTTCACTGCTGAAAACACAACTATTGTGTTTTTTATAACTTGCAGCAAGTACGGGAAAAAACACACCTGTTGTGTTAGTGGTATGGGAAAACACAAAGATGTGTGCAGATCCGTAACCGTGGCTAGACAAGAATATCGGCTCAGCAGTCAAAGTGTTAATATGTATTTCTGATACATTTTTAACTACTCATTATGACTTTAGATTTATAATTGTTGTCTGCAGGAACCATGACACAACATACGGCTTGTTATACAAACCTTTGGTAAGCAGTACTTTCTGACATCCTGCACCTACAGCAGCTCTGAGAATGGCACCCAGGTTGCCCGGCATCCGTATATTGTCACAGACAAAGTGCAATGGCAGTGGATTTGTCTGCTGGTTCATATGTTCCCCAGTAGGAATTTCGAAGACCCCTAGAAATGTACTTGTGTAAACAACTTAAATGGAATAAAATTTAGGCACCGAGTATTTGAAACTGTGAGAGGTCAACTAACCAAAAATTCCGGAAGGTGTTTCTACATCAGAAAATAGCTCAATCTCCTTGTAAGGTATCTTGTAAATGAGCACTCCAGTCCTCGGCAGAAACGGCCTAACTTTATCCAGTTCCTCATGGCGACTGAAGAGGATATACTTCAGTTCACATTTTGCATCCAAACCATCTACAATAAGCCTCCATCCTTCAACTAAAGTATGTCCTGACCGCATCCTTTCCTTTTTAGACTTTAATTTGACCATTAAAGCCCTAGAAATATAAAATAGTAGGTTATTTAATATGGTATTTAAAAGTATTCTTAGAGTGATGTATATTTAAAAATAAAAGACCCTATCATCCTTTATGTAGGATATAATTATACCACTGTCTGTATGTGTCTTTTATTGTGTTATAACATATTATGTTATTCTTACCCAATTCTGCCATCATTTTCATTCAACTTCTCAAAAATTGTTTCACCATCGTCATTAAACACTTTTTTCTGGCTAAGATAAAATTTACGCTTTACCAGTTTCTCTTCACGTTTCGTTTTAATCTTCTTCGTCTTTTCTTTGGGCAGTGTCGAGGGTCGCGAATCCTCGACCGAGTCGCTGATTTCATCATTTGATTCAGCAGCAATTACAAGTTTTTCTTTGGGCTTCTTGATAATACTGGTATCTAAATTTATTACCTTCTCTTTCTTCAAGCTTACTTTACCGGGAGGCTCGAAATCTTCAAAGGGCAAGATCACTTTTCCAGGATTCCTGTGCGTCCACCTCGAGTAACATCTATTCGAATTTAATACTGCTTTTTGTTGATTTATCATTTGTGAAACTAAACGCTGAATATTACGAGACATTTTTGTAAATTTTTTTGTTCGACCTGTTTCTAATACATAAAGGTAAAATAACCTTAAAACTAGAATGTAATGTAAACAAGCACTGCAAGAGTTTTTTCACTGTCTTGTCAATTTTATACATATGCCAATGTCATCTATCCTAATTTTTTTTTGCTACCATTTATTCGGCGTGTTCAAGATCAAGATCTAGACGAGTGTCAGTCAATTTACGTCAATATATTGCAATTTTTTTGTTAAATATATATTAGGTATATTTCAGTATTTCTAGACACAAGTAAATTTTAAAATCCAAGCACTTCAATATCGGCATCGACTTAAAAATCGACGACATCGATCCATCTGTTTGGGAGTCACGATACACATTTATAAAATGAATGACTATCTACCTTCCCTTCTTTTTCGTTGCGGGCTTGGTTGGACTTCAAAAATTAATAAAATAAAAGGACGGTGACTAAATAGATATTCATCATTTTATCTTGGAAGAATACTAGATGTCCTGCTAAAAAGCGCCTGGCTATTAGTCGGATCGGACCACGCGCCAAAAAGTGATGATTGATGGATGATATACACGATCAAGCCATAATTTTATCGAGCGCACCATAGACAATGTATCAATGACATAGTTTGTTTTAATGGCAACATCAGCCGGTTTTCATAATCAATCATCAACCGCCTCTTTAGTCTATGCATATCAGCTCATCTCGTCAGCTGAAATTATTTTGTGGATGCGTAGTATATTGTGTTTATTTTTAAATCGTACAGGAATCTAGCGCTTTACTAGTTGCAACAACATGGCAACGGGAGTAAAACCTCGTGATGAAGAAATTCAATTCACGCGCAATGATCTCGACAACATACAAGAGGCCATGAAAAATAAGAAGTTTCGAGATATGCTCAACGAGTACTGCGAAGAAGTACGTGACCCGGCTAATCAGGCGCTCTACCAGAAAGAAATGGTCCAACTCGAGAAGGAACGTGGCTACGATATAACTTTCATCAATCCCAAGGGGGGTTATGTTATCAAAACAAGCGTCGCCGGCGACAGGAAAGCTTTTATAAATATTTGCAGCAACGATAACGTCGGCAAACCTTCATGCAAGGTTCAAGCGGTGGATGGTAAAAGAGGTATGAACTGGCTGATTCCATACTCGATGATACCTCCGCGAGATGATTTCGATCACAAAAAAGAGCGCTGCGTGATATATGACGTGGTGTTCCATCCTGATACGCTGCGCATGGCTGAGGTCAACAAGCAGTTCCGGGACCTCGTCAACAAGTCCGCTTTCGACGGCCTGAAGAAGGCTTACAACATTCAGTTGGATAGCAATAATTACCGATTTCTTAAGTCTCAATACAAGGGTATGACGACTCCAGCGGTTATACGGAAAGAAGACCCCAATTACGTACCGCGGGCCGACGACGAAGACGAGGTGCTTACGCCGGAAATGATGGAGAAGTTGTATCCCCAGCGCACATACTCGAATTCAGAAAATAATGATAAAGAAAATGTCACAGAAAATGCTGAAGACTTAAAGCTTGCAAAGAAATGGAGGGAAAAACTGGAGTTTAGTCACAAAACTGCAGATGGCTACACAATACCTAAGTACGTCATAAAACAGCAAAAAGATGTGGACTTGCAGGAATTCACTTTTCACAAAGACAGCAAACAGCATTCTGCTATCCCGAGCCAGATAGTCGTGGAAATAAATCTACCCTTATTATCTACAACAAAGGATTGCGATTTGGGTGTACAAGAAAAATATCTAACCCTAACATCTGAGAAACCTGCCAAATATAAACTCACAATTCCTTTACCTTATTCAGTGAATGATAAATGTGGTAATGCTAA
Source organism: Campaea margaritaria (assembly GCA_912999815.1). Taxonomy (NCBI): domain Eukaryota; kingdom Metazoa; phylum Arthropoda; class Insecta; order Lepidoptera; family Geometridae; genus Campaea; species Campaea margaritaria. Next base: position 5,592,813 of record OU538792.1, read on the forward strand.
ATTTGATAAATCTAAACGCAAGCTAATAGTGACTTTACCAGTGATCAAACGAAACTTAACCAGTGAAATCAACTCCAAAATAGACAGTGGTGTTGAAAGTGAAGAAAACTCTGGGTCACAAAGTGACGAAGATCACCCCAACTTGGTTGTGGAATTGTCTTCTACTCCCAGTGAACCTCCTTCACCTGCTGTGGAGGTTGCCAAGCCTAAGTCTAATTTAGACTCTTTCTTTGATACCTCATTAGGCTATGTGCTTCCCTCTTACACTCATAATGTTTTAGATGATATTTTAGCATTTACTTTCCATGTCAAAAATACGGAGCCTGATTCTATCCAAGTAAAGAATGAGGGTAGCAAGGTTTACATTAAATTCACATCAATCGGTTCAGGTTTTGTACCTGTACATTACGCTGCAATATTATCATTTGAAGATAATTTTAAGTTCGAGAATGTTTCCGGAGAAGCGTGGGATAACAATGTTATACTACAATTGGAGCTAGCTGGAGACGTTCCAGAGAAATTCCAGATAGGCTTGAACAATGACAGCATGTTCAGCGAATACTTCGACATTTCTCAAGTTAAAAAGGCTCCTAAACAGCTTGTAGAACAGGCTGCAGAAGGTGTAACTTGCGTTGAGGTGACCAACTTTGGAAGTGAAACCAACATTGTAGTTTCATCGAACACTGATGATTACGATGAAGATGATGAAGACGATGAATCTCCTACAAATCAAAGAGAAATAGTGTGGACTGAATCTAATAGTGAGACTGGAGCGAAGAGCATTCTTCGGAAACCCATGAGCATGATGCGAAGCTTCTCCGAGTCCAGTGCAGGCGACGTGCCTTCATCCATGGACTACATCAGCTCCGATTGCATCCCAGAAGAATCTAGTTACAAAAAGACTGTTAGGTTTAATGATGTTATTTCAAAACAATTCTATAGGTAAGCATATTTATGTTAACCTACATTCATATTCTGCGTCAGTAATTTTCAGAGACAATACTAGACTGAATAGCAAATTGATTCTCTATCGAAAAACATCCTTGAAGTTGTTTACTGAAATGGTGCCAAAATGGAATTATCTAGACTTGTTGATATAAAAAAATATTACATATCTATAGTAAATACTTATCAATGTAGGCTATCATGTTATTGCTATTGAGATAGTATTAAAATAACTGATTAAACCAGGATTTCATACATACCATAAGTTTGTATGTAAATATTGTCTCAGTGATAAAATTACAATTCTGACAGATCTATTTATTTACTTTTTTATACGAAAAGTCTTGAATAAAGATGAAAGAATACCATATTTAAAAACTATGACTAATTATCTATGTACTGAGACTTCGTCAATTTTATCTATATCAGCTTATCACACAAACTTTTCTTATGTATTGTTTACATAATGATAAAGCTCGCCTAAACATCATCAAACAATGCCAAACTTTTCCATCACATGTTGATAATGAAGTTATCATACAAATCATAGATGTTTTATAGGTTGCTTGCTAATTGATTATCATGGCAAATTCCACTGTAGTTGTAATCATCAATTGTTTTCAATGTTTTCAGGTACAACTCATCGATTGAAGGTCAGAAGAAAAAGAATCAGCGAAAAAAGAGCAAAAAACGTAGCTTGGAGCGGCGGAAAAGCGAAAGTGAAGCTGAGGACGATTCAAACAGCAACACACAGGTAATCCTTCTCAAATAATTCCTTTTTATGAGTCCCACAAGCAGTTATGTCTTCTAATGACAAGTTTTTGGCAAAAGATGGCATTTCAGAACTGAAAGAAAGAACATAGTATCAAATGACAGGATTAAAACAAAATTCAGGCTGATTAATGCCATTGGAATTGACTTAATTCAACATAATTTTTCTGATAAATCTGCCTACAATATTCATTTCTCGATCTTTTGTTAAGGAAGCGTGTTGTAATGAGGGCTTGTTCAATTCCCGGCAACATCGGCACGGCATTGCACTCGCTGGCACAATGGCATAAAAGTATGCAATTATATGCTTGTACCATGCAATGACGTTGTCGATAGTGTAAAAACACTATTCATCATTTTTATCTACATGTTCCATTATCGTATCGATAGTGAAAACGCCTAAATCACACGTTTCATCGTTTTCAGTGCAAACCGAGATCGAAATCTGTGCTGAAGCAGAGGCGTGATAGCGGCCTCGCAGACACGTCAGACGCCGAAGGTGACTGCAAAAATTCGCCCGACCAAGGATCATACACTGGGAATGAAGGATCATACACTGGCAATGAAGGATCATACACTGGCAATGAAGGATCAGACACTCGCGATGTAAATGAAAACATTTCCAATGGTCATAAAACCAAATCCATGCTTAACATAGTTGACAATAAAGACGAGAAGAAACCCGAAATATGGGAAACCAAGAAAGAAAAAGTTAAAAAATCTGATCCCATCACTTGCGAAACTATAAAACACAACACCGATTTCTACAACCCGGAAAAATTGAACAAGGGCCAATATCCGGAAGTTACTTTTAAGAACGATCTCATATTTGATTTGGATATGTGAGTTATAAATGCCATACATGTGTCTTATGAGTTCTTTTGAAAAGGACATACTTGAATGTTTAGTATATAAAGAGGTTAACCCTCTAATATTGATAGATATTTTTTGTTTGTGTAGAGGTATCTATTAGTAGTATTATTTTCTTTTTAGCGATTTTAATGTTCCTTTCTATAGTGATGAGTAATTTAATAACGTAATTTTGTTTTGCTAAGTTTATGGCAATAGTTTTTATTTGGAATCCAGAACTGTATTTTATGTTTAAGGTTTCGTTGATGTTTCATTTTAAATTTAAGTTACTGACCTATTCAAGACGTAGTATCTTAATATGCTTACAATCAATTTTATGTACCTACTTGCTAACCTAATACATTTGTAGTGGTGGCCGAGTGGGAGCATGTCTGCTTTACAACTCAACGACACCGAGTGCGATCCTCGACTCCGCACCAATGACTTACTCTCGTACCTATCTTATGTGTGGAATTCCATGGAGGGCACGATAAGGTGTGTCGGTTCCAGTTAGTTGATTGATAGCCGTCGTTAAGCCACATCAGAGGCCCTTTGGGCGGCCTAACAAAATGAGACTAGAGCCCGGCACCACCTCACTCGACTAACCATCAACATTTCGGCATATTCAACTACAATACTTTACATGTAAAAGTACTAGCTAACATAAGTGATGGAATTTTCCATTGCTAACAAAGTACTGGAGATGAAATATCTGATGTGTATGTCTAGATTTTATAGCTCACGCGCACGTTTTAGATTTTTAGTGTGGCACAAGGCTACTGTTACATGTTGAATTGGCACTTTATTATGTGATAACAAAAGGCGCTTATCGCGGGTACTAATTTATTGTACAAGGAGAAGTGTTATGGTATTTTCACTAGTATAAAATACTTATTACAGTGCCAGTTTGGTGGTACATGTAACCTTCAGTCACTAGTACACATCAGAAATAGCATCACCCTTAAAACACCTTGAAAATTAAAACTAAGCTCACTTTAGAGCCAATATTTTGTAGTAAAATATATGTAACGGTACAAATTAGGTTTATTCACATAAATAATAATCATAATAAGTCAATGCATTTAGAACTAGATTATTTGAACTGTATTATACACGGCAAAATAATAATTGATGTTTCATATAATTTATAATATTACTACTTAGACATGAATTGATCCGTTCCAGTTAGAATTTCATAATCGTTATCGTCTCTACCCATTAGTGCCCATATCCGCCCACTGCTGAGCATGGGTCTCGCCGTAAAAATCTTATGTCAACGAAATACATCCCTAGAATGCTATTATTTGATATCGAGCATTGCTATATGATTAGCTATGGTAAAAATAGACATTTTAAAATTATTTTAGGCAAATTTATTAAGTAAATTACTATTAAATTGATATACCTAATTTTATTAACAAACATGTCGTTCAAATATGGACACAAAATGCTGTAGTCTCTACTAGATTGATCAGAAATATACAATCCATACACATAGAGGTATTGCTTAAACGATACACGACGTCCAGCCTCCAGGGCATATAAATATATCTTCTAGAAATAGTACGGTATGTAAAAATAAAATCGATTTACCCCATGTAAAATTATGTGCACTAAAATGCAATAAAGGAATTTACACGCGTCCATTTTAATCGTTTAGGTAAAATTATACAGTTCAAAATATCAAGATATATTTTTAAGGGCGTAATACAACCCAACTGAGAATTTACATTGTAATAATTACGTTCAATAACATTTTTAATTGGTTTACATGAAATTGTGCTTAAGAAACTGCTTCGCATAGCTTGATTATTTTATTGAAGATATTCAAGGGCGATACGTCTTTGATGAGTTGACTCTTCAAAATAAGATGGAAATACAAAACCTTTTAAATGACTATGAAGGTGAGAATTGCAATTTCGAGTCAATTTCTTGTTTGATTGTAATCGAGTTATGTTGGCGTGTTTCAACAACTGTAACTGTTGTCATAAACCAAGCATTTTATTTATATTTGTATAAGTGTCTTATATGATAAAAGTTATGTTGGTGTAATTGATGTTTTGGTGACTAATGGAATACAATGGAATTAATTCAAATCAATCTTTCACTTGTTTTCATACCATTCGATATCTAAAGCGAAAGACAAATCAATGCAGCGCGGATCGCTATATTGATTCAAAAATAAATTAAATAAATAAAATGTACCTATAAAATCTATTAAAGTTACGGCGTGATTTGTTTTTCGCCTAACCAAACTAAGTAGGTATAAGTTTTTAGTTATTAAAAAGCATAAATTCACTAAAAGTTTCTTGAAAGCATGCCAAAGCTTTTCATTACAAACTTTGTTCTTGCATGGTCAAGTTTAATTATTGACCTACTTCGTGTTAACCTAAATACTAATCTTATACTTATCTACCCACCTAATCAATTCAATTGACAACCAATCTATATTTACTCCAACAATGACCGAAAACAAATCCTCATCTATACATCTACAATCGTAAAAATAGAAAAGATAGACGATTCCAGAAAAATCTAATTCTATAAACATTCTCTTTTTTATTAGCGTTTCTGTGAATAGTGATCGAGGAGATCGATACTGATTGTTCCCAAGGCGAGGGACGCTAGAACTGTTGAAAGTTTCACAATAATATATTAATCGACAGCGGTGAGCTGCCGCTGCCGCGCGTCTCGCCGCCGCCTTTTACTCTTGAGGATGATTAACTTAATCAGTACAAAGCCGACAAAGCGATGTTCGCTAAATAACTAATTACCAAGCTTAGTTAAAATAAGTTTGGTCGTGTTTGATGTTTTGGAAGTCTTTATATTATTACTAGCTGCGCCCCGCGATTTCACACGCGTATTTCACGTTTTGTTCCACGGGAACATACTATCGGAATAAAAAGTACCCTATTAATCAATCCTGTGTTCAAATCCAAAGCTGTGTTCCAAATTTCATTCGAATCCGTTCAGTAGTTTTTGCGTGAATGAGGAACAAACATCCATCCATTCTAACAAACTTTCGCATTTATAATATTAGTAGGATTATCGTCAGTAGGCAGATAGGTCCTATAATGTTAAAAGTTTAATATTTGCTCAGAAATATGTAAGGAAGTGTATTTCTTTAACACTTTGACTGCTGAGCCGACTTGCTTGTCTAGCCACGGGTGCGGCTCTGCGCGCGCCATAGTGTTTTCCCATACAATAAACACAACAGTTGTATTTTCAGCAGTGAACGTGTTAAGCTGCAGTTGTAAAGGTAAGGTAGTAGGTAAGTACTAGATGTAATGGTCAGCATAGTTGCCTTCGAAGCAGTTGATCCGGCTCGAAGGACCATTATACACATTGATCTGAGATCGAAAACAGTATGTTTGTTAAATATTACAACTAATTTACTAAAATAATAGAAACTACAGAGACAGGTTAATTACAACTTGTTAAGTACCGTATGATTGTAATAGGGAGATGCACCTAAGACAGAGAATAGATAGTACTACATACTAAAACGCGCTCTCAGCAATATTCTGTAGTAGGTACCCAAGTAGATGTTAGGTTTGGTTATTTGGTCTGTTTTAAGTTGACGGCACGTTCCGGTCATTTCCTGTTAGCATCAACACGAACGTCTTAATTCTGGGTTTACTTTTATAGTTTCGCTTAGCTTGCTACTTATGTAGGTACGTGATTAGTGATTAGTTATTACCCGTACAGTACCTAATTAAGTAGAAAAGTATGTCATATTAATTTAATGTGCATTTAGTAGATATTTAGGTAGCTATCCACATCAATTGACAAATAAAATCAAATGACTGAAAGAAAGTTAGCTATACCTATAATAAGAAGTTGGTATATATATTCATAGGCTTATACCAACTTTACACACAAATAATGGTAGGTATGAACAAAATTAAATAAAGGTAAACTTTCTTTATCGACTCAAGCCGTCTCAGGCTAGCTCTACCTATCTAAGTCAATTTAATATTGCAACTTCCAACGCAGCTGAAATATTGAACTATTTGCTGGCTTTAAAACCAATTAACTTGGACTTAATGAGTTGGGGAGAAATTCAGAGAAGCCAGCCGTGTTGATAATGATAACATAGATTAAAATATAGGTAGTTATTTACTTATCCACCTGTTGTCTTACAAGTAGGCCTATTTTTAGGCTCCACTAAAGCTTTGGGAAGGTTTACATTATTCAAGTCTTTAGTAGAGTGCAAGTCAAGTTTAGGAGAGTGCTATAGTTGAAACGTTACTCGCTTTATATCTACTCGCTTTGGTAAGATCCCGTGTAATAAAACACTTGTCTGTCTTTCTTTTCTTCTATTCTATTCTATTCTAAACCCCAGGGTGTTCCACCGGGACGCCTTTGGTATCGAGGCTACGGGTGCGAGAGTGGACTTCCGCGGCCCCGACGGCTGTCTGTCTTTCTAGTTTAACTAAAGACTAGCATAGTGTAAACTAACCTTTAGGGAAAGCCAACGAGTTATTAGTACAATACAAATAGGTAGGTAATAATAGATAAGTTCATACTTACCCAATATTCCCAGATTTGCAAGCTTCGTATTTTCCTTTGGAAAGCTCGTTTATTTACTAAGTTTCATCCATCCATGTGATATTTAATTTGCTGAGCTTGCTTCACCCGTGTGTTTATCACAGCCTGTAGTACCTTAGTTTTGACGCTCAATGGTTTTGCCAGATTTTATTGTCTATTATACAGGATGGCGCTCCATTTCAGGGTATTTGACGTTATGGAAACTTATTCCTCTGGGGACATAGCGTCGGTTGAGAATAACTTCGTTTGTTTTTTGGTTAATTGGAAGCGTCTATATATCGAATAACGTCGACGTTTTCAAATTAAACAATAGGTACCACACTCTACCTGAAAGGCTATGAAATGCTAGAGAATAGGTCCTAATTGCTCACTTATAAATCAAAACGCGGGGGTTTCTCGTCTGTGGATAAGGCACCGAAGTCAACGAACGAAATATTAAGCTGATCCCCCCCCACAGCTATACGTCGCTTCAGAGGAGACGACAATGCAATTTTTCTCAGCGTGCTTATATATATAAAATAATAAGTTCAAACTCTATGTAACTACGATAATATAGCAACACTAATAGCTACCATTTCTAATAGGTTTCATTTCGCAGGTCGCTGCAATGTGGTACTTACCAATATACGTTACGGGGCAAGGTCTTATCAAAAGGCATTCTAATTAGGTATACACACGTACCGTGTGTCGTAAGGGTTTTATTACTCTCTTCCTGTTTACGTATCAGGTTCTAGCTATCTCTATTTACTAGATGTACGTATATTCTTAACTACAGAACTACTTAGATACTACCTACAGACAACCGATTTATCATTCGATACCGATAGAAAGTGCCGTCGCGACTTGACTGATATAACTAGGCGGATAGTCAAGCTTTTTTTGAACCCTATAATAGATATATGCCTTTTCAAATCGAAGTCGAAAGCCTCATGTTACCTTATTCCATAATATAGGTAATAGGTTGGTGCTCCTGTTCGTTCAAATTCGATACTTGAGAACAAAGTATCTCATTTGGCCTGCTACGAAATGTGGCAGAGATTATTTTTAACGACACGACGTCATAAAATACAGAACGAGTGGTGGGGGAAGTAATCCCGAAGTCGGATGGTACCCATTGTGGACCGTGTAACAATGCAGTGATTAATTGTACCCTATGAAGAAGCATAGAATCCGTAGAATAGACAAAACTTTTGTTAGCGTTAAAGAGATACGATCTAATTTTAACCACACTTACCCTACATAGTGTTCAGTACTTATGGGCTAACTTATTTAGGTTTATAATTATAACATAGACTTCTAATGGGCCTAAATTAAAATCGTCATCATTACGAAAAAAAACACCAGTGACATTTGCTTCAAGACTACCACACTTTGGAACCACGATCGTCCTTTACAAATTCATAAAATCCAACAAGAAGACACATAAGTACATACAGTCACGTCTTTCTCCCGTTGGGATAAGCAGGGACTATATCTTTCCACAACAACAAGAAGAAGAGGAATTAAATAGTTTTTTTCCGTCTAAGTTCTCAGATGAATATTAAGATAGGATTCTTTTAACGCCTGATTCAATTAACTATCCCATAAAATCCGTAAATGTAGATAGCTTGGTAAATATATTACAATATTGGCTGCTAGCATCAAAGTCAATAAAAGTAAAAACATTGAGAGTATACCTAATAGCAGAAGATAATAAATCTGTACTAAAATTTTCCTTGGAAATAAACAATTCAATAACATAATCCATTAGGTCGCTAGTTACATTGTCGATAACTATGAGGGTAATGTATATTGTCTAGTGTGTTTGGTGAACTTTTCTAACTCGTTTTTCTTTCGAGTCTTTACACTAGTAGTCACTGGAATCAATTCGGATTTGTCAGTATTAATGCTCTTATCGTTAGGGCATTGGGTCCATTACAGTGTTTTGGTAATGGAAATCGATACCCGCCAACTTGTGGAGAACCTTTATCGACGGGAGGGTTCGTACAAACACTCGCTGTGAGAGCGCCCCGAGTGACTTGCGAGGGTTTGCTATTGTGTAGGTAGGTTTTGTAATCCTCTACATGGAATACAAAATGATTTTGTGTTATTTATTATGTTACTTAGGTATTGGAAGCCAAATAGATTGTGTTTATTTATAGTTGAGTTTAAATTAATCGCTTAAGTATCGCAATAAAAGAAAACATGGCTTACCTACCACATGTTTAAGACCCAATAAAAAATTTGCGTAAAAAGCAAGAGAAAATGACTTGAGAAGTAGCAGTAAAAAATAAAGTTTATAAATGAAAATCGTTGCTAATTGTACAATGCTATGTGAAAGTCTCTCTCTGAACGTATTTCTGAAACACTGGTACAGTTTCCTTTTCCTGTGCAAGATTCAGGCCTGAATCACCATTTCAAAGGCAAATTTCCTTTTTCAAACTCAAACCATAATCAGTTACCCAGTAGTTTAGTTAATCATATTTGTTTTTTTTCTCTATGTACTTACATGAGACTTAAGTGTTTGACTTGTAAAAGTCCATTATATTTGCCTACTTGCAATATGCTTTTTAAAGCAACTTGGTACTCTACTTTGATGTCATTGAATAGTGCAGACTACACGTCACGCGATTTAAGCCCACCCAAGCAAATATACCTTCTTAATATAATTTGACAGCCCATTTGTATCCCAAAACATTGCTTTACGGCGGCGTGTATTCTATTTTATCTCTCTACACACTCCACTTCATTCAAACCCTTTTATTCGTCGTCCCTGAGGTACCCTTGTGGCTTTGGCAATGGTCTCTGAAATCACTAAACGTGGCCGTGGGGCCCAGCCACAGAATAACTAACAGTAACAAAACCTGTGGGAGCCACACTCCATTGAAACGACCAAAAGGCATTTGAAGGCCTTTATTCTCATCTTACCTAATGCCTAATGAAGAAAGGACCTTTTTTTCCTGCTATTTTTATCCGGCATTGGTCATCTGGTTGGCATTGACTTGATATAGAAATTGAGTAGGTCTGCATACTATGTAATATACGTGTAAGTATTATGTGACTATACTATATATGCTGATTAGTTAGTGCCAATCCCAGGGACGGACGTAGGTATACGCAATGTGCTATTCGGAACCTAGCTAAATCTAACCAAGTAGTACGTCACTACGATATCTTGCATTAGGCAAAAATAATGCATTTTTATAAGCCAAACACTTAAGTCTCATAATATACAATTATACACAGAGGATAATAAAAAAAGAATCAAATATGACCCACTATACTAATGAATAACTGATTATGGTTTGATTTGAAAAAGGAAATTTCCTTTTCGGTGATTCATGGCTGAATCTCGCATAGAAAAAGGAAACTCCAGTGGAAAGGAAAAGTGAAAGGAAAATACGCCCGTCAGAAAAGATAGCATCAAGAAACTCTACGAGAGTGTAATTTTTTCAATGTTTGTCATTTTTTTATGCCACTTAAGGTACAGTGAGTAAAACATAAACATAATCTAATCTAATGACAAATTGCGCTGTGTGACCAGTCTATACTACCTCATATACTTACATTATACCTAGATAAATAAATGGCACATGACTTATTTATGTGAGAAAACATGAATATAAAAAAGGAGTCGAAACCTTGAAAATTATTTTGCTATGCTTACGTTTCTTCACTGCTGTATAGCCTACCTACTTAAAACACTTTTCAGAACTCTCCCAATCCAATAAGCCAAGAAAATTAAAAGACAATATTTTGTATCGTAAATTATTCGGTGGGCACGTGACGATGTTGCAAGCTATGGGCGGGATTAAGACCCAAGCTATAACAAAAACCAAGGGCTGGCGAACTAAACTCGACAATTTACTAGTAAATTAGTAGTAGTCGTGGTTGTTTTGTGTTGTACTTAGCCTGTATTTAAAGAATGAGAAATGTACAGATTTGTTTTGACTAATATGATAATGGGTATGCCTTGATGTTAGTAGATAGGTACCCATAAAAGAGAAGGAATATGTAAGTGGTTATATGGCACTTACTTTACAATAGTAGGTACATTTATACTTATGATTGGCTGACCTTTTCTCGTAGAGTACCAAGCTATTCCTGTCAGTAATTTCATCATATTACCGGAAAATAATGGCCTTGGGGAGATCCGTCATCTAAGCAGCCCTCAGGCTTTGGCAGACTAGGTAAAGCCCTGAAGTAAAAATAAAACCCAGAACACAAACCAACTTAAAAACTTTTGGGCCGACGTCGGTCCGCATCACTTAAATAGTTCTAAATAGTTATAAAAATCTAATTATTCTACGCCACAAAAGATACAGGTCTGTATTTCTTTTACATACGTACAAACCAGAGGTTCAAACATGTCTTTGTGAATAAGGGCCTAACTATCGAATATCTATAATTGTGGTCCCAACTATCCATGTCTCGAAATCTTACGTAGTTAGGTAAGATGATACAATACAGAGGACAAGGCCGACATTCGAAGGAAGAAATACGTAGAGAAAATACTCTACCGTCGCATTATTGAGGTGCTACTAATAAGAAATAAATCGTCACGACCTTCGATAAGATTTCAGATAAGCAGAGCATCGCTCTCAGTGATGAATCACATTAATCTCATCAAGAAACTGCTCTTAATTCATTTAAATTAGACTCGAATACAACTTTAAATAACAAAGCTGCCTTAGTGTAGATGCTAATTAAAGCACCAACAAGTCACGTTTCAAAAGATGCAAAAAGGTAAGGATCATCTTACGCATAAAAAAGAAACTGCAAGTGTTATGGCAAAAAGCGCGCGGTTTGATGCTTTATTGAATCGGGTGATAAGTGGTAATGCGTATTCGAAGGTGCTGAGGTGCCGCGAAGACGGTAATGAGGATATAAATGGGCGAGTGCGCACGCGGGGTGCCCGGGCCGCCCAACCTGTGGCACCGTACCGCCGCGCCGTACGCCGCCGCCCGCCGTACCGCCGCGCCGCCGCGCGCCGTACATACCGCCCGCCGTATCTGTTGCGCCCCGCGCGGCGCCCCGTCTGACTTGCGGCCAGTCCGTGCGAACGCGCCGTCGCTGAAACCGTGCCTCGCGCTCCGCGGAAAACACCTACTTTTCTGTTCTGAACACGTGCGAATAACGTTCGAAAATCCCGCCACTTCCGGCGACGCGGCCCAGACCAGTGAGAAGTTTATCTGGTTTTTTTTCACTCCTGAATTTGGTTGTTTTTGAGTTTCTTTTGTGTTCGATACCTGGGAGGGTGCTGTTTATTGGATCAGAGTTTTCTGTTTTTGTTATTTGTAACTTTGGAATCAAATTGTGACTTGTTGTAAGTAAAGTTTAGGATTTGTTTAATACTTTTATTAATTTTAGTTAAAATTAATTATTTTATATGACCCACGCGGATTTTCGGTTGTTATCACTTATAAGCTGATAGGGAACAAAATATTGTAATTATAATTATTTCTCGTACATTAATTACAACGTTTTGTTAAAATGTTATTGAAAAACAGTACCTAATAATATACACTAAAAGCTTTCTGTAGACTACCATTTAAGTAGCTAGCCCAAATACAAAAAGGAAAGGGTTTTTATTCAAAAAATAGCTGACCTTTGTTGTATTTTTTCAAAGAGAAAACCCTTTCAGGCATGGTTTTTAAGTATTCCGGACATTCACAAGTATGAGAAAAAAACTGGATATTAAAAAAAAATTGGTGTAATTTTCTTTTTGATTAGTATCCGACTACCCGCAGGGGGGTCTCGTTTTCGGTTATAAGAACGTATAAATGTATGTTTCTTTCGCATATTCTATACCCTAAACGGCTTGAACGATTTGATATATAAGATCTAATTTGATTCGTCTTAATCTTGAGAGTTACATGGGTCATTATGAAGTGTGAAGAAAACTAATATGGCGGCTGCGAACGTCCATATTAGATTTCCAATGGAGTAAAATCATAGGTATGACATCCCATAGAGATGGAGTGTAGTTTGATACCCCCCAATAAAGACACATCAAAAAATTAAAACTCAAATAACTTATTGTAATTGAGAACTTAGGTCTCATGAACGTAATGAAGAATAAAAAAAGTGATAAATGAAATTTATTACTTACTAATTTATAACCGCTTTCTATTGCTATCGTGACCCCGACAACTTAAGGTTATGTCTTAACTAAATGAAACTTTGGGTACATAAATCACCATTAGTAGGTTTAACTAAACCAACTTTAATTTAACTAAAATTTTCCCGTCAATCTTGAGCGTTCTAGTCTAACTAAGGAAGCAAATCCATTAGATTAACTGTGATTGGGCAACAAATTACCAGATGCTCCCCGATTACCAAATTAGGGACGACCACGGAAATATTGTATATTTAAATCAATCTCAAGACACAATTAGTGTTTTGATTACTTACTAAAGAAAAAATATTCGGGAAAGAATATAATATCTATAGGTACTTAACTTAACAAAGCCATTAGCCCGGTAAAAAAAAGAATTGGATATATTTCAGAGTCAGATTTTGGGAGTCTTCTTTTAATTTATTCTTCTTGCCGTCGCCTTTAGAATACGAGAAGTACGTTCTTTGATAACTTTTTCTGTTCTTTGCCTTTTACTGAGGACAACTGGTCAAGTACGTAGACGTTACGATGGCGAGACAGCATCCTTTGCATATTTTTTTAGATTTACTTCGAGTGTTGTATGTACGAGTAAATCGCTACGACTGTTATATTTTTGAATGATGTTCAGGAAGTCATTAGACACCGTAACATCTCCTGGGAGTTCGTGATGTTCCATACTTTGCTATTCACTATTTACTTTTTCACAATGGGAGAACCCTTTCCCGGACCCAAAGGGTTAAAGTCCGTTATTTGAGTGTTTCCTTCCTTAAATTTGTATAGGAGAAAAAACCGCTGATTGGTAACGAACTTCTAAAAGCTTTACAAGTAAATTATTTTGTCGATATAGAGTCTGTTTCGGTGGTCTTATTCTAGAGTCCATAGTTTAGACTAGGAAAATGTACCTATGTCACTCTATAGATTCAAACTTATTCTAAATTATCACACATTATACATAAGTACCTGGATGACCGGTTTTTTTTTTTATGACATTTTCTAAAAATGTTTCCTAGCTAGATCGATTTATCGCCCCCGAAACCCCCTATATACTAAATTTCATGAAAATCGTTGGAGCCGATTTCGAGATTCCAATTATTATATATATATACAAGAATTGCTCATTTAAAGATATAAGATTAATGTACAAAATATGATTTACTCTAATAAAATCTAAAGTAACGTTTTTCAGGTAGGCGTGAATTTAAATATTATATATAACATATAATAGTATATTTATGGTCAGTTTTGTTAGGGCACATTTATTTTAGCAGAATCATTCTCAACGCCCACGATAAAATGGAAGCGTTTACGAAGATTTATCGATTTTTCTTATCGTGTCTAAGCGGATAGCGATCAATACGGTAACTGCTCGTTTATGTAAATTTATTCCCACTGAACTAAATGTTTCGTCAACTAATACTGCGTTAGGCAATCCGCAATCATTGCCGTAGGGTTGCGGCTCATCGAGTCAATCCACGGTCATTAGGCCGCCAACTTATATCAGATAAGCTATCTCTCATATCGAAATCGATACATGTAAATGTAATTCGAACAGAAATAACTCACGGTAGATAGTCAAGTAGCCAGTTAACTGACACATCCATGAAGACTCTATCCAATGATTAGCAACCGAACGAGATTAGACTTTTGATATAAGATATATTTTCAGCCGCGGTTTTTAAGATTTGTGTGGAAGCGTAGTGTTTTGTGTTAAAGACCAAATTTGTGTTAAAGACGATGTTTTAAAGAAAAAGTGCAGTGTTGTGTTTGGGAGTGGTTACTCCCGATGGCCGGAACAGGCCGACCGCGCTAGATCGATCCGGCCAGAGCGGCGCAGCTAACGACGTAAGTGCATTTCACATATATATACTACCATTATTACAAACTGTTGTATCTCCTGCTATATTCTGGATAATTACGTACAGATATATACAAGATTTGCATAACCAAGCAAAACAGCCCGAGATTGGAAGCGATTTCAGTACCACCGAGCTATTTACAAAGTTTTACAGTTTGTAGCGGGTGAGTGAGCTCTCTTGCCTTTTAAGAGCTTCCCTTCTGAATATATCCGCCTCTCGGCACAGATAGCTGTTTGCAGTTTAAAGTGTAATGTATGTACAATAATAATTATACATTACTAAATAGATTGCAATTTGTGCCATCGTGACAAACACACACAAAAAAATATTTACGATATTATAAACCACCGCAACAATAGAAAATTTAAATAGGTATATTTGAGAAAATGAAATGGCCCAGAATACTAAAAGCAAACAAAAGCCTTTAAACGGAACATTTTAAAAAAGCTGTGAACACTCAACGTTACTATTGAAGGCAGTTGGAGCGGTGCCAGTTGTCTCGTTTCCTGTTTCTCTTTAATCAAAAGCGTTTATCAATAAATTAAGTCTGTTTATTTATTAGGACAAAGCTTATGTTCCCGCCACAAAAATACTTGCACCAAAACACTGGTTCATCCCAGCGGCCTTACGGGCCTATTTATTGATGCTACCGGTGGCTACGGCACAAATTCTGTGGAAACATTAATGCTAATATCCACATAGTAAATCTCGTCTCGGGTATAACTCGTATATTATACTATAGGTAGGTACATAGATCCAGTATATTCCGTTCAGTTCATTACTGGATGAATCCGATATCGAGATGCGTGGGTTTCATAAGAGATCCTCCAATCAGTATTCTATGAACTGAGAAAAAGTATAGGAAAGTCCGAAGGGAAATAAAACGGATGTACTCTACGGATTTCTCCTCGTCGCTGACTTCCTAAAAATGTGTTAAGAATGAAAAAGAAAGAAAATCTCTCGTGGAAGACGAAATTTCTTATGAAAAAATTGCTCAAGCGTTATAAATTCAATCGTACGTTTTGATTGCAAAAGAAGGAAGTAGCATTCATAAGTTCCATCAGTTAATGTTTGCTGACGAGTCCAAATATTGTTTTACGCAATTTTCAATTTATCGTCAAATGTAATCATCATTGATTCGACTCTTAAGTGTCCTGCTTAAAATTAAATACCTTGATTGGTTATCGAGACATCGGCTTATAAGGAAATGACGAGATACTTTGACAAAATGAAGAATTTATTAATTTGGATATACGTAAAAACTTATTACACGCTACCAAAATTACTTTTCGCTGTAGATGTAAAAAGTTAGTGTGAATACAATGCGGTACCTACCTAGACTAGGCACAAACATACCCAAATAAATAGAAACTGCTAAGTAAACTTTACAACAATTCACAGTGGTCACACAGGCAAGTGACCACCGCTGAAACGTGAGCGTGTGTGGGCTTTTGTAAATTGATAAAAATACTCTCCCGCATTGCAAAACAATCTTCGCCTATCTTATCTTATCGCCTAAAATATAACATAATACCTATATAATTATATTATATTATGTTTCACGAACAAGAATTGCGTCCTGAGATAGGAATTGGGCCTTGATATTATTCATTATTTTCTCAATATATATATATGTAACTTTACAGCCAATTAGGCATCTGCGTTATTAACACGGTCTTATATTACACCTGGATAGAGCAATCGCGTGTGGGTATGTATTATTATATATCTGTATCTATGGAGGAATGTTCTAGGGCCGAGGTTAACACCCGTAGGTAATAATCTACGTTTCATAATTACATGAGCATTTACTCAGTATGAACCTTTTTGTGTTCATTCATTATCGTCATGATAAACGAATGGTGAAAGCTTTCGGGTCAAAAGCTTGGGAAAATTAAACAGTCCGAGGTTTGTAATTATGAAAATATCTTTTTATCGTTTGGTATTATGAATGCCTTATTTTAGCAGATTTTTCAATGTAAGGTTTTGTTTGACTAATTTTGTTGAAGCTTTGAAATACAACGTTTTGTTCCCTAAAAGCTCAATGAAATGGTTTTCACTCAGTGGGTAAACTTTGGCCACTTTTTTATATGTGGAAGTTTTTGCCGTTCTTGTCGATTGGATGTATTTCGAATCACGTGGTAGGGTTAGTGAACTTTCATTAGTACCTATCCTCTTGGGCACGTAAATAAATATTTGTGAGTTTGAGCTTGAGTTTAAGTTTAAAACTGGCCGATCTGGCTGACTTTACTTAATTTTATTTCTGTAGCCTTCTTCTATTCTTCATGAAAAAGATTAATGGTACACCATTATTTTAAAAACCGAATAATAATTTTAGAAACGCAAGAAACAGCATTTTTTACGTAGCAATTACTTATCTAGAAAATATGATTACTTACATTTTTGTAGGAGACGGAACTTCATCGTTAAAGCTTGATTTCCGCTGCCGCCGCCGGTCCGGTAGACTCAATTTCGCTACGCAAGCGAGTTTTCAGTCAGCGTCACTCTGAATGTTACTGTTCAGTTCAGCTATTTTTATTCCGATTTCTCTGTTTTTAACCCTCGATGCAAACAGAGGGTTGTTATATTATAACTTTAACATGTGTATCGTGTATCTATCAATGCCAACGTAACTGCCAAACGGATGAACCGATAATGTTTCGGTTTTTTGTTTGAAAGTTGAATTGATCTAGAGTGTATTTAGCAAGCTTTAGTGTTTTTATTCATGATAATCTATTCAACCTTTTGAAGAGATCGCCAACTTATTTCTAATTGATGAACAGTATTTTTTCTGTCGTTATATGATGAAAAAATATAAAAATTATTGTATGTTTTTGGTAACGTAAATATCTCAATTATAATACTTACTTATGCAGTTATTAATGATCATCATCATCATATCGTCCCACTTCTGAGCTAGGGTCTCCCGTCACTTTCGTGAGGAGGGTTAGGCCATAATCCACCACGGGGGCCCGGTCCGGATTGGTTATTAATGATATTCGTTGTAAAAGTAAACCTAGTTGTAAAATATTTTCCTAGCTTCGGATGCTATGATGTGGGCACTCCCCTAAACGATTTATTATCCCCAAACCAAGGCCTATTCTGCCATTTGATTTAACTGATTCATCTTTCATACTGTAGGGTCCAGATTCAAACAAACAATTTCAGTAATAGCCGTCACTTGCACTGGGCGTTACGGCACGTTCCGGGTCAGATGGTTCTTTAGGATGGTATATCGATATTAATGTATAAATAATGTATATATATATGCAACATTATCAGTCTGTATTACCTAATTAATGTAGATGAAAATAATCGACTTCGCTTATAACACATTTACACACTACATATTGGTACTACGCCGAACTTAAATGGCGTGTTTAACTTTATTAGGCAAGGCAAGGCAAGGCTTTATTAAGTGAAACTGAATATTAATAGATACTTATTGAGGTGATTATTAGGTCTACAATCTCGTAAGTTTTGATATTTTAGTCTGACAACATATATTGTGCGTTATTAACTTTTTGCCATTCATCGGAACGTGAATATACGTTCTATAGTTATAGAATATACCTACATCTATGAAGGAACGTAATCCGACTGAATATCGGATCTACATCGGACAATGTGCAAACACGGTGTCAGAGTTTAACAATCTGCGCGTCCAACAATCGATACTCCCGCAACGGTTTAACCCGAGATTGTAGAAGCAATTTTCGACGAAAACAAATTGCTTTGCCATCGAAGCGTTGGCAACCTATACCTTTATTGGTAAGCTACGAACCACCAGGTGTCGCTGACGCGCCTTTGAAAAATTCCGACCCACAATCATAGCCATTTCCCACCCTTTATTCTGTGTTGAAAACAATTGAAACGCCCAAAAGCGGGCTGTAAATTATCCCGAAGATTTGATGAGCTTCATTATCCAAACTCTGCATAAAATTGTCATTCCGTAATATGCTTGATGCGGCTCAGCATTTTTTCAGCTTTACTTTTTGTGCTTCACTGAATCGCCCTTTTTAAATTTTCATCATGGGTTTTTTAACTAACTTCTTATAAAAATGTCTTTGATTTTCAAGATGGAGGGTTTTATGGTTCAAAATGTGGCTTAAATGACAGCATTCGGTCATTGCCAGTGATCCACTTCTGGTCAAATTTAGAAATCCCACTTTAACCGCATGAACATATGTAATTATGCCGAACGATTGACATAATGTATATGCGGCGAAACCACCACAGCGCACGGTGCGCGCGGCACCTCCTCAGTGTGGCTTGCCATTTACTAGGTACTATTTCACTCTTCTACAATTTCACATAAATAGACGATTTCCAAGAAGGACGTATTATCCTCATTACCGTCCCAGATAATTTCCCATAATACGAGGCACGCGAACGGCCTTGTAGCGTCTCCGATAAATAAAATTGCTCTAACAATACAAATAGGCAATACCTGCGTTTTATATTCTTGTGTAGCATTGTATTATTCATTTTGTATTATTGAAGAAATCAGAGGAATTTCTTAGTAAAAACAGGTATGGCACGATATTCAATTCAGCCATGGCTCATTAGTTCTATTTATGTCATAACCGACATGAATGTAAAAACTGAAAAGTCGGTCGGGTCCATGGAGCCAAATGTTTAATTCAAAACCCATATTCGTACAAAGGTTGAGCTTCGTGACTGTATTTTAAAGTCGTTGTGAATCATATTTCAACATTTGTTCGGTGGAGCAACTTTTCACCTCTTAAATACATATACATGTAGGTAGGTAGCTAATGCCTTTATTTAAAACCTAGCTAATATAGGTACCTCCAACACCCCCCCCCCCCACCTAATTTAGATGAGTTATTACGATCAGTCAGCGATCTTAGCTTTGACGTTATTTAATGATGGATTCTGTGTTTACGTAGGTATTGAATGTTATTTGAAGTGTTGGTGTGTATACTTATCAGATACCTAATGTAGGTATACAAATAAATACCTGAGGTAGGTACTGAATGTAGTTTCCTTGACAGGAATTGATTTATTGTGGTTTACCTACATTAAAAATCAATTACGTAGCTTCATACGTATAAAACGCAAAAAATAACGCTGTTTTTCGACGAGAACGGTAAATTATTAACGATAAATTGGGGACATAACACGTTCTTCTGGCAAATGATTGAAAATCTAAACAAAAACCAATTGCAATTACCATTGAGAACCGCCATACCGTGAAAACTACACAGCACCGTAGCAAAATGTACCTATCTACTCCTATAATAAAATCCTTTTCCGTTTACGACACAGTGTGCTAATAAATCAAAGTTAACGCTGCATAGCAAGGATAATGGAAGTCAAGAATTTTCATATTCGCATCTGAAACTTTATTGCTTCGATTCAATGCTATGGAAAGCACGATCGTGACGAGCTTTCCCTTTGACGAATATCGGTTTAGTCGCGAGCTTCTCTCAGTGCTTCACTGTACGCTTTCCCGTTGACGGTATTGCCATGGTAATACTAGGTAATTTGACTCAGTTGTAGACCGGATAGCGTACCTATCGATGGTTCGAGGAGGTAGGTACATATATGTACCACAACACGTGAGCTTTACTCTATGCTATGGGTACACTACAGGCACAGACTCGTTATCCATAACTAATCATTCTTGCACGTATGTGTACTACTCGTAACAATGTTCACTCGCACTTAAACTTTTGATATTGGTTTCAATAAGAGCCTTTGAAAGTAATTTACGAGCCTAAGATTTATAGGGGAGCTAATACCATTCGACACTATTAAGCAGAAAATGTAGAGGCGTATGTTAACGCACAGTTTGACATTTCACGTCCAGATTAGACGTGTAGTTCGCCTACACGAGAGCTTATGAATTTTAAACGTGATTGCCTAGTAACATGTAACGCCTTCAATATTGAGCATTTATGACCCCTTTGTTGCTAAGCTTTCCCATGCGGCTTCGCATTAACCCCGGCGTAGCTAGTACCTGTACATCCGTTGATAAATTGTAGTTTTATGTTCATAAAACCAGTAAAACATAACTGAGCTTTAAAATTAATTCAACTCTCCTTGTAGGTACAACACTGAGTTGTTTCTCAGTTATATTTACTAAAAACCTTAAACTTAATAATTTTACTAAATGTACGAAAGTACATACGTAGACACATATTTTTTGTGTACAAAAAGTGTTTCTAGCAAAAGTTTGTGTAAATATGTTTGTTATATAGGCAAACGTCCGCAAACTATCGAGGGATGCGTAAACTTGCCTAATTCGACACATAAAATGTTATCTTGCGTGTTGAATATTATATTAACTAGCCTTTCGCTTTGCGTCTCTCGCGTGTTTCATGCGTTTTCCTGTACGAAACTGCAATTTTGCGAAGCAAGTAGTTATTCGGTATAATCTTGTGGGTATATGCAGAATACACGGCTCCGAGGAGCTATAAAATTGTATTCAAATCTAACATAAAAGTCGGTCGGCCAAGACGTTTGGTACCAACTGGTTCAGCGCACTCGGCCATTGTAGCCTTGCAATTTTCTATACACAGGTACAATACAATATTTTGTATCTCAACATGTGACTATGGGACTCCAGAGACGTAGGTAACGAACGGACCGATACTTTTCTGTGGAGCCTCGGTTCATTAGTTGCAGTTTTAAATGTATTTCCAGATAGGGTAATAAATAAACTCCCGTGACAGACGGACGGACGGACGGACGGACGGAAAGACGGTTATGAGAATAATTTTATAAGGGTTACGTTTTTGTTTTTTGATGTACCTACCTCGCTACCCTAAAAAGCGACCTTTATTGGATTTAGGTAGGTACCTACTGAGAAACTAGTGAATCAACTTTCTTTCCTTTAATGTTTCTTTTACTTGATATAATAGGTATCTGCTCCATAAAGTTTTCCCTGTTTATAAATCTATTTTCTACACCTACCTAGTTACCTAGGTAAAACCGGTGAATTAAACCGGTGAACAATATTATTCATTTGGTTATGAATAAACTAATAGATATGGAATTCGTCGAAACAATATTGTATCCAACGCGCAGTTGACTAATAGGTATTTTCACCTTTGTTAACAACCAAAACATTTAGCGCTTAAAATACACGCAACAAACTAATAGTAACCGCGATCGGAAAAATGTTTGCGTCTATTTCGGCTGATTCAGTAAGCCATTACCTACCCACCATGCGGGTTTGCTTATAAACAAAGCTGTGCACTTTTACGCCAATTTTTATTGCTTCCAAAAAAGTAGCCAATTAACTTGGAATGAGTCAAGGGAACGAATTGTTCCGCTGTTGGCAGTATGCCAACCACGCAGCTATACAAGTAGGACCCTAATTAATTGAAATCTTCACGGAAATATAGGTCGATATTGGTTATTGAGTTGCATTCATGCACCGCCTCTCTGATTTCTGAATGGAAAAGAGCTTTATTTATGCTCCGTTTTAGAGGATTGAATTGGTAGGCACTCTCATTTTCGGCTTTAACGCTTGCCACTTCACAAAATTAAGCGTAATCCGGAAGTATTTACATACTAGCTGCGCCCCGTAGTTTCGCCCGCGTTAAGTATTATCCCGCAAAAACTTGATTTTACGGGATAAAAGTATTCTAAGTTAAACTGTAATGTTAATATCTGTCTGCCAAACATCTAAATCCGTTCAGTAGTTTTTGCAAGAAAGAGTAACAAACATCCGTCCATCTATCCCCACAAACTTTTATATTTATAATATTAGTAGGATAGGATACCTACGTCTGAATTACCAAACCGTATATCTTTACTTCATAAGCAACCTTTATTAATTTACTACCACATTTTACCCAACATGCTGGCGGCATTGCCCTTTAAGCCTGTAACGTTGCAGAGCTTGAAAGAATTCAGAAACGCTTCAAATATATTTGAATTTGTTTACATAAAATCTAATATCAGTCTATCATTAGTTTATAACAGCAGTAAATTAACTGTGAATTTGATAAACGATTATCACCATTTCAAGGCTAGGCATACGGATGTTCAGGATTGCGCAAGCATGATGCCATGATGATGTACCTAGACAGATAACCAAGAATTATGCTAATCACAGCTTAACCCTCTTCTAGTCGTGCGCTCACTTCTGAGTATCCCGATTGAACTTTTCCCTGACTATCTGGTGCCAGGTCTGGCGGTCCTCAGCACAATGGATGCTTATGTTCAGACACCTGATCGGACCACTTTTTTGAGCTTCAACTTCCTGGCTTCTTGCCTTCCACCTTCCCTGTCACTAGGACCTTTTCAAGGTTATCAGCGGGTCTAGTTCTTGCCAACTTGATGCGTGAATCATACTTTAAATTCAGGTTCAAATGTTGTAATAAGAGGTACCTACTGTTATGTCTCATGTCAAAATTCACTATTTGTTTGCACTGATAATAGCATGGTATGAATGTGTATGGTGTGATTTTGGGTGGGGAAAGGTGTGTGTGTGTGTATGTGTGTGTGTGTTTGTATGTATGTATATATGAAGCTGCAATACAAATTGGAGCATTTCGGTTCCATGCAATGGAAATGTTCAAACGGGGCGGCCTACTCGAGCATTTCGTTGAACTCTATCGCGTGATTGTATCAACTAACAAGGAGGAAGCGGGAACTGCAAGCAAGCGTAACCATAATGGCATTGAAGAGACCAATAGTGTATCGTACTGACTAACATTATATAATCTGATGGTAACTGCATAAGCGCGAGCCTGATTAGTTAGTACCTACCTATTACGAGTAAGACCTTGGATTGTGAGACCACACTACAACGCCTGTTTGGGATGGTATTCATAGGGGACATCTGAGTAAATATGAACTTGCTTTGGAGCATAAATAACTTAGACAAGGTCTTGGGATCATTTTCTATGAAAGGTCATGAGAATAAGATATACATAATATATAATTAATACTTCCATAATCAGTGTTTCGGACAATAGCTTATTCCCTACTTTATAAGGAATATAATTCATAGAATATAATAGAATAGAATAGAAAACTCTTTATAGTAGACCAAAAACATAAATAAAAACAGTACAGTTCATATTATTACGTAGTCCTACTAATACTTTCTTTCACAAGTGTGAGATTCGCATCTTAACATATTCAAATTTTCCCCCACTTTACAAGTTTACCCCAGATCGTAACATGTGCATCTGTTGCCACGATATTACAACAAATAGGAAGATTGGAACGTTGCCAAATATGTGACCAAAATTATTTGGTGATAATGTCCCGCATCTATCATCGCTATTAAGTTTATTGGTTTATTCGCCCCATCTGTAAATAACTTCAAAAGACTCTGTCTTATGTATTTACACACTTTTGCACTTTTGCGGAATAAGACGCAGGCTGCGTTCTCACAGAGCTGTCTATTAAGAATTTCAGCTGAGTGATTTCCGATCGGACTAATGTGTTCCTTCACCGAAAAGCGAGTGATAACTACATACTTACAGATATGCTTTGCAGAAACGCATTGGTACGTGCCCGCACTGGGATTTGAACTCACGACCTTCTGCTTGGTAGGTAGACGTTTTGCTGGAAGCTACTACGGCCAGATTCTTTATTAAAAAATACAGTCTAATTGAGAACCTCCTCGTTTTTGAAGTGGGTAAAAAAGAAGTAATATTTAACGGCAAAGTTGATAATTAGAAACGTGTAAATATCCAGAAGTACCTACGTAGACTCAGTTCTCACGGAAAGTTAAATTCAACCTCGAGTAAACAAAATCAAAGAGATTCGCGAAACTGTGAGGACGCCCATATTTATAGCGAATCTATGGTGACCTTAATCACTCCACTAAAGTGGTTCTGAAGTCGCTCTTCTCTTAGAAATTCCTAGCTTACAAGAACAATATGAAAATAACGCTGCATATGAGCATAATTACGAGTATAAAATTACTACGTTGATCTATGCTAAGCATTCAATTAATATTAAATATAAACATGGACTTAGGTACCTCCCCACCTAACTAGTATCGAAGTGGCTGTGAAAGGTTTTACGCGGACATTATACGATTATATTGAGCCATAGTATAGAACATTAAACTGTCACGCATCGGTGTGGGAACAAGTTCGCTGTCGGCTTCGGGTCGCCCGATTTAGGCCGCACGGTAAATTTAGCTTAATTACCCTCCAAATAAAGAGAGGTACTCTACCCGACGTTAATAGCATGCATAAAATCGCTAAGTACCTTACCCACACACGCAATCTGGCATCATTCTATCCCAGACCTGATTTAAATATTCTTTTCAAAGATTTCCATCACAAAATGAACCATTTTTACCTTTCAATAGTCCGGGATTAATGGCTTCTTCATTGAAATTTTTAACCTGGCAAAAAATGCCAGGCGGTGCCTTAATGATGAACTGAATTGGGTTTTAAAGGGCTTAAAAGAGTGTATATAATATAGTTGCCAATTTGCACAATCATTGAAATTATGATAATAGATACTCTACTATCCTCCCTAAGATAAGTTTATTCCAAATCACGAAAGCTTTTAGTTTTTGTGTGACATAGAGCAACAGGATTTTGTAGCCAATTTTTATAGAGAGGGACGACGCTATCTCGATGTCTCAGTGGGCCTTGATAAACGATTTTATATCCCTATTCAATTATGACAAAGATTTTTAGATCGCTTAAACAAGGTTGAATTGAAAGAAAAGTCTGAAATAGGAAAACAAAAAAGGCAACAGGCTTTCAGGCCGACAGCAAGAAATTGTACCTACCCTTTTTCTCTTATAAATTAATGTCTAAAACAATCTTTAGCAACGTGAACGCTCAAAGATCAGTTTGTTTTTATATCAACGTAACAATTTGCTGTAAACGTGCCGCTGCAAGAGTAATAATAAAGTATGATTGAAAATTCATTCCTCCAAACTATTTACATTTCATGCAATTTAATTTACCAAAACTCCATTGGCATCGTCTTCGACTTGTGAAACAATACGAGTAAATTGCAAACTAAATTAATAGCATTCTTGGAGTTTCTAGTTAGTTTTAGATGGTTATAAGTCAAGTTAAAGCTGTAACTTTAAAGTAAACACCACAATGAATGGGTTTTGAGTACTACTAGGAATTTAATTTATTCGAATGTTAATCAAAATTAAAATTTATTTTCATTACATACCAACGTTACTTACAATAGAATAATAGACTGTGTAATGACTACTGACGAATATTAAAATGGGGTATTAAAGTAGAACTCGTACTAAGTCAGGTATGAAAATTCAGACATTTTTTTTATTATTATACTTTACAGAAAAACATTTGTAAAACGTCTTTAGGTGTTCCTCGCAAAATATAAAACAATTTATTACAAATTCTCGATGTAAAAGGTACTTTGCATAGAAATATTGCATTGTACTACCCTTGTTTACCTATTGTAATTCTTCTGTACTGTTTTTAATTTTGTTTCTGGTGTACAATAAAGAGTTTTTCTATTCTATATAAATAGCTAAATATAGAAGTTGCTACTTATATAATTATGGCTTCTATACACAAAATAATGTAGATTGCTAATGTTTGAGCTCATTTTTATCATCTTGCGGTACCAGATACAACCTGGCTTGCCTACTTTAGAAAAATTTCTCTGCTGAAAACTTAAAAAAAAAATTATGAGGATCTAAATTGGTAAAATAATATTGAATTTTTTGTTTCTTCTTTGAGTAAACCTAACCTACAGAGTAAATAATTAAAACATTATAACCATGGAAGATCTCATCGGACTTAATAAAATTCAAGTAGATCCTCACCTAATTTCGCTTTAGAAATCTTTGCTCTTCGTTTATCTTCCAACGGTACCTACCCAACCCCATCTCTCAATTATTATAACAACCCCCACATTTAATATTGATCGATTTGATCGTTAGGTAGGTAGGTACCGTTTGCCTGCAATTTATGATTTTGGAATATTGAGTTCCAATTACACAGATGGTGTCATATTTAATAATCTGAGTATTGCGGAAGCCGTGAAAATTAATGGGTTCCATAATAATAAACCTTCCTCAATTGTGAATTGAATATTTATTTTTTATGCTGATCCTCTGACTATACAATTTTATTATGGAATTTATTAGCGATTTTCATACTAATATTGCCCCCCGGGATGGAGAACTTATGGGGAGTGAATAAGTACATGCGTAACACTCAAAACCGTTATGTTTTGTCATGGAGTTTTCAGTCACCTGGATGACAGATATCAATTTTTTTTTAGTGAACGGATGCCAACGTCAATATGACGTATACTTGTGAGATTAAATGTGCGTCGGATCTGACACACGCTTTTTTAATTTTATGTATCATTATAACTAAGAATTGATTACACATAACGAGTACAGTGGCGGTACAGCGCGAAGGCAAGAGACTGACATTCATTCTATTTACTAGTCCCAGCCAATCAGATAATACTTAATGTAACATAATTAATAAATAAATTAAAAATATCTAATCTCCAGAAGTTAATTGTTTTGTCCAAAGAAATTCATATTTTTCTTGTAATTAATTAAGTAAATAACATTTATAATAAAAAGGCTTTGGCACTGGGTAGAAACTGAACTAACTCGCCGCAAAAGAAAAACCATATTTGCAAACACGTGTCATATACTAATACTTGTCTACGCTACTCTCTCAGCCAAGTACTATTTCACTGCTTCACTCGTCAAAATGTAGTCAACCCATTACCGCACAGAACAGGTAAAACGTAACATAGATCGAGGCTTACTTATTTGGGAAGCTGAATTAGCACTGAATTTCAAAACGCCCAATTATTAACGTACCGATGTTTCGGTATGATATCCGAACCCTAGCTGAGTCCTTGAAATAAATGGAAGCTTTCTTCTTCATTGCCAAGTAAAACTCAGTATAAAACGAGTCAGACGGCGTAACAATCATTTTATCGCTACTAAAGCTTTGATCTCACGATCTGACAATAGGATCTGTCACCGTTTGTGATGTTGGCAGCGCTTACGCATTGTTACATTCAGTGCGGCCTTGTGATTGGTTAAAATAGAAATAGCACAAACTCCTAAATGTCCACATTTGCGTAAACTATAGCAGATGAACATTTTGTACAGAGCCGTAAACGATTTTATGTTTCGGATATGCGTTTGCTTCTAATTTGAAGCCGAATGAATACGCATTTATATTAGCAAACCAGTAATAAGCCCGTCGATAGCGCTACAGGCATGTGTAGATACATAGCTCCGTGCCTCCATGGTTTCTCAGTTTCACAACTGATATTTTAATTGAATCCGCACAGGCGATAGTAGTCTAAAAAATAATTTATAACTCGAACCCTTTACGCTGAGCCGAGCCAACCAAGCTTTTTACGAAGTGATTGGCAGATTTTTTATGGTGTTGTGTTTTTAGCTTCCACAATATTTTAGAGTGTCATTTGTTTCTTTTCACTCAATGCTCTATACCTTTTTATGGCTCATTTCTATACATCGAAATTAATCGAGATAAATGATCATTATTTAAGTTCTATGAATAACGGTGCTTTTAGTATATCCAACAAATGTTTTAAATCGTTAAAACCTTTGTTGGATATACTAAAAGCGAGCGCTACTAGCAATCTTGTGCGTCTCATATCGATGAGACGCACAAGATTGGATCTTTGTAAATAATCATATAATGTAAATAGAGGACGATTTAATTAAATCGAGTAAAATAAAAAACCCTCTACCTTTTATAAACTCAAATGCTCAGTGAAGCCTACATCGGACCAGATAAGTATTTTTAGCCGAGAATCTGCAGTATGAACTTGTTCCATGTCATTTCAAACGTTCAGCGGCTTTAATTAGATTCCCCAGTCGGTAGAATTTGATTAGGTAAGTCTCGCAAGAATATTTCTGAAATGTCAAAATGTTATCTATCTACTATTTAGTTTCAAATGATAATTGTTTCATGCCATGTATATAATAAAACAGAATAAAATAAAATAGAATAGAAAACTCTTTATTGTACACCAAAAATAAACACATTACAGATTAATCACAATAGGTAAACAAGGGTAGTATTTTTTTTTTGGGTGGTGGTATATTTTTTTTGTTATCGTTGTTCTTTTTCTGTATTTCTGTTATTATATTTTTTTTTTTTAGTTTTATATCTATCTAGTCGTGCCCTCGTTTTCACCCGCGTAAAGTAATACGCCACAGGAACCGTTGAATTTTACACGGTAAAAAGTATCCTCACCAACCCCAACGGGAAAAGGCATGACTATTGTATGTAAAGTATCCTTATTCTATTCAAGGACCTAGAGTATCTATATATCAAATTTCACCAAAACCTGTTCAGGCGTGAAGAGGCGGAAAACGCACAAACTTTCGCAATTATTATATTAGTGAGATTTTCTTTTAGCATATATCCTAAAAATACACAAATTAAAAGAAAAAAATCAACCGACTTCAAAATGCATAAAAAGGCACTACACTAATGAAACCTAATTTAAAAAAAAAACTTGAAAAATTCACTTTAGATAAAAACTAAAAAGAAGGAAACAAGATCAGTTGTTTAGTATTGAATTGTTTATTATATGAATAAACTACACCACTGAAATAGTTTTATAATCGATACACTCAGATTTAATAATTTTGTTTATGCGTTATCACTAATTTAGATCTTGATAAAAATATACTGATATAATTATAATTTAAAGTAAAGTACTCGTAGATATATTATAGGGTAGGGAATAAGGCATAAAAAGGGTTCACCTTTAAGTTCACCTTCTTGAATCTTCTTGAGCTCCTGTTGAATTTTACCCTCCTACGTCGATAACTTAAGAAGTTACTCTAAGTGAAGATTACGTAGTTACGTCTAAATTACAAATTCAAATTATCTTGAGAGGTGATATCGACCCAAACGTTAAGTAGGTGGGTAAATATTATCTTCAGTATACAGTCATTTATGGAATCACTACCAATGTAAATGTCACTCGAGTGCCAGAGTAGACTGAAGCTGTCAATTAAGTTCAAGAGATTTCAAACAGATGCTACGGTAGGTAAATTGGCAAATAATTCAACAAGTCATGTAGACCCACTGATGTGGTTTAATAGGCTTAGATGGTTCGTGATAATAGGTAGGTAAATGAAGAGTTTACGTTTAATGTCCTTGGCATCCATTTATTTTGTCGGGTGTAGGACCGTGGGAAGTGGAATTTGACAAATGTGGCGTATAGATGTGGGAATATGGAGTATCAAATTCCACAAGGCTATTGGAATTTTATCGTCCGTTAACCGAATTTTATCGTCGTAAGTTAAACCAAGTTATGATATTGATTTTCGTCGATATCTGTGTCTACCTCTGCCTAGCTAGCTTTGTATATGTAAGCAGATTTAATTGAATAGGTAATTGAATACGATCAAAACTTATTAACGAGTTCTGAAATGAAAACAACAATTCCGTGACATCTGCACGCCCGCGACACGGTATGCTAATTCTTCCGAAGTCGAGAGATGAAAATTAAAAGAAAATGCCTCCGTATAAAAATAAACGTGATTTATGCCGACTGAAATTCGTCATTTCCGTAAATGATTTATGCGAAACTGCTTAACGGAAGGCCTGAAAGTGGCGTGCGTCTAAATGGACATAAATATTTCACCAGTAAATTGAAACGGGAGACATTGGGGTCAACGAAGAGACAGGGGGCAAGGACCAGGGGTGGCCTACCTTGATGAGTTTCCTTCGCCCCAAAATTGTTAACCGTTGCGCGAATATTTACGTCATTATAATTATACCGTTTCCTCCTATTGCGAAGTGGAGATGTTCCACTTGACGAGAGTCGTACACTGCTATGAGTTTTGGTACAATTTACTTAAACACAAAACACAAATATTATGCACAAGGAAAATAGTAACTAATCATTGTATGTCCAACAATACGTAAGGAAAAGAAAACAAGAACTAATATTTCACATAAATATCATAAACTATTGCCCCATTTCGCCTTTATTCGGACTAACATAGAATATGAACCTTATACTTCGGTACTTATACTCGTATAAGAATATCGAATACCTTTTGTAAGAGTTTGATTAATTCGGTGGAGTAGTCTATTCGGGGACAGCAACTATGCAGAAGCGTAATAATAATTCAATAAATTCCTTATTTCAATATCCCCATAGCTTGTCAAGTCCACTTGAAACTCAAACAAATGTTGAAAGCACGCGGACGTTATGGAAAAAGTTCCAGCGATCCCAAACTCTTGACAAAGCTTGTCGAACGTACAGTTTAAATATTTCTGCTATTGTGTTTTGAATGGTATTATGTAGTGACATCTCTGACAGTTATGTTATTGCATTATTTCTTTTCATTGAGGAACACCAAAAGGTAATAAGCATTGTTTATTTCTGAGGAGAACGGGACAAAGATTTTCATCTTAAAATCGAGGTTACAGAAGATTACGTCGAGTGGGGCGTAGTAGGTCCTTACATGAATAAATTAAGAGCCATCATGACCCTTTGACGTGCCTCAGGCTTCGTTTGTATGCTCTTTTTTACAATTTTTAAAAGGTATTCATTTAAGTACTTTTTGTTACTTTAAACCTTTACAAAATGGGCCATTAATGATCAATCGTCAGTATTTCATTTTGAATAGAGAGGTTGCTTTTATATATTGAGCTTATGAAAGCTCTACTGCGACTGAATCCTTTAGTGATCTGTCTTATTAAGCAATCACCTAGCTTGTAATCCCTTTCAGTAATCACTGATATAATTAATCTTACTTATCTGGTAGATCTAGATCACGTTTTAGTCGACCTATCGCAAATCAGTGTTATCATTGGGATCGAGATAACCCCATGTAATTTGATCCGTTTCATGGTAAATTGTTTCGATGAAACTTTCAGCTTATATTTTGCTATACATTTTTTTCATATTAAGTATAATTGGATTGGATTAAAAGCTATTTTAAATACTTGCAGGGTGCGACGTTTAAAGCAAATGTTTTCTTGGAGAAACATAAACATGTTTCCAGACAAGCTTTTATAATATATGTACGACAAATACGAGTGAACTCCTATTTCAATTTTAGTAGAGATCTGTGAAGCGACTCAAAAAGTTTTGCAATTTAAATTCTAGAAGGTATTCACAACAGACGCACTCCAAAGCTTAAGTTTTCTAACTAAACGACATTCATGCTTAAAATATATAGGTGTCGAGAAACTTTGCTTAAAGAGGGAATAACGGAATCCGCGCTCGAGCTACATTTGCAAATGACGCCATAACTCTTGCTCCTGTTCCGGGAAATAGGAGCACAAACAACTCCTCTGTTGGGGCAATTGCATAAAAAGTAGGCGCTTTAGGAAATGGCACTATTTTTTTGGCAGTACGTAATTATGTAAACATCGTCTACGACATTTCTCTTTTACTGTACATTTTTGTCCCTTTGGCCAGTAGGTATATTCAATGACATTAATTTCGGAACAAATCGATAAAAGCATTTTTTTCTGTATCGAAGGCGTAGCGAAGTTCTTTAAATTTGTTACTTTACGGAGTCATAAACAATTACGCGAATGTATATCGTATGGACGCTTTTTCGTGACGCCGCTCGCATACAGAGTGTCCTATATACGTTACCGTTCACTGAACCGGGGTAGGTCTAATTGCGATGAGATATCTTCCCAAGCATACCTTTCTGGGGACTTCTGTCATTTGTTTTTATAAAAAAATATTTACAAATGACATTAGATACTAACTTGAAAGAGACATGAGTGAGTCGGATATCAATTTTGAAGAGCTCAATACACCCTTTCACCCGCAGTCGACGACGCTAAGAGCTATAAAAGCATACCTAAATATAATACAATGCACGTAGAGCTACTATGCATTTTTATCGTATACCAATACCGAAGCTTATATAGCCTTTAAGCGACATAGTCAAATTAGTCAATGACCAACACCAATAACAACAACTACAAAAAATTGTTAATAACGAAGTGCGACAATCAGCTTCACAAACGTAGCTTAACACGTTCACTGCTGAAAACACAACTGTCGTGTTTTTCATAACTTGCCACGAGTACGGCAAAACACAACTGTTGTGTTTGTTGTATGGGAAAACACTATGGCACGTGCAGAGCCGCACCCGTGGCTAGACAAGTAAAACGACTCAGCAGTCAAAGTGTTAAGTAATTTCATATTCTCAATAAGGGATGTCTTCTATGCCCTAGAATTTTGTTAAATAACATTCGTCACGGTCACATAAATTGATCTCGACCCCTAACTAGGACTCCCTGTTGGTATGAATGAGTCAGGAACTACAAGAAATATGGTTCCGCAAACACTCATACTCAGAGTACACGCAAATCTTTGCTCTGTGCGGGATCAAACCCGCAACCTCACGCTTCGCATTCGGCTCACCACCTATTTATTCTACGTAGCCATGAAATATTTCCTCAGAAGAAATACTACAAACATGATGCACGAATAAACATTCGTATCAAAAAGGAAACAGGTCAACGAGAAACTCGTATCGCTACTCCATGATATTAAAAAATATTGTAAAATTCTTTCCAACCGAACACTATTTTTCAATACTTTTTACACCTTAACATCCAGAATACTCAAAGCATTTGGTACAGCTTTTAACGTTTTTTCATACGCCACCAGTGTGAAATAGGTACATCGTAACACAGGTTCGACGCTCGACGTAAAACAATTTTTTAAATAAATTGAACATACCGCTGTATTAAATACCATTTCAAGAGTTTTTTTATCGTTATTGATGTCTAGTATCTTACGTCCATACGCATCGGATAACGGCTTATGACAACCCGCCGACATGGAGCTACCACCGAGCTGTTTAAATATTTTTTCGACTATTCTTAAGTGATTTTCGGTTTAGCCGATGAAAAGAGTATTTATAAGATTTGTGAGCCCTGATAGGAGTTTCAAGAAAATTAACTAACTCTTCCATCAGATCCAATACTCAAGAACAACCGCAGACCTCGGAATGAGAGCAACCGACATATAGGTAGATACCATGAGGAAATAGAATAATAAACTATATAATAAATAATTGAAAATTTAAATTTTACGGCGCAGAAAAGAAAAGGATATAGTTCTAAAGAGATCATTGAAAAACTAGTCTATAGTTGCAAGTGCAACATCAAAACAGAAACGCAAAAAGAATCGCGGAACCAAACACTCACAGCCGTTAAAAACATATCTCGTACACTTACGAGTTGTGATCCGAAGAGTATAGGTACACATTCCGAAAATAAATCTAGGCAATCGCGTTAACACAAACATTTCACTTATAACGGCGAATAAATTTCTCTCCTCTGACAGGACACTGGAAATACGGCACTTGTGAGGGGTACTTGTCGTTAATCTGTGACGGTACGGTCAACGGAAACGTTGCTTTAGTTTTGCGTTATATTTATGTTGTAGGAAAATTTTATTATACGTTTATTTGTAGGTGTAAATATAATACAACAACTTTTAAATACTAAAGTCATATATCGAACAAAACAGTGCTGTGAAGTAAAAATTCC
This sequence comes from Campaea margaritaria, assembly GCA_912999815.1. Taxonomy (NCBI): domain Eukaryota; kingdom Metazoa; phylum Arthropoda; class Insecta; order Lepidoptera; family Geometridae; genus Campaea; species Campaea margaritaria. Next base: position 5,627,387 of record OU538792.1, read on the forward strand.
GTTAGAGCCTCATAATTAGTAATGTAAAGAACAAATAATTAGGTAGGCTGTGTTATTTATTAGCCTAAATCTAACCAGATGATTTCTTCACTTCCCGTTCAGAAGAAGAGACCTTTATTTTCGTTTAGTATGCTTATCCAGTCAACACAATCGGCCTTTTCGCACCCGAATCATCCACAAAAGCTCCGTAAATTCGCTTACAATTCAATTTGTACAACTCAATGCCGAACTGTTTTGGACTATAAAACGGTACGGAAACTAGGATACCGAGCGCGCCTGAGCTTATGTAGTATTCCACAGACCCACCCGTAGGGACCCGTTAGGGGGTCCAAACTACGTCCAAACCACTAAAATGGAATACGGTCTGTATTATTAAAAAAAAGTGATTAAATCTATCGGTATACTGGCTATATGGATCGGTACTAAATAACGAGTAGTAGATCTGTGTGTATTACAGAAGTATGTACGACAAACCAAGACTATTTTTATATCATATCTTATCTACAACTCAAAGGGAATCCCCTGTTACAACAAAAACTATAACCTTGAACAGTGGTTCTTGGTACGGGCCTGGTGACCTGGTCATAGTGTCTCGTACAATCGATACCAGGGGCCGGCCTCATCTCTTCCGACCACCGACAACTTGTTGATGGATCCAACCAACCCATTGTGGGATAAGGGTCATTTCATCTTGTAAATATACACGTCAATCTGTCTATAACATTCACGTATGAGGATTCCGCGTAAATTCACTTATATGTATATCTACCCACCGGGGGCGGTGAAGGTAAATATTGTTCTGAATGAAGCCTAAATCATATTAACAATTGAATAGCGTACAGTTATAAGTACTAGATAGATAGATAGATAACTCGTTATTGACACCAAAATGTATCAAAGACAAAACTACTATTCCTATTACTATTCTTTTGCTAACTTTCATTTATGATTAGAGTTAAACTTCAGTGATTCTCGTGTGGATTAGCCAATGTTAAGTTTCCATGACATTTGTTTGTATTACGTATATCTTCGATATATACAGAGCTTTTGTCCATATCTGCTTTATTTACTTAGGTATTATTCGTCAAGAAAAAGTTTGTTTGCAAATATTCGAGTAAATAGGTTCACCTGCACGTGAATAAAATCTCTTACAATCCCCTTAAAATAACTTCGTTACTCTGACACATATTTGAGTAGCGTTACGTAACGAGATGAAGACATGTAACAACAAACAAAAGTGATGAATATTGTCGAAACCGGAGTTGAGAATTTCCTCATTGTTTGATGTAAAAATAACTTTTTAGTGGAAGATCGATCTCTATTGTAGAGAACGAAACTATCCACAGTTCTACAGATTACCGGCTCGCCGTGACTTCAATCTAAGATCAAAGGAGTGATAGCAAAGAGCTACAAAGCGTAGAGATAATGTAAACTGAGGTTTGATATACCTTCTCGACAAGAGGCGACGTTTATTGTCCGTTTCTTAGATTCGTTTATGATTGTGATCACGAAATCAGCAAACATAGGAACTTTGGTTGCAATAAAAAGTGTTTACGTAAGCACTACAAATCAGTGTTGAAATGGCAGGAAACTTTTTTAGCGCTTTACAAAATCACAAGTCAAGGTTGCTAGTCGGAAAAATTGAGTAAACTATTAGAAAATTTTTATTACAAAGAATAACGTAGTAAAAGCCAAAAGTCTGAGAAACTTAAAATAGGAACGAAATTAGGTATTACTTGTTTGGAAATGGTGTCTGTCTTTCTGTCTAATCTGTTTGTGTTCGTACCAAGTAAAAAAAACACTGATCCAAATGCAGTGCTGTTTGTAATGTTTGGTAACTTATGATGCATATTACATGTCCTACAAAATCAAATTACTAAAAAACCAAATTATTGATCAAAATTGTTTTAAGGGGCGAGCTGTATAAATAGGCCATCGAGCTTTAGTGGGAAACGCGAACAAATCCGCGGGTAGGTAACAATTAGTTTGTTTAAGAGAAGACATTAAATTAGACTTCTCGACACTATCGAACATTACTGCATTTGGCAGCATCACAGAAGACATTAGTATATGTACTGCATGGCAGCACCTAGTAAAACTAATATTAAATAGATAAAGCAGCATTGGGCTGTAACCTTTTTTAAAAGATTGCAACTATGAAAATCACTAGATTTTCATAGTTGCCTACTAAGGCCAAGGGGTCTTTTTTCATAAAAATGGCGGGAATCCTTTATAATATAAATCTGTTGGATGGAAGATAATAATTATAGAAGTACTTAATTAAAGGTGAATTGTTTTATTAGTCTGCAAAGGCTAACACACATTATACATATATCTAGATAACATTAGTAAACGTCAGGTTGCAGGTGGGAATGCTACACATGACGAATAGCGTTAGTAACCTGGGTTGTTTTCATGCATTACGGATCGAGAGTACCAAACAATGGTATATTATTATGATCGATATGAAATGCACCTATTTTCACCAGTCTACGTGCACCAACTCGTAGGAGGAAACAATTTGAACTCTATACTTGTGATAAATCTGATTTCGACAATGCCGTCTGTCGGTCTGGCTGTTTGTTTTTGCATCACTTCTGAAATGATTGCAATGCCGTTTTTTTCAATAATAGGTATAAAGTAGACTATGGAATAACAGACCAACTCGAAAACACTCTTAAATAAAAAATAGCAACGTGAACAAAGTCGCATGTTATGTATAGTTTTATATAAAGCAGCAAATAGTTCTCAGTACTTTGAAGTTTGACAAATTGAAAAGTTCCAAGAAGTCTACTGTAGGAAGTAGCCAATCCTAATGCAGGAAGTGTAATTCCCGGTAGAGATGTTTCTATAAGAAATATCACAGAATTTATTAAATGGCGGGAAAGTCAAGTTTGAAATGTTTTCTTGGCAGTGCCGAAACAAGCTAATGAATGAGGGAATATCGTTTTAATATTATTGCATTTCAATGTGAAAACTTGTCTCTTATGAATGATCTCATCTGGAAATGTATACGTCTACTTAAATACTCTTCTAAGTAAATTAACAATTACATAACAGCTCATGTAAAACGCCTGCAGAACGGGATGTTTCACGCAACAGTAAGCAAAGGCTGTTCCGGGGATCGGTCAAAGATCTTCCCCGAGCTCGTTACAGAGTTAATCTCGTTACCTACATGAAGTAGATGTAGTATGTACTCCCTGTATATACGAGCTAATCATGTTTCATGTTTCATCTGATTTTTAACTCTTTAGTCCCTTAGGCGTACCTCACACGGTGCCGCCCATCGCCAACCGGGGCTCGTGGCAATAATGGCAGTATTTCTCTAGCAGTAAGCTGTAGGAAATGACGCTGTAGGCTATCCGCCTGGTATTTCCGCAATCGGCGACAATTGGGTTAAAATCTAAAATCTACCGGAACACAGAAAAAAAATAGTTACAATTTTTGTCTTGAACCCCATTGCTACCGTAAATGTCTTGAGACTAGATACTATCCCAAATTAATGTAAACAATCATATCCGAGCACTACAGAACATCCATTTATGCCCTATCTAGTACCAATACAATGATAAAATGGAAAAATAAAGCTATCGTAAAATTGTTTCAATAACTCCTTAGGGAATTGGACTTCATTCCCATTTTCCTTATCTCTGTTAAATGGATCAGTTTGCCAAGTAGCTTGGCAACTAAAAGAAAATAAGCTTGAATGTTCAAGTTAGGTGACTGCGATCACGACACCTGGGCCGTTATTTGCTATATCCACCTAGAGTCGTATCCGGTTCATTTTGAACTGTCATAAATACTTGCGGAAAGCTAGCGCGTTTCGGGAAGTTTTAAGGTTCAAAATAAGTTTAAAGCGCATTACGACATCACGCGTTTTCGATAAGGAATCTCATGTGGCATTGCGAATAAAGGCCCTAACGGTTTGAACCGTGTGCAGGTTCCTATACTTCAGCACACACATCCATTCACATTATCTCATAGAGTGGTATCTCCTCTGATTTACCAAGGGATGAAGAGAAGAGCCGCTAATAGCGAGTTCGGATGACGCTAATTGGGGATTTTCATTTATTCACTGTCACATCATAATAATCAGATTTCAGAATTCAGGCCACCTGGAAATCCTGTATTTGATTAAGAAGCTAATGTTGTAATATATAGGTACGTGATTCCATACGAAGGCTTAGGGACGACTCTGGACTCCTGAAACATAATCCGCCGACGACGTAGCTTTGTGAACCGCCTCGCTTAATGTTTCCAAGTATATCTACTTATCAACTGCGTCATTGATAAACTAAGTCCGTCTTATTATATTCGGTGTTCTAAACCTTTGTCCTAAACCCAAAAGTTTACGGCTTAAATATTTTTGGTTGTAAGGTAGCTGAACTTTGATAAACCGGAGTTGATCTGAAAACCGAGTGATTTGTTTATTCATTTTCATACACTACGGTCCGTTTCACTCCTCGGTATTATGAGCATTTAACTATAGCAAGTATATAAATGTATATCTAAACCAATACAAATATCTACCTGAAAAGCTCAATATAAAAATAAACTATTATTATTGATTATATAAAGAAAACCTTACATGGTTAAGTTTATCATCTCTTAAGATTTTATCTTCAGGTTTTATCTACCCACACGGGAGGTACGTTTTCGGTACCTCTTAAAAGTTACAAGACGCAATTTTTTCATTGTTAAATTAAGACATCGCCTTGTTCTCAAATCTCATATCACGTATCATACAAGCTCCCGTAAAACAGGTGATTCAGATAAACGACAGACACGTTTCGGAAAGTCAATATGTTCATATCAAATGCGGCAAACAAGGTGAAATCTGGAATTCAATAAAGAGACTTGGTACTATTTGGTCGTACTGAGAACAGTGAGCTTTTTGCCAGAACACATTTTTCCGTGGCGAGATTGGGTAGGTATGCTGTAAATTGCGTCATAAAATTATAGCTTCAGTATTGTGTGAAGTAAATTTCGCTGTGCCATGTGGTAAGACCTTTTTCAACAAAATTTGTTTCTACAGCCATTTTCGTCAATGACATAGAAATAGGTAGAATATCTTTGTACAATAAGATAATAAAGTTTTAATTCTTCGAGTGTTAATTAAATTGGTGGAATATTACCTACTAGGTTTTTGCAGAAGTGTGGGCAAATGATACGAACACAAAGAAACGTGCAATTTTCGTGTTCTTATCAAAATATCCTAGAAAGTTTCAGTAAAGTATGGATGCTTTACTGAAACTTTCTAGGAAATATATATATAGTACTAGCTGTACCCTGCCACGCTTCGCTGTGGCACATTTGCACATTCGCTGATATGTCACTGACGAAAAACATAGATAAAAACAGTCCTTGATGCGGATTATATATCATGCTAAGATTTCAGCTCGATCGGTGCAGAACTTTTTGAGTTTTTGAAGCGTACACAAACTAACATAACATTTTTATATATATATAGATAAATTTTTATATTTATATCGAGCTGAAACTTTAGCATGATATATAATCCGCATCAAGGATTGTTTTTATCTATTTTTTTCATCAGTGACATATCAGCGAATGTGCGAATGTGCCACAGCGAAGCGTGGCATGGAACAGCTAGTATAGTATAAAGTGGTGGACCACTATACTGAATTATGACGTTGACTGCGACTTGATTTTTTAAACAAAAACAACAAACTTATTTGACTAATAGATGACACTAGCTATATCAAACAAGAACCGGCCAAAGCTAAAACTAAAACTAAACCAACTAAAACTATTGCACCAACCAGAAATAATAAGTTTGTAATAGCGGTTTTCAGGCTTCTTTACACGTGCTATGAGACATTCCTTCTTGCCAAATTTCATGATTTTAGGTTAACGGGAACTACCCTATATAATAGGTTTTGAATCCTTTGGGGAATCGTAAAATATGTGACATGGTCATATCTCTTGGTCGCGTTGACTAACAAGTTTAATTTTATCACAGCTTAAAGAAACTGTAGACTAACATAATTGATAAAAAATTCAACTTGATACCTTTACAAATTCTGAGAAAAAGGGTAAGATGGACAGACGGACAACTGAGTGATCTTATAAGGGTTCCATTTTCCTTTTGAGGTACGGAACCCCATCGACATAAAGGAATAAATCAAAAATGACATCCCCATAACTAACATGCCTAGGTTGATATGTAATAAAATAAAGAGCCTATTAAATAAGATGCCCACATAAAACGTACTTATGCTAATCATATGCAAATTGCATTCATTCAGATGCTAAAGTATCGCAATATACCAGATTGGCTATTAAACAAGCTCTGTATGTACAGAACGCAAGCTTCAGCTGAACACCGCACTTCCATCATTTCAATTAATTAAATTTGTTTGGTAATCAAATTATTGATAACTACTGGAGCAAGTAGGCCAACAGCATGTGGCACAGTAATTGTCGAAATGTATTAATGGCCAACAATGCCCTATTTATTCATCCTGCATCAATAACGTTATAAGAAGAAGACTATTAAAAAAATAAACCATTATCGGCCAGCATTGTAAATATGATCCATTTTGAGCGCCAGCCTCATAATCAAGTTATTTGCAACCACAATTTTACTGAACTCATGCCATATCTCATAATAATTTTAAAGCGGAGTACCTAGGTTTTCACAGGAATAGCTACGTATTCCAGTTCCCTCCAGTTGGCTCGGGGCTAAAATATCTACGAAGTTCCCGGCTAATTAAACCGAAAGGTGGGACGGACTGGGACGGCAACAAATTAGATGCGAAACGTTTTAATTCCACGCGAATTTGTCTCGCCTGATCGTGGTACTCATTTTGGGAGATTGTCAGTAGAGTCAATTAGAGTTTTAACAGGTTAGTCCTTTATTTTATTTCAATTAGTTCCTAATTATGATACTGCTTCATAGTAACGGGAAAGTTCTGCTTCACAAATAAGTTTAAAAAGCGGGTGTATAGCACTGGGTGTAGGCGGGTGGCACTGTAACTGTTGTGGGCAGGCGTGGCGCTTACCATCGGGAGAACGACTTGCTCGTCTCGTCACTCACTAAAATAAAATAAAAAAGTAAATTTTCTTCTAATTAAAGTATATTTTTAATCCCGTTCATATCATTTGCATTTTGCATTCACTCTCACCATTCACTCTCATTCTGTTATGTTATACATTGTCTGTTCTGTGAATTGAATTCCGATTTTAGTTCGAAGGAATATGTTTATGAAAGCGCTTGAATGCTATTCTCAATTTAGATGTTGAAATTGAAATTCCGCTGTTTCAGAAAAATACTTACTTTGTAAATATTTCAATTGTTTTGCTCTGTTTTGTTACTTTTACATTCATACACATTACATTATAATGGGTGTCTCTACTGTATTTATTACATTTGATATTAAAATTTACTCGAAATATTGCGCCTGCTTTGTACTGACTCAGTTTCTTCATTCTTCCTTTGACCAGATTTTTCTAGGGTACGTGTAACTTTCCTTAAGAGGACTTCGAGGCTTTACAGGGTATTGGGAGTTTTGCACCACCTACCCTCTGCGCCAAATGCTGTCTGTCAAACGGGTCTATCGCACTACATTCAGACCGTGGTGGGAAAAGCGTATTTCATCGATTGGATTTCTACCACTACAAAAAGTTAAAAAAACTAATTAGGTTTCAAATTAAAACTCTGCGTTGATATAGAGTAGGTAGGCTACCAATAACGCTTTGCCTTGATATTTCTATTCTCGAATAGGCCTTCAGGAATCCCGTCCGTGGTAGGTAAATATAAGCTTTTATGATTTAAAAGTAGAAGACGTATATTTCTACCTCCAGATTCTGCCCCACAAAATATATAACTAGAATATTATATGAGACATAAGTATACAGAAGTCACTATAAGAGGGTAGGCATTCCTTTAAATTTTTCATAACCTTAGATCTATTTCCCACCAAATACAAAGTAAGAAATAATTACAAAGTATGTGGCCTTAATACCGAAAATAAATTACTGAAACCATAATAATGGATTTATGTCCGAAATTATTGCCTTGGCTAACCTGCAAGATCAACACGCCTTGTTTATGTCAAGCGAAAAGAACACGGATACGAGAAGGGACTAAGGTAACCTCGAAAAACCATTAATTCATATTTGCTGGTACGTAGGTATAATATACAATTTATGAAACATAAAAACTTTACGATAAGATAGAAAGGCTGCAGGCGCGTTATTCACGAGTCCGCGTTTATGGGTCAACCTTAAACAGCCCTGTAATTATACAGAATAGATTTACGAGCAGTTAATTAAATCAGAGCTTATTAAGGAAATAAAATCAATTTAGTATGCGTTAGCTCTATGTTCATTAAATATGTTGCTTATCCAATTTAGAAATTAACATATCAAACGGGCTGATATTCGGATCAAAGGATAGTTTAGAGATGCTCCAATTTATTAAATAGTTGGGCGTTTAGATATTACGGCTTATCTTAGTTACGTGTGTTAATTATCATGTTTAATTACGTGCCAATTATACTTCGGATTAGTAGAATAACATACCAGCAATAATTATATGATGCGGATTTAATTACGTGTGATAATTTGTGTAAGACAACTAAATTTATTGTAAATGTTGTAGTTATTAGAGGTATTGTTCAAGTGTAGTGCTAAGCGTAGTTTTTGATAAACATATTTGTTAAAAAGTTAGTTAATAAATCTTAGTCGTATTTCAAAATAACTAACTATTTCGGGAGTAGTACCTATTTGCAAAACCATCTCAATTCTTGAAAACCCGACAGATCTTTTCTGTGCGTGTCTGATAGGTGTGAATGGGTTACAAATCGCTGGATTAATGGCTCTACCTACCTACGGAACGATTCCGTAATGTTATATGGGTTTTCGGTATTTCCGGTATTCTGGGTTTTCCGTAATGCCGTACCCGGACCACAGCCACAGAACTTAATAAATGGCTTTGACAGTCAGATAGTGGCGATAATGCCATTGATTTAAGCTATATCTACCGTGAAAACTCACTGATTTTGTACTACCCTGGTACATGGCAAAATGGGTGATCTACATAACGTAGAACAGGTAGGTGGGTACATACATCTATACAATCATGATATTCATGTTCCGTTAATCTTCGCCGCTCATTATTTGATGTCTTCATAAAGGTACTCGTATTATCTACACATGAGTACCCCAGCACAGATTGTTTCTAGACATCCGTTATTTTATTACCACCACATTCACAACTTTTCCAATTTAATTACGAATACACAGAAGCTAGTTATGATAATTACCTATCTGTTGAATTTAAAAATGTAATAACTGTATTTCCAAGCTTAGGGATACTTTCTAATGTTTATGGTAAAATTGAGACAGTAACTAGATCGCCATATAGGAACATACATACATAGACTGATAAACACAATATCTTCCTTTGCGTCGCTTAGTCAGGTAAAAAATAGGACACTGACAAAAATTCAAACAATACTGGACGGTCACCCATCCAAGTAAAAAACCGCGCGCGCCCCTCTTTATTTCACTTCGGTGTTCGGAAAAAAACTGATAAGAGCTGCATCAGTTTTCATCCGAACACGGAATACATGCAACGCCTATCAACGTCAGCTTCGGCGTCGGCGTTGGCGTCGCGAACAAAAGCTATTATTGCAGTAAACTTGAAATGAAAAGCTTTCAAGATTTAAATAAAACGGAAGAATATTTTGTTACAAAAAAATAATACAAACTTCAATACGATCCCTGAAGAAAAGAAATAAAAGCATTGTACATAATGCGACTTCAGTCTTTATACGAGGAAAACTTTTTACACGAATGACTTGAGGGAGCGACTTTTCAGCCGCGGGTATTTTGTTATATTATACTCATAAATAATGTTTGTCGGGAGGTGTTGCTTGTCATTCTCGGGACCAATAAAATTCTTAGCGGATCCACAAAATGACCTACCTACCTTAAAAAAATCCTACCTAAATTAATCGACGAATGTAAAAATGGCGTACATATAGTAATATCTACTATAACTATGAGCTGATTTGTTTTAGTAGGAACTCCAAACCGCACGAAATCAATGAAATCGACAAAATAGTTGAATTCCCCGCGGGTGTTTGAGTTTGCCGATAGCCACAATCCAGTTGTTTTCAAGTCGCGATCCAATAGAATTAGAACGTAATAATACGCTAGTTTCTCAGTAGGAAAACATAAAACTGTTTCGGCTGTTTTCGTGCGGAATCCAAAGACGATGATAAACTCATTAATTATTATTTTTGTAAGGCAACCACAGCGATATACGTTGAAAGAAAATACTTGAGATTGCGTTCCTCTCATATTAGCCCAAAAGATCTTAGCGCTTAGACATACCATGATTTAGCGTGAAAGTATTTTTACTTTCTGCTCCTACTTTTCAGACCCTAGATGAGATAAACAAGCCCTTGCATTGTTCCAGGTGGTGAGAGCAGTGCGCGGGGTGCGCCGCGGGAGGGGATGCCCGTGCGCAAGGGGCTGCTCGCGCCCCAGAACACCTTCCTCGATACCATCGCCACACGCTTCGATGGCACGCGTAAGTATCTACATCAGCTACACCTCTGTCTGTTATCCGTACTCTTTGATGAATTAAGTCCGTACCTTTGTAATACGGGTGTAAGGTTCGCATTCCTCGCTTCTTTTGTTCCTTTTGTGTCGCGGACATTTTTTCACACCATTGATAAAATTTTATTGATACTAAAGACACAATCTAATAATAAATTCTCCATGTCTTTACACTGTCCTATATATCTATACGTAAGACTGAAGACTGAGGATAATGGCTTGAATCTAAAATGATTCATTCTCGCTCGAATACTTCATGCTCTTATTAATTATATAACTTTCAGACATAACAATAAAAAAGGTGTGTCCAGTCTTTTGTTTTCAAAATTTATCAGCCAAAGCTTGACCTAATTCACTGTACAGTTTAACTATCAATCTGAACAATAAATTGCGCTTGGATAGCTGCTTTATTTCTAGGAATATTTAACGTTTTTTAGAGAAACCATACAATATTATATTGGCGTATTGTTTAAACTCAAATCTCACATGATTAACGCTTTCTTTTACCGCCCCATTACATCTGGTGTAAACCTAATGTATGAGATAACAGACATCTTTATGATATTGTAATCAATTACACTTGTTCAAACACTGTACCTTCTCTCACTATAGTTATTCCCAGCAGTGAAAACGTTGACTGATGATGATTATGATTTTTTTAAAAGCAGTAAACATAGAATATCTTAACTCCAGTGCAATATTTTATTATAAAAACTTTATCCTTGTATCAAAACTTCCTTATTAGGTAACCTTTTAGCCTTAATATACTATTAAGGAAGGCAAGTAGGTAGTTATCCTCCCCTTTTGTGTCCTATTTGAATGTCCCGTAATGTTGATACCTACTCTCAGCCATTTTCAAAGAAACATCTTCTAAATACCCAGAGAGTTTCAATAAAATAAAATTCCGCCTTAGCTGAATATTCTAAGAAAGTGTGATCGTTTCTTTAAATAAGTGCCAAGAGCCCTTATTATCCTCGAGGGAAACATAACGTTTTGTAGACTCTCTTAGAAATAGCTCTCAATCGATTAATATTTTACGCGTAGGTATGTTTAGTAACCATAACACTAGGCCCTAGGAGTTTTTTATCTAAATAACTCTACAACTGTTATCTACCACTTTCAGACTTTTTTAAATATTATCGTGGCAAGCGGAGTAAGGTGTATTTGTAGTTTTGATTCAAGTTTTAATCCCTTATGTTATAAAAAATAATAATCGAGTGCTATCTTATCATTAAATGTTTCTAGTTTCAAATGTTAAATAGCAATCACAATCAACATAGCAACGGCCTTAGAATAGAGTCATCATAATCAATAACATAGTAATCTATTATAGATATTTTGGACCGTTTTCGGTTGCCGTGGAAGATGACCTGATATTTGCATTTCTTTAAGTGTTAATCACATTGATATATTTTTAATAAGCGGTTTAGCCTAGTAGAAGAACGTCCGCGTTCCAAGAATAGGGTCGTGAGTTTAAATCCCGGCGCGGGCACGTACCTACCTATGTGTTTCTTGTAAAAGAATATCTCGTTATTATCACTCGCTTTTCGGTGAAGGAAAACATCGCGAGGAAGCCCATATGGCCGAGGATTATTTCAGAGATATATGATCCAACAATCCGGACCAGGCCCCCGTGGTAGATTATGGTCTGATCCGCCCAAGGAAAGTGAGAGGGGCAGTGTGGGCCGATATTGGCTGAAAATGATAAACCTGAATATATTTTTGTTTTCTTCGTTTTTCCTTGTAAGTATTTCACTAATTAGAATAATAAAAGAACACCAAAATATACAAAACCCATGGTATATAAAGATCTCGTTTCTACATTTTTTCATAGGTTGGTATGTTTTGTTGTCACGTGTGCTATTGTGTTATTTTCTTCCTCCAAAACTTTTGCTTCTCATACTCACAAAGGAAACAGTGAACCCGCATCCATTTCCTTTTCTTGACTTTGTGAGAGATAACAAAAAAGCAGGAAGGTTCCATCATGTTTAAGTGACTATTTGCGCCCGTGGTTTTACCCGCGTTGAATATTATCCCACAGGAACTGTTAAATTTTACGGGATCAAAAGTATCCAATATTTTAATCCAGGTATTAAACTATCTGTGTGCCAAGTTTCATCCAAATCCATTCAGTAGTTTTTGCGTGAAAGAGTAACAAAAATCTATGCATACATGCTCACAAACTTTCACATTTACAATATTAGTAGGATTAGTAGGATAGGAAGTAGTCTTAATTCGCATACATTGCATAACCATTACTAAACTTTAAATCGACAGACTGCCTAAAATGACTTCCATCTAGCCTTTACATGAAGTCATTAGAATATCTGTCGCCATAATTATAAGTCAAATTAAAATGTGTCGAGACCTTGTTATCCCAAAGCGGCGGCTAAAGGTTAGAGGGGTCTCAGGTGTAAATTACAGTTTTACGAGGCGTGACGAATAAAAATTGCTTTGACCCAACATTAGTGGAATGTTCCTGGCTGTGGTGTTGTGGGGTACTAATGTCGCAGTATTTTTGTATTTAGGACGTGACTCAAATTGGGGAGGGACGTTTCAAATGTTGGACTGCGAAAATACGAAAAACGAGCATTTTGGGCATGTTACGGGTAATAATTACTTGGCAAATGATGAAATTCTAAACTTTGCAATAGGTATTACTGACGACACGCAATCTAAAATTTTCACATTTTAAATATCATCTTATTACCTTTGTGCTCTTTCGCTCTTTATTAAAGTAAAAACATCCGAAGTTACCTGAACCTTTCCATAACAACCTTCATATTTTGAGTGACATTAATAAATTCCACATTAATTAGGTTCATTTTAACACGCTTTGATGAGGTTGAGAGCGAGCTGGCACCGTATTAAAATGAGCTTAAATTGTCAATAATTACAACGTATTATACATAATTAAATTTCTACTAGAGCAACTCGTTTCACAAGCTTTTGTTACACCCTTTCTCGGAATTTTCAAATGAAAGTACTTAATCAGATAAGAAGAAAGTAAAGAAGACAAACAAATTAATCTTAAAGTAGGTTCGTAGATTACATAATTACTTTTACCAAATTGTTGTCTACGAAAGTAGATATAAAATGGAAAAATATGCCGATGGAAAATATTTAACCAACAATGTTGTGTATTATAATATATTTTTCATCGCATGTATTCGAAAAGAGGCATTTTGCTCCTCGATAAGTGCGAGCAAAGTGGGACTCTACTCTAGAACCCCTCGCTACGCTCGGGATTCTACTATAGATTCAAAAATCGCTCTCGCCGTAAATACATTATTTTGTTCCTTTGTGGTACAATCTACTATTTAACTATCCACATGATTTTTTATGCCACCATTATACGAGTAAGTGTATGTCAATAAGATGATCTAACTTTCCATCGCTTATGGCAAAGATATACTTAAACTTTTTATACAAACAAAGTAGTGAACTCATTGAGGACTTTATTTACTAAAGAATAAGATAAGATTTAAAACTCGATGTGACGATTTTAACATTTTCTATTTCATCTGACTAAAGCGATTATATCAGAAGTAAACGGTTTACAATAAATTTTCCACTTATAAAATAATTGCTGACGAGCTTCGCCACGAAAAGGTACTTGAAAAACGCTCGTGAGAGGGCATTGAAAACGGCCTAATCTGTGTATTCAAAAAGCAATCGTAAGATTTCTCCCGGTAAGGATTTATAAGGAATTACCGCTTAAGGAAGTCTTGTAACTCGGCATGTTCTTTACGGATGAATGAAAAAGCAATAAAACTCGCTTTCTTGCCCTCAAAGATTGAAGACTAGGAATTCGGCTCTTTCATTTGAAAACTTTTAAATTACGGCCAAATATTTTTCCCATAGATATGCCCACAACAAGGATAATAAATTAAGATTTGGTAATATAATACATATATTAACATTTATTATTATCTTAATGACGCTGAATGACTAAATTCTACCATATAGCTTTTGTAGTTAAGCTAGTTGCGTCACGCAGGTTCACCCATAAATGAAAACTTAAGACATAAACATTAGTATAATAAATATAGTATACCGAGGCAAATCGGATCAGGGGGCGAATCGGATCGCCAATAAGTAATTCAGTCATAATCCAAAATCTAAAGGAAACCAATCAGCGCAACTCTTTGTTTCTATCCACTTGGACGCGCCGAGAATGATTTAGCTTAACATCATCTCATGCATCATGTCTTGGCGACGCTTCCCAGAGGACCGCTCTTTTCATAAATAGTGATATGCATCGCCTAACTCTACCTACTATACGTTTCATCAATTTGGAGCCGAATCTAAAAAAAAGTGTTATCCACATTCCTATACTTTGGACGGGATAGCTACTATCTCTCTAGAACTTTTTAGGCAAACTGTCCTTCTTACATCACAAGGAATATCTGGAATGGGTGCGACCGAAGTTCAAGCATGTGCACTGCGTGCATGCATCGTTTTGAAGTGGCTAATTTGATTGCATATTATAATTATCTGCGAACTGGCGCCAGTTCCGAGCAACCGTTATTCCTGGTACGATCGGAGCGGCAAGCGCATTGACCGTATGGTTTGATCACGTTGATAACGTTCTGGGTATCGTGCGCTCTAGTACTGTTGAAACATGGCTGCATATTGCAAGAAAAATATCACCATTTAAGTATTGTACAATCGTCAACTTAAAAGTGAATTGGAGATCATAATCTTACAAAATACCAAAAATATAAATGTTTCAATTACAGGACCATTAATAGATTATATTAATATCTTCTAATGAACCATAGAAACAATTACAATGATAACGTAGAACTTACTTTTTACATAAAGTGTACTTAACCATTCTAATAAATCCCTATAAGAAAATTAAGGAAGTCTTTGAAATAATTTGTTGCTGCCCGGAATGGATTGACTAACATAACTTGTAAATCATTTGTTACAAAAGAATATTTTGAAGGAAAATGTTGTAGAATCAACTCAATCTTTTCCCAGACGTATTTGTGGCCGATCACGCAGTTGTCATTGCCAGCAAATCGGGCAATGATTAATGATGCGAACCATCCGCGTAGAAAATAAACTTCCGGCTCATACATGATATTTCTTGCTAAGGTTTAATATCGAGTTAGCTCTTGCGATTCTTTCTACAGTAATTAAAAAAACAAAACATACTTGTTGCTCTTTTTAAGCCACCTATTAATTGGCTGAAAATAATCGCCTGGCGATAACGCGATCTTTATCAGACTAAAGTCTCGGTGAACATATTAAAACGCTTTTAGTTTTTTGTTAACTTGGTTCAACTGTACGTGGAGTCTGCATGGTATTAAAATAGCCGTAGATTCGCCTGCAGTGTATGCACTTGCAATTATGACCGCAGTAAAGTTATTTCTAGTTTAGAAACGGACGAGACTAACTGGCTTGGCATAGTGACAGTCAAGTGTGAAATTATCACTGAATTAGCATTTGTCATTTTCTATAATACACTTTTATCTCACTAATTAATAAATTACTTGAATAGAGAGAACATTAAAGATTTTCACTTTGAACTCTAGATTAGGTATAGCTAAACAAATCCAAAAGAATTTCAACGAGAGGAATTTATACGGCGAGTGGTAATCAGTGTTTAAGTAATCTTTTCAAAAATAGGTAAAGGTTATACGATTGAGTTGAAAATTCCAGCTCTACCGACATGTTACGTAGATCGCGAGAAGCTCAACGATGTAGAAAATTAAACAGAAATAGACCTGTATCTACTAGAAATAGCATATCGTACACCGGTTAATGTATTATTATTAATGGTTATTTAACTTTTTGCTTACCCATAAAGCTCTTTAAATATATATAAAGGTTTTTGCAGTAATAACCAAATACTAAACGTCCACCAAAACAAGTTACTATAAAAATGTTACAACATCATTTTTCATTTTCACTAACTGGGATATAAAAGCTGAAATAACGACAAAATTAACCTTTAACTGAAGCTTATAAACTCTAAAAAACGCTCAAAATAAAATGAAAACGCTCAAGTGTTCTATTTTTAGTCGGTCTCGCCGTGTGAGGATATAAAAGAGTCGTCTAAAGAAGTATGGCATCCAGACAGCTAAGAAATTGCCGCTTACAACGACGCTGTTTATAAGACCGAGCCATGAAAAGAATCGCTTAGGTTAGATGAAGTACGTAGTACAATGTAGTACAATGTTAAAAAATGATATTCGATAACTCAAACTCAAATCAATTATGATAAAAAGGTAGCCAATTTTACTAAAAATTTGTACTCGTGAACAAAGAGAAAAAACTATGGATAGATATGAAATATAGATAAATATATTAACATGTAAAGAATTATGGATAAATATGTAAACTTTCCGGTTTTTATACTCTATCTATGGTGTAGATCTCGAATTGATCGCGAATAAAAACTTTACTATGTACAAAGAAAAGTAAACAAAAGAAAGCCGTATCGTGCATATTTTTATAATGCTGTTAGTTTTTGTAATGATAATATGGACACAGACTAAGTACTTTTTTAGACATTTTTTTTTCGAATTCTTAGAATTTCTCATAATCAAAGTGGAAAAAAATGTTAACGGAGCTTTTCGGACGAGAGCTTTTACGGTAAGTTACGAATTCCGACTTTGTTGAAACACGAACTTCGGTTTCACTCGAAAATTGGTTTTAAATCTCTTAATGAGAATTTTACAGTCTGATAAATCAGCCTTCAGAAACATTTCCTGCCCAGACGGATGTAGGTACTAAAATTGGAATCTGAAAAGTTTGAAATAAACCAAGCTGATAAAGCTCTAGAAGAAAATAATAGAATTCGGATAATTTATTCACTCGAGGCTAATCGGGGTTGGGGGACTAGGAAAATTGGTAATTAAGTAATTGCCTGTATATTTTATATACAGCTACATTAGCTTAACCATTCTAAAGTAGATATTGGAAACTGTAGAAATATATTTTAATTAAAGGAGATCTATTGAAAAGCGAAGTTTATTCTGAGTTTGACGCTTTCAGTGGTTTTCAGGCTTCGTAAACAATCTATCACTGCGAAACAATTTATACCAACTTTTGTGTATAAATTGAGTTAGATGGGAATATTGCGATCGGAACACGGCTGGCCGGCTGGGATCCCCTTAATGTTTTGTTTGGTTCATTTTTTACAGCAAATAAGTAATTTTATTAATGGTAAAGAATCGTGATTGCATTTGGTTAATTTCATATTTATTATTTATAGAACTAATCTTTACTGTTTCAACTAAAGTAGACAGGTATAATATAATTTACAATACGCTTCTTTAAAATCAGATGTGATACATACATGTGATATATACATACTACTTGCCGCGTGACGGCGTAAATTTAGTTTGTTAACTTCTTTAAATTACTTGTTAACTGTTAACCAGCGGTTTTCTTCGATTTTCAAGTTATTAAAATTACTCTGTCAATTCTGACATAAGCATTAATTATAAAAAAACTATTAATTAATCTGTTTGTTCTTAAAGTTCAATTTTTTTTTCTCCTTCATAATATATATTACGGTCGGTACCACAACCAAGCCTTCTCTCAAAAATATTTCTTTTCATACGGTATTTAATCCGTTTCGAATTAAACGTCCCAATAAATAAAATATGGATTTACTCGTCAAAACATAACTCCATTTTAATTCCCTGTGGAGAATTACGAGCTTCAACACGTCAGATATGCGTCTCATGTGGCACAATGGTACACGGTATTCAAAGATTTATTAAGCCTTGTATTGACTAGGAGATAAAGTACATGGACAATGACGCGAGCACTCAAGGCACATTTACAGGCGATTTTCAGGGGACAATGTCGACGTTTCACTCGTCCACAAACTTGTGCTTAAGATTTCGCCGGTAAGGTAGACGAATAGAAAACTCGCGGAACATAGAGTGATACCCGCTGTCACTTCATAAATACTGTCGGGCGATTATCGAGTGACCTAACAGTACTCTACGGACCCGTTTTGTCGACTGACGTTCCAACATTTACGAACATTTCCTCGTTTTTTGTAGTGGGAGGTCTCTTCTGCAAGAGACCGCCTCTAAAGTAGCGGAAGTACTAGCTTTGCCGAATATCTGGCAATCAGTAGTGTGCAAACATTACTGTGTTCCGGTTTGAAGGGCATTGTTTCCAGCGAAATTTCTGAGTATTATGAGATTTTAGAGCCGATGTCTTAGGGTGACGGGCGCAGTGCTGTGCCGCGCAGGATTATGCAATGCAGGGTTCTGGGTGGTGCTGTGACTGTTATGGGCAGGCGTAGCGCTTACCATCAGGTAAACGAGTTGCTCGTCTCTTCACTCAGTCAAATAAAAAAACGTAATTGTCGCCTGGGATGACGGGCGATGGTAGAATTTGTACGGTGACAAAATCGCTAGATAATTATGTTCCTTAGTGTAAACGAAGCTTAATCTTGTATACTCACTCCTTGGATCTACTCCTATATTGTTAAAACTAACTAACGCCAAATTGTTTATGCTTAATATTCAAACAGATGACTCACACTTAATCATGTGCGAAATGTATAATTAATTTAGGTATATACTGTAACCTACCTAGGAATCTTCTATAACTGTGTAAGTCAAATACGGAGGTGGGCAAATATAATGGATATTATGTGTATTTGAATATTTGCGTGTTTTGAGTTTGATAAAAGAACATTTTGGTTCCTATCCAATTACTTTTCGGTGAATTTGGGAGAAAACTCAACATCGAAGGGAGTTTCGTGACTCAGAATAAGGTTTGAGTGTTTACTTCCACGCTCACGCCGAGTAAGTACGCCACGATACGGCGACGCGTTTGAGTAAATATAAAGGAAAGGGTGAGATTTGCTCCGGTAACTCCGTTACCCTCCCCCTCATCAATCTTGGCTTTTTTGCCAAAGTATCAAGTTTCGCGGCCGTCTAAACTGAATCAGAACGGACAAAATGAATGTACGTTATATTTCACGGGAAATTGACACTAAAGTTACACGTTTTTGTACAACCGCTCACCGATAATGTTAGTTTTATAACACAATCAGCTTGATTATTAGCATTATTTCTTAATATTTTGTGAATCCTCAATAAAATTTATCGACAAACCGACCGGTATACCGTAACCTATGCCGATCTCCTCTGTCGGTATACTTGGAATATAAATAAATCTATAATCGAAGAAATTGCAGACAAATTTAACTTTTAAAGTAAAAGTTTTTTTTTATTTGATTGAGTGACTTGACGAGCAAGTCGTTCACCTGATGATAAGCGCTACGCCTGCCCATAACAGTTACAGTGCCACCCAAAACTTTGCATTGCATAATCTTGCGCGGCATTGACTGTAAATTCAATACAATAGGCGATGCCCGAAGCGTATCAACTTTTTACGCTTGCTAAGTATCTACTTAATTAGTAGCCGAGTTTTCCGTGTAGTTCCAATAAGAATGGATGGATCGCATGTTGGGGCTCAGTGGCGAACTATAGCGTGAGCTATGAACTAAATTCTGAGATTTAAAGCTCCAAGACTAGCCGGGGGTGCCTCACAGTGCCCAAATGGGAGGGTCACCGGTTCACCGCTGTAGTAATCAAAACTTTAGCGTGAAAGCACTTACTACTGACTCAGTTGTGGTAGGTAGTCCCAATAGCTCACTGGTTTCAACTGCCAACATCATTTTAAGTGCTAATTTCGCTGCTACAAGAAGCAACTATTTCATATTTCATGAAACTTGCCAATTGTATGCCAAACGCCTCTTGACCTGGCACGTAGTTAAAACAAATAGGCATATAGAAACAAATTGTATAAGATTTAATTTCCTCATGCGCTTGTATTTTTCAGAGCTTACGAAAAATATTAATTTTAATGTTGGTAAAAATACATTCAAAGGGGATAATGGACACGAAACATACATAATTAAGAGACGAACCCGTACTCGGGACGAAGGTTCGGGAAACCTTTATTGAGAAGTTCACCAAATTACCTACATACCCAAATATAGATATATGTACCTAGATTACCTAGCAGTTAAACAGTAGCATATAAGAGAGATTGAGCAGGAGTTCTCATTGTCAAGAAATATACAGGTATTTTGAATAGCCCTACGTGGGTCGTATATTATAGTTAACAAAGGAGACGTTCGTTCAGGTCCTGTTGGCATGGAGGTATCTAGAGTTACATCGTAAAGAATCTATATCTTGTTTACTTACCTACTTAATAGGCGGAATTGCTCTCGTTGCGGTAACTACCTACCAAACACTATTTATACTAATTGGTATTGTGACACTTATTGTTAAGCTTGTTTTTCTAGTTTTTAAGTTTTCTTTGTTCTGTGGTGTTTCCATAAAGAGTTTATCTATCTATCTATGTGTCATAATGAAAATAATCATTTATCACATCATCACATCAACTCGCATCCGTCATCTGCTGGGCACCGGTCTCCCCTCATTTCCGTTAAGTGGACGAGGCCATACTCCACCGTGGCCAGAAGGCCTGGTCTGGATTGGCGGATCACATTCCTCCGAAATAATTCTCATGCATGTGGGTTTCCACACGACATTTCCTTCACCAAACAGCGGTAAGAAATATGCATTAGGTATTTTTAATAGAATTCAAATTGAATATACCTGGTATAGACCTAAAAAAACTTCCGTGATAGAGCATTTTTGTTTTTTACGGCAGTTTTAATATAAAATTAAACCAAACCTGCGAATTTGTAAGGAGGAACTAGCAACCCTGTTACTTACTTGTATGAGCCAAACAGGGCTCTAAAGCAGCCAAAATTGTATCGTTATCTAGAACAAACGCCGGTGCTGAACCTAAAACGTGCAGAAACTCCAAAATTTATACTTATGAACAAAGCCAGACGGGTGTCAAGACAAATTCAATTAAATGCTAATGTTACCCACTAATCTACTCCTAAACTGATTCCAAATTATAGCATGCCCCAAGTATACCGTCCATTATTAGCTAAACATAATTTTAGCTTCATAATTCCTTTGAAAATGTTATGTAAGTACCTGAATATTGGCGTGCTTAAAGCGTCGGCAGCGGAAATCAATATAGCAAAAGTGGAAATAAACTGTTCTGAATTTCTGATATTACATGGCGCAGGAAGCCATGTAGGTACGGTCGGGATACGAGAATATCAAAATTCTAAAACTTGTAGGTTTTTGACTACAGATATTTAATAACCGCTTCTACTACATTCCGTCGAAGTTTTGTTAATTATAATACGCCTTAATTATGTGTAGGTGGCTGAACCTGACGATCCCAGGTTGTTCTCTATCCGTCTGAATTAAAAGCGTGCACTTACTACCAGAAAAACATTTTGATGTCGCTCTCCACGATTTGGGCTTGTTAAATTTCCTGTGAACTTGGTAAGCTGAAGACTTTCTCTAGACATGGTAACACGCTACGAAATTCCAACCC
Organism: Campaea margaritaria; assembly: GCA_912999815.1. NCBI lineage: Eukaryota > Metazoa > Arthropoda > Insecta > Lepidoptera > Geometridae > Campaea > Campaea margaritaria. Next base: position 5,649,401 of record OU538792.1, read on the forward strand.
TTGGTCCCGCTTATCTAGCTCGTGATCTAAATGCCGTTATTTATTTAGTAATTATATATTTACCTTATACCGAAATAAAACGACATCAGCCTGGGAGCTCACGAAAACGCTCCGAGCTTAATTTTCGAGCGGAAGCCATAAAGATTACTTATAAAAATATTTGACATTCTGCTAACGAATGTTTCTTGTAGTGTTTCTCTGATAATTTCACAACGTGTTTCAACCGATTTATAAAAAACTTTTAAATTATTATGATTTTGCTGACGGTACTCGTTTGTTGGAGCTACATACTTCTGATGCATTTTCATACCTCGTCTGAATTGTTGGACTAATTAAATTTATGTGAAAATTAACTAATTACGTAATGCTTGTTTTCTTTGCTCCACATAAATATGAGCCTTATCGTCGTAGGAATTTTTCTACTGCTATTACTCAAACTAAATAAAAATGGGTAAGCTGGTACGAGTAAACAATATCGTACTGCTCCTGCAAATGGCTGGTTTTCTTCTCACATTAATATCTGTATTTATAATGTTTATATCCAGACTCTTAAGATGTATTTATTTTGTTTTCCATCAGACAGCAATTTCGTGCTGGGCAACGCTCAAGTGCCGGCGTACCCAATCGTGTACTGCTCAGACGGATTCGTGGAACTGACTGGCTGGACCAGAGCCCACATCATGCAGAAAGGCTGCGCGTGCAAGTTCCTCCATGGAGTGGACACGAGGGACGAACATCGGAAGGAAATCGACTCTGCACTCGATACTAAGTCAGAGCTCAAGCTGGAACTCATCTTTTATAAAAAGAATGGTGAGTCCAAAAGTTCCAAAACTACTAGATTTTTTTTTCTGTAGCACACAATAGAAATGTACAAGGAGTACTTAATGCTAAGTAGCATTTTCTACCAGTCATCCTGGAGGTGTAATTAAAATGGTGGCGGTGTCTCAAGTCGTCCTTCACAAGATCCTGGTAAAGCACTTAGCTTACAGTAGCTCACCGGTAGATTTCTTTCTAATAGTGTCCACATTGACATGTAAGCTTAGCTAAGTCAGACATTTTCTTTGATAAAGACTATGCTAAGAGCATGACGCTATCCAATCCTGAACCTACGTAGACAGGACGTACAATGTTACGCTCATTCTCTTTATACTGGCCAGTGCCCTACTTTCATAAGCTCTTGGTATTAAGTCCATTTCACTATAAAGAAATAAATACACTGATGTGCACACGCTAATCAGTTTTCTCCAGTGGATTCAAGTCTTTCTCCATGCAACCCTAGTTTAACTGCATTCAGTACAGTGTTACTCACATTCGTATTCAGTGCATATTACATCACTCTTGTAAACTGGTGCTTTAAATACGAATACGAGGTAGGCCACACCACACGACAAGCGTTGATGGCTATAATTAGTTTATCAGCTAAATCGGTATCACTGATCACTCCAGTGTTTACGTTCGACTTGAATTGTGTATTACCCCGAGAAATAATTTATTTGTTACTAACTTGAACTAAACTTTGTTGAAGCTTGATTTATTATTAAAAAAATACTTGCTCGAGTAAATACTATAATTGATAATACGTCGTTTACCTTTTGTAATCTTGTCTCTTTGTGCATTTAAGTGGGTGTAGTTCATTGTATTCGGAATTTAAAGGTTATGAGCAAAGAGCACATTAAAAAACGTCAGTGTACCTACATGAACACATCTGTGCAAACATAACTTCCTATAGCTTTCTTTGTAATCAGAGCTTCGTATGTAAGCAAAGAAGCATTTTCCTTCACATTCACGTTCATATCGAGTATAATATTCAATATTTTGAAAGGGTAGAATGAATTCATGAAAGGATCTACTTTCCTTCAACATTATGAATTCCCAGGCGTTCAAAAATGTATTATGAATAGGGTTTAATCAAGGCCAATAGTAAAAACAAAACTGAATTGTTCAATGGTTCTCAGCAGAGCTCTGCAAAACATCGTTCATGCCACAATCGTAAACAAAAACCAATAAGGGGTTTACGATTCCATTCGACAAAATTAAACTTTTATAAGCACCCAGCTGTTCGTCGTCACCAGGCGTTTACTGCCACTGGGAACGACTGTATACTGTCCCGCAGGAACACTTTAGGATAATGTCCGCATAACATTTACAAGACCATTGCGGAATTAATACGTATATTCCTTTGATCCTCCGACCGTAATGGATGAACACACATTTGTGATTAAATGGTATTTACAGTCAGTGAATTTGCAGGGTCGCCGTTCTGGTGTCTCCTCGACATTGTCCCAATTAAAAATGAAAAACGAGAGGTGGTCTTATTCCTCGCCTCATTCAAGGATATCACCAACACCAAGATGGCCGCCATGAACACTAATGAGGACTTCGACAGCGGTGAGTACCTTTCTATAGATTACACTCAAAACTTTACAAAGGAAATGCAAGCTAAGAAATTAACGGAAAATATCTGGTTACGTGGCTTCGCCACGAGGCGCCCTGTATACTAATAAGTTGTTTTCTAATGATATTGACCATTGTGCATTCGTTCTAAGTTCTAACTCATATTGAGCACGTTGTTCTAGTGCTATAGGTACACCTATTGATAGCGTTAGACTGAGCTCCTGTAGCTCCCGATTGCCTAGCGAGTTGCGACCATCACCGCACGGTAAAGTTCCTTTACGACTGTTTGTATTGTTCTATCCAGTGTTTAGTGTAGGACGAATTAGTCAGTAGCTAGACAGTCTAAGTAGATAGCGATAGAACACACTACGCCTACATCAACTAATATATACAAATTATTTACTTTGTGAACTCCAACGCGTATAATCAAACACGTCACTTGTTATGAAAACTGTTGTTGTTTGTAAAGGATCTTAGGGGGAAATATGAGGGGAACAGGTAAAACTTTACAGTGTCAAACTTAAAATTTTAAGCACTCCGATAATTTTTATACGATTCATGCACTTTTGACCCGTTCAAAACCAAAAGTCCATTAAATTTACCCATTTGATCCCATAAACATACCTACTGTACCTCCATTCAAAATTAACAAATAAATATTATATCAAACACTTCTACAAAATAAAACACTGTTTTAATGTTTAGATATAATTATTTATAATCTATTTTTCTTTGTGTTTGTAATTTTTTTTCTATTTGAAATATAGCTAAACCACCCTGTATTGTTATCTTATCTTAGACATGAAAAAATATGTCGCCAGTTGCGATGTCTTTTTGCCAGAAATTTATTGCAGAAAGTTGTTTTCGTTAATATTTTTGTATCTGCAATTTTAATCCTTTTTTCCGATTTAACGGATGTTGACGCATTTTAATATCTATATATTTTGAATGCATGTAGACGCATGGAAATGTTATCCTTGTAGTTAGTTATTTCAGTAAGTAATTGCAATTACACGCACCAATTTTTTTCGTATTCATCGGTATTTATTAAATGGGGGTGGAGCATGTATTTTTATTTTAAAATCACACACTTTGCCACCATGACCCATATCAACGAATTTCAGTAATACCATAATAACTTTAAAGATATTATTATGTCCGAACTAAATAATTCAGTAGATTAGATAACTTTGCAGACATCATTAAATGTCAAACCTATATGCTGTACAATAAATATTTATGTGAAACATAAGTAAGCCCTTTGTTATGTATCCTAAGTATATTAATTAGATGTGAATTAATTATTTTTATTTTCCTTAAGTCGCTTCATGTTTGCTTAAATATGTCTGGCGACATTTCTTTAATTGGTACCAATTAAGTCTTCCCCTAAAAAGCCATTTTGTAAAACGTGCGTTCTTTGCATAAAAAAGTAAGATTAGATAATAAAATGTTTCCCTATTTTTCATGTTTATAATTGGTATCAAAAATATGAGTGAATGCTTACAACATTTTCCTTCAGGAATATTAAAAGGTATCTTTTATTTTCAAACAATTACTATAACTTCACATATTCGGGGTGTCTCTCGAGACGGATTTACTTATATTTTTGGAATCTAGGACTAGAGTAACAAAAGCCTCCCTCGTCAAAATCCTTCACAATAGGGTTGAATTATAATGGAGTGTGAAAAATATCTTCAAGTGGAAAATTTTGTGGCAATTGCTCTATTGGGCTCGTAGCCAGGTGTCGTTCATTATCCAGGGATTATTTTTCAAACTCGTTCAGACGTACTCATAGAAATTGCTTTAACTATAGATTGGAAAAAGTCTGAAATTGAAGTCTGTAATTCCTGGCTACGAGCCGTCTCTCTTTACGCTATCTCTGTCAAACTAGTGAATAACAGGGTGGTTTGTGCACGCAGGAGCCGCGGTGCGGCCTTCGGCTGGCGTGGTCACTCTAGCGTTATCCCCATTTGTACCCGCAGCGGCTCTATTGGGCGCCCGGTTCCGAGCTGAATCTAGTTGCCTACTTCCAGACCCGAATGGCAATCTTGACCCTGAAGCGCCCTCGCCCGCCAACATGGGCAGGCGGCGCTCCCGGGCGGTATTGTACCAGCTTTCAGGACACTATAAACCGGATAAGATGAAGACAAAACTAAAGCTCAACAATGTAAGACAAGCTTCACTTAACTTCGTTGTTTTTTGTTTTATGGTTCTTTTCTTATCCTTCTTTGACTATTAACTTCCATATTTAGGGTTGGGATGTCGACTCCTCTCTCTTCTGGAAAGTTATAGAAGTTAAGATTAGACAAAATCCTTCTATAATGACGTCACGGCTCCACAGGTACCCCTTAAACCTACCTTATGGCCTACTCATATAAATTAACCATAATACCTAGTTCTTAAGGAAGAGCACGTCTGCCTATGAGTGGCTTGAGAAATACACATTTAGTCAACGTTTTCTAATTAAAATGTAGCCGACGAGAATATTAATAAATTGCTACAAAAGCAATAAGAAACATAAATGCTTTTTTAGCAATTAGACAAATGGAATAACATTTTTGCTGTAAGTAAGTAATGTTGCCAGATGGGAAATAATAAACATTATGTTAACTTTTTATATTCCTCGCTAATATACCTACTTGTATTTTCTTACATACTTACAGTCACGCCTTTCTCGCGTTAGGATAGGCAGAGACTACATCTTTCCACAAACAAACATAAAAAAAATAAAAAAAAGCCTTATATAAGTATGCCCAGAGTATTAAAATTTTAAGTGTATGAATCTTCGATATAGGTATTTATCGATGGTTTCATCAGGTAGGTAGGTATTAAAAAAAAAAAAAAAAAAAAAAAAAAAAAGGTAGGTAGGTATTGCCTTTTTCTTATTTCAATGATATCATTATTTTCAGAACCTTCTACACTCATCCGACCCTCCGCTCCCCGAATACAAAACTTCAGCAATAAAGAAATCAAAGTTAATTATTTCACACTACGGCGTGTTCAAAACGTTTTGGGACTGGCTCATTCTTGTCGCTACGTTCTATGTCGCTGTCGTGGTTCCATACAATGCTAGTTTCGTTGATGTGGGACATCCAAGGATCAGTGTCACGAGTGACGTCGTAGTGGAAGCTCTCTTCATTATAGGTACGGTACACTTCGGTCAGGACTTATTTATTATCCACGGAAACGAAAAGATTCATTTACAAGGTATTTGGGTTAGAAAAGAACCTTCTTATTGTAACTGACAGATAAAAGGTCTTCCTAATAAGTACCTCTACCTTTAAGCTTACTTTTACCTAGCCGATGGCTGTTATAGGTTCCGAAATCCTGTGGTATTTACTTTACAATGAAATAGCATGGGTCAGCCGTGGTGACTGCTAGCGCGACTCCCTCGATCGCGATAGCGATCTTGACCCACCTCGGCGGAGGACTGCTCACGGGGGGTTTTAATGTGTTTGAGTCCCACACACCCCCCTCCGTTACCACCGTGACGGAGGGGATAGATCAACGGCATTTATCCCAAAAAAAAGAGGTCCGCCTGATTTATGTCTTGTTAAGCATCTAGATAGATGTACACATAATAGAAGACCATGTGCGTTTAATTGTCAAAATATGCAATACAATACCAATGTGAGACGTAGAACGTCGTGCAACTCATTTTAAGCAACAAATAAATGAAAGTAGATAATAACTATATGTCTGTATTTGTTTTATTGCGCAATAATGCGCCCAGCTAAATTAACATGTAGCATACTTTTCAGATATAGTCCTTAATTTCCGGACGACATTCGTGAGCAAGAAGGGCGAGGTGGTATCTGACTCGAAGCTGATCGCGCTTAATTACATCCGCTCGTGGTTCGTGGTGGACCTCCTGGCGGCGCTGCCGTTCGACCTACTTTACGCCTCCGATGTGTACAGCGGCGCGGTGAGCTCATCAGTTTATTAATTGACCTCTCCTGCCAGAGAGAGCATGAAGTTTTGGGGATTGGAACTAGAAACTGGCTAGCACGGTGTGACCAGGCAACTCTCGTAGCACTATATAATTATGTCTATATTGTGAATACTGTCTTTTCTAAGCTTTTATACATCTTGTGTAAATTAAGAGTTATTTATGGAACTACCTATGTCTCTCCAATCGAAGATGACCAAGCAAGGTTGTTACTTTTCTTTTGTGTATGTAATGTTTTTAAAATAGCGTCCATTTCGGTATATATTTTATTCCTCTCCAATAAAAATAGACGCTACTAAAGTTTTAAAAGCCCGCCAAAACAATTGTTAGACTTTCTAGCACTTTCATATTTTTTTATGGGCATTTGATAAAAATTGGCTCGCTCTATATAAAATAGGTGTAAATAAACCTAGGTATAGATATATCCTTTAGTGGTTAGCGGTTGGCTTTATTCAGCTATGGCTTTATTTTACACTTCGCACGAGTAGGTAGCGGGGCGCGGTGGCAAGCACTAATTAAATTAATGTTGTTTAATAATCGCCTGAACTGTATAACACTAGACCGCAATATAGGGCATATTTCCAGACTATGTGTAGGATATTGCAGTATAAAATTAAATTTGGGTCCAACTACTTTGATCTGGTTTGTTCTTTTACAAACTGTTTTGTATCCTGTCAATTCCCTTCGATATTTATAAACAACATGTTAAGTTTGGTTAAGTTTTACGAGATTTTTTTGGACTCATGTACCAATGCTCACAGGTTAATTAGTCGTAAAAAAAAGGACTTGAGGAACTTCCCAAATTGTATTGCTTAGTTTTTATGGCCTCCGTGGCGTAGTGGGTGATGAGCCAACTCCGAAGCGTGAGGTAGCGGGTTCGATTCCCGTACACGGCGAAGATTTATGTGAACCACAAGTATTTGCTCTAAATCAGTATGTTTGTAGGTCCATGGTCCTTGTTCTTCCTGATCCCCTAGGTACAAGGAACCCTAGTTAGGGGCCAGGATCCATTTATGAGATCCTCATCATCATCAACCCGTATCGGCCCAATGCTGAGCACGGCCATAATCAGCCATAATCCACCTCCGGAAGTATTCTCGTGTAGGTATGTGGGTTTCCGATGTTTTCCTCTACCGAAAAGCGAGTGATAATTACACACATAATTATGTTTTACAAGAAACACATTGAAACGTGCCCGCATTGTGGATGAATGTGATCGTGACGCGCTATTATCATTGTTATTTAACACAGTATTTTTTTCAGGAATCAACTCACGGCAACGTCCACCTAGTAAAGCTAACCAGACTGCTACGCCTAGCCCGACTCCTGCAGAAGATGGATCGCTATGCGCAGTACTCCGCTCTGATACTCACTCTACTGATGCTCTCGTTTACACTGCTGGCGCACTGGCTCGCCTGCATCTGGTTCATAATAGCTGACAAAGAGATTGAGATTCACCAAGATGAGAATTGGGATTTAGGTAAGTACAAAAAGTTTGTTTATGTCATTCGTCGTTCTTATTGGCAGCCTGTGACTAGCTCGGTGTAGGTTTTGTTCTCTCTGTCAATAATACTTGCTCATTTTCTACAAAAGTTTCCCATTCGCTTTTCTGTTAACCGGGAAAATGTCTTCTTTTACAAGTAACTAACAACTACAACGTAAAACTAACTAACGACTGGATACATTCTCGTACAACATTGGACAACATACAAACCATTACAGGCTGATAGGTTACCCAATATAACCCAAAGACCAGATATTCATCCGCCAAGATGTGTCCAGCGAAATTACTGGGCAGATGAGCCGATGTCTCAGGGTGACGAGCGCAGTGCAGTGCCGCGCAGGATTATGCAATGCACGGTTCTGGGTTGTGGTTTGACTGTTATGGGCAGCCGTAGCGCTTACCATCAGGTGAACGACTTGCTCGTCTCATCACTCTGTCAAATAAAATAACATAAATATAAATAAAGACATTTGTATTACTTGCTGTACCCAATGATTAATTACCCAACTGTTGATGATCCGGTACAAACCTTTTCCCTCTTGGGCCACTTCTATCAGAGCTCAGCTCTACTCCATGACTTACAGTCAGCACTGTCCTGCCGCTGAACATGTAATAACTTCAAATTTAGTATTAGGCACGCAATATATAAATTTTTTGTGTATTTTGTCGGTGACTGACATCACCAAATCTCGCAACACGTCCTACATAAACTTACGAGAATGTGCTGCCGCATAATCTAGACCACGCCGTTGTTGAGGGCTACGTTTAGTAAAATGGAATGGGGTTCCTTGCTCCAGCCTAGGTATTCCGAGCCTCTACACAGTCAAGAGCCGGAGTACAAGGCATACATGTACTTACTGTTCACAGCAGGGACCACCTAATGAACCCACCTCATCTGCTACATATTTTTTATCTCAACTGATGTAAATTTAAAAAAGAAAAAACCAGCTCAACTCTTTGTCACACACACCACAATGCCGAGTATAGAGACGCGACGTTATGATTATTGGATTTGATCAGATGCCATTTGTTACAATAGTTTTGTTTCATTGAATTTAAGCGAGAATGATTAAAATGAGTAAATTGAAATTTAATGCGGGAACTAAACTAGTTCGGGAGCCTATGGATTCAATTCAACGCGAACTTGTAACAATTAATTAATGCCAATTAATGTATTAGTATATTTGTAATTCCTATTAAATGCATCAACATTATCCACTCAGGCATAAATTGTATCCATGAACTTAATTCGTTGCTGAAATAACTGTTTTCCAACATTTTCATTCACAAAGTTTACTTCGTTTCAATATTGCCAGAGCTTCTTTTGAATCGAAAATTTAATTACATTTTATTGAAATTCCGAAGTAAATGTATCCTTTTACATAAATTGGTTTTGTTTGGTCAAATATTATAGTACATACCTATTTATTCATTGCTTAACTTTTTGAACAAAGTATCAGTTTCAACATAACACAAATAAAATAACTGAAATCATCGGTCAACCACTTGTATTCCTTAGAATTGTGATTCCAAAGTGATAAAATTAAATACGTCTGCAGCAAGCAATTCCATCACCAATGCTGGTTAATAAGAGAGTTGTTACACTATATTGTGTTCATTTTCATGCAATAAAAAAACAATTATACCTAATAATACGTACAATTGCTTCGTCATCTACAGAAATAATTAATTCTGCAACAATTTCATATATTATGAAGCTGTCACGCACGAAAAACATTACCCGTCCAAACCGTTTCGTTATTGGATTGCCGGAACTAATGCGCATTATATTAAGGACTTTTTTTTTTTTTTTTTTTTTTACCTGGGGAATGCAATTACGCATACCACCAGACCCGGGTGAGGGCCGGGTGGTTATGTGGGACTCCCCCGCCAGTCTGACGGGTATACCCACTAAACCCCAGGGTGTTCCACCGGGACGCCTTTGTTGTCGGGGCTACGGGTGCGAGAGTGGACTTCCGCAGCCCCGACGGCGTTGGTCCTCCAGGGAGAACCCCATCCCGTTGGTAGGAGTGGAGAGGAGTGCTCCACTCCGTCTAACTTTGTGAGTGTGGCGCGCGGGAACACCGCGCGCGCCGCCTCGAGGCATACGAGTGGGCGGCGGACGTACACCCGGTCCGCCGCCCAAGCCTCTGTTATGGGGGCCGGAGCAGGGCGTTGAAGAATACTCTTCTTCGACGCCCCGCTCGCCGGCTGCGGAGGGGAAGTTCGGAGGTGATCTCCCGTTCCCGCTCTGCAGCCTCCTTCTGCGACATCACCTCTTCGCAGAAGGTTTCTCCGGCTTGCCAGGACCTCTCGTCCCCGACCATTGACTTAATCAAGGTCGGGAGCGAGAGGTCGGCCCCCACTGCTGCGACGAGTTCACGGCGCTCGCTTGCCCAGCCCGGGCACTCCTCAAGCGTATGCTGCGCCGTGTCTTCGTCGCAGCCACAATGGTGACACTTGGGTGTCGGCTCTCTTCCGGCTATGCGGTGCAGGTACTTCCCGAAGCACCCATGCCCCGTAAGCACCTGCACCAGCCGGAAGGTGAGAGACCCGTGAGCCCTGTCCAGCCAGTCCTGGAGGACCGGCCGGACAGCCTCGACAGTCCTTAGTCCCGCTCCAGGTGCGGCCAGCCTTTCTGACCAATTCCGGAGTAAGGACTGCCGAGCATGGAACTTCCACACTTCAATCGCCCTTGGCGGGGGGCTTTCGCCTTGGAGGCGGAGGTTCATGCGCCACTCGAACATGTCGGCATGCATTTCCGCCTCCAGGTCCCACGGAGGGGACCCCGCCAGCAAGCACGCCGCCTCGCAGGAGACGGTGCGATATCCACGGATGACCCCGACGGCCATCACCCTCTGAGCTCTCCTCAGCAGGGTGATGTTCGGCCTTGTCAGGGCACCCGCCCATATGGGAGCCCCATACAGGGCCATGGACCGCACCACCCCCAGATATAGGCGGCGCGTGCTCTCCTTTGGCCCCCCGAGATTCGGAAGCAGTCGCCTGAATGCGGCGGCTGCCCCTATCAATCGGGGGACCAAGCGAGTGAAGTGCTCGCGGAAGTTCCAGCGGCTGTCGAGGACGAGTCCCAGGTACTTCATACTCGACCCGACCTCGACCCGGGCCTCTCCGATAGTGATGTGGGACCCTCGCGGCGGGGCTTTACGGGGCCCATGAAAACACAGGGCCTCCGTTTTGCTCAGGGCCACTTTGAGTCCCAGCATTCCTATCCTGCCGACAACCAGTGTCACTGCCTCCGTGGCAAGACGGGCAGCCACCTCGAACGTGTCTCCCCGAGCCATGACCAGCGTGTCATCTGCGTAGCATGCCACGCCTGCGCCCGATGGGAGATCACCCCGCAGAACCCAGTCGTAACCGATGTTCCACAGGAGGGGTCCCAAGACGGACCCCTGAGGAACACCGCACGACATCTCCCTCCGATGGAGTTGGCCATCTCGCCCCGGGTACGAAACGTACCGCTCGGAGAGGTAGGCTCCGACTATCCGACTGAGGTAGGGAGGCACGCCGTGGTATTTAAGTGCCTCCTCAACGCACGCCCAGGGCAGGGTGTTGAAGGCGTTGGCAATGTCGAGCGACACAGCCAGCACCACCCCACCCCGGGCCACAGCGTCCTCCGAGTAGGCCTTGACACGTAAGATTGCGTCGACAGTTGACCGGCCTACTCGGAAGCCAAACTGCTCGTCGGACAAATCCGGGCCCACCTCGCCGAGGTGCCGGATGAGGCGATTTGCGATTACTCGCTCGAATAGTTTGTCCGCCTCATCCAGCATCACTATGGGGCGGTAGGCTGAGGGAGATTCCGCGGGGCGCCCGTCCTTCTTCAAAAGGACGAGCCTGCCCGTCTTCCACAGTGCGGGGAACCGTCCCGTCCGCAGGCAAGCGTCGAGAAGCCTGCGGAAACGGTCCCCCAGCTCATCCAACGCCAAGACCCAGGTTCGGCCGGGAATGCCATCCGGACCCGGGGCCTTGTTCTTGGCTCGTAGCCTGAGAACGGCCGCCCCCAGTTCACCCTCTGACACTCCCGGCACTTCCTCTTCCTCAGGCGCTGCGGCTTCGGTGCCCACACGGGACTCCGTTCCCGGGGGGGCCATTGCCGGAGGCACGAGTTCCGCTCGGCTCGGGAACAGTGTGGACACCACCTGCTCCAGCAGCTGCGGCTGGAGACTCTCCGTGAGCGGGGGGGCCCATGGACGGAGCTTGTTCCGTACCATTTTGTACGGGCGCCCCCACGGATCACGGTCGAGAGTCTCCAGCATCTCCTTGTTCGCCTGGGTCTTGGCGTTGCTGATGGACAGCTGCAGATCCCTGACCGTTTCACGATAGGTCTCGTACAGCTGCCCCTCAGCCTCCAGGTTTCTTTGGCGGCGGCGGCGGCTCCTGGTGTACCGGCGTCTAGCTGCCACGCAGTCCGCGCGGCGTTCAGCTATCACCTGAGACCACCAGTACACCCGACGCTTGGGAGGCAGCGCCTTGGCCCGCGACATGCAAGCGTCGCAGACCTGTGTCATTGCCTCCCGGAACCACTTCGCCTCCGCCTCCACCTCCACGGGACCGTCCGTTGGGGGGGGAGAGAGCCAGGCCTGGACGATCGAAGCCTCCACCAGCACTTCGCGGTCCAGGCTCTTCATCACCCATCTGGGCGTCGCTGGGGCGTACCTCCATGGGCGACTCGGGGTATCTGGAGAGGTGGAGACGTCAAACTGTATGTAACGGTGATCCGACAGCGTCTCCACGTCCTCCAGAACCCTCCACTCACGTACGTTGCGCGCGATGGCAGGGGATGCGAACGTGATGTCCACGATGGATCCCCCCTGCCAACGCACGCACGTGTTGACCGACCCTTGGTTCAGAACCTCCAGGCCGGTCATCGTCGCCCATTCCTCCAGAGCCTCGCCGCGAGCATTGGTCGCAGGGGAACCCCAGGCCAGGGATTTGGCATTGAAGTCCCCCGCGACGAGCGCTGAGCGAGGTTGGAGCTGTCCAAGTACAGCCCCCAACCCGCCCAGAAAAGACTCGAACTCGGCGAGGCTTCTGTTAGGTGAGAAGTACACCCCAACGAGCACTCTCCCCCTCCAGTCGACGGCCACGTAGCCTCTGCCCCTCGCCAGCACCGAGAGGGGCAATACTCCGGCAGCATGGGATGCAATAATGGCCACCGAACCGTCCACGTCGCCCGCCCAACTGCTGCTGGGGGGGACGAAGTACGGCTCGGCGACCACGACGATTTCTGCCAACCACTCCGCCATGCTTTGCAGGAGAAGGTCCTGCGCGCCGGCGCAGTGGTTGGCATTCGTCTGGAGGAAACGATGGGTCATCCTAATTAACAGTTACTTCCATCGCCTCCTCCTCCCCCGCCCGCTTCCCTGCTGCTGGAGAGCAGCTAGGTGCTGGTGGGGGCTTCGGGGCTGTTGCAGCCCCGATTTTCGCCTTCTTGGCTTTGGGTGGGGAGCAGGACTTGCTCCCCACCCGGTGGTCCGCCGGTTTTTTCGCAGCTGCGCACAGGGAACACCGTGGCGCAGCTGCGGGACATTTGGCCGCCTTGTGGCCGGCTTGACCGCAGCGATAGCACTCATCGCTGCGGTCGACCTCTGCAGTGCATTGGGCCCGCACGTGGCCTTTGTGTAGGCACCTGTGGCACTGCATCTGTCTGGGCTGCAGCAACTTTACCTGTGCCGCAACCCAGCCGACCAGAAGGCGACCTCCATCCGCCAGTTATTATATTAAGGACTAAGCCAACCAAATATTTGTATTTCTATCAAAATATCGTTTTGTAAATATTTCATAGGACTTCATAATAAAGTGTTATTAATATATAGTAGTTTAAGTTTAAGTGGCGTAGCAAACTAAAAATTACCTAATATTATATTCAGTTACATACTTTTTTTTCAGCTATGTAAAACATCGAAGCCCGAGACCTACATTGCGTAGTTCCTAGTACCTTTTTTCAAACTGGGGCATGTTCTAATTCGATTCTATTGAACTCGATAGCCGTTCGATACGTCAACAAAATTTCTCGGATCTTTATAATTATGACTCGAGAAATCTAGTTTTTCTATTATTTTTTTATCTTCGGTTACTATACTGTAAAATAATAATATTTTCAGTAAAATTATTTCTTGGAACTCTAGGTGGTGGAAAATATTTTGAGCTTGTTATAATCACAAATAAATCAGTTAGAATCAGGGTATAGTAGTTTATCTATTCAAATACATACGAGTACAATAGCTTAGTACGCACGAGTAGGCGCCGCTTGGGCTAATGTTACGGAATTCTTTTCATTTTAGCTAATCTTCTACCACACTCACACACCTTGGTCTAATCTTCGATAATTTACAGCTGAATGAAATTGGAATCTGTTTATTTGTAAACACGATCATATTAGCTTTGACTTTTAAAATTGAATTTACTTTCAGGGTGGATAAATAACCTAGCGGAGAGGCTCAAAGTGCCAATTATCAATATTTCACACAGTGAGAGCTACGTCACCGCTCTGTATTTCACTTGCTCGTCACTCACCAGCGTCGGCTTCGGCAACGTGTCGGCAAACACTCTGCCGGAGAAAATATTCAGCATTATCACCATGTTGATAGGAGGTGAGTCCATCTATACAAAGTGTAGTATAGACATTACATACTAAGTGTAGTACAAAGTATAGGTTCAAGTATAGGTACGACATACTGATGATATTTTGTGACTGTTAACTTTGTTTTTTTTTTTGTTTTTCTTATCAAAGTAGTAGATGTGTTAGTACATACCCTTTTCTCTAATAATGGTGAATCATACAACAGCATTAGTTTAAGCGTTTTATTCATATTCTCAGTAACATGTGGACAATTACACACAAGAGACATTCAGCTAGTGTCGATAAAACGCTAGAAACCTAGCATTTGCTTAAATTCTAACGTGTAATGTAAATGTGGCTGTTCGTATGCCGTGTAATACCAAAGCTACCTTAGTATGGCTGCTCTCTCCTCTAGCGTTGACTTCCACTTCTGACACTAAGTAGCATATAGGTAGCTTAGTTAGCTCAAGTGCAAGTCGTAGCTACAGGATTATATTAACATAGGGGGAGGTACTACGTGCACCATCGAAGTAGAAATATCTAAAGCTTTTATTTTTCAGTCTGGTGTATATGCAAGCGACAAATGAAACGACTGTTCAGCTGGGTAACTGGTTTATTACTAGCGCCGCACTCCGCGATGCATCTCGCGGTGCGCGCATACACAGCACTCCTCTCACATTATTTTGAAGTCCTGGCAATACAAAACATAATTAAAAAAACTTCGTATAATCTACTCTCTTCTTCTGTCTTACTGATCGCTCATGCGATGGGCCACTTTCAGTTTCCGGTCTGCGGTTATTCGAATCAACTTCAGTGGCCGAGCGCCTGGACTCGCGATCAGTTTCGAGATTATCACTAGCCTCCTCCCATTCATCCCCATCCCCTTCCCCGCCCACTTCGATATTGTCCCCCGTAACACTATTGTCACCTGCGGCTGGTGCCGCGGCATCTTGTATTGTAACTATTTCGGAGTTCATGTATACTGGGGGCGGTGAAGGAGGCGGCGAATCATTTGTTACAATAATTGGGGATGATAGCTGCATTGTTGACGACCTGGAAGGCAGCATCGGAACATATGCTGCAGGTTCTTCCAGGCCTTCACTACTGTTGTTATCTACGTTTTCGGAGCTTGGTTTAACAAATTTTCTTATTTGATCTACATGTCTTACACAAGTTGTCTCAAATTTTTCAAAATAAACATTAAACATTCTCGTACCTATTTTTTTTGTTATTTTACCTACCATCCATTTAGCCTTTCGAGCAGAAAACCATTTCGCCCATACGAACTCGCCAATCTCAAAACATCTCGCTTTATTCGGTACAAAGCTTTCATCATTCGCTACAGGCTGCGCTTTTCCCTGCGGAAGTACTAAGTCCAATCTAGATCTCAAGTTTCGACCAAACATTAATTCGGCTGGTGTTGCACCGGTACTACAATGTTTTGAATTACGGTACTCAAATAAAAACCCATTCAACGAATCGTGAATATGTCGTGATGCAACATTTCCTTCTCTAATTATGCATTTAATCATCTTCTTGCAAGTCTTTACAGAGTTTTCTGCTTGGCCATTACTAATTGGATGATAGATAGGTGAGTTTAAGTACTCGATTCCATTGTTTTCACAAAAATCATGGAACTCTTTTGAACATATTTTAACATCGTTATCTGAGACTAAAACATTAGGTATACCAAATGTAGAAAATACAACTTTTAGTTTAGTTATCAGTGCGCTGGTGGAGGTGCCGCAGTTCATATGGATACATTCCAACCATTTACTATACGCGTCAATGATTATAAGGTATACCGCTTGCCCTATCGACATATAATCTATGTGAATGCGGTGCCAGGGTGCAGGGGGACGGGGCCAGGGAGCGGGGGGCGCGCGCGCCGGCGCACTACCCAAACTAGCGCACGCGCTGCAGCTACCTATCCATCGCTCAATATCCGCGTCGATTCCGGGCCACCACATTCTACTACGAGCCGAACACTTTGTTTTCACTATGCCGAAATGCGCCATATGTAATTCCTGCAACATTTTGCCTCGGAAAATTGCGGGAATGACTATTCACATGCCGCACATGCCGCCTGCTGAGCTATCTCCAACGCTTTAGCAAACGTCAGCGATTTTGAGTCCTGTTCGAATAGGCGATCTTTTTCTGGGCCTGCTCTCAAGCCCAGCACGAACCTGTCACGCAGTAGCGTCTCCAAGGCTGTGCCAAAGTCACAGTAGACGGCGAGGCCACGCAGGCGCGCCGCCCACTCCTCAACACTCTCACCTTCTGATCGGGTAGCATCATAAAATTTTGCCCTGTCGGCAAACGTCGATCTCTTCGGCTGAAAATGCCCGTTCAGTACTGACACCAGGTCCTTCCACGAGACTCCCTCTAGGTCTTGAGGGTGTACGAGGTTCCTTACGAGCCGATAAGACTCGTCTGACAGATGTGTCAATAGTACTGCACACCAGTTATCCTCCGCTATATCGTTTAACTTAATGAAGTTTTTTATTTTTCCGTAAAAAATCTCCCATTCTTGATTCTTATAATCGAAAATAGATAAACTTCCTATATAATTCGCCATTTAATTGCACACGCGGGTAGGTAACTCGTCGCCAGAATGGTGTATATGCAAGCGACAAATGAAACGACTGTTCAGCTGGGTAACTGGTTTATTACTAGCGCCGCACTCCGCGATGCATCTCGCGGTGCGCGCATACACAGCACAGTCACAATAAGTTGGTTAAATAAACATTAACACGTTGACTGCTGAACCGCTTTTAGCTTTTAAATTGTTCGCGGTGTCAGTCGGAAGAACCAATGCGCTCCACCAAGCGCCTATTACTAGGGCTCTTCGATTGTTGAATAGAATCTGCGCTGAGCACAGCGAGCTGGACATTTTTACATGTTCTTTAGTGACATTTACGGATGTTGCCCTTAAATGTGTTGGTTCTTATGTACATGTAATAGCGTGCCGTCTGTTTGAGTCGCACTGTAGTAACGCCGCGTTAAACACACACGTATGTGTTTCGCCACAGAGCCGGCACGTAAGCTGCGCTAACACAACAGGTGTGTTTTCCCGTACTCGCGGAAAGTTATAAAAACACAACAGTTGTGTTTTCAGCAGTGAACGTGTTAATAATAGGGATTTGCACGGCAACTTTGTGAAAATTTTAAATATTATAGAGCATTACCGCAGATAAGTTTTCAAAGTATAACACTTAACGGTTGTTTGTGAAACACGATCCGCGGCCGTCTAACTACTCGTATTTCCTAGAATGTTGCGAGCTCGTCCGCGGGTAACGGGCTCCAATTCAAGTGTGCTTATCTATATACCGATAGCGATTAGTCCGGATTCAACTT
Organism: Campaea margaritaria; assembly: GCA_912999815.1. Classification (NCBI taxonomy): domain Eukaryota; kingdom Metazoa; phylum Arthropoda; class Insecta; order Lepidoptera; family Geometridae; genus Campaea; species Campaea margaritaria. The sequence continues at coordinate 5,667,188 of OU538792.1, forward strand.
GAACAAAGTATCGCTAATTGATCATTACGCTGAGAGAATAAATGTTTTGGCATAAAGTAATTGCCCTAAATATAGCATAAGTAGGTAAGTCTAGTATCCGATTGCCAACAACAAAAGCTTTTCAAGCTCCGAAATTCAACTCTAAAAATATGTATATTTGAGTAGAGAGCTGTTCAACATAGCAAAATAATACCTATTTTGCTGTCTAAAATATTACTATAATATTAGCCATGGTAATACTCTCATTATCTATATTTATAATACAGAAAATATTAAAATTGGTTTTTTTAATTTGCGGAGCAGCTTTGCTGTATTTTGCATGGTGTGCGTACTGTCTTATTAGTTTTGCTAACCGCAATCAGGGCGAAACAAGATCCTCAACTAGCCAGTTTGGCCGATTCCAAGTCAAAGTGCTGAACAAATCTCTGATAATCTTCCAAATGCAGGGAAACTAAAAATGAATTCCCTTTTTAGCCCTAATGCACGCTGTGGTATTCGGTAATGTGACGGCAATCATACAGAGGATGTACTCTCGCCGGTCGATGTATCAGAGCAAGTGGAGAGACTTGAAGGACTTCCTCACCCTGAACCAAGTGCCAAAGGAACTGAAGCAACGGATGCAGGATTACTTTCAGACGATGTGGTCGCTCAATCATGGCATTGATATCCATGAGGTTAGTAAAATTTTGGTATGTAAACATGAATAACCATTAAAACTAGTTATGCATGTTTCTTACTCTTTATAGCATTTTTATCCCGTAGAAAAATCCTAGGTAGACTGTGTCGCCACATAGATGAAAAATCCTATGATCCCTATACACTCAAAAGATTCTAGTGCTCTTGTATGTTATTGCTTTATTGTTTTGGTAGTTTAATAGAAGACATTGACATTTTTATAATATTTAGCAATAATAAATAGATAAACGTTAACTCTGGTTCGGTATTGTTTTCTTCAAAACTTTCTAAATCTCACAAAACTGTGAAAACAGTGTAAAAAATACTTTACTATGCAGATAATACTTTTACTTACTTGGTATGTAGGTAATTCTCATTCCGTTTGATGCAGCGGCAACCCATGTGACATTTCACCGCTGTCTCATAGTTGGTAATCTCGTAAGCTTTTTGTGACCAACCTACCTACTTAAATTAAACTGTTGGTCACTACGGAACCGTTGGTCGCGGCCTTTTCCGAAAATTTCTTATTTAGTTATGAACAAAGCAACGCCTACTCCACGCCCTTAACTCCTTGGAGCTTAATTATAATTATATAGGTACTTACTTACAAATTTAGCAAAATGTGTGCTTGTGATATCAAAGAAAATTACCCATAAAAGTATAATCTCCTCTCATAATTTCAACCCTTATCTTGAACAATTGTTTTAAACGAGCTTTTAAAAATAGGTTAAACGAGTAATTTTGCACAGCATACTTTGCTAACTGAATAAATCTTGTACAATTGTTTTAAAAAAGCAGTTAAAATAAAAATTGGGTAATTTTATAGCATATTTTGGTAAACCTGAACGTTGCATAACTTGTTTTTGGATTATCTTCAAATGTATTTAGAAATTGTACGACTAGAAAGTAAAGAATTTCTGAAAAATATAAGTAACAGCTGAGATAACTATAATAAGTTCTAAAAACTATAAGTCAGTTCGGACTTATATTGGCAAACTATAGTTAAAGTTACATATCCATTTGAAATAAATATACGCATCATTAGAGCGGCATAAACCCTCAGATCACAGATTGGACATAACGATAGACCCCGTTCTTTGAAGTCCCAAAACTCAGCTGAACCAAATGGCCTGGAAACGAAATATACCGCGATAAAATTTAATCTCCCTTAAGCTTACTGGCCACATTTTTCTCCTATAGAGATAATCTTTTATTAAGACTTTATTATTTCAGTAAACCTTTTTTTAAGATTTATAGAGGTCATCGTTTATCTATAATCGTTGTCTTATCTCACAGTTATGGCCCGTAAAATAAGCTAACAAGCGCATCGATGCGTGCACGTGAGCGTAAGCTAGCTCACCTGCCGTAGTAAAACGTTTACAAAACTATTTTAGTTTCACATTTTTAGACGCTGAAGGAGTTCCCCGAAGAGCTGAGAGGCGACGTGTCATTACATTTGCACCGGGAGATATTGTCCCTTCCGATATTCGAGTCGGCCTCTCAGGGGTGCCTCAAGCTGCTGTCACTGCACATCCGGAACAACTTCTGCGCACCGGGAGAGTACCTGGTCCATAAAGGAGATGCTCTCACATACATATACTACATTTGCAACGGGTCCATGGAAGTGATGCAAAATGATATGGTCGTCGCTATTCTCGGTGAGCATTTATATTTTAGTTTAAAAGCTGGCAATAGAAACAGCTTCGTGTTTTTATTTCCCTTATGGAGCGTTTGCTGCTAAGTAGACTGCGAGTGCAGGTGGTTAATGAGAGAAACGAAGGATCGAGACTGCCGTCTAACAACTTTATAATCGACACGGTTAGTTTTCTGAAAAAAGCTTAGACTAGCAGCGCCCCGCAGTTTTTCTTATTATTGCAGAATAGGCAAGCATTTGACCGCAGCCTCACCTGGTGGTGGGCGTCAAAGTGGGTTTCTCCCGCGTCAACTATTATCACAGGGACTGTCATTTTTTCCAGGACTTAAAGTATCTGTGTACTTCATTAAAATCAGTCCAGCCGTTTTGGCGCGAGGAGGGAACAAGCACACACACAACCCCCTTCGCAATTATAATATTAGTGAGATGATTCCTTTAAACTCGTAAGGTCAACGATGTCAATATTTCACACAAAACAAATGGCTTCTTTTTTAGAATTTTATCACGATTTCAGTCATTCTTCATGTCTCTAGTTCTTTCCATGCTCTGTCCTATTACCCGGACGGTTAGCCGAGTCGACAGGCAGTTACTAATCGCTGAGTACTAACGAGCGTCCGCTGAATTGATAACATGGCGACCTGATAGACATCCTGACTAACTAGCTTATTTTTACGCTAGAGGGACTGAAATAAGATTTCAATGGGTTATTTGAGTTTTATTTTTATATTATGCTACATCAAAACATAACATAACTTAATACACACCTTTATGTTTGTATTCCTATAATATCTTCAGGTATAATAGAAAGATTTGTAATGCAGCAATATTTTATAACTTACTAGCTGTGCCCTGCCACGCTTCACTGTGGCACATTAGCACATTCGCTGATATGTCACTGATGAAAAAAATAGATAAAAACAATCCTTGATGCGGATTATATATCATGCTAAAATTTCAGCTCGATCGGTGCAGAACTTTTTGAGTTTTTGAAGCGTATACAAACCAACATAACATTTATATATACATAGATTCTCGTTGTTGCCACCAGTCACTGCAATAGGTATCTTAAATATTAATGAATCTTGTTCTTTAGAGGTGGATATACATGTTGTCACGTCATTAGTTTTTGTAATTCTCTACCACTTTCTGTGGACTACCAGATATTAACGATTGAGCATGAACAAGCGTGAATTCGCTTTATTTTGATTACACGCGTATCTGACAGAGCGCAGGGCGACGCGACGGACCGGTTAACTGGATGAGCATTGTTTACCGAACTACTATAAAGCTGGGGCCACGTCGGTAACCGTGACTTTGTGACCGTAACAAATATACGTGACAAAACACAAGGGTTGACGGGTTTTGTCACGCGTATTTGTTAGGTCGTGACTCCATATCTCTAATGCCTAAAGAAGCTGTGGAAGCGATCCACTCAGAGGTGTCCTGAAAGCGTCGTGGCAAAAATGTACAGACCTCGTCGATATTTATCGTAGCAAGTACCGGTCACAGTAAGTCACGGTCACGGTCACAGATGTGGATCCAGTTTAATGTATAGCAACATCGCCTATAAACTTTGTCCATAATTTTGGACGCAGAGATGGTGTAAATCCATCCATGTGTGCTCAAAATGAAATGGAATTACTACATCAATGGAGAAACGCGAATCAAGAAAATAGTTTAGCCTGAATTTGTTTTATTTTTAGACAAAATTACATTCCTGTGACTTTGTATATAGGTAAGGCGATGGAAAAGCTTCATTGTGAATTATCGGAAGTAAATCGAGTGGCACTGATAAACACGCTATTAAAGTGAAAAACTGGCGTTATTATTGTAGTCATTTATGTCAAAACCGATCGTTTTAACGGTTATTTATTTGCCGATTCATTTTCTTGATTATATTTTTTACTTTAGTATATTTTTCTATGGAATTGGAACTATATCTTTACTATGACTTAGATATAGCTGAAATGTAACCCGCAACACCCATATTAAAAACCGACCTGCTCTTCCAATAAATCAAAAAGAATCTCAAAATAAAACATAAACTAATAACCATCAAAATTTGTGCAAACCAAATTAAACCTTATAAGACCTAAATTACTATTTCAAATATTTATCTATTTTCTTTTCTATTTTTTTTCTAATTTTTATTGTAATATTTTTTTTCTTTTTTTGTAATTTTCTGTACTGTGTTTATTTTTGTTTCTGGTGTACAATAAAGAGTTTTCTATTCCATTCTATTACTATTTCAATTCGCCTGAACGATTTTTTTAACAATGTCCTTTATCAAACTAGCTTAGAAGATTTGATGGGATAAGATTGACGTACCCCATCACTATAAGATATAGATAAGGAGGCATTGAAAATAAAACATAAACAATAAAGACCTACCTCATATTGATTAATGACTATCACAATTTGTGTAACCCAAATAAATCTAACAAGGTCTAAGAAACTATTTCAATTTGACTAAACCCAGTCCTTTGTCAAACAGGCAAAGGAGATTTGGTGGGATGCGATATGAATACCCATTTGCAGGCGTACAATGGCACGGGCACGTCCCAGGGCAATAATCCCGACGTCGTCGTCAAATCCAGCAGCGACGTTAAGGTACTGTTTATATATTCATTCGAGCGTTTATCCTTTAAGGTAAAGTTACTCTGTGAGAAAACTTCTTTGTTGTGACAGCATTTATTAGCGTGGAGATCTTTCAAAAGTGGCCTATTTCCACACTTAAACAGGCCTAGTTCTAAATTACAAGCAGAAACAACAACTCAGTAATTACTTAACTCACCTACTTATTGGTTTACTAAACGCCGAGCTCTAGCAAGAATCTTTACGGTACGACCCGATTTGAACGACGGTGATCTTGTAGCGAATCAGACTGTTGAGAAAACTCTTCACCATACAAAAAATATAGATAAGGATGATATAGAAACGTATTTAATTTCCAGAAACACATGAACATCAATAAAATGAAAATCCCATGTTACTGTTATCAACGTGCAATTTTATTCAGTAATTCGTCTTGCTGATATAAGCGGTGATGGTTCATTTGTATAATTCCGTGTACAGGCGCTGACGTACTGTGACCTGAAGTGCGTTCACATGGGAGGACTAGCTGAAGTACTGCGGCTCTACCCTGAATATCAGCAAGAGTTCATCCACGACATACAACATGACTTGACTTACAACCTTAGGGAAGGCTATGAGGCGGAACAGGAGTCCGACGGGAATGGCCATCCGTCGCTGACGCTGCCGTCGATTTCGGAAGATGATGAGAACGCAGGTGACGAACACGCGCCCTCGCCGAAGAAACTGCCTGGTTCTAACACGAGTAGTCCCCGACATGCCAAATTTAGGTAAGTGTATAAACTAAATTCTGCAAGACCTTCGATTAATCTTAATTTCATTCATCGACATAAGTCTCACACTTTCAAATTATAAATGAAAAGTCGATTAATAACGTTCATCCATGGGGATGACCTCAAGCGTCCGAAGATGCAGAAGAAGGCTTGCCTAGATTGGTACACTTTATTCTAGATCGGCCTTAGATGCCATAAAACGCAAACTTACTTACCTTGAATGTATGTAATAAATGTACAAAATATCACCTGAACGTAATGACAGTCAAAATAGGGAATAACAAGTTCAACTTCAGAAGTACATAACAGATATCGATACTGTATAACATTATAAATTATTCATCGAACGAAAGCTCTTAATATATTGAGGAACACGAGACCAAGACGAATATTTTTGTGACCCAGTTCATAAATTAACCTAATTTAAATCAACACGGAGATTCCTATTTCATTTTTCAAATAACAAACGAAAGTCTCGAAGGAGTCATTAGATATTCATAACGTTAAAACTTTTTAACAGACTACAAGCTACTTTATCTTCATTGATAACTTTTAAGGGTTTGTCAGCGAAAAGGGTAACAATTATTTTCTTGACTGTCTCAACTCTGCTAAGTATCGTCACAGAATAGATAGTACTCGTCTTTAGTGTTTTACGCCTAATTGCATTTATATAATGTAAAAATACTGGCCATTTGCATAATATTAGCATTATTTTTAGTAGGCCATTTAGGAAAAACAAAAAGATTATCATGTTATTTATGTACTCGAAGCTACGCATTATTGACGAAGCATTGATATACAGGGCGTTACAATATAATACCCTATAAAGAACCGGGGCAGGATATTCGGGTATTTCCGGCGCACGTCTGTCCGACAGACATGGTTAGATATTCATACCTACCCACTTTTAGGTGTGGTGCGATAGTAGAAGCATTTAGGCTCGTCGCAATTTTCTAAGACAAACATAATTATACTTTTGTGTGGAAATTTTAAATACGATGTATCTAACCTTTACACACGTAAAACAATTCACATGCTTAATCGAAACAAGCCTTCTGAGTACTTATAGGGCCATTCTGCAACATCCTGTATATTACTCAGAAATCCTCGACCCATATTGAGTTCCCCGTTCACTTGTACTCACTACGATCTTAAGCTCTCTCATTGAAAGGACCAACTAATGAGGGTATTAACAAAAGTTTAGCCAGGTTTACTTCTGAATAAAATACTCTCTGCTCAGATATTAATTTCATATTATTTAAGCTTTTTAGTTCTAAAAGTTTTTAAGCCGAGTCTAAAGATAATTATCGTATCTATATTGCTAAGACAATGTATTTATCAATGCTTAATTACGAACGATAATTAGTCTACGTCACTTTGAATAGTTACATTGTACTAATACAAACTATTAGAGCTACGTAATTATTTGTAATTGCTAGATAAATGCCTCGCTAATTTGAATAGAGCCAGCAACGGTTCCGGTAGTTAAGTTGCTATTATCATTTAGCAAGTCTCTCTTGAGCCCTACATTCAAACTAGTAGTGTTCAAAACAGCTATGGCCATAGCGCGCTACAAACTAAAGACTATTTTTAGCGCGCTGATTTGTAACGCATCTGAGAGAATTAGCACGCGAATTCACGCGACAACCACCGCTCGGCTACTAATGCTATTTGCAGCGGGATACTTCTAAACTAAACCTATGAAATAGTTGAAATTAATATCTCCATTCATTTCCAGGTCGGACGGACAGCAGCGCATATCTCACAGAGAACTCCGCGAGAGAATAGAACGGCAGCGTTCTGTGGCGACGCCCAAAATAGCCAGGTCTGATTCCTTGGAAGGGCTGAACTTGGAAGTGCACAATACGCGTTCATCAGTAGAGAGGCTCGACACGCAGGTGTCCAGTCTGCATCACGACGTAGCTGCTTTGAGTATGGAGGTGAGTTAAGCTGATGAATTAGATTGGGCTAATGAGTTAGCTGGTAAAAAGGTTCTAAGACACTTCTTACTGTTATTGTGTAAATTGCCAAGCACTTGCAAGAAGATAAATAAAGGCAAACAATACTGGTACAACACCCAATAACCTAGAAAGATGGCGTATCTTTCAACAATATGAAAAAATATAGAAAATAAATTAAGTTCCATCACGTTTGACATTGGTGTTAACCAACAAAAGTACCTTCGTATACTTTTTCACCATTAAAAAAAACATTAATCATTTCAGTGAAACGTGCTAAAGCAAAGAATGGGCAGATTATAATTTGAGTATTTCAGGACAAAGTCAAACATTGATGTCATTGCCACGTGTGCGTTGTGCCCATTTGTCAGGACAAGGATTCGTTATTAAGATATGATATCATGCTGATAAGCGGAAAAATAGACGAGTATACGCACGCTTTTGTTTGTTACCTATCCTATTATTTTATGATAAACTTTTCTACGTGCTATTAAAATAAAAGGTATAGAGTAGGTTACTATCGTTTAAAGTTAAACAGTAATTATATTGCGTTTACTTTCTTATATAAATTAGGCTAAACTAATTTATAAATAAATGTGGTCCCTACATTTACAAAAAAAATTACAAATGTGCAAAATAAATACAAAAAAAAATGCATGTGTCTACAAACAAATTAGACAAGGAGGTATATTGTTATGCCTCAGAATCATGGATATACCGCAGATGTTTTGTATTTAAACTTGATTGCCTAAATCCACATGACACATGTAATCCGAAATTTAGATAATATGGCGAATGGCTGATTAAGTTCTTGTGTCAACGCCTGTCGGAATGATTAACTGTTTACCGCCGACTATTGGTTTTGGAAGGAAGATAGATAACGTAAGCTATGCCTATATAGATATAGATGGTGGATTATAGAGGAAATGAATAAACTCTAGAATCACGATTTCGTCGATTTGTTGATAATTGTCGAGGATTTTTAAATATAAATCACCCTAACATTCGCACCAAAAGCTATGGCGTAGCATTAAAGACAAAAAGTGTTTAAAAAAACCGCAATTCATGCTAAAGTCGACTAGTAAATCTAATAATATTTAGTTATAGTCACAAGCATATAAGTTATTTTTATATTGACCGTTTTACATTTACCATTGTTAATTTTCATACCGAGTTGATCTTATCTAACATCTCAGTCCCGTTCGATAGTAGTAGAGTAAGTGAAAAGCATTACTACCTGAGCCCTATTAAATGCTGCCTCTGGCCAATTAGTGGGATGAAACTCGAATAAGTCAGCTTCTCGGTTGTATATTCAGCGACCAGACTTAATTTGCTACGGATACGGAAACGCTGGTATTGATCCTACCCCATTTGCAAATTCTTACAAATAACGTTTTGCTCCTCTTCAGTATTTTCGAGGAGTTCTTGTTCCTCGGGATATAAAGTAATGGCGCGAATAAAATAAAACATAAATTGTATATAATGAAAGACATAATTTATCTTTTCTTAGTATAAGCGGGCGAAGTAATATTTCATTCCTGTATTCAGAAGAAACACTCACTATTGTCCAGGTCCGAAACGCAATACAAGCCCTACAAGAGATGACCGCTCCGAGCGGATGGCACGCAGCACATTCCAACCCCAACCTACAGTGGAACACTCCTCCCAACCAGCTCGCCAGAAGCTGCAGCCATCCGCCAGACGTCTTCTGTTGGGATCAGGTAATATCTTAATTACAGCTTTCAGGTACATAACTGTAGATATGTAACAAACGGCCCAACCACTACTTACATGTACATTAGACAGCCGAATGTTTAGTATTTTCCTAAGCCGTTAATTTTTTTCCAAACAGAACGAGCGGCCGATCACGCCGGAACGCCCGAAAGTGCACCGTTGTACACAAACCGAACCATTCCTCCACTCCGTCACGCAGTACATCATGGAACATCCGGCTACTGTGATGCTCCTACTGGGCCTCGATCCCATGGCGAACCTCACTCCCGTGGCCGTGCCGACCGTGGACTACTACGACACGCGGGGACGCCGACCGAGCGTCCTCGAACAGATAGTCGAGTCTGAAAACGGGAGCCAAAGTCCTTCCAGCACAGACAGCGAGCGATTCGAGCCGACTCGTAGCCTCAGCGGCAGCGCCAAACACCTCGACATCATACCGGAGACTGAGAATCTGCTTGACAAGGAGACGAAAATCACCATCATGAAAAGGAGCCGGCACTCGACCAGCGACCTCAACGAGGCGTCCGAGCGGCTCCTCGCGAATAGCTCCTCGCACGCCAGCACGCGCAGCCTCAAATTCAACTTCAACAGTTAATTCCATTTCGTTAACATGCTCACTAGCCGTTATCGTCGATAGTATTCTTTTATTTTGACTACTTTTATTGTGTAAATTTACTTCGTTGCTACTTTTTCAATCAACGAAGGATCTACCTTGCCTATTTGTATTTTGACGTATTGTATTTCATTATTAGGTTTGTGGATACAATGAAAATGTTGTACATATCAAGTTTCAAAATGTTGAATTATATCTATGTGTATATTTTTTCTAGTCAATGTTGCCATAAACGAGAGAGCGCGCGGTAAGAGAGAAAATGTGATTATGAATGAAGTAAATTAATTATTTTCAAAGACCTACTTACAGTTAATTTAACTTTATTACGTTTGTTGCTGTTAAGTTCAGTGAGATAACTTTTTATATTTTCACAGATACTTACTATAAAGTAAAGTAAATCTAAAATAAGTAGTAGATGTATATTTTAGGGGAAGGAATAATAAATCTGAATTCTATTACTTGATAACGACTTCACAACATCTTGTCGACTTTATTATCATAATTTTTGATTCCAAACGTTAGAGGATAAAAGTTTATATATTTTTGTGATGTAAATATTTCAAAAATACGCCGAAATCGGCGTACTTATAATAAGACAATACTGAAAAAATATTTGAAAAGTTTTACGCACCTAAGTAGTGACGGAATACGCAAATCAAAATGTTTAATTAGTAATTAGCCGTATTAATAAAGTAGGTAAACTATTCATCTGATCTCACATATTTGTGTATAATGTAAATAGGTAGGACCTACTTGATATCATAGTCTTCCTTCGATAGAACTTCCAATCGAAAAATATTCTTGAGACAATTATTTTTCAAAATTCTATACACTGGCACAGAATACATATATACACTGGTTAAAGCTTATTGTGCCAAAGTTACAATCGTAGAAAATTCTTTAAATGTGTAAACAATCTATTTTATAAATGTTATTTACCCTAAACTTCTAAAGTCATACTTAATGTAGTTTGTAATTTTGTAGCATAAATTATAATTTCATAAAATAGGTTAATTACCAATTCTTTAGAAAATAAATCCTCAAAGAAAATTGGATGCCAAATTAGTACCGTTTCTTTTTTTTTTTAAGGGACCATCTTCTCGGGTCAAACCATAATTTCTCTCGGAGATAATTTTAAATATAACATATCCATGTTTTGATTTTATTTGGTACTATAAAATAATGTCTATCAAAAATCTATGAATAGTTACGACACTACAATTATACAAATTATTCATCAAATATAATATGTAGGAAAATAGGAATTAAAAAATATACTGAAACCTAAGTCATCGCAAACATCGCGCAATTATATAGTTCTAAGGCTAGATTGTTAAACTATGACATAATCTTGTAAACACTGTTTAAAATATTTTACAACTAAGCAATATTGTTTTGGCATATTATTTTGCCAGAAGGTTTCACTCACTATAAACATAATATTATTTTGCAGCAAAATACACAGAAAGTTACTTGTATTGTATAGGAATTAACTTCAAGAAACCGATAACAAAGAAGAGGAACACACACACAAAGGTAATAAACCTAAATAAGCTTTTAAGGTTTACTCCAATTGTGAACGTTGCTACAGAAGTAAGCTCCCAGTTACCGTGTTTTTCTCAGTAAAACATAAAACCTGAGTTCAAATGCTATTGTAGATATTCGCAAACAAGAAGGTACCGTATAGTATTGATTTCAGGACTATCTCAGTAATATTAACCGACGTAAATGCGTTCGTACTTCCGTTTTTTCGTAATTCTATTAAAATGTATATTTTTCGTTAATAATAATAAAATTGTTATAAGAACGGAGACGCTTACTAGAATAATGATTATACTGGTCTATAATCGAGGTGTACTTACTTGTGGATATGCCAAGAATGTGATATGACGTTATAAAGCGCAGTGCCTAAATTCTCATTTATTTTTATTTGTTTAATTATTCTGTATCTTTTTATTAAAATCTAAACTTTACTACACGTTATGAATGTTTAAGCGTAACGTATTAAGCATATTTTGTACATATTGAACCTTTATCTTGTATTGTAGTACAAAGTATTAGTTACCGTAAAGTTGAATAAAGACAGATCGATGTTAAAATGTTGTTCTTATTAAAATGTCTATTTTTAGTCTTCATCCGGTGTTTACGTGGAAGGGCGTGGCATGTGGTAGATATGATAAATAATTTTGAAAGTAAAACATGTATTTAACGCACAAACGATCCCAAACTACAAGAGAGCGACGGTATCGTGAAATGAAGAACTGAACGGAAGTTATAAAAGCCAAGCTAAATAAACGACAATGTCGTGCAGTTAAATCTGAAATCAGTTTGACGTCAATATAAACAATCACACAAACATTTAATATTTCGTATATCATTCTAGATTTAAAAAAAAATGTGAAATGTAATTATTAAGAACACGGCGGTTAGATTCGAAAAATCCGAAATATAACTTTCCAAGCTATAAGATCACCATAAATCGAACTTCTAGGTACGTATATAAAAACATCCATATCTGTAGTTACATAGTTACCAACACAGACAGTATCATCTCGTCAATTTCTAGCTAAGTCTTTTTCTAGTAATTTTCTTTTTTAGCTGCATGACATCACTCAATGTCTTTTTCATACGAACTGTTTCAAAGTGACTGCATTGATCTGTCTTTACTTACGCCTTAGATAACTATCGATTATTGAAGCTTCCTTTACCTTTTCCTTCGATATACCGGCTTGCAAAAGAAACTATAAAACCGGTAATTAAAGCTCGCTACTGCTATTGAGAATCGAGACAGCATAATGATGCCGTCTTCATTTTATTGAAGGAAGTTTTAACTAGACGGCCTTTGCGAGCCGAGGCCCTTTCATCTTCGGCGTGTCGATCAATCAAGAGTCAATTGCGAAATTAACATCGTAGAGTAAATAATATACAGTGAACTTCTAAACGTCTTGAGAATTTCCCACAGAAACGAACTAAAGTTGATAGCTAGCCGCTCTCAGTGTCAGTCCAATAAGTAAAGTCATTTTTTATTTATTGTAGGCTACAAGGGCTATTGGATGATCACTATTGATTACTGTCTCATCTGGTGATGAATGAAGATGTGATCAAAGCTGATAAGCAGCCTGGAGCAGGGCAGGCTCTCTGCCGGAATACTTCAAACAAGGATTTCCTGCTTGATGCGGATATTAAATTAGTACTCTACCGCCAAGGCTTTTAACAATGTTTTCCTTCATTAGACGCTTATGCTCGTTTTTGGACGTAAGATCTTTTAACGAATCCCTGACAGTCTGATACCCAGAATACTGCGCTCCATGGCTTGCTGGCACACCCCGGGTTCGGACTTTTGTTGAATAGGTATTCTTGGACATATTCGATCTCAACCCCCTCAACTTCAATCCTACGTCTTATACTGTTTGTCATGAGCTTAGTCTTCGACATATTCATGCTATGTTCGATTCAATAAAAGCATATTTTTTACAGTCTACACTCATTAAAATGAAAGGACTGCATTCTATAATACGTGAACTTTATAAACGTAGGAAACACTGGAAATTGCAGTATTTACACACGACGACAGCGTAATAAAGTAAGTAATGATGTTGGACAGTGATCCTCAAAGTTAATGCTCAACTTGCACTAGTAAAAAACAAAATCATCTGCTATTGTTATTTATTCCTAATCCAGCAGCGTGAATTTAAGGAACTCTTGCTTCAATTTAAATTACTATATTATCTACGACCTTATTACAACTAAATCAGTAAAGGAATCATCATAGAAAACGAAACTTGAATGAACGTGCCTATAAAATATACGGTTTCTAACAACCTTCGGTACGGTTATCATAGAACGTGAAACAGTGAGTGGTGATATACCTATTTCGTTCCAAAAGCGGGCTCTAGTATAAAAAGTTTGACGGCCTTTGCTTTACCTCGTATGTAGGTCGCTGAGCCACGGGGCTGTAATTTGCCGCCGCCCGCCCAGTTAACGGGAGCTCTCGCCCAGGAAAATTCTGCCTGTTACTGATACCTATGGACGTGGACCAAGTCATAATCTACGTTATAAACTTAACGCGGTCGAGTTTCATCATCGTAAATTTCACAACTGCGCTGCATTAGTTAAACTTTATACTGTATTTGTTAGTAAATATTAAAGTTAGTGTTTTAAGCCCTTATACAAACAATGGATCCATCTCTATCCAAAAATAACGGGGTCAAATCTGTTTGTAAAGTTTTATTTGTTAGTTCGACACATATCACGGAGCTTTGTTCCCTGTTGAATACACGGCTAAAACCCAGATAGTTTGAATGCTGTTACAATGTCAAACGGTGAATCCGGCGTAAAATTAACACTGTTGTTTGTATAGGTCCTTTTCGTTTCAGCTTCAGAGTTAACGGTTTGAATTTCTACCCTAAAGCTACAAATTCCTTACCTACTTCTAAGGTCTTTGAAGTGTAGGACTAAAGCCACAACGTGTAACGTTAATAAATTGTTTCCAATGATTCTTTATACGTCTGGTGCTACTTGAGCAGCTACACTGCATCTTCAATAATCACGGCCTATAGCTACTCATGTCCTTTTAAGAGCCTCACCAACTGTATATCGACCTAAAACGAATACTACGAGTAAACTAACAATGTTTAAAACTGACAATCAATTCGATCACGGAAACATATCGGCGAGTGTGCGATGGAATTACACGACACAATCCCGCCAAGCCCATTCCATCGTCAAATAACCAGACATACGGCGATGCGCCACCGTTACACGGTGGACATTGCATCACTACACACGAAGCTGTTTGATTCGACATTCATTATGCGTACCGGGAAGGACTGGAAGTCCTTGCCACAGTATGTTTCCCTATAGTTACAACCTGGAAGTCTTCAAGTCACGAGTGAATAGGTAACTTCTAAATAAGCCTAAGTTCCAGCACCATCCATCATAGACCGCATCGTCACTTAACATCAAGTGGTCAAACGTGAACTTATTCACATATAAATAAAACGTGATAACGTAATTTCATTAAATTTGAATCTTGGATATTAAAAATAATAGATCGGTGCGCAAATCATAATTTGCTACCCTTTCCAAGAATAATTTGCTACCCTTTCCAAGAATAATTTGCTACCCTTTCCGAGAAGTACTTACGTACGAGTACGTAGGTACTTCTCGGTCATGGCTGCCTCGTTACATCCGATTTGTTTGACGGCATTACATTTACCGTTTCCGCTCGCTATGAAATAAATGAATTCAGCTGTATGGACGGCTTAAATTCAATAAATACGAATTTACTAATGGAGTTTTTACCAAATACTTACCTTAGTAAGTATCGCTAATGTATGTAACTTATGTAATGGCAACGGCCATTGTATAGATTCATCGTCATCATCATCATCAGCTGGAAGATGTTCATTGCTGAACATAGGCCTCCCCCAAAGAACGCCACAACGATCGGTTGCTAGCTGTTTGCATCCAGCGGCTACTCGCAACTCGCACCAGCTCATCGGACCACCTTGAAGGGGGCCGTCCTACACTAAGTCTTCCGATCCGTGTTCACCACTTCAGAAACATTACATAATTATATTAGATTGAATACATTATTAATTTACAATAAGGGCTACTATCCAAATAGTTGAACTTGAGCGATAGCTATAATACAGAAACATTTCACTAGAAAAAATATAGTTTAAAACACTATAAAAACACGCATATTTTGTTATATTGTACTGTCATCGGTCCTCAATACGTGTTCAAAGTTTCAAGCTAATCGGACGTCTTGAAGTTGATGAAAATTATGTACTAAGGGTCGTTACATAGACAGATAGCTAGATGCAGTAGTGGAAGCTAATAAAAGCGACTTAAATAGGAGCCAAGGTTATGTTAGTACAAAAAAGGCAATAAAGATTTACCAAAAGATAAGAAAATTACAATCGTATGGTCAGAAACTCACTAGCACTAATAACGAAGCCAAAAATATATCAATTTTACATACAAAATCAAAAGGAGGCGGTACCGAAACGTATAATTACACGAATCCACTTACAGAGATTAAACCAGGAAAGATAAAGAAGAGATGCGACGACTGAAAGAACATTTTAATTTAAAAACCACTATGTAAGCGTAATCAGACGTAATAACATGAGATGGGCTTAACCTAATATGAAATGTAAAGGAGTTAGGAGAGGATTACAGATAATTGAGTTTCTTCACAGGAAAGGATCCAGTTTAAGTCGTCTGGGGGGTTATAATTGTATGGAAACAAAATTCTGCTTAAAAGCAGTGGTAGCGGAATTTGAGCGCTTTCCGATCCGTACGCAGCGGGTTCTTAACCTTAGCAGTGTATCAATAGCTGAAATTAGGATATACGTGTTTTGAGACATTCATCTACTCATACTGGGCCGGTGTTGTGGATAATGGCCAGACTCCTTCCCTAGTTAGAGAACGATTAAAATAAAAAAAATATGGTATATAATGTTGTACTGACCTGGAAATTAAAACAAAACTAGAATCCAATAGCAGCGGCGCCACCTACGGATTCTAATTGTGTATCTGAACCGTCCCGGATCCATCCGACTCAAACATTTACACCAAATTTTATGAAAATAAGTCCAGCCGTTTAGGATGAGTTCAGTTACATACACACGGACAGAAGAAATATATAAATTAAAAAGATAGATGCCTATTATTACAGCAACATAGAAATTAACAAGAAAAAGGTCGTTAAAAGCCTCACGCTTTTCCCAAATCTTAGAGCTCAGACTAAAGTTTTCAATATTCAAATTAAAAAAACCTACGAGTAACTTTCAAAACCGGAGTTTTCCAAACATGCAGCTACAGATCATCAGATGTAGTTTCTAGGGAATCGATTAGAAACTTTAAACTAAAATCTATTTTTGGCCTAAACTCTTACGCCCTCTGGCGTGAAACCTAGGAGTGGAAACTTGTGTACGCCGATGATCATGAATGATGAAACCCAATTCAGTACTTTCATTCGAGAGTTTTCTAATAAAACCAAATATAAACTCTACCGTCTAACCATTGTAAGGTTTTCTATTTCTGTATACTTTTTCATATCTTTCTGTTTCTTAACCCTTGATCTCTTTTACTCGAGTCCTTGCGTGCCACTATTTATTTCTTATTCTTTACTTTTATTCGTTTATTAATTCTAAATTCTTATGTCTCTATTTTTATATTGTTTGTAAACATTACTGAAAGATGTCTAATTTTACTAATGTCATTTATAATCTTATTTCTAAATTCTGTTGTATTCTCGTACAATTCAATAATTTTGTATACAGTTTTAGTTTTAATTTATCTTATTGTATCAGGCAGCTTTTAACCTTATCTTTCTTAATTTTTCAAATATTCAAATTGCAGAATTACTTATTGACAGTTTTGGAAGTGATGCCTGAAAAAACGGCTGACGGTCGAGTCGAGTTGATTTGGAGTCGAGTTCGAGTTCTTGTTTGGCTTTGGTCTGAGCCTCAAAAAACCTTGAAAATTGCATGAAGAAGTCCTCAAGCACTTTTAAATCTTTACCTAATTGTGATAGTCCTGAAGAAGTCTTGAAGCTTAAAACATCGGAGCCCTATAACCCTCCGGTGAAGGCCGCTCTCCACGAGCGCCTCCCCGACTTTGGACACCAGCTTTCTGCCGCAGACCTCGCCTGCCCTGGCCTGGGGTCATTCTTCATAAGTATTGGTTACGCCGTTATATGTTCACACTAATTGAGGGAAGCGCGCCATCTCTGGGTGGAATGTGCCGAACCGCTGGGCTGGCTGAGACGTCATCCGAACGGTGACAGCCTGCACACGCGGCGACCACGTCTCGCTCTCGAAGAGAACGATTTCCTGTGCCGTCGACCAACCACGGCCAGTTACGCACCGCATCCTCCACTGGAAGGTTCGGGACCGACCTCTGCCCGACCTTCAACCGCCGCGCTTACTATTGTGTTGTGATCATCCTTTGCCAACCGTCACTTTGACCGTAACTGTCGACGCACCCGCTAGTGGAGCAGTGCTGAACGCCTGAAGGAGGACGAGGAAGCTGGCTTAGTGGTAAGTGCATTTCGCCTGTTGGCTGCCTTTCCTCTTTTAGTGTGAACACGGCGCTCCTCCCTATTTAATTGCCCAAAATTCATTACGCATTTTTTCCGCCCCGCATTCGCTCAAAATTGAATAACTCCCGCATCACCATAAATTTGGCCCATACGAGCACGGATATAACCAGCTCCTATTGCTATCGATGGAATCTGTTATTTAATTTTGTCGTAATTAATCTATAATTTACTTGCCTACCTACCCCCTTAGAAATTTGTTCGCATTTAATACTCGTTTACGTAGATTAATTAATAACCCGCTCTGCCTACGTAATCGTTTATGCTACATACTTACATATTTTGCAATATCATCATATATTATATCATATCTACACTATTTATTTATTGTATCGCCCGTAATTCGCTACAAATTTATATTGCGTAATACTTGTTCAGTACTACCTACTTGGCTGGTGTTTGAATTGAACGGCTGTTATTTTAGTTACCCGCTTATTTCACTGCTAAAATGGCTTTAGAAGCTAAATGTAAGCTGATAATTGCTAAGAAAGAAGCAGTATTCTCATTTATTAATAACTTATATAGCTCCGCAAAGAGAATAACTCAGTCGGAAGTCGAAACTAGGAAGAACCAGGAATTTCTAGCAGCGTCTTCTAACATTGAAAATTTGTATAAAAACTTCAACGAATTGTGTGACCAGCACAACACTTTGTTGTTGGAAGCCAATCCTGAATGTGAATTAAATTTTAGTAACTGGAGTGCATTTGAGACTTTATTTTCGTTCATACAAAACACTCGTAAAAACCTGCTGGAAATTCGTAGTTCAAAATCTGTTGATGACAACAGGTCCGCAACGGAACTCCATTATTGTCGTTTGCCGCCTTTGGATCTTGTTGGGTTTTCTGGACAACAGGAATCGTGGCCACTTTTTTACCAGAGTTTCAAAACGAACGTTCACGACAACAAGAAACTAACTGACGCGCAACGAGTTCAATATTTAGTAGGTAAATTAAGTGGAAGCGCTTTGAATATTTTCGCAGGTATTTTACCTAACGAATCGAATTATGCTACGATATGGGATTCTTTAGTGCAAAAGTACCAAGATAAGAGACTTCTGGGATCGATGTATTTAAATAATATTCTCGATTTAAAAACTACCTCCGATTCGCCCGCTCAACTAAATAATTTTATTGAACGATTTAATTCTTCAATGTCCGCTCTAAAACAGTTAGAAATTAGTGATTTAAATGATTTTATATTTACCCACTTAGCATTAAAAAAGTTAGATTCGCAATTAGTGCAAACTTTCGAATTATCTGTTCGTGATAAAGACCTGCCTTCAAGTTGTGACCTTGTGAACTTTGTTAGACATCACGTAAAAATTGCGGAACGAACTAACGCCATTAGACAACACACTTACACTGCGCAGGGATCCAGTTCTCAACCTCGCTCGCGAAATGTAACTCAAAAGGTTTCGCATGCTTTTGCGGTAGCGGAATGCAGTAACTCCACTTGTGCTTTCTGTAAAACCACGCATCACATTCATTTATACGAATGCACCGCATTTAAAAAACTACCTGTGAACGAACGTTTCAAATACATAAAAGACAACAAATTATGTATTAATTGTTTTAGTGCAAAACATAATACGCTTAACTGTGGCTCGCATAATACTTGTAAGCAGTGTCATAAAAAACACCATTCGCTGCTACACTTCGAAAACTATGATCCAAACTCATCAAAATCGCAGTCTGTAGGCTTTCGTGATAACAGTTCAGTCGGCGCGAACGCGGCTACATCCGGCCGCGGCGACACGGCCGGCCGCTCGGCGGACTCGCATTCCTCAGTCTGCATGCATAGTGGGACTCACGTACATACAGCGTCCGCATCGCGCGTTTCTAACGCTGCGGTTAACACACTTACTTCGCCTTCACACAACATTTCTTCTCCGTTAGATAATAACATTGTTTTGCCTACTGCTCAAGTACTCGTTCCGAATCACGGGAAAGGCACTTTAATACGTTGCCTAGTGGATAGTGCTTCACAACATAATATTATTACGCTTGCATGTTGCAATAAATTAAACTTAGACATACAACCGCTTGTAAACTCCTCGTTAAAATCAGTAGGGTCAATTTCGTCACCTATTAAGGGTCACGTTACACTGGAAATTGAGTCACTAGTTTCTGACGCTCACTATAAGTTAAACCTTTTAGTAGTCAACCACATAACTGATTTCTTGCCTACACGTACGGTACCCGCGTCGGTGATGGAGTACTTCAAGGAGTTACCACTCGCTGATGAAACTTGGAACATTCCTGGGGATATCAGTGTGATATTAGGCACCCAGATGTTCGCATTTATAATGCTCGGAGGTAAAGTAATACCGCCCGCGCCGCCGCCGCTCGCTCGCTCTGACTTTTCGGATACCGCTCGCTCCGCTCCTTACGCTCTTGAAACAACGCTTGGCTACATTGTCATGGGGGAAGTACCTATTGCCAACCCTGAAGGTGTAGTTTGGTCCTTCGGTCCTTTAGTTTATGAACTTAACAAAAACCTAGTAAAATTCTGGGAACTTGAAGAGCTACCTTCGTCAACAATTGAGAAGCCGGAAAGTCAGGACTGTGAACAGTTGTTCAAGTCGACTGTCACTAGGGGTCCTTGCGGCCGCTATACTGTCTCGCTGCCTTTTAAAGGCGATCCTAACCTACTAGGTGAATCCTTCACACATGCACAACGCCGTCTAACCGCATTGGAGCTCAAATTTAAGGCGCATACTGCATTGCGTCAAGCGTATAATGACGTCATAACGGACTACATGAAAAAGGGTTACTTATCGGAGATACCTTACTCTGCCGCCGCTATCGCTGAAGGCTACTTCATACCTCACCACGCCGTGATTCGTCCAGATAAATCGAGTACGAAGGTGCGCATCGTTCTTAATGCGTCGGCGCCGACGGACACAAAGCTGTCGCTTAACGAACTCTTACATACGGGGCCTAACCTTCAGGCAGATCTGTTCGCACTTCTTCTGAGGTTCCGATACTTCAAAGTTGCTATTACCGCGGATGTGCAACAGATGTATCTGCGAATCTTGTTGTCTGAGTCTGATCGTAAATATCTTGAGCTCGCCACCCGGGTTTCTACCTGGAAAAGGCTGCTACGCATTGTGGTATACGTCCTACGCTTTGCAAAGAAGTTGCCGCGTTTACCTTCGGCTATTGAAGCTTCGGAAATGGAGGCTACTGAAACCATACTGCTTCGTGACTTACAACGCAAACATTTCACTGACGAACTTAAAACCATACCGAGAGGGAGTCCACCCGCTCCTAGTTTACGGAAACTAGACCCGTTCGTGGACGCTAGCAGCGGATTACTACGCGTTGGGGGCAGATTAAAGAGTGCGGACATACCATATCAAAGCCGCCACCCGATATTACTTCCCCGACGTGATCACGTAGTTAACTTGATAATTGACGATTGTCATCGCTGCAATTTCCATACCGGCTCGCACCTTCTCATGTCTTTACTAAGACAACGGTATTGGATTATTTCGGCTCGGAATATAATTCGACAACGCATACGCCAGTGCAACTTCTGTTTCAAGGTTGCTCCCTGCCACCCTACGCCTATGATGGCAAATCTCCCTCCCGCTCGAGTTCAGGAAGCCAAGGCCTTCACACACACGGGAGTAGATTACGCTGGACCTATAAACATAACTCTTACGCGCCGACGTGGAGTAAGAAGCCAGAAGGCTTACATTTGCCTTTTCGTGTGTTTGACTACCAAAGCTATTCATATTGAAATCGCCTCAGACCTCAGTGCAGAAACCTTCTTAGACGCTCTCAAACGATTTTTGGCAAGAAGAGGCCCGATTTCTTTCCTGTACTCGGATAACGGTACCAACTTCATTGCAGCCAAACGCCATTTGGAGGAACTACATAATTTTCTGGCTGCTAAGGATACTTGTACCGCATTTAGGAACGAATTAAACAACCGGAAAATCACATGGCGAAACATTCCCGCTCGCGCGCCTCACTTTGGAGGCATTTGGGAAAGTCAAATTAAAAGCGTGAAAGCTCACTTATTCCGCGCAATAGGAACCCAACTGCTTTGCTATGAGGAACTACTGACAGTTCTTACGCAAATCGAATGCCTTTTAAACAGTCGCCCATTGTGCTTGCTGTCCGACCAGCCGCACGCTATTCTAACCCCCGCTCATTTTTTAAATACCACACCGTTACAATCGTTGCCCGCGCTCGAAATTAATGAATCAATGTCTCTCGGTAACAGAAAGAAACTCTTAGATCACTTGGTACAAAGCTACTGGAAAAGATGGCATGTAGAATACCTACACACTCTGCAACTAAGACAAAAATGGAATTCCCCTGCGGCATCAATCCAACCCGGTACACTAGTTCTTATCAGCCAAGATAACACTCCGCCGCTCCGCTGGCCGACGGGCACTATTGAGCAAGTATACCCGGGCAAAGACGGTGTAACGCGCGTCGCTTTAGTACGCACCACTGCTGGAACATTTAAGCGTCCAGTAGTGAAGTTATGCCCTCTTCCCTCGCAATAACTTACACTATCTCCGCATTATCTTTAGTAAAATAAACAAACCGCATCTTTATTATTGTAACTTATTTAATTAATTCTACACACACTTTATATTACCCGCATCTTTATACACTAACCCACCTAGGCAACCCTCAATCCGCTTCAACCTCTTATAGGTCTCCCCCTCCCCCTCTCTCTTCTCTTTTGGAAATCCTTAGGATTCCCAAAGCCGGGGAGAAAATGGTTACGCCGTTATATGTTCACACTAATTGAGGGAAGCGCGCCATCTCTGGGTGGAATGTGCCGAACCGCTGGGCTGGCTGAGACGTCATCCGAACGGTGACAGCCTGCACACGCGGCGACCACGTCTCGCTCTCGAAGAGAACGATTTCCTGTGCCGTCGACCAACCACGGCCAGTTACGCACCGCATCCTCCACTGGAAGGTTCGGGACCGACCTCTGCCCGACCTTCAACCGCCGCGCTTACTATTGTGTTGTGATCATCCTTTGCCAACCGTCACTTTGACCGTAACTGTCGACGCACCCGCTAGTGGAGCAGTGCTGAACGCCTGAAGGAGGACGAGGAAGCTGGCTTAGTGGTAAGTGCATTTCGCCTGTTGGTTGCCTTTCCTCTTTTAGTGTGAACACGGCGCTCCTCCCTATTTAATTGCCCAAAATTCATTACGCATTTTTTCCGCCCCGCATTCGCTCAAAATTGAATAACTCCCGCATCACCAAGTATCCTCATGAAGAACATTACGTATTTACCGTCTTAAACAGTGCTTCATTCTAGACCGACTATTTCTAACCATTTATTTCTAAAGACAACTTCCAGTTAATTATCGCGTGTGATCACATTTTCTCTTTCTATCTTCAAAGACTTTAATCCTTAATTCTAATTTCTTATTTTAATATATATATTTTAAGCTGTCTCCTTTGTTTTTCCTTCTTTTGGGTCCTTCCCATAGGAATAGGGAGGTAGCCCTTGATAACGTGTACTTTACACTCTTTTGCCAAAATTTGTAAAGGGGTGTAACGTTACACCATACAAAATAAATTAAGAATCTGTTATACTCAAAAGGAGCGCTTCTTATTACCGCGTAGTTTTTTCTACGATACAGTAGTAATCAATATTTATGACCCATTAAATATTGAACACTATGGTGATATTGAAGGTATAAAATGTTGTAGCTCGACTACGACCTTGCTACGCCCTTTGTAGCGTGAAATGCAATTTGCCGTCGTTACTGCGAACGAGCTACGCGGCGGACAGACTAGTGCTACGCTGCGCCGCTACGATGAATTTAGTTATGTTTGTTTTGCTTATTTTTTGTTTTTTTTTTTGCTATGAAAGACGAGAAATACGTTAATCTAGTAACCTACTAAATTGAAGAATATTTATGTGAATTCGCAAAATGAGAATTATAAATTAAATTCACATGTGCAATTCTAAACAGTTACGTTAGATTTAATAATAGCCTAAAGTTACCAGTTTTATTTCAGAGGTCTTCTCTAGTTTTGTTAAACTACCGTTCATTTTGTTATTGCCATGTGTAATAGAAACGAAAGTTTTAATTATGTTATCTGTAAAATATAGAAATGTCCACACGTAATAAAAAGTTACTGTTTACTTTTATATGTCGACTTTTGTGTTGCTATCAGATACATAAAAGCAACCTACATTTCATTAGCTAAAACTAGTTATACTATTCCAAATTCCAATACAAATATGATTGCAGTTGTGGTAGAAGTAAACTGTAAATAACAACCCACATACTTTGTTTGTGACAGAATGCTTAATTTGTGTATTCATCCGTAAAGCCCGTCACACACGTAGCTATAAATATATTAATATAAATTATAGTAAGGCATATTATGATATATTTTCTATACAAATATTCAAGTGACTTCACTCTCACTTCAATATAATATCACTTGAATTTGAATAGGTCACTTGAATATTAGCCTTGCTATAATTTATATTAATATATATTATAGCTACGTGTGTGACGGGCTTAAGCATAAACGTTAATGAAAAAATATATATTTTATATGTAATTATACCACACCTCACGAAAGTGAGGAGAGACCCGTGCTCAGCAGTGGGACGTTATGGGTTGATGATGATGATGAATTATACCACACATATTTGCTCTGAGTCTGGGTGTTTGTAGGACTATGCTCCTCGTAGTTACTGATTCCAAGACATAGGCAATCCTAGTTAGGGGTCGGGATCTATGTATGTGATCGTGACAATAAACAAACAAACAATTAGCGGAGTGGATACACAGTTGCGTTCGTTTGTTTCAATTATAACAAAGGGCGAGCGAAACGCCGCGCCGCGCCGCGGATGATTGATAAATGCAACACATTTGTATGTAGACTGTTAACCGGTCGTGTACAACCGAAGGGAAAATTGCTTTGTTTCTCTTATTATGTAAACTTTGACGAACTGATTGTTGTGATAAGAAAGATTATATAAAATAGCTTAGAACTTAGGCGTATTATGATATCCAAAAATTTTCCTTAATATAGATAAGAAGATATATTTTATAATACGCCTACTGGACTGGATGAGAAGAGCCATATTCATGTATTATTCTGTACATTTTTAGGCCTTAAAAATACAGCTTAGTAACAGTCTCGGTTTAGTTTGTGTTTAGTTTTACAGTTTAAATCGGGCTTAGTGGCGTTTACTAGGAGAGGCATACGTCGAGCAGTGGACGAACAATTCCGTAGTGGCAACCAGGGATTCGTGTTGTATGATTCTAAAACTGTTTTTTTAAGACCTTACAATGTACCTACATGTGGGAATAGAACAATAAATGAATAAGCTACTATAAATTAAATGGTACAGGTACTATTCCCGGTGAGATTCAAAAATCGGGCCCCAGTACAGAAAAGGTTACTATTATAAAAAATGACCTGTATTCTATTTTCCATGAGTCCATTTAAAAATTTAACTGGCACTCTTACGGACGCAGCGTAATCGTGTAGCGTAGAAATCCAACAAAGCCTAACAAAGAGAATCGATCGCTGCGCCGCTCGCGCGCCGCTGTTGAATTGTGCATGCTCCCGATTCTATTCTTTACAGTTCCTATTTTACAGTTCCTAGTTTTTATATAGTAGTCAATATAAAATAGTAACTAAATTGCATTTTAATATCTAAACAAGCCCCTAAAATGTGTAAACTAAGTCCATTCGCCACTTAACTATTATGTTCATTTTTTGATTTCATAAAAGCGATAAATATTTGTTTGCCTTCTCGATATAAGTATAGTTTATTCAATTTTCATGTCTCAGTCTATACCAGTAGCTAAAATAGTTAGGTTCCGAGAAAAGCAGCCGTAATATAATGAGAAACACAGATGGAAACCCCACTACAAGAGCTCATTTTTATTTTGGTTCAGGACCCTAAAGACGCTCGCCCTTTAAAGTTTATAGATCACGAATAATCCAAACACAAAGTCCAGACTAGAAAGACGAACAAAGCAGAAACTAGCACAAAGAAACACATGTATATAGTACATCAACAGTGAGAACAGCTTAGTTTATTTGTAAGTAAACGAAGTGTACCTAAAGAAATGTACCTACTCTCAGATCTATCGTGAAAATTACATGTGGACGTCTAGTGAAGGCGAATACACGTGCAATATAGCTAATTGAAATGAAATGAAATGATTTATTTCTTAAAAAACAGTTTTGTTTACTTATATAAGGAGTATATAGCTATACCTATAAATATAAATTTAATGTCTTTATATGGCAGGTCGTTGACTTCAAACAAATAACATACAAACAACATATGTAGAAAGTAGTATGTCATTGTATGCTTGCCTGTGACAAAGCACGCTGTCTACTTTTTCATACACTGACATACGACTTTTGGCGCGAGTGGAGGCGTGTATGTTCAAAAACAAGCAACATGTTATTTGCGAGCATGTTGTGAACTGTGTAGTGTAAATCATGCGATTTATCGATGGGGTGATAACAGATTTTAAAACTTTATATTTCTATACTGCAACCAAACTATGTATTCTCATTACAAGAATGCTTCTAAGATTTGTGTTTTCACTTAAAGATGTAGACACACTCGGATACCATATTATTATATATTTACAGTCACGCCTTTCTCCCGCACGCTCACACGCACACGCATCGCTATTCTTTCTTGTTTTTTTTCGGAGAGTACTTATGCTGCAAAAATCATACTTCAGTAGCAAAGTTGTTTTTTTATATTAGCATGTGTATTCCAGGCTTTAAGCGACGCAGCCACCCGCGGACGTTTTACAGAAAATGTTGTTAACATCCACTGCTTACATCTTAGTGGATACAGATGTGAGGCTATGTGCAATATTACCGATGACAGTAAGGTCATTCCATAGAAACATTCCTAATATAAAAGTCGTCTCACTGCTGGGTTAGACTTCAGTATGAATGGAAATTCACACCTAATCCTACAAGGGTTTGTTTATAGATACTTATTTAGTGTTGCCTACATATCACTTATGTTTAGGTCGGTTAATAGAATTGTAGTGTCCCTACTGTTCGCTAAACTCAGCGTGATATTTCATTTTTGTAATGGATGACTCTACAAAAAGGAAACAGTGATACGACCTCAGTTTGCTGCCCATAGTGAGAGGCACAAAAGCTTTTCCACTCGCATAAACGGAAAATGTCCCGGAGCGGATTCAATCACCCAAATTGAGATTGAAATTGATTATGATGAACGGAATTGGAGTGTACATTGAGTCAATTGGTAACCTGAACATATGTGATTTTTAGACACGTTTTCTGGAAATCATTGACGTAGCTTCAAATAAAAATAACGTATTAAATTATTATCCTTTTAAAATATTGTTATATATTCTCTTTGTAACTTGAATTATTTACATTCGCCGCTTAATTAATCTGTAAATGCAGTTTCGCTTTAGCAAAATTTAGATATAATTCATTTAAGTAAATTTAGCTATCCTTGCTATAATTCTGGAGACTTTTCCTCGAGGTCGCGTACATTTTTTCTAGGATCTGATATAAAGATAGATATGATGTATTAGGTATCTATATTTATAGGTAAACAAATAGGTTTTGCAATAAGTATAAGCAAGATTTTGCATAATTGACTAGGTATAGAGTACATACAGCGTGAAGGAAACAGTACGATTTTTATTGCAAAAAGAAAATTTGTACCAGTTTTGCGACCTTTTCCTTTTGCTGACCTGAATGTGTGCTCAATTCGAGCTCAGAAATTGTACGCCAAAATTGACAAACAATTAGGGTCACAGAGGGAAAATTCCTTTAACTTACAGGTGGCCATACTAATAACCAAATTCGAACCAATTATTTTCGATTTTGTTTAAAGATTGCTTCAACATCATCATCATCAACCCATATCGTCCCACTGCTGATCACGCGTCTCCCCTCACTTTCGTGAGGAGGATTAAGCCATCATCCACCACGGGGGCCAGATCCGGATTGGTGGATCACCTACCTACCTCCGAAATAATAGAAGAAAAATAATTGTTAAACAATAATAATAAAGATTAATAATTTTTAATTAATCCAAGATTGCTTATTTGGAAATAATTACACATCAAGTTCAACATTAAAAACTTTCATAACACGACTGAGGCATGCATACGTAGACGAAACAAATACGTACAGTTCCTAATATTATCGGTATATCCCCAATGGCGTAAACCAGATTGGACGTGTGAAGCTAAGCAACCTAACCGCCCGTCAATCTGTTCGATTAGTGCAGTAACCGTATTGATACAATTGGTTTGGACTGTCCATTAGAGCATTATTGTTTTCTTGTTCATACAAACCGATTCTAGTAGTGGTTTGTGTAAGCTTGCCAGATTAGGTGCTCATACAACATCTGAACTGGTAAATCTGATTAAAAACTTTAGATAAAAGGTATTGTCGGGTAACAGCAGAGCAGCGGAAGCGGAAGCGCCTAAAAGTCAGAAAGCCAATTTAAGTGCACTCATTCCAGCAAAGTTTGTAATCAACTCACAAGGTCCTACTCTGTACCACCGCAACCCGAAGTAAAAACCTACATTACATTATTATTGAGTTACGGTCGCAGTTTTCTACACGATAGAATCGAACGGTATGAGTAGTGTACCCTATACCCTATAGGTAATATTTATCTTGATGACTATGAAAAAACTGAGCACATTTAGACCTTATATATTATTACCTAAGTTATCGGCAATTCCGTGGTTTCCCGGCACTCGCTGTTTACGACGCGCATATACTGTTGAAAGGTGGAATTTAGTATTCTTTCTAGATTCTATCCTAAGACCGTGTATTCACTAAGAGACAAATTATATCCCGGGACGCGAAATTACTAACCCCACTGCAACACAGTGCATCTCTGTCTAAGGATGTTCTCTACGGCTGTATGTCTGTCTGCTATGCTGGGTGTGCCTTGCTGGCGGTGGGGGTACGCTTAATCATATAAGTTACAGCACTGACAGATTAAGGCTGCCTGAGTGGGTTTCAATATCTAGGTATTCTTGTTATAACAAAAAGAACGCTGCGCCTCCGCCATAGCCTTATAGCCTAAAACTAAAAAAAAGTGCCCCGTAAAGTCCGAGCTTTACGTAGCATTTTATAAGCTAGGCACTATACAGTATACAACCAAATGATAATGCGCTGCGTGTCTCAGGATATTTTTCTCCTAGTGAATACGCGGCTTAACAGGGCCATATATAAAATATGATATCATTTCGGATCTAAGTAGTTTGTAGAAAGATGTGAGAGGAAAAAATAATTCTGAAGCGGGATAGGACACCATAAGCCACATATTATTAGTTGGCAACAAATTTAGTTGTGCTGATCCGCGGCGGGGGCTGTGTGGAGAAGTCGACGACGCGGGCCGCACCCCACAAGCTCGTCTGGTTTGTGGGACCGTGGGTGGGCAGGCGCGGACGTAGTGGCATTCGCCCGTGGCTTTGTGTACCTAAATTCTTTTTGTGTTAAATTGACCATTTATCGAAGAAGGTTATAGGCTATAACATCACGCTACGACCAATAGGAGCGGAGCATCAATGAAGAATGTGGCAAAAACGGGGAAACTATATTGCTTTTAAGAGAGTTATTGCGAGAAAATTTAAATTATGCGGGTGAAACCGCGGGGCGCAGCTAGTTTAAGATAAATTTAAAATTGGGTTCAATAGACCTTTAAAAAGTTGTGGACCCCGCTGGGAACAAAATGTGGAGATTTGAGAAGTAGCCATTTGCCATATATGATTTTCGAAAATGGTTTGACTGTTTGATTTTATCCGCGGTTTTAACTCACGAGAGGTGAGTTAGGTTTTATGGGAACCTTTGAATACCCATCTGCGTAGGACAGCATCTAAACCTACGTGTGGCGGCATCGCTCGATATCAAAGACCTTGCCCTACTGTTTGTGGTTAGTATCTATTGTAACACTGTGCTTGGAACAAAGGAACATAGCAAAGTCGATTTTCAAACATAATTTGAGTATGAGATAAAGAACCTACCTCATAGTTACCTACTTAGTTCATTCTTACACTGACAGGTTCAAGACCACAATGCTATCGTCTGCTTCTGCTTATGTGTGTTTACTTTTTCCTTACTAAAAAAATTATATGATATTTAGATGCTTTCAAAATACTTGCAAAATCCATCAAAAGTTGCCACCAATAAAGAATTTACGCGCCGCGGGTGCTCGAACATAAAAGCTAGCGTCCCCGCCACCCAGCGAACGTGTCTCAACTTTATAAACTATCGCTGAATAGGCGTGAGAACACCTCCCTGTTAGTATTTCGTTCGGTACACTTTTGTGGGGTTACTCTGTTATTCGGAGTCATGCCGATAAGTGGCAACATTAGCGATATTTCCGCCTCGAGCCTGTCACGTTTAGGCCCACCTCTCATGAGCGTCATGATTGATGTGTTAGCACAGAATACCCAGCGTGTTGCTGAAATAAATCTCGTCTGAAGGCTTTGCAGCTAATGCTTAAGGGTAAACGCGTTAGTGGCACGACTATAATGTTCAATCATGAGACCCAAAGTCGGCAGGTGCTTTACAAGTTATATTTATTTATTAACTTACTAGCTGACTTAGATTGATATATTATTATACAATCTACTATTTTTTCTGAACCTGACCAAGTTGCAACGACCCATGATCAAAAATTAAAATACTAAATACCTCTCCAAACAACAACACAAACACGCGAACAACGAATTCAATTAGCGAAGGTTTAAAAAGTTTGTACTTAATTAATTAAAATTATTTGGATCCGTACACAACTTACCTACACCACTGTCTGCACTTTTACCTTCTACGATTCTAGCTGTGTGGTAAAGTTGGATTAACCCATTATATTAATATATAATTATGATTATCATCATCATCATAATCAACCTATATCGGCCCGCTGCTGAGCACGGGTCTCCCTCAGTTTCGTGAGGAGTATTAGTCCATAATCCACCACGGGGGCCCGTTCCGGATTGGTGGATAACATACCTCGAAATAATTCTCAGGTAGGTATGTGGGTGCCCTCACGATGTATCCCTACACCAAAAGGCGAGTGATAATTATACGTAGGTACATATGTTTAACAAGAAATACATTGGTACGTGTCCGTCCCGGGATTTGCACTCGCGACCCTCTCCTTGGATGGAGGACGTTCTCACACTAGGCTACCACCGACTTAATTATATTAATGTATATGATACATTATATTTATAGTTGACGATTAAGCTATAAGTAACTATGCCAGTTGCCATACGCAGTGGCCATAGCCGTTAAGCAAATAGGGTCAGCTGGCCCCACTTCGTCAGCTTAGTAAAAACACTTAGGCATAGTAGGTATAAGAAAAGATTTTAAGTAGGTAACTTTCGTTCATTAATCTCACGCCTTTTAACGATTAAAACCAATTTTGCTGTGCTTATCTGCCAAACCAATGACCTACGTCAGAGAATAAATAACAAGTCGAGGAAAATTTTTCATTTAATATTTCACTTTAGCCCAAACTACTTACCCGTTTTAATATTTTATTGAATGTCCCTCCTCTTTGTACCTACCACAGAAAGGGTGTATCGTGGTACCGTATTGCCCACACGAGTTGCCTTATACTATAAATGTATGTATAGATATCCAGATGATGTTTTCTTTTATAAAAATACGCATTTTAATATTATAGATATGTTGTAAAGTCGTTAATCCTCCTATTATTTCAACGTTAATGAAAATTTATGAGTTTAACTTAATTAACAAAACATTGTAACAAGATATTAAAATGAAATTTGACTGCTACAATTTAGGGTTCTGTAGTCAAACAATTCAGTAGCCGTTATTTTTACACTCTCCGATGGTAAATAATTAAATATATATGACCACTGCCGTTGACGTACCTACCTACCTATTGCGCTATTGATATAACTACGCGAGACATAGGATTCTACGGAACCCATTCACTAGCGTGACACAACACGCACATAACTGCTTTTTTATTTTATACGTTTTTACTGGCAGATTATCGTATAATCGTTGGAACTAAGTGGACCTTATACTTATTTTAATAAAAATGAAAAGCAATTCATGTATACTTCGATCGAACTAGCAAAAAGAAGCTCTATTTGAACCAAAAAAGAAATCCGACTCGGTATAAAGTAGTATAAAGAGAGAAAAAAAGACAAAAAGAGAAAAAAGAGTAGAAAGAGAAGAGAAGAACGAGAGAGAAAAAAGAGTTAATAAAGTGTTTTCTATTCTATTCTATTCTATTCTATAAATTATAACAGGTAGTACATAATCGTACATTAATAGGTAGGTAGGTTACCTACCGAAAAGAGATAGTTATAAGTACCTACATATCCATAACTTGAGTGCCATTCCTATTGTATTAAGATACCTACATATCCTATATGAGCCTATTGTATTGCACCTATATATAGGCATATGCTATCTGCGATTCGTATCTTGGGTGTACCTGCTCCCACTCACAACCTTAAGTTTCATCTAAATATTCATTCGCCTAATTTATCTGGAGTTCGATTAATATGCGCAACGGCCGTGTCGTCTCTCATGCGTTAATCCTCGATAATGGAAATCCTGTGTCGAAGCGAAATGTCCTAGAAAGTAGCTACAAGCGCTACAACACTTAGCTCGGAAAGTAAGTTTATTTTATAAGGCTATCTAAGTTAAATCGATTCTGTCTAAAGTTGAGACTCCAAACTTAGTAGTAGGTTGACAATAGGCATCTAGATTTAAACCAGGAAAAGAACTGAAAATTTACAGTCTTAGTTTGTAGTGATAGGCCTCTTCTGCAAGAGACCGTCTGAGAAAGTACCAAACCTTTGCCAGATATACATCCGCCCAGCACTAGCGTGCAAACATTACTGTGTTCCGGTTTAAAGGGGACTTACTGGGCGAAAATACTGCGAAAAACGAAAACTAAATAATAGCGAAATTACTGGGCCTACGAGACTTTAGAACCAATGACGAGCGCAGCGCAATACCGTGTAAGATTATACAATACAAAGCTCTGGGTGGCACTGCAACTGTGATGGACAAGCGTAGCGCTTATCATCAAGTGAACGACTTGCTTGTCTCGTTAGTAAAAAATAAAAAATAGTAATTCCAGTATGTATCTGCAAGTAGAATGTTATATAGTCAAGGTTGACAGATAGGTACTGTACCTGTATCTACCATAATGCACCATCAAACTAACACCATCTCAACTATAATATTATTCATCTCGAGGAGGCACCGGTACCTCTTATATCCCAAGTAATCCGAAACGTAAATCCTCGAAAAAATCCGAGTCGTGACAACTTCAATTTCACGGCACAAAAAACAGATGGCTTCGAAAGGTCGGCTGAAATAACCTACTGATTCATTTTGTGAATCCCTATATCAAACAAAAAAGGTATAGTCGGCCTCAGAAGTACCTATATGGAAATTTAGAACCAATGTCTAAGGGTGACGAGCGCAGTGCAGTGCAGCGTAAGATTATGCAATGCAAAGTTCTGTGTGGCACTGTATTATGTTATGTTATGAGCACGCAAAGCGCTTATAATGATGAGTTGCTCGTCTCGTAAGTCAGGCAAATAAAACAAAGTAGCTGTACATGTCCCAAATTCCAATTGTCATATTGGCATTGGGACAATGCCCCTGGCGTTGCAGAAGTCCATAGGCGGCGGTGACCACTTACCACCGGGTGAGCAGCAAGCCCTTATACCACATTTTTTTTTTTCATGGAATACGAAATTTAAGAAGCGTAGTTGTAAGCTATTTTATGTAATTTTGCACGCCCAAACTACTTTTTTTGTAGAATATAGTATTTTTAAATTATGGTGATGTTCAACTACTTTTGAGGCTGACCGTACTTCAGGATTTGTTATTGATGCGAAACTTTTTCCTAATTTTTTTAGTTAGCATATCCGATCACCTTCTGTTCACATTATTTGCTATACTTATTTGATAAGAGATGAATTGAAAAACGAAACGTGGCGAGTTGAAAGCGAAGACCTATTGCTGTACATAGTCCGGCTACAAGTATGAGTTCTACACCATTAGTTAAACATACATCTGACTTCTTTCATTATTATTGTTGAATTCGTGTATATGTAGCTGTTGAGGCGGGCTGCAGTCGGTGACGGCCTTATATTCTATGCTTTAAGGCCCACAATCCATTAGAATGTGATTGGAGAAGTGCTAACGTATTATGAAAGCAGGTACACTACGTAGTTATATTGGGGTGAGAAGAAAAAACCGTTTGAATACTTATTACTTTATTTTGTACATCTCTCAAGAACGCCAAAATACAGATCTACTTGCTTTTAATAAGCCAAATATGTGATATTTTTTTTATTTATAACATCAAGAACAAAGTCCTTTATTTCATTAATACTTTGCCTAGACAGAACTAGACACAGTCGAAATTTTAAAGGTAGGACTTTTATCTACAATATGTATGACCATATCAGACGTAAATGAAACCATGACATTAAGTGAAATTATTGACATCTTGTAGTTCTTTCCAATAATAATTGGTAATTAAAGGAATTTTCAACATGTTCCTGAAGAGTTAACTCTTGTCTTACGAAATAGTAAAACAAAACATGATAATTATGTTAGTTGCGCACTGCACAAATCTGAAATGTTAATGTCAAGGTATTATTTACGCAATATTAACGTACATCAACCGCTAACACACTATCCTTTAAAGACTATAACTATTTACATAGAAATCGTCTATGACATGCATCTTTTCAACAATATACATCAACAATACGTAGAGCCGAAGAGTTACTAACTATAAGGCTAGGAATACAAGAACTGCTAGCAGTCAATAGTCAACATTCTTAATCTATCGAAACACTGCTCAAAGTATCGGGCAATTCGTGTGTGTATGCCACATTCCTTAGTTATTTTTTAATTCGTTGTCGTTTTAACAGTATATCAGCGGCCTGATTATGCCACTATGATTGCAATCGTTATGATTGAAATTTTCCATACATAATATACATTGTTACTGCGTTTCGACCACAGGCTAGTTTTTGACAATTAATGTTATGTCATTTTAGTAGAATCGATTGCAATCGAAACCCAACAAGCGGTTAGCGGTACCGCGCCGCATTATATTTTAAAATACAAATGTAAGTACTGAGGCACACATAGCGCTTAATAGATAGTTATCACAATATCTAACTTTAATCGTAACTGTCATAAGACGCAAAGTTACGTAGATGCCGCTATAGCCGAGGTATTTCAAAGCTGCCTTGTTTTAAACGATATTTCAAGAAATCCCTTTAAAAATAATGGAAGCAATTGAGTTACTTTTATAATTACCGTTTACCACTATCATGGTAGGTAGGTACATAATGTTTCCTGATAATGGCGACGTTGACTGCTACGAGCTGTTAGTGTATTCCTAGCCTAAACATGTATAACTATAATTATACAAGTGTTACAACATATACAGATAAGTAAATATAACTATGATAAATATTTGTTAACTCTATTGCGTTAGTATTGTGATCTGGTATCGTATCTGACCTACAAAGCGAAGGTGGTTTTAAAGTGATAATATACTTTTTTTAGCACAACTGGTAGAACATAGAATAACTTTAGTTTCATTGTTTATAATATTATCCACTTAATGATAAATCATCACTAAGAACTATCATGTTGATAACCGTTAATTAAAATAGAGGAGCAATTAAGTATTTATTAAAATTAAGTCTCACACTACTATATAATTATATAATTAATTATGTCAAAATGTCACAGGCCAAAATAATAAGTATATCACAATATAAAATTTCATAAATAAATTATAGCTCTGCTAACTGAACTTAATGGAATGGCATAATTTTTTACAAGGATGCAGGAGAATTCCTAAAATTAGTATATAATTGGAAACGCGATGTTAACTCTGTGCAAATTTTTCGCACAGTGGTATTTTCACACGTGTAAAGTGTTTCCACAGTGCAATTATATAAAACTCAGTGTTTTTAAAGACTTAAAAATATATACTATTCAAACATTGTTATAGTAGGAATACACAATTGCAAAAATCCAGTAAACTAAGCTAGAGGTATCAAGCCAAATGCAGCTTTTAATGAGATGATTTTTAACATTAAGTACTGCGTCGATAACTACTCATTTGCGGGAGGAGTGCTCATTCTGAACAATAATCATTTTTCTGTTTATTATTCAGTTATTTGATTAGTCGTAGCAAGTGATATTACTGTAGAATATTTTACAAATAAAAAGTAGTGTACAGTTTTCCGTACATACCGCAATTTGTGTAACATTTAGTGTCTCAATTGTGAAGAGGTCATTGGAGGAATCAGTTCACGCTTGGACACCGTCCGTATCATAAACAATCAATAAACTGAAAACTTTAATGAGATTATGTATTATACTTGAATGCTTTGTACAAATAAATAATAATGTGTCCCAATCACAGATCCTGAACCCTAACTAGGATTCCCAGTAGGGAATCAGGAACTGCGAGGAATTTTTCACAGGTCTTTATTACTGAGCCTCCAAGCGCCAACTGAGCTCTGGAGATTACAAACTCAAACCTAATCACAAATCCTGGCTTTATCCCTACACCGCTGATTGGGTGTGTACATAAAAACAATAGCATGTTAATTGATTCATTATACCGTCTTGGCAATTCCCAATCATGGCATTTTCCAGCTATGAGTCAGTGCAATTCCCTGTAACATAACCTAGTAAACTATCCTACAATACAATGAATATGAATGATAATGACTCAAATTTCACTCATTGCAATGAACCTAACAGCGAATGAGAGCAACATGATCATAGTCCTACGCCATTAAGTATTCTTAAGTATTGTGCAACTCACACAGGCTCACATAGCCGACACCAAATCACAATTATTTTATTCTGATGATTTAGAATTGGACCCAGTTCTGTTGGTTCGCTGGCGTCGTTGGCTTCTGGCTTGGTTCACTGTAAATAAACGTAATTGGATTACTGCAGTGTCATGTTTAGAACTGACGAAACGCCTAGAAGTCACGACGACGACAACAATCGATCTTGCTTTAAATCAACTTGACGTGGGTCTGTTTTAGGGCATCTAAGCTGCGCAAACATATGACGCAGCCAGGACACTATCAATCCACATATAGATCGCTTAAAATGTTTAACTGAAATCAGTGTAAGTAGTTATACAATATGAGATTGCCATAGTTGTTGGACAACTGAAAGTCTCTAAATAAAAATATAACAAAAACATCTATGCTGCTATATAGCTCAACAGTTTTCAGAAATGTAAGAGTTAAAGTAATAGCCCTAAATATTATTGATTTTTCTACATTACATTGATTTTTCAACTACATTTTGCAGCTCCACTGCAGTGTTTTAATTGCTAAAGTGAAAATTCTTACCTGGCCGAGTTAAAGTCTCCCCATTCCGAGTTCCCAGCATTAGGGCCTGCAGCTGCAGCTGGCGAAGGGGCGTGTTGCGGCGAAGGTGGGGGCGGGAGACGGGAGCCCCCAGCGCCAGGCGGAGGCGGCAATAGAGTCCCACTGATGCCACCAGCGCCAACGCCACGACGCGGCTTGCTGGTTTCACTGCCATCTTTTTTCTGTAGTATAAAAACATTTTAGGATATAATAAAAGATCAGATTAAAATATTTATGAGACCCACAGGTATTTGTTTGTTTGTTGTATTAGGTAGTGCTGGCCTCACATGTTGAGTTCATCAGGCTGCCGAAAGGCCTCTGATCTGACTTAACAACCGCTATCATTGGATGACAACCAGGACCGACGGCTTAACATGCCCTTCGAAGCCGGAAGTGATGGAAATCCGCATATTACATACAAGAAACCGTCAATGAGGGTCGTGGATAGAACCTGGTATTGTTAAGTTGTAAAGCTCACAAGTTGCTAAAGACTTACAGTGATTTTCATGTTGATTTTAATGGTCTCCCCCTCCTTGAAGCCAAGGTCCAACTGCTGCGGTGGTGCCTGTTCTCCTTCCTGTTCTTTCCTCAGCCATTTGAAATGATCTTGGAGGGCAACGTTGAGATCAAATGAGTCCGATCTGTCACCAAAACCTAAGCCAATATAAGCACTGCGGCCTGTAAACAATATGATAGCCATCAGTTACATTATCACTCGCTTTTTGGTGTATGAAAGCAATGAGAGGAAACCCACATGGCCAAGAGTGATATGTGTGATCCACTAACCAGGGCCAGGACCCCTTGTAGATTATGGTCTAAATCTTATCAGGAAAGTGAGGTGAGACCCATGCTCAGACCTCGGCCACCATTATTGCTTGGTACATTTAAGGACACAACATGTCCTTAAATTTTGCAAAGGTTCTTAAGACTTATCAGCTTTCTAACGATATGTTTGTTTACCACTAGAAATCAAGTATTAAACTGATTGTTTAAGTACATAGTTGTACTTTTAAGTCACTAATGCTAGCTAGACCATGGTGATTTAGTAAGTTAGTACTTGCATAAAAGTTAGTAAGCCATGCTGGCTCAAGAAAAATGATAGCTTTATTTAAATTTGAGTGTAATGTATACCTATCTTGATCTGTAACCAATCATACAAGCCCCATGGTAATTTACAACTATACAATATTTGTACACAAACATAATGGATGAAACTAAAGAGAAAGTTACAAAAGGTAGGTCACAAAAAAAATAGCCGACAGTTGATATAAAAACTACTTTCTCACCGTTATCGTCTTGGATCTTCACAACAAAGTAACGAGAGCTGTCTGTAACAGACTCGAGGGCCAGTCCAGGATATTTATCGATAGGACATTTGGCAAACAATTCTCCAGAACTTTTGTCCTCCAACTTCATAATTAGCTCTTCTCCTTTGGACACCAGTCTCATACGACCGGTCCACTGTGGCTCCTGCAAGTTCCAATCTGCCGCCCTAAAAACGCCCACCTTTGTAAAAAAACAGATATGAAAAACAATAACTTAATGCGGGTTTCGTTTACTCACCTGTATCCTCGGTTGGAAGTCTTCGGGGGTATTTTAAATACAAAAACCTCATTTTTAACAAGTAGGACGCTTTCGTAAGTATCCATTGTATAAGGTTAAATTAACGTTAGCCAAGTAAATTTAATTATTTTCATGAAATACAATAGAATAATTGTATCTTGAGATGAGAAATGAAAATGAATTCGTCAAATCGGATGAATGACGTACGTGACAGCGTGACGTAAAAGTCATTGACGTTCACTTTAGCTTGAAAATTACAAAACTTTTATTATTCTATATTTTAGTGGTCTACACACGATCAAGTTTGTCTGGATTGA
The DNA here is from genome assembly GCA_912999815.1 of Campaea margaritaria. Taxonomy (NCBI): domain Eukaryota; kingdom Metazoa; phylum Arthropoda; class Insecta; order Lepidoptera; family Geometridae; genus Campaea; species Campaea margaritaria. The sequence goes on from OU538792.1 coordinate 5,706,607, forward strand.
TGAGCTCAATCAACCTCGAGACCCCCCACCTATTCCCGGAAACGGAAAAAACACCTTAGATGACACTGAAAAAAAAACAGCTGTGGCTGTCAGTGTCAAGAGCTGACTGATGTCCATCAAGGTCATTAATTGCAAAACGTCAATTTCATGAATAATTGTGCACGTCAGATTTGTTTTGAGTTTATTTGATACAATCTGATTGATTATTTTTGTTTAAAGTAAATAAAGTAAATTTTAGAGCAATTATCTAAAAAAATAACAACAATACAAACTTTATTTTCAATATATAAAGTAGGTCTAATATCTAGACATTACAAATTTCTCATCACTCGTAGGTCTAACCTACATTTGAAACCTGTAAGTAATTACTTGGATGGAAATCATTTATATTTACACTCACTGCATGAAACTCTATCAAAAATCTAACATCCATTCTCAAATCGTTCTAACATCTCTGATTGTTGGTGTGATGAATGGAGATTTATTTAAATGTTGATTATTATCTCACAAGTCCCGTAAACTTTTACTAGATAAAAAGTATTATATGTTCTATTCCAGGACCTAAAGTATCTTTATACAAAATTTTATCAAAATCCGCTCAGCCGTTACGGCTCGAAGAGGAAACAAACACACAAACTTTCGTATTTATAATGTTAGTGAGATTTATCAAGGGCTTCATGAGACTCCCATTACACACTTACAAAGTTAAATAGGATTTTATAAAAGCATAAATATAATGTAAGAAAAATCTGGAGCTGTGTAAAAGTTGCAACTTACTGTAATACTGAAATAGTGTAACAAACAACCACAGAACACACGTCCACACCACACTTGGTGGGTGGGTGTTGTGGGACCACACTTTGTATGATCCCAGTACGGGTACATACCAATGTGTATCTGTAAAAGCATATGTACATAATCATCACTCGTTTTTCGGTGAAGGAAAACATTCAGGAGAAACCCACATACCTACCCGAGAATTATTTCAAAGGTAGGTATGTTATCCACCAATTCGGACGGAGCCCGATGGCAGATTATAGTATAAACTGCTTCACGAAAGTGAGGGGAGACCCATGCTTAGCAGTGGGACGATAAAGGTTGATAATGATGATGAACATTTTATCACTATAAAAGATTTATTGAATGGTCTGCTGAGAAAAAATAACAGAAAAAGCCTAATAAAATTATTTAGTAGTATATACCGAGTAAGGTCTAAATGCAGCTTAGCCATGTATGTTAAGATCAATTATTATATACTTTACTTTCAGATCTCCAGATCAAAGTCGCACAGTTCTAATGGCATACAATGTAAGTATATTCTATAAAAACACATTTTATTATTTAAATAACTAAGGTGTATTAGGACTGAAATAAATTGTTCGGAACAAATTCAATTCAACTCATCATTTATTTCAAGTATCTTAGCATTAAAGTGTGGGTGTGAGGTCCACCAAAATGTACCAAAAGGCATCACTCAGAATTACAACAAGCATAGCCTTTACTAAAACTTCCTTGAGGTGTCCTGCTAGCTACATTTATCTATCTCTCTCTCTTTCTCTCTCTCCCCCCCGTCCCCCGTCCCCCCGCCCCCCTCAATCTCTCTCGCTCTTTCTCCCTCTCTCTCTCTCTCTTTCTCATACGGTAAATTCAAATTCCTAAGATTGAAACGTAGATTTATTTTCATTGGTAAGTTTTATTTATTTTTATAATCTACGTACTAAACGAACGAACGCTTTACCACAATCTGTGGTAAAACTGTGCTGCCATATAAAATTTCGCTTTTTATTTAGTTAGTATTTACTTATAAATTATTAAGTTTTCAATTCATATTTTTAAGAAGACGATATATTATTAAATGTCTGTTACTTGCGATTTATGATCGCAGTATTCTAAAATGTAAGAATATGTCATAAACTGGACTTCATCAGAGGCAGCATGGCTTGCTGCCTCCACATTCAACTAGTGACTTCGCCACCGCAGACGCTGCACCTACGCGTCCGTCATTTAAACTGCACTTCGTTATGTTATGGTTTTCAGCTAAAGACGTATAATGTATTAGACACATAATATTATTAATTTAAAATAATTAAAAATTATAGGTATTAAACAGTATTATTGAGCTATTGTGGGATCAAAGTTGTAGGTACTTAAGTACTACACTATTTGAGTACCATCTCTCACATAATTTACAGATTATATTTTTATTGACAGTAGAATCAGAGTTTAGTATGTAGGGTAACACTAAATCGAAGTCAAAGAAAATGGCGGACGAGTTTGATGCCGTAAATATGTCGCGATAAATTACGGTTCTGATACTCAATATAATGCATATTTTAAGTGTAGTGACTCTAACTGTAGTGCTTTTATGAAATATATTTCTTGTGTTGATATTGAACCCGAAATTATGTAAGGAGAGAGGGATATTTGCCCGTAAAAAGTACCAAACGGACATCGATTACCAATGCAGGAAAATGGGAGACTCCTATTTGTTATTGTTTTTATCGATAATACTTCTGACATGCAACTTTATAAATGCAGAAAACTTCGAGTGCCCTCAAAAATGCGCCTGTTTGGAAAAGTATATTGATTGTTCAAAAAACAATTTCATAACCGTGCCAAAAATTCCGAAGTGGGTGGAACAATTAGATCTCAGTCGCAATAGACTGAATGAAAATGCTACGGATTACTTCGACAAACTGTCCAACTTAAAGAAGTTGAGGTTAGACAAAAATCTCTTACATAACATACCCGACCTCCAGAATCATGAAGAATTACATGAGCTCAGCTTGAATAGAAATAATATAAGATCTATTGACACAGGAAAGTTCCCTGAGAACAGCTCTATCAGAATTCTGAATATCATCAGCAACCACATCAATGGTATTCAAGAGGGAGCTCTCGACAACCTGACAAATTTAGAAGTACTGAAACTGAACAGAAATGAAATTAAATCTCTACCAGCCCACCTATTCAAGTACCAGACTAATCTAAGAACCCTAGAACTTTGTAACAATAAGCTGACTAATATAACTGGATTACTATTCCAAGGATTGTCTAATTTAACTACTATGAAACTGAAATATAATTATATTGAGAATTTGACTGATGGTGCCTTTTTCGGTTTCAAGTCAGTGAATTTATTGCAGTTAGACCATAATAAAATAAGGAGCATTTCTAAAGGATGGATGTATGGACTGGAGTCTCTGGTGACATTATCTTTGTCCAACAACTTGATATCAGCTATTGATCCTGGAAGCTGGGAGCTCTGTAGGAACCTTGAAGTACTGGACTTATCACACAATTACCTCATGGAAATAGAAAGTCGGACATTCCAGCATTTGATAAACCTTAAAACTTTCAATATGAGCTATAATAAGATCTCTTCCATTTCACAAGAAGCTTTCAGTTATGTAGTGGAGCTGCAGACATTGAACCTGAACCATAACAAAATATCATGGACTGTAGAAGACATGTCTGGACCCTTCTCTAAATTACACAACTTGATAACATTTAATTTGGCAGCAAACCACATAAAGTCCATTAATGCACGAGCTTTTGAAGGTTTAGTCAATCTTTACGAGTTGAACTTGAATGGAAATAATATCACTTCAATACAACAGCATGCATTTGAATCTATGACAAAATTGAGAAGGTTGCATTTAAATTCTTCATCACTGCTCTGCGATTGTAATATACTTTGGATTGTAAAATGGATGAAAGAAAAAACTGAACAGAAGTATATAAATGCTAACTGCCTTTATCCAGCTGAAGTAAGAGGCACATCTATAATAAAACTGAAAGAAGATAACTGTGGGGATTCTCCAAAACCCAAAGTGGTAGTACATCCTAAAACTCATCTTGCTATTAAAGGCAGATCAGCAAACCTTATCTGTTCAGCAACATCAAACCCCTTCAACAATATGACATTTTTGTGGAGAAAGAACAATGGCAATATAAGTAACCCTGTTGTTTATGAAAACATCACTATATCTACTAATGGACAATCTCGGGCCACTTCAGTCTTAGTTATACCTAATGTGACCAATGCTGATTCTGGAAAGTACCAATGTGTAGTCAGTAATAACTTTGGCACGACTTACTCATCAAAAGCAAAAGTAAACATTGTCACATTTCCCCGATTTACTCAGATACCTACAAATATTACTGTGAAAACTGGTGACACAGTAAAACTAATTTGTGCTGCCTCTGGAGACCCTACTCCAGAAATCTCATGGAAAAAAGATGGTGGTAATGACTTCCCAGCAGCCCGAGAGAGGAGAATGAATGTAATGCCCACTGACCATCTGTTCTTCATAGTCAATGCAAAGACCACTGATATGGGTGTTTACAGTTGTGCGGCTAAAAACCCTGCGGGTGCTATCATAGCTAATTCTTCATTGACAGTATTACAGGAGCCTGCTTTTGTCCGAGTCATGGAAAATAAGGAAGTGACAAAAGGAGAATCAGTTGTATTACAGTGTATGATATCAGGTTCACCTAAACCTATTTTAAAATGGTTAAAAGATGGAACCCCAATAACTCCATCTGAACGTCACTACTTCACCGGTGACGATCAATTACTGGTAATCATCGGAGCAGAGTCCAGCGATGCGGGGAGGTACGAATGTGAAATAACCAATGAGTTGGGTACAAAGAAGGATATGATTGAATTACGTGTATTGCCACCGGTTGCGATACTTGTAAATGAAGAAGATATGACGGGTATTATAATAATAACAGTTGTGTGTTGTGCAGTGGGGACTTCTATAATTTGGGTGATAATAATTTATCACACTAGAAGACGAATGGCAGGTGCTGTGCATACTTTTCCCGCCGAAAGTATAAAAATGACACAAGTAGTGCATAGTGAAAGTGAATCACCTCAAATGTTCTCAGACACTTTATCGGAGCATTCATCGTGCAAAGATAGTGGGACTGGTGACTCTGCCAAACAAACAAGTTTTGACGGCGTGCCGGCTGATAGGAGTGAACCAGTTCATTTTGAGACTACAGTTTGCCGAAGTTACTCCCCCGTGCCCGAAGCACACAAACTCCTTCCTTCCTCTTTTAAGCCATCTATTCAAGTGTGTGTAAATACTTCCGTAACACCAGCTACTTATAGTTTCTCTAGTCACAGTAGTAATGTTTAGGGTCATTTAAATATTTCTATGAATCCTATAGATAAGATTAAAGTTCTTTTGCACTTCCACTAATTACTTTTTATTGCAATATATGACTTTGGCTGTGCCAAGAACATTTTTTCTCTATATTTGTGATTTTTCTTATAAATGCAAGACCTGTTATGATGGTATTACTAAGATTATATTTGCTCCTGAAAAGATGGTTTAGAGAGGTTTAAAAAAGAGATATGATGAAAATATTTAAAGCATAAAATACTAAGGAATACTTTTACAAAATTATAAAAACTAGAGACTATTTATTACACATTGAATTAGATTATTAATGTAAATTCATTATGGATTCAACTATCAATGGAAAATTAACCTTGTTATGCTGAGCTTAAAATTCTGTTTACATAAATTATTTTCCCCATTTGATCGTTTCTTATTAAACTATAATGTTGATGACAATATGTATGTATTACTTAATAAGCATTATTTTGTAATTAGTGAAAAGGCACTGATAGAATTGATTGCTTAGTACAAAATGTAACAAACTTGCCAGTATTGGTTTTGATATAAAAGACTGAATGTCATTAAGTGTAAGTTAGTATGTTTATTGTTATTTTTTTCGTATGAAATATATAGGCAATAGAAAAAAATAATTAAATACACCTTGTTAACATAAATACAGTAATTCAAGTTTCTCAAAAATCTGTGAAATAGGTCATGTCTACCATGTCATGCCTTTGTGATTTTAATGGTAGCTTAAATAGATTAAGTACCTATGCCTAATTTAAGTATTTTGTAGTATAATTATGATATTTATTAAGTTATATTCTTATGCCTTATATGGAAAACTAAAAACTGTTAATTTTTATTACTTTTATATTTAATCATCACCAATTATTATATTGATCCATCCATGCACGGAACGCGCTCGGGTTGCCTAACTTCGGTGATCAGACGAGAACCAGTTTTTACTACCCAAGTAGTATGACGTAGATACATAGCTATTTTAAAAAGCGCGGCCTAAACCACATGACGTCACCCACCGAAGGACCATTGATAAAAACAGTGTCATATAAAACCAGTATTGATGCACTCAATTCACCGAAAAAACAGCACCCGCAATTATATTTATTATTATACTAACTCGTGAGATAAAAGGTATTTGGTAGGTTGGTTTGTAGGTACATACAATTTTATTGTAGTAAAAATAAACATATATACACTTAATATTAGTAACCAGTTATGTAAAAATAATATGAATTAGTGTCTAAAACACACGTGTATTTGATAAAATATTTTATTGGCCTTCTGATAACAGATCTGTAGATCTATTTAAAGATGCACAACTACAGAAATAGAGTTCTGGTTTTTACCTTTAAAATTTTTATATAATTCACATACATTACCACCTTAGAACAATTTTTTATAGAAATTAGAATTATAACTTTATAGCTTGTAGTGTAGGATGTTTGTCATAGTGTTGGATAGAAGGATTTATCAACCTTATTAACCTGACTCCTTTGTGTATCCTGTGTCCATATAAATTAGTAAAATGCAAACAGCCGTTTGTTAGACACAATAAATAACATTAACATGTTCAAATATGTTCATAAATAGTTGGTTCTCCATTCATTACACTAAAATAAATTAGGTAAATATATACAAAATAAACGTTAATGTAATTGTATAAGCCTAACAATAAACTGATGCCTTAGATTTTACAAAAATCCTTACTAAATGAGGGTAGATACATTTGCATTATAAGACTTATAAGCCAGCCAAATTTGAAAAATACGACGAGCAGCAAATAGCTTTTTGCAATTAGTTAATAATACAACTTGTAAGATGTTTCTTCTGAAAATAATATGTGCGGAAAAAATTTCATCGGTAAAAATATTGATATAGGAATAAATAATGCATAGAATAATACTTATAACGGTAACTTTTGCAGCTAATAAAATAGTTTTACTGTGACAGCAGCTTTTTATAATTATGTTATGGTTCCGTCTTTAGTTAGGCTGTTTTACACAAGTTTCGGGAATGTGAAGAAAGGTTTAAATGTATTTTTTTTTTCTATCTACAATTATTTTTCATTTATTGTTGTAAGTTTCATTTATTTGCAGTTAAAATATTTCTTTTCATTGGGTATTTTAAAAGCCGATAAACTTATCCGATTGATAAATTGAATTAAGCTGGCTATACTATATTGTTGTTGTTCTTCAAATGTAATGTTGTTAAACTTATTAAAATTTGTATGTACCCACTAGACTTGATAAACAGACTAAAATTGTAATCCAGGATGGGGTAAACTATGCCTTAATTATTAAGATATATAAGATTATCCAGTGTATATAAGTAGAATAGTCTTTGCATAGGAAGTATGCAGTTTTGTATTGTTTATAAACTTACCCATTATGTAAATATGGTTTATTTATACATTATAGAATAAATTTGTCCAAGAAATATATATCTTTTAAATTGCCTTTTCCCCTTATGTTTCAGCAACGACAATAGGTAGTACTAAAATCAATGTTTTATAGTAAAAAAAAACCAAGACAGTTTCCGAAATTTCTCATTCAACTACACTGCTTGCTTGATGTTGTAACTATTTGATCAAATCCATTGAGATAGTGCATCTGAGTAACTATATAAACTAAAACATGGGCTGAAAATTAAATATTGTTTATCAGTCTCTATGATGGTATCAGAATCGAAAAGTGATAAAACTAACCATTTGAACTGTAGCCAGGTTACGGCCAACAAGGCTATGGAGGTCAAGCCCCGGGGCCATACGGACAACCCGCTTACGGAGGCCAGCCTCAAGGCCCGTATGGACAACCGGCTCAAGCACCAGGGGGCGAACAATTGGAAATTGGCCACGGACCCTATCCGTCGATAGGCGCTGGTGGCACCGTCTCGCCTCAAGTGCAGCAGTGGTTTCGGGCAGTGGACAAGGATCAGTCGGGTTTTATATCTGCGCCTGAACTTAAGGCGGCATTGGTGAACGCTCAAGGACAAACCTTTTCGGAAATTGCCTGCAATCTGATGATTGGTAAGGAATTTATACTGGTTTGTACTGTGCGTATAAACTCGTATCTACTTATCAAACCATACACAAAAACTTATAATTTTTTTGACAATGTTCTGTGTAGTGTGTAGACCTAAACACGCGCAGGAGGCACGCATTTACCCGTGCAATTCTATTTACAGGCATGTTCGATAAAGACCGTTCGGGTCACATCAATATTGAAGAGTTTGATAAACTCTACACATACATAAACCAATGGCTCGCGGTATTTAAAACATACGACCTGGATCAGTCTGGAACCATCGAAGAACAGGAACTTTCTAAAGGTAAAACCCACTTGTTTTACAGTTCCTGTTTTTTTGTTTATCGCTACCTGCTCCTCATAAATAAAGAATAACTATTCATATTGTTTCATTTTTGTTTTAGCGCTAACTCAAATGGGATTCACATTTACGCCAGAATTCATCAACTTTCTATCCAAGAGGTGCAACGGGGATGGCAAGATTTCTGTAGACAGTTTCATTGTCATGTGTGTGCAAGTACAGCGCTTCACGGAAGCGTTTAGACTTCGTGACACCCAACAAAATGGAACTGTTACCATCGGCTTCGAAGATTTCCTCAACGTAGCTCTGAGTTGTTCCATATAAACTAGCCTTCAATACTTCGTAAAGCTCATTTGGATGGCTCAGACCAGAAAACAATTGAGCAGTATTTTTAGGAACAACGAAGTATCAACATTAGATTGCTTTATATTTAAATATTCCAATTATTATTAGTAGATGTATCGGAATATGCTCTTCACGATTCCATTTGCAATATCTTCATTCTGGTCAGTTGCTGATTTCTGAAAGCTTCGCGCAGGCTTCGTGTCATGATAGAGCAGCTCTGGTTTCAATAGTAGAATAGTTAGTGGGCATGGACAGATTGCACCAGCTGCTTGTGGTCCTAGCACTCAGTTCTGCTGGTACAACCAGTCTAGGAGTTATTTTTTATCTTTTGGTTGTATTGTTAAGAAAATGTATTGCCCGTATAGAATGGTTAAACAAATGAAAATTGGCCCTACTATAGTAAAACCACGTATAAGAAACACGGGTAATCCATGACAGATAACACTATCACTGCTGAGCCGATTTTCTTGTCTAGCTACGGGTGCGGCTCTGCACACCGTTGTTTTCCCTCACTCGCGGCAAGTTGTGAAAAACACGACAGTTGTGTTTTCAGCAGTGAATGTGTTAAATAACAATGTACCTACTTGTTTAATTCTATATCGTAAGACTATAATGCCTTTACTAAGAAATCTGAATAACTTATTTAATAATCTCATTACATATGTATATTATACATTAATTAATAAGACAATTTGGCAATTCACCACCGACTTTTGTAACTGTTACGTCCAATAACAGATTATGGGCACAAACTGTAATATTGACTTCCTTTATGAATTAGTTATAGCATTTATCGATTAATTTACTCGTGAAATAATTATTCAGCATATCTACCTCTTTATTTCTTGTTTGTAGATACAACTTGCCAATTTGGAGATAAACTAAAAATAAACATTAGGGTCGGATGGCCTCCATACCAGCGAATCGCTAGTTTGTCGTATCTCTATCCATTCTAATCGATCGCATCGATTGCGGCCGCACATTTGATTCCCTAGCTCCAGCGAACGCCGACTCTGAACGAGAGTAAGAGATGGAGCAAAAAACGATTCTTTGCGAGCATGTGGGGTCGACCCTTAGTGTCCGCATAGGTTCGGTTGTTGGACCGATACTTACTTCTCAACCTACCCCATTCTAACTTTTTCTTAGTTACTATGAGTGCTTCAAAAGTAATGATTGACTGCCGTTCGTTGTCTCATTCTAAGTATCGGCCGCGTGCAGGGTTCAATTGTATGAAAATTAATGGTGATCGGTCAGTTTTTTGTAAGTATCGGGTACAATAATCAACAGTGTGCCAAGAACCTATGAGGTCATTGTTTCGAAAATACTAACAAGACTATTTTTGCACTGCTATGGTATGTGGGCAATATCCATTACTAATTTTAATGTAAGATATTAAATAAAGAATATAATTTCTATTATAAAATTATTTTATTTTGTGAGACAATAAACATTGACACCATCAGCTTCTTGCTAGACTAGAAATCGATTGAAGTATCTGAAACAGAAAATTGCACTTTTAAATCATGAGATATTATGTAAGTGTGGAGAGACCTGAAGGAATTATATCACAAATTGTTTTAACTCTGGCTTTATAATAAAATAGTGGTATTTGGTACACTTACTGGCATCATTTCTTCGTCTAATTGCCTCGGATTTCTCCAATGAAAACACTACTTCTTGAAAATTCTTTACAGCTGTCCTCATATTGGCCTCATGCTTGGCGTTATCTGGAGAGCTGTCATCTAGCAAAGTGTAGATAGTAGGCACTTCATCTAACTTAATACTTCTTGCATTACCAGGCCTAAAGACAATGGAAACTTTACCAGTCTTTGGATGTATACTGAAGGGAGATTTCAGTAAATGGTTGAATCCTTTAGTAACGTTTACGTCAAGTCTTGGGTAGCAGTACTGAATTTTGATCTCTTCAACTAGGTACTTAATACTTCGAACAGCATTTCCATTCTGTAAAAAATATATCAAATTGACATTATGAAGAGTAAATTTGACTTCCCAGAATTCTTACAGCAGTACGATTTCCAACTAAAGAAGTGCATTTTCCTAAATCTAGAGAATCTAGATATGTACATTTAGTTTTTATAAAAATTGGGCTTGTGACTCCTTGCTATTTTCAAAATTCCACATAATTCAGGATTCAATTAAAAAATTCATGTTATATGTTCCTATTTATTTGATACTGTAATAGAGACCATTAATAAGTACTGTGAGATTACTTACTTCTCTGCAATACAATTCATAGGTGTGTATAAATGTGTTCCATCTTTCTAATGATGAATCATGCATTTTTTCTAGCACTTTCTCAACTTGTAACCTCAATGTTTCATCTGGTATCATTTTTAGAAGCTTATTCAGCCTTTCTGTTGTTGACAGGAATTCTTGATCTTGTAGAAGCTCTTCAAAGTACTTATCTATTACTGTGAGAGCTCTCCTGAAATAATAATTTGTGGGATAAAAATACAAATAAAAAAACAAGTATATGAAAATCGAAAAATCTATTTCATATTATGTACCTATTAGCTGCTATAATTTTGTTTTTATATCAATAAAATAGGAGATAGTTCCCCAACTAAGTTGCAGCCTCCAGCCTGTACCAGCCTACATATGTACTATGCCAGTGGTGCGGTACACACTAGCAATTCTTTATCAATAGCTAGACTTGTCATAGGATTTAGATGCATATATCAGTTATTTAAGTCAAGTATAAAGTACATACATGATGTGAAAACAACTAGCAGGCAAAAAAATGAAGTACAAAGTACACCTTACTATCTTTTTCACGAGTGGTGACTATCATTTAGAAATAGCGAAACTTAAAATACCTACTTAATACTGGAATGTAGATTATCGCTTCCCAGATGTACTTTCTTGTTCTGGTTGTCACCTCCACTGATCAAGCACAGGTAGTCAGCGACTGCAGCTCTCCCTGGGCTATCAAGGGTCCTAGCCTCACAGTCGGACACCCAGCAATGGATACCTCTTCTTCCAGAAAATACCCATAGTATGCTTTGGAAGCCAAAGTCTTCTGTAAATGTGAATTTCACATGTTAAAAACAAAGTAATGTTTGTAATATGTGACTGGCAACTCATAAATAAAGAGTAAGTAATTTTGAGTTATACTACATTGAATTGAACTCTTTGATCAAACAAAAAACTAGCACAAAAAGTTAGTGAAACAACAAAAAGTACCTTTCAAGGATTTGTCAATGATTTCACAGGCAATGACCATAAACTTCCAGCATTTTTCACACACCTTTGCTTCCTGGCAGCATGTTCTGACCTCATCATAGTCTGTGAGATCAATATCGAAGACCAGCTCGCGAGACAGCACTACAGCATCATGACGGCCGATGGAGGGCCTGGAAGGTACAATACAATGATTCTTTATTGAGCACACACACAATTTTAACATACATGTTTTGCAGTGTGCGACCTTAAAGCTTTTAGATTTCTATAAGTTTTGAGATGTTGCATTGTGTTGGGGTGACTTGGAGTAAAGTGACATTTCAAGTTTTTGTTACTAAAAATCCTCGAATTCAACATACATTGTAGGAATCATTGTTCTTAATTAGAATCAGTCACCTTAACCATTTTGGGCTCACTAGGTCTTATCACAGTATTCATTATTGTAAAAGATTGCACTTACTTTGTGTTATAAACAGCTCCAATATCCAATTTGTACGGGCATTTCTTCTGTAAAAGAGTCTGTAACTCCTTTTGGTTAGTTATAGACAAGTACCTCAAGTACACATCATCAGCCAGGGAAAATGACAACTCCCTGTTGGACAGAGGCTGTGGGGCACTGCCACAACTCAACCACCTGCAGAAGATATTTTGAGGGAACAGCCGAGAATAGTAAATCGGCAGCATGTCCGATAACATGTTCTCATCGTAGTTACCCACCTGTGGAATAACAAGTAGTAAATAGTAGGTACCTACATAATGGGCAAGCAAGACATTTACAAAGCTAACTTTACGTTGTTTGTAACTAGCAAACCCAATAATTTGAGAGGCACGATATGATAATAATAATAAATAATTATTTATATTTATTATGTATTTATTTATTTATTTATATAATTAAAGCGGTTTAGACCAATTACATTAATTATTTACATATAATAGTAAAATACAGTACACAATTTCACACAATCATTCATTCTTCTCACAATAATCCAAACACTCCGACAAAATACTCTTCCATCCATCCGCAAACAAATCACAGTCTGGATTGGCAGCCAGGAGAGCGTTGAGTGCGGAGAGGGAGCGCGGGATGGGCGACTTCTGTCGCGCTACGGTACGACACCATGGGACGGCAAAAAACCGGTGTTTTCTACTACATCGGTAGTTGTTAGGGACATTGAACTGACACAGCACATCATGCAAATCTGTATCGGTGCATCAGCTCCTTGTTATATGTTGCAGATGGACTTACCATGGTTAATTAGTTCTATCTTTTCTAGAAAAAAACTTAATTCAATTCAGACAAATAAACATTATTAAATTATAAAGTTTCTAAGTTTTCTGTTTCTTCCATTGCGTATCGACCGGCCGTCAACATCTATCTGTCAAAATCAAATAATACCGCGAAAATTTTCTGGACGGATACAGCTTAAAAAACTAATTAAAGCTCGTGCTACACTTGTTCAACAACCGTTCATTTTAAAACAGTGTGCAGTAACTTGTTATATCTATTTAATTTACTGTTATTATCAGTCCCAGTAACAGTGGTCTATCCTCAATTTAATACGAAGATCCTTTCTTGATATCCGTTGGCATTATAATTTCTTTCTAAGTCAGTTGCACAGAACATTATTACTTCTAGGCGGTAGCAGTACATCGGTGTCTCAATAGCAAGGAATATAAATATGGTATACTCTCTACTGAGAGCTCACAATTATTTATCATGGAAATAAATATAGAGAATGCATTTCTCTTAATGATTAAGTTATCTTTGAGTAAGTTTTCTTGTAATAATATTCTAATTTGCATTATATTGTAGCAGTTTTATTTGAATTTATTACATTTATAGACTTAACAATGTTTTTGAATATGATCAATCATTATGTTTAACAGGTGCACGATTAAAACATTTTATTATTTTTCCCTAGGTCCGTTTTTACCGGGTATCAATGGTATATACCAAAATGTTCAAAAATCATCGCACGGTGTTCTGCTTAAATTATTGGAAAAGCCATTACTATCAACTATACTAATCACGTGCATATTGATGATCATCCTTAGTATTATAACAATGTCGTTCATAATACTGGCTACCGTTCTCTGTATCACAGTTGTGGTTTTTATATTTGAAGGTAAGACGAATGGAATAAATTATTTCATATTTTATGTTAATTATTATTTTGAACTCTAATTGATATGTGAGCCTATCCTATCCCACTAATATTATAAATGTAAAAGTTTGTCAGGATAGATGGATGGATGTTTCTTACTCTTTCATCTCACTTTCATCTTACTCTTTCATTCAACTTCTCACTCCCTAAGCTAAGCACTACACTCGCACTAATCTATTTAACAATATTATTTTGTTCCCTTGTGATACAATCTACTATTATCTGCTCATGAATAGGCTTACGTCTAATCTTTTACTTCATTTCAGGTCTAATATTCGGAGTTGTTTTGATATTAGCTGCTGCCATCACAGCAATATCCATGGAATGTTTTATTCTATTAATAGGAGTGAAATTATCATTCTCACAGTAAAATAGAAAAATAAGTGTAATTAAAAAATCCAGTTAAGGTTAAGAATAATTATGGTTGTTATATCACCGCAAAATACGTTTTTCAATTCTTTATAATTATGAAGTTAAATAATACTACATAGTGGGAACACTTAAATATAACAGCAATTAAATTTTCCAAATAATTGTTTGTTATATTTTACTACTCCATACATTCGATAAAATTAGTTCGTAGATAGTATGTAAGTCACTAAGTGTCAGGGTTTGTACCACTAAAGTTTACATAGAACTGAAGAAAAAGAAACTAAACTGAGAAAATGAAACAAAGGCTTAGTTTCTTTTTGATAGGTATTTCATAGGCATTTTCAAATATTCTGACTTGTAGTTTTAATGACATTTTTGCAAAAATATGCAGTTTGCAACTATGCAGCAGATAAAAATTAAACATTTGTTTGGTCTTTCTACATAAAACACAAATCGTCCCACAGTGTGATTTGACATTAATTAGGCTATTTTTTCATTCTATTGTGCTGTGTCGTGCCCAAGATTTTTAATCTGTATAAAAATTTGATAATTCACGTGTCAAAAGACGGCTGAAATGAGTCTCATTGCCTTCTGATATTTTCTGTGGTCTCATTCATTGTCTCCGACTTCTGTGGCCTTTTCTAAACTTGCTATAGTGATGCTAACAGAAATGAACGAACTCAAACTTATCATTAAACGTTCTGAATGAACTAAAATTGTAATATATAATATTTGGAAGTAAAACATCTTTACGCGCGACTTGAGAGTAACTCAGATTATTTACACGCTTTATATTAGCTTCACTTGTTTCAGACAGAAATAACGCTCTGTAGTTTGTAGACGCAGTTTACTCTATTTAAAAATATAAACTTACTAGTATAGTAGAATGTGAGTTAATGCGATACAATTATAATACATTTTTAACAAAGTATACTTTTAATAAATGTGAGTTAACTAAAATATTATGTTATTGTTACAATATTAAGTTTAATTTTTTTGGTAATACGTATCACTAACTTCGAAGAAGTTTTACTTTAATCGCACGTAAAGATTACACACACACACTTTTTTTACAGGATGATTGTACTACTTTCACATTGAGGGCTAAAGTTTGTAAGTTTGTTATTTGTAATCTTCGCAACAATCAAAGTGCAAACGATTATGAAAATTATTTCACATAAGGGAAGCTATTTTATTCTGATTAGACCCTACGTACCATGTTTTACACAGGGAAAGTAGATGGGAATTCCGTGGGTGAATATATAATGTTGAGATGAACTGCTGATAATATTCTCATAATTATTATTTTGATCAAAAGCTTCATTACTCATAATTACATTAACTGCTTTATTCTGGAAAAATCTAAGGTCTATGGGGGAAAATTATAAATCTGCAGGTGATTGGGAAATCTGTGGAACTACTACTCCGTTTCTGAAAATTAATTCATAGCATTCACTGTGCCTATGCTGTTAATTGAATTCAGTATCAAGTTTATTATCATTAAATTACTAATAAAATGAATACTGTGCTGAATTGATTAAACCGTTAGTTAGTGGAAACTTCTATCACTCACTCACTCGTTCTTTTTTTTCATGTGTCGTTTAAATCCGGATAGTGCGTTCCCCACTCTATTAATCAAAACTCAGAAATACGCGACGGGGCGACGAGTTTAAAATAAATATTGAATATTTTGCACAGTTTAGCCTAACGGAGTATTAGTGAAATTAATGTTTAAATTTAAGTGGTTGTTCAAGTACTAGGGAATGTGTGTAAGTTTAAGTTACATTTTCATTTGCAATTTTGGTGAACTTTTGTGGAGGCGGATGGAGTTTTTAAGATTTTAAGCAGCAAGGTCACAGTTGTTGCAGCTATGATGTAAATTATGACTGTAAGTTCTAACTGTTCATGGTTTAATTCAGTTTTTTACAAAAACAAAAGTCAGAACGGATTCACAGAAGCATGTCTTAATGCTCAGGCAGCCTAGTGTAATGATAGTATGGGAATGTTTCATTGAAAATAACTACTTTACATTATGTTGAGGATGGTTTCAATAAGAAAGTAAATTTTGAATCGCTTTCAATCAAAATCGATGAAAAGGTTTTAGTATAATTCATTATTTTTGCGAAGAATTAACCTCGAAGAAGTAATTTTATTCTTATGTGTGTTGTTGAAACACCATCGTTATTTTAAACATAATAATTGAATGTGTTTCAGAGCACAATAAAATTGTTTCCACTAATTACAACATACAATACTTTACCAAATTGCTAGATAATGAAAAGTTACATACCCAGCAATAATTATGTATTTTTTCGAACTGGAAAAAATGCTTATATTAACAGTAAGGTGGGTTACCTATTCTTTTAGTTCCTGTAGTGTCTGTTTACTTATAATCATAACCCTCTTAGGGTACAGAGTTCAATTCTACTATTTTTTTTATGTTATAACAAGAAATGAGTGATTGATCAATATGGTAGACTGATCTGGAAATACAAGTACTATTTTAAATAAGGATTTAGGCAAATTTTGGCTGACTAAATTCACTACAATTTTATAATGCCTCTCATAAGACAACCACAGTAACTCTTAGCACCAAATGTATCATTTATGATACACACTGTCAAACCATTGTGTATCATTTTAGATACACAAATGTAGGAAAAAATGAAATATACTTTCATAGTATTTGCATCAAGGGCTTGGTGCTGCACATGTTAAGTTAGCTCACTGACAAAGAATTTAAATCTAGGGCTATGACTATGTATAATTGATATTCCACATCTTTTTGTATGACTACCATACATGTGATCAGAGTCATGTACACTGTTATTGTCACATGAGTCATTCATATGGATAACACTGTAATGTGGCAATTGAATTTAACTCACAGAAGTATGTTGAAGTTTTCACAGTATTTTAATCCCTCGAGTGTGTATATAAATAAAACAAAATAAAATATTGCACACATGTGTGACACACAACAGTTTAAAATGTCCAATTTTAATGTTTTTAATGGTTTTAGATTTGAACATTTTTCCTTGACTGGTTGATATGAAAGAAGTATGCATATTACCAATAAACATGATCCAATATATCCAAAGAATCCATAATAGTTATTGTAGAATGGTGTCAGTAGAAATGCAATTAAAATTCATAAACCTGCAACCACAATTTAGGCACAATAAAGGCATGAAATAGGGTTCATATAAATAATACATCTTGACATATTAAATTGTATGTTTCCCTAGTACATCTATTTTTAGTAGGTACATTTGCTTTGTTTATATTTTGACTCATTTGTTATGTTTTTGTCATGTAGTATGTATAGCTGATACTTGGTTTAAGCAGAATTTCAAAATTGACTAATTATAATATATTGTTGCAGGTTTTAAAAACCTTACACAGGAGTCTGCTAAGTTGATATTGTAAGTAAGTACCTGCTAAAATGATCACTTTCATCTATTTGAATGCTGTTGGGTCAGTAATCAATTAAATCATATTGTGCTGTCTTACAAGTTTCTATTTAGTTCACTGTGTTAGCTAATATGGATGGATGGATGGATAGATGGTTTTGTTTAGGCCAAATCATGCAAGCACTTTTACCACATTTTCTTTGTTCATTTTGAGTTCCGATGAGAATACAATATTATGTGAGAGTGAATTAATCTGATGATGGTGTTTGGCCTCATTTTGATCGGTTTTTTTTTAGTTTTATTTTTTTTGTCTTTTTAGTTTAGTTCCTAATTCTCTAGTTCCAGTAAATCCTAGTTGGGGTCAGGGTATGTGATTGGGATGTGTTTTTTTTTTTGGTTCTGTACTATTTTCTCTATGATCCAAGAGTAGTCAAATGGATTAGTGGATTTTAGCTTAGATAATTACCTGTGGTTTTAGGTAGGTACCTACATTGTATTATGCATTGTATTAAATTTTAATGTCTGCTTGTTTGTGGTAGAGGCTTAAAAAACATTAATGTTCAGTGACTTTTGCTCGGTGCTTTGATTCGAAACATTTTTAAAGACTATGACTCCGCGCGTTCGTTAATCTCTGTTGTTCATTGTCGTAACTATACAATAACATATACGTAAATTTAAATATTATTATCATAAAATTCAATTATGCAACATTTTCTCCTAATCTCTAAGTAAATAGTAGATGTCCGTTACCTGCCACGTCATAGGTCTCTGGACGAGTCTCGGCAACGTCGCTCCTGATCCCTTCCTATTTTACAGAAAAAATATTTTTTTTGTATAATATGAGCATTATTTATTTATAGATATCTACATACTGTCATACATAAACAATTT
Source organism: Campaea margaritaria (assembly GCA_912999815.1). Taxonomy (NCBI): domain Eukaryota; kingdom Metazoa; phylum Arthropoda; class Insecta; order Lepidoptera; family Geometridae; genus Campaea; species Campaea margaritaria. The sequence goes on from OU538792.1 coordinate 5,725,480, forward strand.
CACGATGTGCCAAGAGAAACTGCCTAATCTTTCCTTTTGCGCAGTTGTGTGCGTTGTACCTACTATCTCATTATGCTCAGACAGAATACAATTATAAATATACCTACTACTTACCTAACTAATATCTGAGTCTGGATGCTTGTGGGGGGATTATGGTCGTTTTGTTCTTGATGGCAACGCGAAATAATCTACGGCTATTGAAATAGTCATTAGTATGTACCTATAACTCGGCGATTGTCCCTTTTTCTCGTGAAGTTTCTAGGTACGATTGATTATAAAATATATTCAAGTAACTAGTACCCTGTCTTTTGAGTATTCCTCCTGCTTGTGTAACTGTAAAGTAGCATTAGATAACAAAGACTTGTCCACATATGGTTAATGCAAACTGTGTAGACATAGGTGTGTATATTTGTACGTCTGTTTGTTTTCAGGGCAGCTCGTCAAGCTGGCGGCCCTCCAGGATGCGGTCCGCGCGCCCTCGCTAGCACCGCGTGCAACACGCACCGTCGCCACACTTACCGGTGAGAATGTCACTAATAGCCTTAATACTCCTAATTGGACTCTTGTTAACAAGAATCCCCGTTATCCCCTTCGAGAAGTGCCATTTCATATGAAAACGCCCTATACAAAAGACGCTAGCTGGGCATGATAAGTGAATACCCTTTACTCTTTGCGTAAGGCATTGTTCCTGAGTTTTAATGAATTCAACTGGAAGATAAATAATCTTATTTACGTGTACTTATTCACTTTGGAACACTAAATGGACTTAACTTCATAGAACACATCTGTTCCGCCCACGATTTGCTTCTAAATCCGTTGACCTATTTCTCGGTGTATTTAAATTTAAGGAGCTCCCACTAGGTAAACTAAAGGAAATAGCTGCATACATTTCACCGGTAGACCTTTAAGGGCGATGAGGTTTGACTTCGTCTAAAAAAGGCATCTGAAAATCTTGTAAATACCTTTGTCATGTTATAATAATAATAATCAATACTATAGTATCTCGTAATGCAAACGGTCCATAGACTGGAGTTCAACCTACAATTGTTGGCAACTTGCAATTCCGATTCAGTTATCAAGAGTTGAAGGTTCTAAAGCAAGTGGTTTATGAATGGGGTGAAACGCCAGCGGCGGCGTGTGATTGGCTGGCTGCCAGACTGCGGCTATTCTCGCTTGGGCGGGCGGCGCGCGAGCATTTTCAGTGTAGCGCCGCGCTTACGTCCAAACGCTCTAACTTGCGTGCACCCCGTACACACGTTTGACCGATTTACTTTTTTTGTTTCATTTGTTGTCTCGTGGACGGTACAGGTGCTATCTTGAAAGTAGAAGCGCAATACCGTCGAATTTTAAGTCATAAAAATCAAGTTTTAACTTAACTTTAAATATTTTGGTGTTCCTGAAACGTAAACTGTTCTCTGAAACGGCCGCATAAACAAACGATTAATTCAACTGGTTGTTTCAATTAACAACGGCGATCAATAATGTTATTACATAAGTGTATCATCCAATCGTTTGTTCGCCAGGTTCCTGCCTGAGCTCCGCATCATTTTATTACAACAGATAAGCAATGAAAGGTATTCATTTTCTCATGAGTCTTGAATAGCATGCTCAAACAAACATAATACTGTGCAGTGTCTCCTTTCTATTAACATGCGCAATGAGCATTATTTGTATTTGAAAAATGGTTTCCAAACGACTCAACCTACCTATTGCAAAAATGTGCAAACATTATGCACTTAACACCTTTATGTAAACTTGGTGTAAAAAACTTACTGTAGGAGAATGCTAACCTACTAAGTTTCAGGTTTATATGATTATCTAAAAAGACACGTTTCTTGTAATTTGTTTTATACTGATAAAATGTAATCTGTTGTTTCTTCGTCGATTTTCGTAGAGCTCATTGTTATCAAACACTATCGATTATTCCTAGCGTTAATAATTATTATTTGTTGTCAATGTACATTTTGATAAGTACTTACATTTTATTTCGTGCTTAAATAAAAAGAGCAAGTCCAATCATATAAGATAATAAAAAAAATCAAATTAAAAATTATTATCTTATTTAATCAATCGATCCTTTGTACTTTCAAACACAACGTCACTGATAGTAAGATAGCGAAACCGAAAGTGAGTCGAATCGAAAGCGAATGAACGATGCCAAGGAAAAATACCTAATTAATCTTTCATCGGTCACGTACCTACCGTGAATGAACATATTATGCCATATGAACTAATAGGCTTACATAAGCTAGTATATTGACTGCATTTTTACGCAACCCATGCACATGTTCGTGGGAGTCGATGGGCCAATAGTATGACTCATGAGATGACATTTAAAGCGCGTGTAAACTACACATCGAATTCTGACACCTTGTGCGATCATTACGTAACCTGTGGTTATATGATCGGGGTCCAATTATTACCGGTAACAATAGTTGAAATGGCCCTTGCTATTGATACAAGGTCGCATAGAACAGTTGCGTCAACAGTTCGGGACAGCCCGTTGTTGAGGTGACCCCGCGGTGGCAGCGATGCCAACACATTGACGACATCCTTATTTTTATTGGTTATCCGAATGAGTGCGTCGACCGTACCGCCTCCACAGCTGAACTGTGCGTGTGGCCTCGCACCCGTTCTATTTACAGGCATCTGAAGCACAGCATTTGCGGGCTTTTGAGTAATTTTGACAGATTGTCCATTCGAAGATAAGAAATAATTTGAAAAATATAAATATTAGACAATGTGGTAGATCAATGTACATCGATTGATATATGATGAAAGAAAGTTAGAATTCTTTATGTAAAAAACATGGGCATTAACCAATGGACAGCAACATGCGAAGAGTTTAGAAATGACGCCATTTATACTGTGATTGAATTTGTTCCATGGAAAGTTATAATAAAAATCATTGTAACAAATAGCTATTATATAAAACTATTTTGTAGTGATATTGATGATAGATAAACGATTTTTTATCTGCCCGTCGCCGTCGTCGTCTCATGAATGAATCGTGAGAAAAGAAAGGTACCTGAAGCTAGGCGATACTTCATATAATAACTATTAGCTAGTACTGATAGTTATATAATGAAACAGAAGTCATTTGTTCTTAACTACATTTAATTATCAAAGCTGGTTATCGGGCAAGTTTATCTATTTATTTATTTATTTATTTATTTGGTTTAAATAGCTCGTTGAGTTAATTTATGTATCCAAAATTCGGTATGAGACTTATGATGACCTCAAGATGAGACAAGCCCTATGTGAAGCCCTATGGGAGCGATTGAAGGAAAGCTTTTTGAGATTTGTAATTTTTACTCAATACAAATAATAACGATTACAAATATCTTTATAACCCAAGTCAAAGATAAAACGTAATTCTTGCTTTGAATCTAGTTATGTGAGTCAGCTACGGTATTATTATGCCGTTTAGAGCAAAGTCACATTTGTTTGCACTAACTTTAGCGGGGACGATATCAGTGAATTACAGATCATTACTGATAAAACCGTCGGCAATCATTCTACTTGTAATAGCGACTGAAGGTCGATAAATGCATTTTCCTATCAAAACTTTTATCTTAAACCGTACTCTGTATGATAATATTTCAGAGGAATAGTAAGCAATTCACAATAAGCAATTTAAAAGCTATAATTACGAATGTCTTTCGTGTTTATTCGTCGATACTATGCAAATAATTATATGATTCTTATTACTACTGGGTAGACGATACATAGATGATAATTATATTGGTTTTATTCATTTTTACCTCGTAATTTTACGTAAACAGATTCTTTCTAGGTATGTACACTTACAAGTGTTGCGTACTCTCGAATAGTCACGTAGACGAAGGTTACGTAGTATATAAAAATACTCACACAATTATTTTCGTTCAATATGGGATCATCTCAAAGAAATTTTCACGAAATGTTTTTAAATCATATATCAAAAGGGCTAAAATCCCATTTGGAGAGTGATTCGTCATTCTATGAAATTAATTTTCTATATTTTAATTCAATTCACGAGCACAATGAACTGTTGTAAGAGTATATACTTACTTGTTCATTGTTGCCGCTGCGGTGTTTGTAGGTGTAGCAAAACCCAGACTCCCAACGGTAGTCCCTATTTACCCACGGTTATTGCCAGCACTCTTACTGATCAGTTTAGCTAGCCGTTATCGGATTTTATAAAGGTGTATGCTTTATCTGGTATCTATCTATACCCAAATTATATCGGTTGATTACAAGCTTGTTCGTTACGCAGTGCACGTCCGCAAACTTAGCCGTGAAAGTGTTTCCATAATATTGTTTGTTGTGATGTGATAATTTGGATTGAAGTGGTACCAATACTGTGGGGTGTTTATGTGTAAAGACATGAGTGAGAGGATCAAGCGGCCGCGGCCGCGACGTCGGGATGAGTTGCACGAGAGACGCCAGGACTTGCTCCTGGCTTGGACCGATGGTGAGTCGAGAGATGGGGTATCTGTAAATAAAAACTTTCAAGCGTCGGTCGTGAACATTTCACTTTAGAAAGGCGTTACTGTATCGATAAACAAACAACTGGCATGACGCCCTTACGTCATACCTGTTTCAGATCAATCTTATCAATCAATCTCAGAGCTTCGATGCAAAAGAGCTCATTACGAATGCAATAGTGAAGTTAAGCCGAGCGTTTAATGAGTTACGTCGCTTTCTAGTCTTGTTAATCTAATGTGCAGTCTTGTGGTTGTTAGTCTAATGAAAACGATGTCTATGTTTACGAATTACCACTCAGATGGTAATTAGACAATTTAGACAGTTGGCGTTGTAAGTCTATCCAAGTCACGTCGCTCAGTGAAGTTGTAGCACTTCCATTGAATATCAATACAACCGTGGCTTTAATTCCCTGAGAATTTCTCCTATGCCTAATCGATTTTGTACGCCTCTCCCATTTCCACTGTAGATAGTTTTGGAGAGTTATTAATTGCAGATTGTCTCTATATGTGTATTTTTCCGCTGCTTGTCATGTAACAAGTTTACTTGATAAGATAGTGTGGGGTATATAAGGCTAGTCAATAAGTAAATGCGTTTACTCTCGTAGTCCTGACTGTATAATTTGTATTTTTTTATTTTTCCAATAAATTTTGTCGCCAAGAAAGACGACAACATGTGAACCACCAATTATATAATCTAGCCGATATTCAAATGTATTCTGTGGATACCCTTCTTTTAATGGAATAGTTTAGTTTACTCTTAGATTATTTAACTGCTGAATGATGATTATGCGTGTAGTGGTAAGCCATGTAGAGCACCACCTGTAGATTAAGAGAAAATAAATAACATCTACAAATAGCGTGTAAGAGTATGTTTATATTTTTATCATCGTAATTATTCTTCTGCTGAAGTTATTTACATAACCAGCATTATTTGGATAGTATCCAACGGATATTCTAAAATAAATGTGTCGAATATGTTACAATACATTTACGACTTGAACTTTCTACTCTTTATTTCATGTACCGTGACTTTTCTTACGTAAATTACTCTGTTATTCAACTCGTTATCATTAATCAAGCCGAAAACTGGTTGGTGGAAGGCAATCACCGCTTGTTCACGTGGGTTGGTACTTATGGGCGAAAACGATCTTTTGAAAGGGCGCTTATATAGTATGTATTTTAGTAGGCATTTGTTTGTCACCAATATGTGCATCTCCGTTATTCTTTCACAAATGTTTACCTTTCAACGACTGGACCGTTAATTTTCATTAGATTTTTGCTGGAATCGCACAATAACTCACGACCAGTACCTATCCCTGTTGAGATAGAACAGTTTCCAAAAATGTGTGAATGTGTATTATTGGAGCAAACCTAATTCTGTCCTTCTTTCTGTAAGTTTAGAATTAATTTTACGTTTAGTTTTGATGGTTTGGAACCGGCTTGAGTTACAGAATAACTAAACGAATTATTAATGCAATGAACATATCTCAGACTTAAACCCATTCGTTGCATGTTAGGGAAAAAGTAAATAAAGAGTTTCGAGTTAGATCTGAAGAAAATTTGATTTGATTTTCACACCTTTGGGACTTTTGAGATTAATGTTATTAAAAAGGAGACAATGCTTTTTAACCAGCCACCAATACATAGCCTACCGAACAATTCGTAGAGAACAAACGCATATTCAGAAGCTTTATACTCGTATATCAGCTTTCTAAAATCTGATATCAAAAAGGGGATATTACACTATCAAACTCATGAAATTTTCTTGTTTGCAATCAAGTTGACTTTCCCCTGGTATGTTACGTCTTTTTGGAATAGCACTAAATGTAAACAAAGGAAACTCATCATATCGGCGAGATCAAGGCACCAAGTCGAACCTATGTTGTCTGTAACTGTAATACAGGCTTACTCAAATATAAGGAACTGAACCTAACTGAGTCGTAATAAAGTCTAAAGCTCGCGTTTTAGTAAAAACTTGTACTGTACGGTGTACTTAGATGGTGCGAGAGAATTCCCGGAGTGCATGCCCTCACTGGCGCGGTCATCCGCCGCGCCGGGAAAGGGGCGAGAGGGGGTAGCACTCCATCGATTCTGTCTGGTGTTTCCATACTAAATAAGGAATGTAGACGCCTTTTGAAGCTGTACGGACTAGCCTCGGTACTGCATTGCGCTCAAGTTCCCTACACCAGTCACGACATTCCATTCTAACTTGTTGCTTTCCAAGTTCCAAGTAATTAAAACTAACCGGTATGTTTATCTTAGAATAAATTCTTATTCATTCATCATGCGTTATACAAACCTACGATATACGTGGTTATACACCTGAATGCTTTTAAAACATTTGGATCGGTGTAATCAGGTGCGTGATGTATATTTAGTCAGGCGCTTTCACGTTTGATTTTGGTCTGTTATTTGTTTATTTAAAGAAACCAAGTGTTTGTTTTGTATATCTGTTCATTTGTTTTAATGCGTTTTCTCTTGTCCACAGAGGTGTGCAATAGCGAGGAAGTGCCAGAAGTGGAAATCGTCAGCCTCCTTCAAGAACACATACCAAAGTATCGCCTGAGAGCCGATAGCATCACACAATTTGGAGGTATTGCTTTAATTTCTATGGCACACGATAGTCTTGTGATTGAAAAAATACCACTTAAATTAATGGTAACAGATGATGATTATGAAATTAAGTATGTATTCTTATCATACCATTCATAATATGTCTACCTTTTGGTGAAGCAACAAAATCTTTCGAGATTTTCATCTATCGATAGCTTTTCCGATCTTAGTTCTCGAGTTATGAAATACTTTATCTGGAAAAACTGAACAAAGTCTACTGTTTAACTTACATGTTTTTTTTTGGCTTAGTGTCAACCAAAGCATGGGAGATGATGAGGAGCGAAAAATACGTATTGTTTTATATGATGCAAATTTTTTATTAAGTAATGTATATTCTTCGCAAAATTCCCACGGTATTAGACGAAAACTATGCCTTCTGCAGTTACGTTTTGTAGACATGTAAAAATCATTTTAGTGATACTTTAATCGCTTTAACTACAATTACCACATAATAAAACAAATAAAATAGGGCTTTATTTTGATCCTATTGCACACAATACACGCTTTACACGTTATACCTATTTCTTACTTTTTTCTTTTGATATTCTTTTTACACTGGAACTGTAATTTATGAGTGCCTCGGAGTAGTGCGGGATTCCGGCTCTAGAATTAGAACTCAACTTAGGTTTGTAAGAAAACCAACAAGAATTGGGTTCAATCTTTATACCAAGTTTGGTTTAAAGCAAAATGTTTTTTTTTAAATAAAACTTAAAGTTTGTTTACGTAAAAAGTCGAACCGGCTGGTCTACTCTGATGGCACCAGCTGTAACAGACAGTTGTTAAAATAAGTAGGAACCAGGAACAAAGCTTCTGTTGAAGTAAAATATTTAGCTTTGTTCACTGTTAAAACACAAGAAAATGTCAGCTAGTTTACAACAGTGTTACATCACCTCAGAAAGTTACATACAATTTAGTATGCAGCAAAAGAATCTTTCTTGGAGCCAACAAGGAAGTGACAATATCATGTCCATCAACAAGCCTGTTTTCTTAGAGTTTTTTTTTTACTTTCAATGTTATTGTAGAGTATTCAATAAAGATTTGTGAACCTGATAAAAAATCTTCACCGTGATAAAGGGTCTGCCAGGCCGTAGTAATCGGAAACCACCCTCTTGTGCGATATAGAGGGTAGAATAATAACCTTTTCATCAATACTTTCGTTGAAACTTGATGAGGGGAACCCTCTCTTATTTATTTTTATCGTGAGAAGATCGTCCCTTTTCCTCGTTTTTTTTTGGTGGTTTGTTTCATTATATGATGTGTTGCATCATGTAAGCATAAGTGCATGCTACGCGACCACCGAAATATATTTAAAAAAAAACTGCTTTATCTAGTAATTTTTTTATTTGCATAATTTAAACTTTATGTTTTGTCTGGGAGGACATTGTTTCAAATGAAACTATGGATCTATACTCCAAAGATTTTTTATTGCATATCGCTTAAAAAAGCGGTGGTAGCCCAGTGGGAGAACGTCCGCCTTCCAATCAGAAGGTAGTGAGTTCAAATCCCAGTGCAGGCACGTACCAATGTGTTTCAGTAAAACATATGTACGTAATTATCACTCGCTTTTCGGTGAAGAGAAACATCGTGAGGAAACCCACATACCTACCCGAGAATTATTTCGGAGGTAGGTATGTGATCCACCAATCCGGACTGGGCCCCCGTGGTGGATTATGGCCTTACCGTCCTCACGAAAGTGAGGAGGGACCCGTGCCCAGCAGTGGGACGTTATGGGTTGATGATGATATCGCTTAAAAACTTCGATAAGTTTTGAAACAAAACATTACTCTAAAATTAGAGTTATATTGGAGATTGACATAGAGAGAATATATATTTCTCGAATTATAAGTTGATACAGTAATGATTAGCTATTGAGTAACATTACACAGCGCACAGGAGCAAAAACTTTGACATCGCATCGGCGACCTTTTGCTAAATTTGGTTTTGCGATATCATTATCAGCGAAAGGCACAACATGGTACCGCTTTCATGCGACGCAAACAAGGGGCTATGTATACGTATTCTAAGTTGCTGAACGTGCCTAACTAAAGGAAAGTTAATAAACGCTATAAGCCCTTCGCTATAGCTCGAGGAGCTCCAATCATTCCATAGATTTCTATCTCCTCTCGCCGGAATGTCACGATGCCACTCTACGACTGGCGCTGACATACCAACGAAAATAATGCAGAGGAAAACACGCAATTTTAAAATGGATAGTCTCATTTCTTGCCCCAGTTCTGGTTCAGTCATTGTAAATCACATACGCTAGGTCAATGTTCGGAAACTGGGGCGCAGCCTGCAAATAATACCTAGTTCAAAATCTAACTAAGTAAATTCATGCATACGCTATACTGTGAGTCTGTGACGCTCTCTCATGCAAATTAAAGGTGTATCACGAGACTGTTTGTCTTGGTTTAATGACTGTCATTAGATGCGTCTGTTTTTGATGCCAGTGATGTTTTTTGGCATTTTCAATTTTCGAGACCTATTTCGGCACAGATGTTTTTGGTAATATTTACCGACCTGTTCGAACTTGAAACAGTATAAAAGCTTTGACGTAATTTTAAGACACATTTGTAATTTTGGCAAGAATCCAAAGAAGAAAGAAAACAACACCTTGGATCTGGCAAAGAAAAACGTCAAAGTACAAATGGTTCCCTTTCAACATAAAAAGAAGTTGAGAGAAATTATACATATACTTATTGGTATCGTTAGTAGTTCACATCACATCAACGCGCCGTAAAAACTAATGCACTTGTCACCTAATTACCTGGTCATGAATAACGGTAACTTCAAATTATATGTACAGTTTCCCTCCAGAAGTTGAGTATGTCTTGAGTATGCTTTACCGTAAGAGCTGACGACTTGTTTTTCTTGTTTGACCTTTATTACAAGTATTATTGAGTTTAACTTCAAGCAATATCCAGTATCTCTATGTACCATCTAAGTCCAAGTAAAATGATCTTTTAATTATTTCTTTCCAAGAAAATCTGTTATATTTGGTGATATTCAAATGAATATATTTAATCACTGGTGGTGCAGACCGGGCAATGGTTGCATTAGCTAGAGAGTTTGGTTTATTTAGAAAAGTTTAGTAAATACTAAATACGGATTAGCACCTCTGTGCATAATGAGTGTCAGTTAGGTTACGTATTGATTGAATGCTTCCTTAAGCAATTAATTTCTATAATGTATTGCGCCTGACAGGCTCATCTCATCACTGTATAATTATTATTCTCTTGAATCATTATAAATATTTATTCATTTTCTCTGGAAAGTGTGAGAGAGTGCACACTTTCTGCAGTATTCTTTATTAGCGTGATCGATATTATATGAATTTACTTTGCATTATTAAAAAAATATTTTACACCGCTGCGTCACGTGGTTTTCTTGGTTTACCATATAAGCTATGACACTCTATTTCACCTTTTCAGAGGTTTTCGAGATAAAAAGTAACGATACAATACAATATTACTTTATTGAACACCAAAAACATAGTAGACACAGTACGTTACAACCTATAACCACCTACCTAACCTAATCTTGTAACCTATTTTACAACTCCAAATATAGCCTATATTTCTACAAAAATTCATTAAAATCCGTTTAGCCGATTAAGTAAATCACGCCAAAACGGCTGAACGGATGACAAACAAATATCTAAACTTTTCAATTTATTATATTAGGATTAATAGGTTCAGTCACAGGTTTAGGAACAGACTGCTCAATTCTCTAAATGGCATATTAATCTCAAAAATACCAAATCACTGTATGGATTCGAGCTTGATTTTTCGTGACACGGTGGAGCTTGCACCTAAGGAGTCTATATTGGTGGTTCCGTCCTAGTAAGTGTTAGAGGCGCGGTTTCCGGCGCAGGCGCCGGCCGTCCTGGCGCTATAAATAATGGTGTCTCATCGCTCGAGTCATCGCCCGCCAGCCGCGACCCGGTCTCCAACCGGTCTCTGACATTCTGATGCGGCCCATCTGTCACCCGCATCTCTAGAACACCTCTAGCCCACAGGAATGCACGCATTAATAATGACCAGAGATGCCACAGAAATAACAAACTTAAGGTGGTACGTATGGCGGGAAATTCTAATTTTAAGCAGTTTTTTTGTATATGTCCCTAGATTGGGTAACTTATTTAAATGATAATAGAATTTTCTACAATAGTAGATAATGCTTTAAAATATTCTGTAGACATATTTAACACTTATGTATCTACAAGATTGCTTAAATACGCCAATAAACTGACAATTGAAGTGTTAATTGACGTATTTGATTAATCAGCTGCATTAGTGTTAATAATATCTACAGAATATCGTAAAGAATGATCTGCCATTGTCGTAAATTCCATTTACATTTAAATTTCCCGCCATAAGCAAAACGTTTCACCTTAAGATTTTCTAACGCTCGTAGAGCTCGGATGACGACAGATTGCGTAAGGAAGAAAAACTTTAATGACTTCTAAGTCTTCAGTCTTAGAAGTAAAGGTAGATGTTGTGTAATTTAATAACAGTTAAACGTAAGGTAATAAATACTACAGCCGAGATGAGTAATCGTGATTCGAAATGCAAAGTATGGGTGTTGAATGAAATGAAAATGAAAGTAGGTATTCCGATTTTCGATCGAGTTAAATGTTGTTGAACTAGTCCTCGCGTTATACAAGCCGTTTAATATTGAGGTGTGGCTTTAGTTGGAGCGAACTGGATACTTAGTGGTTTGGGATTGGGGAGTGAATCAGCGTTCCTGTGACGTCATACCGACGACGCCGCCCGGCCTTTTGTAATTTGCCTTTATTAACAACATCATTCACCACTGCGGGTTTCGCTTGCCTTGGTTATTATATTACAATTGGTAATTAGATTCCTCGTTGTTATTTTATCATATTTTGCAGCTAGTATCTAAGATATTTCTTTAGATATGTGCGTGTATTATATTATATCAAACATATTTGGACAAAAACGTGCACATGTATCTGACATTTTGTCAGCTCCTTCTTTTTAACCCCCGACGCAAAAACGACGGGGTGTTATAAGTTTGACGTGTCATTGTGCCTGTCTGTGGCATCGTAGCTCCCGAACGGATGAACCGATTTTCTTGTGTCAGTGTCCGTGTCGGTTGACTAACTTATACCTGTTTCTTCTGTGTTTTGCCGGAGGCACCGAGCTACACATTCAACAAACAAGCTTCTGAAGTTGGGTTCTCTATCTGTTCTATTAGTTTCCTATATTGACATGTGTTATATTATTTCAGGATACGAGAATCAAGACTGGTTCATTCCATCGCCGGCGCTGCCTGTCAGCTCCGCGGACCTCGCTCTAACGCCTGACCAGATCAGGGAAACTCTCAATTACTTCCGTGAGTATTATTAATGTACTTAATATCTAGTTGTAGTAAGGGTAGGCGCGCATCGCAGCTCTATCCAAGTCCAGGGGTACCGGTCACTAATCTAAAGTTAACTTTGAACTATGGGAATCAGTGCAAGAGAGAAGTAAAAGCTGGATATCTACCGTCTTCCATGTCTTGGACATCATTATGTGACTGCCCTTACTACGAGCTTTTACTAACTGTGTTGGTATGTCTGGATGGAGGAATGTCTGAATATTTATTTTTAGGTCAAATCTTGCAATTTATTTTTGACCCAGTTCGCTTTGTGTAATTGAGTGAAAATGTTGCATACCTGTCAGGTTTCAATGAATGTACAATGTTGTAGTGACAGCGGGCTGATCTGATGATAGAGACGGAAGGTAGAAAACTGAACTCCGCAGTGACTTACCGTGTTTGACTGATTTTGCCTCATTTTGATCAGCTTGTCGTATCGAATGCTTCCACAAAAAACTTCTCACCTTACATCTAGTGCACAGCACAAGTACAAAGTAGTACCGGCTAGTGCCGAAGCAGAACCGGGAAAAGAATGTATGGAAATTGTAAACCGGCTTTAGTTATTTTATTTCCGTCTTAAAATAAAATTGCCATTGCAATTAACACACGATACATTTTTCTAGAATCAATGCTTAGATTTTTCTATAATTTCAGGAAAATTACTGAAAGCATTTATTAGAGATGACCTAATTTTTCCGTCTAGGAAAACCTTGACATCAACATAAATCGCACGGAATAATTGTATAAATATAAATAGTCATAATCGCAGGCCCAGAATAGCCAACAGTCATAGCTAAAAGTAGACTGCTGCTAATTAGTGATTTATTTGATTAGCTTGTAATAACTGGTGAATGTAAACGTTTTTTCGTTACATTACCGGTTTATGATTGGTCATAAACAGTAGTGGCGGACCTAGCGAGAAAAAGTTGTAATAAAAACAATAATTAATATCGAAGAGAAATTAATGTCTATTTTCCAGTTTAGCTGAATCCTACTTCAGTTATTTCAAATTTTTGCACATAATTTTTTTTTGCTTCTTTGGGCTCGGCCGGCCCTGTTCAAATGTCATAATATTATGCGGAATGAAAGGCGACTCGTTACTCTTGGCACACAACTCTAGGTGTTATTAGTTATTATAAGTAGACATGACTCATTTTATAAATCGTGACATGGCTTATAATGTAGATTGGTTGTCAACCTAATGAAACTGTTATCGTCAGAATTATATACTACTCAGTACGCAAGGTTGACCAGTCTAGCGTCTAGTCTCAGTTTTTACCTACATTGATAAGAGAACAAACGGCTGTAATTTTGATAAAATTAATTAAGTAAATTTTTGTCACATAATACATACCTACAAGGAATTGTTTGTTTGATTGAAAATATTACAAGACTTATAAGAGGCGCGATCTTTTTGAACAATATCAATATTTCAGCCGTTGAGCCCTGAAATGGCATGTAGTAGAAACATCGTGGTGCCAGGTAGCCAAAATAAGACAAAATTAGAAATGTATGAAGAAAACAAAAATTATCAAATTATCTAATTTTTTTGTAGTTGACCTTATGATACTCATTAGAATTTATCTAGAGGCCCATGAACATATCCCAATAGAGCTTTAGAGTTCACCGCATTGATAGGCGTGACGTGTAAGACGAGTGGTACAGGCAATCAGCAGCGGGTAAAGGCGTAGTGCGCACGCGCGAAGTGGTCGTGTCCACCACACCAGTGCCGGTCGCGCCGGTAGCCACGAGGCACGCGTGCCGCTCGTCCGAGACGCCGCGCCTCGATCGATACCACCGCGACACCCAAACGACGCTCGCCGTGACGTGCGCCGCCACCAACGCGCATCCCAACCGCCCCGACTTTAGCTAAACATAGAAATGTGCACCGCTGCACTCGATCCATAACCCACGCCGTACGTCTCACACGTGCCCTCGCCCTTACCTGACGCGTATAAACTAAACATCTCTTTTAAGTACATTATTGTAAGTAAAAGCTTGCGACTTATCCTTGTTCGGTTCCCTAGAGGGTAAATAAGTAGTAAATCCACCCTGTTTGCGCCATCGATCGGGCTGGAGGGACGCGTCGCGACGGTTGGTGCGGCGTCGCAGCAACAGCTGTGAACCAGATCTGTTATCTTGACCGTGAGAGCATTATGTTCATTGTTTGTGTAGAACACTATTGGATATAATCGTAATAGCAACAGTTACTTAATTTCTATATTTATTACCAGCTATGTAATTATATGTATTGCATTCTTACTAAGCTTTGAATTTGTATTGTTATATCAAATATCGTATATTGTTTACAATTGTGTGCGCGTTATTATGGAATGCTTTTCCTGTAATGAACAGTAGCTGCTTTTATATAATTGTGTAAGTGTATACTTTTTAAATGGACCTCTTTATTTAAGAAACTTCGTTACAATAGGCCTCTATACTCGTTGTTATTCAATCAAGTCCTTCAGCTGTATTAAGAATTCGCAACAGTTTTGAAACAGTTCACCGTGGGTATTTCGACATCTTCAACTTTGCCTTTACTCGGCATACAGTCAGTTCATTGTTAGAACTTTCATTTCTCACCAAATGTCATGTCCTATCCGCGCGTCGCGTCGTGTCCTTGCGATCCCTTCGTTTCGTAATGTCAATATAATTTCGAATCGTCTTCCCATATTTTGTGCTTCTATTTGATTAATATCGTCCATTTCTTTAATCGGATTTGAACTCGATTCAATTTGTACGCTTAGTTTGCCATTTCGTGCGGTTGTTACCTTTAAACATTGCAAATAGTTTAGGCTTTGCAATAAATTGATCATTGATTGCGTACAATAGTTTGTTATAGGAAGTGTAGCACCGCAATCAAACTATTATGCGTAACGGACCAAGTTTCGTTCTAGCATTTATTCATTAAGTTGTCTAAAACGCAATTGTTTGCTATCGCTAAAAAAGTAGAACCACAATTGATAAGCCCGACAGATTTCTTTATTAGCCTTTAAAAGTATTTTAGACTGAACGTGGTGATGATCCTTTTTTTTTTTTTTTTTTTTTTTTTTTTTTAACCCGGGGGAATGACCTTATTCATACCTCGACCTCGGGGGAGGCCGGATGGTTATGTGGGGCTCCCCCGCCAGTGCGCATCTTAAGGATGCGCCTGACTGGGTGTACCCACTAAACAACCCCGGGATGTTCTCCTCTCCGCATGTTGGGGTGGACGCGGGCTCGCGATTGCGCTTCCACGACCACCCCTGCGGACGTCCGGGCGGCTGCCGCGGACACGCCTCTAGGGGCACTCGGCCTCACCTAGGTTGGATGCGCTCTGGAGAACACTTCAGAGCGCATCTCGCCTCGGGGCTATGTGGTGGGGCGATGGATCCTCCGATCCACCGCCCCTAGTCCCTGTTATGGTGGCAGGTGGTGGGCGTACGCCAGCCTCCTGCGACCTGGCCGGCGGCGGCGGATCGGGAGCGAGAGGATATCATCCTCCCGCGCCCTTTCCGCCGTCTCCTTCTCGTGGCCCACGCGCTCGGCGTACGCCACCACCGCCTCCCAAGCCTCTTTGCTGCCGACCATCTTATGGATGATGGCCGGCAGCGAGAGGTCCCGGCCAATTACCGCCTGCAGGGCAGCTCGATGCTCTGCCCAGGCGGGGCACACGGCGCGGGTGTGCTGCGCCGTGTCGTCGGCTCCGCCACAGTGGTGGCAAACGTGGTGATGATCCTAAATTGGCCTATCTTGATTGGTATCAAGCTTGTCCCGTAGTTATCTGTTTTGACATCTGAAAAACTTAACACCTCTTAAAATATCTTGATTTTTAGACTCTTCTTTACTTTCAAAGTTTCCTATTAACTGGGTGCCATAATTTATCTTGAATTCCTCTTGAATGACATTTTGCAAGAATTATTACGTTCTATACCGGCTTCCTATTCCTATAGTAAATTTTGCGTAAATCAGTAAATCTCTGTCTCGGTTTATGATACCAGAAGTACTTTTCCTGTTTGTTTATTACTTACTTATATAATTTTTATTTTTATTGTTTATTATTTTATGCGTGTGTGATGTAAAGTCAAAGTATATATTTCACTTTTATTCATATCTGTATTACACTCACAGTTTAAATTTTTTATAAATAATCCAAGCGATAATGATGTCATAAATGATTTTGTTCTAAAGTTACTAATTTGATTGGACTATTATGTAGTTAGCAAATAAATACCTATGTAAAAAAGTATCGGACAGAAGCTTTTTGTAGTATTATTTTATTACACGCATGACATTATTATTCTAAGCATGTTGTGAATAAACACCTCGTTAGGTTGGGTAATTAACCCGTGCCTACCCTTTTATAACTTGCCTTTTTATGTATGAGAATAATAAATTGCGAGGTTACAATATTTTTTGATACTTATAAAAAACACCTAACGTCACCGAGTTGTCTGAGGATACGGAGATTTAAATAAAAAAAATGTGTAGATTTTTCCTTTACTGCTTTATTATAACTTTTTTACCCATCTCTTTGACTTTCTAAATAATTTTTCTAAAGATTTCGTTGACTTGTAATAGTTATGATTACTATCTTGAAAACACTAAAATCAAGCAAGCGAAGTCACTTAGAATTAATTATGATAAATATTTATATAATAAAATTACTGTCACCTGCGGCAATCTTTCTAAAGAACGAAGACAAGTGAAAGGTTCAGGTTTCGGAAAAGGCAAAGTTGTCGAGGCCTATTATTATGTAAATGATTAAATTGTTTGACGTAATTACTTAAATACACATCTAATCTTACAGAGCCTTCACAGAATAAATAAATAGTAGGAAGAGGTTGCAACAACTAAAATATTATAAAGTTGAAAGTTTAGCCTTTGCCAGAATGGTCACTTATAAATTATTCTAATTTAAAATTACCTCGTATATCAGTAAATTAGAAAGCCCAGACAGAAAATAACCCTGCAGCTATGACTATTTGTAAATTATACGTAAACTATGTTAAAATGTAGGGATACAAAAATACCACTAGAAGCGGAAATAGGATGCGATTATGAAATACCACATCCGCGCTATCGTTGTATCTCAAATAACTATAATGTAATAAATGCATATACCTACTAAATTATAAATGATAGCTCCGTCATTCATCTTCCTTAAAGTTCTGCAACCACTTGGATTAATTTGGACTCGGTCAGTTTCAAGGGAGACATAACATACTTGACATTAACAAATCAAAATACCAACAAATTAAATCATCTACCAATAACGTATCAAAAATCCAACACTAGTAAAACAATGGCTGAAATTAGCAATAGTTTAAAATCCCAATAATTAAAATTACGCACATTATACAGTAAATTACAAGTTTTCTGCCAATTATATGGCACTTTAGGTTTTTGTTAAAAAATGCAAAGGAAAAATTAGGCGATTGATTGATTGAGACATCACTGAACGTGTTCATTTTATCAATTCGACTGCATAATTTCTCACCGCATCATTGCCTTCGATCAAGTGAGATATTGTGCCAAGCAACTATGAATAAAAAAATGTTAATCATTAACTAATCGGCTTCCACTATCAGCGTATCAAATGTGCGAGTATCAGTGTGCGGGTTGAGTTGACTGTCTGAGTTATATATTATAGTTTAGTTAGTTATCGGTATGGCGCCGTCGGAAGTGGTCGCGTTGTCCGACGCGCCGCAATTCGTTCCGAAACCGTTCACATGTGCCGTGTCGTGCCCGTGATCGCGCAATTCGCGTGCTAACTACGTTCTGCAGCCGCCTGCACTTGATCGTGAAAGTTTATTACCACTGGCCTCAAACACTGGAACCGTTACTAAAAGAAATCGCCCCGTCTTGAGATAAAGGTTGTTTTATCCGTTTCAGCGGTTGAAGTGAATTTCATGCTGTTGTTAATATCACAGACGGATCCATAATATACATTATACATAGTGGTTTTATAATTCAGTTTGTATCTTTAATAATTCTGATGTTGTTTCGTGCAAAGGAAGATTATATTTGCGCCCGAAGAGTATGCCTATCTATGATCAGTAAACTATTTGCGGTACGCGTACGGAGTACGAACAGGGTCGATATTTCGTCATGTGTTTCGTGTAACCTACTTTCATTTATTGTAAACTGCATAAGGTATTGTTGTAGCCTCAAATAATGACCTTATAATAAGTCTTAGATTAATTTTGCAGAGTAAAATACTAGGTATACCTGCTGTGATCTGTTTCACTGTGTATTGTGGCTGCTTCTTTTGATCATAATTCATGCATAATGCATAAGTAATGCATCATAGGGTTAACGTCCTTAACCAGATACCAATTGTAACTTATAAGTAGTATTACAAAGGCACTTGTTTCCAATTCAGTTGCGCTTCGTCTAACCACAGAATAAGTAATAGTAGAACCTGAAGTCTTTAGATCAGTAGGAAACTGATCTGGTAGTAATTTGTTACTCGGTCTAGTAACCACACTACGAGAAGGAACCGTCATGCCTCATTGGTCATTTTGCCGTGCAATGTAGATAGATACCTACTGTTTGTTATCAATCCGGTTCACTACTATACCATATCGTGATGTAAAATTGTTTATTCAGTCATGCACAAGAGTCAAGGGTAACAAATTATATTAAAAATTCCACAAGTCCTGACTGAAACATACTAATAAGGAAAACTTCGCTCGATGGAAACTATTTCGAACGGATGAAATAAAAAGTCTAAAACACAGTGTCAATGAAGAATAAGCATTGAATATTTAAAATAAGACAAAGGTATATGACCCCCAAAAATCACTAATACTATGAATACTCTGAAGGCAGTATTTTACCATGAGTTGAACAGTTTATTTGCATTTAAATGTGTGAAACACGTAATGAGGCTTAACAGATTGCTGCTATTTCTGCGGTTTTGCTTGTAGTCATTGTGATTCTATAAATTCGCACATTTGCATTGCAAATTACGAGAGTGTAAGTTAAATGGCTAAGACATGTAAGACATTGAACAGATTGATGGTATTTTTTTATTGGACGTCCGTACAGTTTAAGGTTAGCTTGTTCTGTGTCAGCTGGTGAATCACGTGCGGGACGACCTTCGGTCCCCGGCTGGCGAACAACTTCTTAACATAAGTAGGAAACTCTCTGCTATATGACAATGGGTCGTTGATCAAATCATTTAAAACCTTGAGCGTTCAACACTCTTCTAAAAATAAACGCCTGCCCCTGAAACCCTTCATGAATTTCCCGTAATTTTTAAACTAGTTCTGCAGTAGTTAAATTACTGATCACAACATTAAATGGTCACTTAGTCGAGGCTACCGTGTAATTACAGCTAATGCGGTGCTTTTTTTCTCCAATTTGACCGTGAAAACATGCTCATTTGCAAATCTAATGTTTGTGATTAACAAACGTTCGAAGATGAGCTCACACTAAATGAATAGATCCACATTTCCATTTGTCATAGTATAAATCCATTGTCAGTCTTTTGTTTATTAGCAAAGCAAATTGTGCTTTGAGGATACATTATGAAAATGAGAATTGTCTTTTCATTTCAATGGTCCGAAATGGTTAAGGTTTATAAATAATGCTATGTTTTTTATTAACGTCACTGTCGCGTCTATATTTTTGAAACAGATTCGTTATAATTTATATAATTTACAAATAGAAACCACGTATCTCAAATAAAATAAAAAAATCCTTTTAGATTTCATGTCTAAAGCAAGGACGTAAAAGCGTTATCCTTAAAGAAACTGTCATTTTTTATCTATTCTTAATTCTAAAAATAACAGTCAGTTAATACATTAATGGCTTTTTTTCTGGTCTAGATTAGTCTGTGGACTGTAGTAGGTGCCTATTTGTGGTTAGTCTATTAAAGATGACCTACTTCTGCACTGGAGCAATTCACTCCCCTCGCGCCAATGTAGGGCGCCATGAAGCTACCTCTTTTTTTTTTTTTTTTTTTTGTTTTCCCGGGGAAATGCATTAGGCATACCACCCGGCCCCGGGGGGGGGGCGGGGTGGTTATGTGGGACTCCCCCGCCAGCTGGTCTGGCGGGGTTTACCCACTAAAACCCCGGGGTGTTCTCCTCTCCGCATTATGGAGGTGGTCACGGGTTCGCACGGCGCTTCCGCGACCACCTCTGCGGGCGCCCTCCCAGGCTCGCCACGTGAGGCTTGGGCCTCTTTCTCCGCTGGGTGCGTCCCGGAACACACGGGCCGCACCTCAGCTCGGGACTTCTAACTTGGGCGTTGGACCCCCGATCCGCGGCCCAAAAGTCCCCGTTATTGGTCCCTTGCTGTGCCCTCTGCTGATCAGAGGGACACGCGAAGGACCTCTCCTCGCCAGGTTATTTGCTACGGCCACCAATTCCCCTAGGAGAATTGCTGACCGAACCCCAGGGTGCACCGGCCCAGCTGCTGCCCTTCCCTCCGGATGTAACGCATCAAGAGGGACGAACAACAGCCGGGCACTCGTGGAGGTTACCTGGCCCGCACCCCGCCATGAAGCTACCTCGTTTCAAGCTAATCAACTTGAAACATCACATGGCTCATAGCCATAAATTGTAATATTCATAATGTTCGTGTCGTAACTTAATTATGCAATTTTCTCTACATTTACCTCGAACACAACTGGAGCCATCGCCAAGTAAAATTTTCATTACTAAATAACTTTTAAATTAGAGATCCAAACTATAAATACTACATAAGTAAATTTGCGCTAGGAACAACTTTTTCAGATTAACATTAGTTGGTTTGGGAACTATTTAACTTATCATCACTCATTTGGCCTTGTGCTTTTTCCGCCTGTTCAATGGTATTTCTGACGTAATAACCTTCTCAAAAATATAAGTCACAGATTTGCATTTTACCTGTTTTACTTTTAACCAAACATTGGTTTGAACGATGAATTTCATCGTTAGCGGCAGACGAGTCTACACCCTGCTCGTGTTTCACACATTATTGCCAATTTCATAAGAGAGTTAATTGAAACATCTCGCTTGGCCACCTGAGCGTATTGCGGTCTAGTTACTTACACCTACAATGTGTAGGTATCTGTATTGATCTACGTTCAGCTCGTCAAAAGTGTTCCATTACATCCTTCAATAAGAGTTCGGCACGATTTTACAGGTGTTACGTAATAATTGATATCGGTAACAGCGGAGTGGAAAATGTTCGGTCAGCTTAGAACATTCGGAACGTCTTTGTGGATACGTTGTGAATAGGATATGAATGAGAAAATAGTGGACAATAAGAATTGTGTGCAAGAATACGGAGACGAGCTGGAGGCTTGAGGCGGGCGGAGCTGATGGTTGCGGGCCGGGCGCGTCACGGCGGAGGGCTGTGCCGGCTCGGGCGCGGGGTGCGCGGGCCAGTCGCGTGCCTCGCCGCCGCCTGGCTTCGATCTCGAGCTCTTCCAGGAGCTGAGTCAGCTCCCGGACGCGGAGCTCCGGGAGTGCCTCGGCGAGTACCCGGACTTCATCTACCACGTTGCGAGAGATAGATTCGGCCGGCTCTACTTTCGCGTCATCCGGAACTTGCTCCTTGATCGAGGTATGCCACGATCCCGACGGTTGCGGCTCCACCTCATCGCTAGCTGCAGTTTCTGGTGCTATTTAACCCAACTTCGCTTCTTCCGCATACCTATCGCGTTCGTTTTCATTCCAGCCATGCTTGTCGCATTCACTGACATTGTAATAACACATGACCCGCTTATCAGCCTGTTGTAATTAACTAACCATGACCGAATATTTTGTTGATCATTTGATAATACGATACCTCGATTGTACTGGTGATTATTCGAACAACATTCTATAGAATTTTCCCAGTAGGGTTGAAGTGGTTCTTACGGGAAATGTAACTCACAAAAACTGTGAAAGTCTTTCTTGTGTGAGAGACGTAACCACGAGCACAATCGATATCCGTTGTAATCGTAATGTTAGGTAAGAGTGGGAACACTCGCGTATCTACCGCATTCAATGAAACTATTATAGCTGCATGTTCCCATAATGTTTTTGCTCTGGAAAGCATTGCGCTTCTCTTTAAGGTAACGTAATTTACTAATAACTGTAATTAATTTGGGGTTCATTCCATTACATCTATGTTCAGATTCCGATGGAGCCAAATAAAATGGTATTTTAAATAATTACATTGCCCATTGTACTACCCTTGTTTACCTATTGTAATTTTTCTGTACTGTGTTTAATTTTGTTTCTGGTGTACAATAAAGAGTTTTCTATTCTATTCTATTCTACATTTTTTAGTTCGTATTAAAATGACATAATATACTATAACAATGTTAATAACCCGTGCCATTTGTGCAGCCTGCATGCTTCTCTATACATGTTTTAACACTCAAAACGAAATCTAATGTAACAATGTCTGTCGATAAGCACAAAAAAGTTTAATCGCGTACCTATTCATAAAAATAGTCTATGCGTTTGTTGTCTTTTGTAATTGAGTTTTCCCACAGGCGCGTACACAATAGAACGGTTTGTTTTGCCTGTCCGTAGAAATGGCGTGCGTACTCTGCGTACTCCACATCGCAGTCACTAACTCGATCGGTTGGTTCGCGCCCGTATCTGTCGATTGTCACCTCACTTGGTTAATTCACCTGTATTGATGCATAAAGTCCGTGCAGCCTTTCCCAGAATCTCAAACAAAATAATGTTACAGTGTTGTGTTGCGGAATTCTAAATAGGTTCGATGAACGCCCCGAGGCCGAATTTAGATGACATTTTCCCAGGTCAGTCCTTTGTGGTACAATCTGCGGTTATAATCTAGCGGCGCATAGGTGATTGGTAAATAATTTTAACACTATTACCCACCTATCATATCTTATCAGCGAGGCGAGCCGGCCGCGTACTCTATTCAGGCCTGAGTGCTCTGCAATAATCGTCGTTTTACGAGATTGTGATCTAAGCTTGTGCTTTTATTGAATTTATTTGTCCATTGTTTTGTGAAAAGCACCCCGTTTACGATGACCGTGAGATGTTTATGTGTTATTGAAAATGACGGCATGTATTGTTTAGTGTGAACTGATGTTCAAAATGTATGTCTGGAAGGATAAGACAGGCACTAAACGAGACTCAAATTGTGGTATGTAAAACAACCATGAAATATATCCACTATAACTAGTGTATATATGTAAACGTAATTCAACGCTTCTAAATGTTACACTAGTCACATTTGCAAATATCCTCCAGTAATTATTACGAACATTCGAATAATATATAGCATGATGAAGGTATAAGATATTACCTACTTAAGATCGATGTGTCTCGATTAACAATTTGTTTAGTGATACAGAAGTAAGTTGCTTGAGGTAAGCTTAAAGAAAGCTCCGACGGGTAATTTTTAATGAATCATTTAATATCACAAAGCTACCTAAATCATATTCTAAGTTTCTCTTTGAAATACATCGTGGAATGCGGTAAGGCTATCAGGTAATAAATTGCAATTCCATTTAAAGACGTACCTGTACATATACTATGTACCTAGAATGTTCGAAAATAAACTTACCTCAGGCACAGTATTGTGATTGGTTCCTCGGACTTAACTCGCATAGTTTGTCCCCAGTGCAAAGATACGGGCAAATATGTAATGTTCATAAATATCCGTTATTCTAACATGAGAAATTGATTTGTTATGTTTGCGCTTTGGATTTTGTTTTTTCATTACCGAAAAGGGGAAATAATTCTACATTATGTATGTTTACGAACTTTTGCTCAGATAATAGATAATGAAAAATAGTTAATGACAATAATTGACAAACATGATAAAGAATAATGTAAAATTAAAATATTTCCCTCACGTAGGTTTACCCAAACACTAAAAGAGAACCCACAAATATATTTCAGACGTATAAATCCCATAGTACCAAATCCAAATACGATATAAAATAAAATAAAACAAAAGGTAAAATTTATTAAAATATCTTAGAATTCATCGCCAATGAAAGCTATATTACTCGTAAAAGCAGATCATTTTCCGTAACTCTTGCAACGGAATCATTTTCCTTGCCTCTTGAGACCATGGCCTACGTAGGGAAAACCTCGGACTAAACAATACAAATGAAAAATAAATAAAAATGAGATGAATAAAATACCACTGGCCACTGTTTATCATTTAATAAAAAGTATCTGTTTATGTCTGTGCTATATGGGATACCTACTCAAATTATAATAATATTATAATTCATTATTATTAAGCAATTATGCAGGATAGTAATCTAGGAACATAATTATAGAAAAACGAGTCTTCAAGACATTAGATATAATGATTAAACTAGATTCTTTTCTCTTTCTACATTTACCTCAATATTTAAATTTCATAGATAAAAAGTTAGATTATTAAATAGAAATATTATTATATGTTTTATGTCACAAATAAATAGAACATATCAGTTTATCGCTTATATGTATATTATATTTCAACAACAGGTAAAGTATGTCAATATTTATATCTGATGTCTATTCCTTTACCTATATCAGATTATTTTGTCTCGTGGTTGTGTACAAACAATATATTAGTGTCACCTTATCAATGAGTAGGTACAAATATTAGGGCGATCTGCGAGTGTAAGGTGCATGAGTGGAATGTGATTTCAGCGTTATTTTGGTCTAGAGAGAAATTTAAAGCCAATGTTAGATGATGTGTGATTTTTGATCCAAGAGATTTAACCTTTTGTGTGTCAGAGTAAAAGTAAAGGTCCTGCTGTGTCGCGGTGAAATGAAAGATGTTCCTAATAGTATTTGAATGGCACGTAAAATATTACGATTTGCCAGCTCTAGACCTTTTCGATGATATGTTATTGACAATTGTTATAAATAAGAATATTTTTGCAGTTCTATGCAGCAACAGGGTGAGCCAAATGACAAAAACCTACAATGACATCGAAGCGGTAACAAGGCTCTTAGAAGAGGTGAGTTTTATTTCCTATCATTTAATGCTAAAATAGCTATATATTTCAGCTTGTTCTCAAATAAGCTTTTTCATCGTTGCGTTATCAATATTGAATAATCTTCATGCTGTTGATTTAATTAATTCATTCATTTATTTATCAGTCAACAACAGAATGTTTTATATATTTTTTCGATATATATCAGGCAGACAAAGTTCGAAAAAACATCCAATCGTGATTGAAAATCACCTACTCCGGTCGTGTTATAAGTCTTTTTCGGCAAAAGAAATTGCCATTGTATGAGATAGTAGTTAAGTCTGTTCTATTTTACACCTACAAACAAAGAGCGAAAGACGACAGTAATTCAACATTTTATATAAGAACATTTTCAACCGGATATAACTACGTATAACCTTCTGGCTACAGAAAGAGAAGGACTTGGAGTTGACAGCGCGCATCGGAAAGGAACTTCTCACAACGCAAGGCAGACTAGAAGCACGCGTCAGCGACTTAGAGAGCGAGCTTCGCAGCGCGCGCGACCTCATCACACAGCTACGGCACGACCTCAGTGCGAAGACTGATCTCCTGCAGGTGTGTACTAATTATACAGCAGGCCACGATGGACCAACAACTTACAATGTAAATCCGAGTCGCAGCGGTTTTCAACAAACAAGCTACAAGACGACCTCAGCGCAAAAGCTGATCTGCAGAAGTATTCTAAACAGGTCACGCACGTTGCAATAAAGTTAAACAATAGTTTCTTGCAACGTAACGCAGACTCGAAGCGTGCGTCAATGATTTGATCCTCGAGCCATAACGCAACAGGCTACTATGACGATAAACAACGCAAACTGATCTAAGAAGTTATTTCGGTCGAAGCTTACCGAATAAAGGTGGCAGAAGCATAGTTTCTAAATGAAGTATGTTTTGGCTAAAGCTCCAATAACGGAGCGACGAAAGGGCCTTGTTTCCGGTTAGGAGCTAATGAGTTTGAAATGGAGTTGGGCAATAATAAGCCGTTCATTTCAGGCGTAAAATATGAGTTGGAGCTATATTTACACCACGGTTTTAACGTTGAAAGTTACATAGTTATAAATTAACGGTCATAGCTTTTTTGTTCATGTTGGTGTCAGTTGTTCAATTTTCATAGAGTATTCACACCATACTCATGCGCAGGTTACCATTGTTAGATTCACTAGGTACCCTTATTGATTGGCAAAATTGTAACGTAATCAGCGCCATATCATAAACGCCTTATAATAAAAAAGTTGCGGTCAACGTTTCAGTTAGACTCACTTGCGTTTTAGGAATGCAATATTTTCTTACTCAACTAGCTACGCTTAGCTGATTCACCTGCGTTTCCGTGCTTTAATGCATTATAAACAGACACTTTCACCCTTTTTGGGGTAGATTTTTGAAAAGTTTGTAGCCTATTAAACAAATTGCAATTAAATTCTTTTATTTAATGATTGAGAAACAAGCAAACATCCAATAGCAATGATTGTATTAGTGGAATAATGTAGTGTATTCAGCGCAAGTTTTGACGCATGTTGTCTGGTGGGGCAGGTGTTAACAAATGACACAGAAGAGGGCAGCTCCCCGACGGAGCAGGAGGAGGCGAGCGCGGCTCTGCTGCGCAAGCGCACCGGCGCGCTGGAGCGCGAGAACCGCGCGCTGCGCGACGAGGCGCAGCGGCTCGCGGCCGGCGCCGACACCGCCGAGGAGGCCGAGGCCCGTCTGCTAAGGGACATCGCGCACCAACTCGGTAACTATATTTGTGAAATGTTTATTTCCCTAAATTAAAAAATATAATAATATCATATTGCATTCGATAACGCTGCTCACTCTGAGCCGCGCACCAGATGCGCATTATTTTGTTTGCACAAATAAGTTATGTCTGCTAGTCTGCTCACACACACACACACACATACATATATACTCTACTTCACACTAATATCATAGTGCCATTAGTGGTACATATGTATCTGCTGTAAGGGGTGTTAACTGTTTTTTTATGCCGTTAGGGCGCGTATTTGTGAAATGTAAAACCTAAGTAAAAATAACAGAACTTATGTTTGTATGAGAAGTGTAATTTGCGAACTTCTCCGTTGCCCACTTAAGATGAATTACATGGCTATTATTAATCTTAAAGTAATTAGGGTGTTTAAATAAGTAGCAATATTTAGTTGAATTTATTTTAAGACTGCTGAAATTGTTTTCAGTGGGTACACTATCAACTTATGGCGGAATAATGGCCATTTATCTTACAACTAATAATAGCTTTGATATTTTATCAAACGCGATAACAGCGATATTAAAATTAGGATACCCTTGCTTGATAATGATAATAATATGTACATTAGTGAATTTGTGTTGTACTTAGGATAATTTTTTCTCCAGTCATCTACTGATAAGGTCTGCATTTATTTACAATTTTTGACACATTTAATTTTTATGTAACTAATCCTACAGTGAAACAGCATAATTGAAAAAAAAAAAACAATCTGCAAATCTTACCATTTGCAACTGCATGCATGATTTTACCCTAAAGATGACATCAAACGGGTACGGGTTTTGAACTTTGTTTTGAACCCATAAATAGGGTTCACCAAAGGTAGCGTGAAAAAGAGAAATATTATACCCAACAATGGGTTGGTTAGAAATCAATACGGTTGATATTCCTCCTATCCGCATAAAGGAATTCGAATCCACTTTTATAATTCGAACGGTAAAGGAATTGAACACCCTCCCAGTGTTTTTGTTTACCGAGAGCTTTAATCTGGTAGTCTTCAAGTCGAGAGTGAATAGTTATCTTCTAGGCAAGCATGCTCTACCGTCGGCCGTATTCGATTCCCTTTTCTCAGCAGTATTCGATTCCCATTTCCCATCGTCGTAGAGGGTAGAAGACATTAATTGAAATACGAGCATCCTATAATTCGCGTATTCTTTACTAAATACAAAAGATGCGCGTCGGCCGGTACAGCTGCGCCGGAACCTTTTGTTTACTGAAATTAGACCTTATAATTAGAGTATTTATAGTTGAAATTTATCTGCGGTGAACAAAAAAATACATATAATATAATTCTAGAAGTTTCTGAAGCAATATTTAGGCATCAAAACATTTAAATATTATACACCGAACACGCACGCGACAAGTTACTCATATCGTAAGAAAGTATCAACTATCACTCTATAATTCCGACACTAGTATCTACTAGCTTATCACAGTTATTTTTGATAACGTTACGCTATCGGTTCGGTTCGAAGTAATTACAATTACATATTATTGACGCTAGTTTAATTGATATGGCGTTCAAGACGATAAAGAAGAAAGTAGAGTCATGAATTTGTTTTGGTCCGAAAGGTTTTAGATATGAATGAAACTGTTCTAGTTAGTTATTTTAAGAATAGTCACGTGGTGTAAAGTGCGGCCCAATTTCATACTGCGTTATCGCAGTCTAGATGGTCAATTTTGTCACCACGATGGTTAACCAAATTGTAAATATTGCTCATTTGCGACAAGAACGTAGAATAGAAAACTCTTTATTGTACACCAAAAAAGAAAAAAACTATAATAACACACAAAATAAATAATACATAATATCTTCTTAACGGCATATTGAGGAGATGACACGTTTGTATCGCAAATGAGCGATATGTACAAATATTGTAGAATGAACCGTCGCATGTTGTGTACTGTCACAAATAAATGTTTTTTATTACCTTTTTATATTTTAATTTTCCTTATAAGCTTCTACTATAATTATTGCAAGTATTCGGCACTGGAAGGTGATCGAAATAAGCCCAAAAACCATCCAGCGTTAGTCACTGAGGGTTTCCATTGTCTACCATTTGTCTTTTATTAGATCCAGCTCGCTGGCACCATCAATTTTAATATTGTATTGTCATCGGAACTTGACGAGCATGCAACATTGGACAAAGGAAAAATGTCGAAATTGACTCAAACACATGCAACTAAGAAGCTCTCGAAGCATAGAACGGAGGACTTGGTGGCACAAGGTGGCTTAACAGCGTGTTTTTATAAGTTTCACACCCTGTCAGACCATACTTGTTCCAACTTGTCCCACATCATCTGTACGAAGAAAGAAGACAACTGAAAATAGGAACTTGTGCAAATATATATGGTAACAATTACTGAAACATTTTACATTGAACACATTCATGTAAAACTTGTACAGGATAGTGACATTGATGTTTATGAATATTTCATTACATATTGTATTTTGTTGTTTTTTACGATTCGATAACTTATTTATAATACCGAGGAATGTTATCGTGTAGCATTGAAGTGCTGTAATATTTTTAAGAATGAGTACGAAGGTGCGTGGGTATTGGTGGTCTCAATTATATTACGGTAAAAGCCAGTTATTAATGTAAGAAGTTTGTTCAAGCCCACGTACCGGATTTCTAAAAAATATCAATGATGTTTATTTACCTGACATCTTCACTTTCTACACAGTACGCAAGAATACGATGTTTTGACAAAATTAATATATTTTTTAATATTTAAAGTAAATACTCAAATGGAACACCACTTACTCGACTATTTTGAATCAGGGTGTTTTTGGGAGCTCGATCCTTGTATACTCGTATTGCCTAGATACAGAAAATCTTAGTAATTAGTCAGGATCTATGTTATGTGATCGTAATGAGTTATTTATTTATTAAGACAGTCCAATTTTATTCTCAGTTGTCTTTCAATAAATCAGTTCTACTATACGATATGGACTTTATTATTAACCAATGAATGTTTCTTTTCCAACGTACAGCAAGTGCAAATTCTGAGGCGAGCGTGCTTGGTGCGGAGCTTATTGAAGAACGGCAGCGCGCAATAGATTTGCAGAACCAGCTAGATGTGACCAACTCGAGGCTTACGGCTAATGAGAGGAACTTCCAACAAGTAGGTCTAACCTAACCTAACCACATTATTATTTAACGGTGTAACTTGTTTGTTTAGTGGGATTAACATTGGTAATATTAATTATATTATTGATTATATTTAGAAGGCTATTCATTATCAACAATTTAATGACGCTCACAATATCGGATAGAATCTAATCAGTGAAATTGTATCATACTCAGTGGTCGTTCTTTATACCCGCTTACCCCACTTAGGTAATAGATTACGTACCGTCTGGCCTTGGTACTAAAGCGGATCAAATAAAATATAGTAGGACCTAGATCTATTGGATTAAAAGTAAATTTCGATGCGGCCTTCTGAAAAAACTCGTGAATTCTATTTTAACGCTCCTACGCGAAGGTCTTACGTAGATGCATTTAAGTCACACAGCTTGGTAGGTATAGGTTATTCTGACTACCCAAATAAAGTGTCATTTAATTTTGTTAATACACTAACCCTATACGGATAGTTGGCTGCAATTTTCTGCTCAACCACGTGAAGTAATTGGATTTAAAAATATTTTTTCGTAAAATGTCAATACCTCATAATAAATAATTATAAACATTTGTTTCGGCGTTATCTCTCAAGCCAGTGGATTTAAAAAAAAATAGTTCTAAGCGCCTCAATGGTTTTCTTTATTCAAGAATGTTAAAAACAATGTAGACTTTTGTATTAGTGACGTAGACGTAGCATAACGGAATTGGGGGCATGCTTCACGCCGCCAAGACATGTGGATTAACTTAACTATTTACTAAGAAGGCCGGCTTAACGATAGAACAAATGTTTCGCAATAAAACTACAGTTGTAGCTTCCTTGTATCTTTAGTTTTGGACTTTGCGAAATGGCATCGTATGCCCTTACATTGGTTTGTGATCATGTTGGCGTCGGCCTTTGTCCATGCTTTGCCGTTAACTCGCACAAGCCTATGCCTTGAATACTAATATGCGGTCCGTATATTTACAGTTAACTGCCGAGCACGAGCATACGTTGCGGATATTAGAAATAACAAAGGATAATCAAAATGCTCTCGCCTCCGAGTTGGCCGATTACAAGGTATTGTTGGTTATCAGTTTCTTATCATGTTTCGTGTTGTTGTGACTGCTGTTGAGAAGGTCTAATGGTTTATTGTCTCAATTGGGTTGTTCGAGTGGTTTGTTGTGATTTACGTTGTTTCGAGAGTGCATGAAATTAAAAGCATTATATATTTTATGTGCTATCAAATACATTAATCCTTCTAGAGTAGATGTTATCACGCAAAATCATTGTCCTATTGAAAATGCACTTTAAAAGTTACTGCTGCATTTAGAGCGAACCGATATTTAAACCAAGAATTTAGTTAAGGAATTGTATTAATGAAAATATAGTACGTGAAATGATTGTTCATATTTATTTTATCTGTTTAAGTACAACATAACTTTTTTTTAATAATCTTTATGTTTTAATATACGGTACCTCAGCACCAGCTTACATAAAAATCGGACTATTGTTTACATGTCAATCTGACCTTAACCAGTTTCATTGCCAGCAGTTTATTACATGTTACGAAAGTAGGTCAATAATGTTATTCGGTAACTCCGTGTTTATTTGTTTCCTTGCTTCGAGTTAGGGAAAACAAGCACAGTTAATTAGACTCTTCGTACATCTTGCAGGTTTTGACAACATGGGATTATTGTCCTGATACTAATAATTTTTTTTTTCGAATGAATGCTTCAGAAATGTATGTTTGTTGACCTTGAAGTAAACCTGTCGTCAGAAAAAGATAAATACAAAGGTACTCGTTCCTTCTTCGCAGAATTGATTATTTTCTGAATGAATCCATTATGTTGAACGATCATTTTTCTTTATTCCTCATTCGTGTCGAAGCTCTAGCCATTGTGCACTGAGATGACGGGCTGTTACTGTTACGGTTGAAAAATCATGTTACTTTGCTGTCTATTTGAATAAAGAGGTTTTGAATATATTGAGGCATGGACTTCCTTGACTTTTTATATGTGGAGATATAAATATACATACATATGCAATTCATTACGTTTATTACGTACAAAACGGACTTAAATTTGTGAATTGAATTAAAATTAGGATTATTCAGAATAATTTGGTTTTCCATCTCTCGTTCTTATTTGAAATTGCGCCTATTTTTGTCTGTGTCCTTTAGCATTTATTTTATTTTCGGGTGGAGTTAAGTCTGTCGTGTAACAAACATAGCGCGACCGTACGTTACAGGAGCGTTACGCGGAGATCGCGGCGCACCTGTCCGAGGCGCAGGAGCAGCTGCGGCAGCTGCGCAAGCGCGGGGAGCCGGCGCGCGGCCTCATGCCCAGCGTGGCCGCCGCCGCCGGCCTGCTGCCCGCCAGCCTGCACCGCGAGATGCACTCCTCCGTCTACTCCGAGCTCAGCCTCGACTCGGGCATCGGCGACCCGCTCGCACAGTATGTACCCCTCGTCGACGATTACGACACCTCCACTTTATTCATCCCAAAAAACATTTCTATTGTTCTCTGTAAAGACGCGTCATTATGCATGATATTTTCAACTGCCTCTGCGATCATGTTTGTGATTTGAGATCGATGACTTCGCTCGTGTGAGATGCCAGTTGTTGAATCTCGTCAGGGGACTGTCAGAAGATAGCACGAGACGAACCAAAGTAGCGGCTTTCGTATAACCCATTTTGGATGACTACGTACGGTAGTAAATCTAGTAGAATTTCCTAACACTAGTCCACTGTCTTTCTCAGCTCGAGCATGCAGAAAGTGTTCGAGACCGTGCAGTGCGCGTCGCGCTGGTCGGGCGCCTCGCTGGCCGGCTCCGACGCGGCGGACGGCGCCGGCGCGGCGCCCGGTGCTTACCCGGCGCCCGGCGCCTACCCGGCGCCCGGGGCCTACCCGGCGCCTCGCAAGCCGCTCAGCGACTCCTTCCTCGACGATTCCTCCGACTATGAATCGGATGATTTATACCCGTGAGTAGCTCTAGTAGCATGTTAATGGCGTTTGAAAGCAAAAACGAAAACAGTTCTAATCAAAGGATTCATCAAGTGACGAATCAAAAGACGTCAACTAGATGACGCGCAGTGAATCTATGTCCATTGATTCAGACGTTAGCCAAAAAGAGTCAAACCTAGTCTGTTACGAGGACACGCTCGAAGCGTTTATGCTCAAACTCCCATATAATCGTAAAATGCATCAAAATTGCACGAATTGTAGGAGCAATTTTTATCGCTACAATCCGTGAACTGAACTAAAGAATCGTTCTACATAATTACAGAAATGTTTTATTCTATATTCAGGAACATTAATTTAATTAGTCTAGTAGACGTATTACTCTCTCTAGTTAAGCTATTCGATTTCCTGGTGTTCACGATGTTCACGTTTCAGTGGTGGTACCGGCGTCGGCGTCCCTGGTGCGCCGGGCGCCGCAGAACTAGCCGCGGCGCTGCGACGACTCAATCCGCAAGATATCAACTCGCGGCGCGCCTCACTAGCGGCCTCGCACGTATTACGACACCGCCGGTTCACAGGTAACACTATTACGACTATGATACAAATTCTGTCGTTCAAAACTAAACTAAAACTTAATTTTTCAGCTTTAATGTTATTGCCATGTTAAAGTAATTGTGTTCTTTTCAGATCGAGATGTAAGCGAAGAAAGTGCGGTGTGGGGCGCAGGCGCCGCGGGTGGCTATGCGCGGTTTCGACCGCCATATAAATTGCAGATCGTCAAACCGATGGAGGGCTCCCTTACCTTACACACGTGGGCGCAGCTGGCTAAACCTAACATGTCAGGTAATTACTGGACTGAGTAACCATCGATCGACGATAGATCATTTGGTGTGATAACACCCTGACATCCACGCCACGCTTGCCAAAACCAAAGGCTGTTACTGATTTGGACGTATGAAGAATCGCAAATGATCGTTCTATCAGTAAACGCAATTAAGTTTACTCACCTGTCTTGGAATAAACTTTCAAGGAGTTACCAATATTCTTTTGTTTATTTCCACGAGTTACCATTTCAATTAGCATTTAGTAGTCTGGAATTATAGTCGTGAATCGTTTGCGGCAGGTTTATTAGAGGAGCACGAGGGCGTGGGAGTGCGCGGGGCGCGCTCGGCCGCCGCGCTCGGCGTGCGCACCTACCGCCTCTCCGACGTGGAGGAGGACGACGACGTGCTGCGGCTGCCGCAGGCCAGCCACGTCTACACCTTCACTAACAGGTGCGCGGGCACTGCACTGCCAACTAGACTCTAGTAACTAGAGGAGTATGGACAGCCACTATCTATTTATTCAGTATTGTAATTTTTGTACCAGTCCAACGTTTTTTTTTGTTTCCATGTATCCTTGTAACTTTTTACATTAATCTCTGACATATATCTCGTTACATAGTGTTTATCTTTCCGCATGGCATGCCCTTACTTACTACGGTACCACGCGTCTTTTACTTCTAACTTTTTAGTAATTTCAGTTTTACCATGACCATACTTATTCCCAATTTTATCCATTTTTGACAATTAACATTTCGTCACCTGCATGCAATCTCCCCATACTTAAGACGTCAACTTTGATCCTCATTGAAAAATGTATTCTCTCTCAGAACGCATGGTAATTTAAACTCTCCGCTTTTATTCATTTTCGTTACGGAATGACACGTGACAGAGCATGCACCTTGCAATTTGTTTCTAAAGCTTAGACTACATCAACAGCACGGTGCTGCACCCCAACGACGGCAGCCTCGCGGGCAGCGTGTGCGGGTCGGGCGTGAGCTCGGCGTGCGGCTCCGGCGTGAGCTCGCTGGCCTCCAGCGTGCTCGGCTCCGCGTGGAGCTCGCGCCGCACGTCGCGCCGCTCCTCCGCCTGCGTGTCGCCCGTGCGCTCCCGCCGCGACTCCTTCGCCGCGCCGCCCTCGCGCCCGCACTGGTCGCCCACCGCCACGCCGGCCAACAGCCCCCTGCTGGGCTCGCCGGACGCGTCGCCGCCGCCCACGCCGCGCCCCGGCGACGCGCCGCCCTCGCTGCACGCGCTCATCGCGTCCGGCACCTCCATCCTGCGGCGGCGGCATCTCGGCGCCGGCTCGCCGGCCGGGGAGGGCTCGCCGGCGCCACTGGCGCTGCAGACGCCAGGCTCGCTGTACACGGGGCTCGTGCACCGCAGCCCCATGGAACAGCTCACGTGCCTGAAGCGCACGCTGCGCTCGCCGGCCGCGCCCGCGCCGGAGGAGCGCCGCGAGTCGCCGCTGGGGGTGCCCGCGCCGCCCGGCTCGGGCGCGCTGGACGCGACGCCGGCGGCGGGGGGTGGCGGGGCGGGGTGCGTGCGGCGGGGCCAGAGGCGCGCACCCCGCCCGCGAGCAGACCTGGGCACGGTGGAAGCGTCGGCCCCCGCCCCGCACTCCGCCTCCTCCCCTTTCGGGACGCTCAGCCTCCTCTTCGGCCGCAAAGGCGGCCTCCTCTAGACGCGCCGTAGACTACGATTCGTTCGGCGCGGAAGCTTTCGGTTTACCTTCTCTTCGAAAGACATTGTATGTAACGGTGCGACGAATTTGTTCGTCTCGTGATTTTATATATTTTGATGATTATGTTGATGTATTAATTTTGTAACGTTTTATGTGTATTCGATTTTTTATCTTTTGACGTGTTCTCTACGTAGTATTATTTTTTTGTTATTTGTTTGCATTTATTGGCCTCGATTCCGAGGACCCTTATGAACGAATCCGACTAAGCCGGTGTGGCCGCGATAACTATTCGATTTTAAACAAAAGTGCAGCTTTAACGGCGGCCGCCCGGCTGCGGATAGTAGTTTCTTTTCTGTCTTTCTATCGTAGACATTCCCGATTGAGGAGCTCGATTTCGGTACTTTCGCTCCGCGCGCAAGCAGATTAGATAGGACCAAAGCGTGCCGATGCACTTACGGTTCGCTGTGTAGTGTAGTGGGCGATCTAATAATAAATTATTTTATATTTGAATTTAATTATCGACAAACGAAAACTTTTTATCGAAACGAGTAATCATCACACGAATTATTAGTTATTCCGATTTTGTTATACTTATTAATTATTGTGGTTGTTTATTTTATTGTTTTTCTGTAGAAGAAAATAATCATGTCATAAAAGTCTGTAGTATTACTTTATAAGGGTTGTAATATTGTATGATTGTATTTAATTAGTATGTAGGTAAAATAGTGAGACTTAATTCTAGTTTTTGTAGAAGCTTCTATGGAAAATAATAATCATTTCAGGTTTCTTAATCTCATTTTTGCATTGGTAATATCATTTTATATTTGTGTAGCTTTAAGATGTATGTTGTGTCATTGTGAATAATTGAATTTTCCATTAATTTAGCAGAGTACAAATTATTTATGGTTTTTCAATCTGATTTAGTGTAATTCGTAATGAATGGCGATCTTTCGTGGATGAGGATGGAGGTTAATCATTCAAGTTTGCCAAAAGAACACTGCGTAAGGCTCTTAGTAACTGCATAACAGTTTGTCATGTCACTGAATTTGATCCGTTTAAACGCTTGGATTTTGATAAGGAATAGGTCTACTAACATAGGGTCTGAGTAATATAATGGTGCATGCCATAGTATAAGTAGTGTTGAATTTGATATTAATGAACAGTGCGAAAGCTTACGGTGCATGGAACATAAAATAAAATATTTGTCAAAAATTTATTCAATTTTCACAAACCAGTTTATAGTTTAATTTACTAATGTTAGGTTATTGAAATTGGTGCTAGATAGTTTTATACGCCAGTGATGCTAAGTTGAATCATACTGTGTGCACACTCTTTTTGTTGTGATTGGTTTGTGTTGCAGCGATGTATTTCTGTTTTTTTTTTTGTTTATGACAAAATCATGGAAAACAATCTACGAGAATGTGTGAGTGATCAGGAACATGCGAGAGGGCTGTGAGAAGACGAATGTTTAGTAAAAATAGAAAGTCGCAAGAAGACTTAACTAATCGCAGTGAGATAGGCACAAATTGTGTAGTCTTTAAGGGAAACTTGTTGAGATGTTTGACGATTACAACAAAGCGATGATGATTGTATAATAAATATCAGAAATATAATTTATTCAGAATCTTTTTGCGTTTTATTTTTTAGCACTACAGATTGTAGATCACCTGCGAAGGCACGAAGGTGCTAAGAAGTTTCAGAGCCATCTTCCTGTTGCTATTTAGATGTTGTAATATACCACGATAACGAGGATATATATATAATATGTATCTATCAAAACTACCTGCGATAACATTTTACACAACTAACTAGTTGAATAACGAAAAGAAAGAAATAAAAAACAAATCTGAGATCGGATTGTGTGGATTTCACTCACAAATGTATGAGTTTCGGTGACGCCAGACTTAAAATATACATAGATAAAAACATTGGATAGACCCATACTTTTTTATAAGATAGATGTCATGTGCGTGCATTTAGTGCGAATGTAAAGCAATGGCAAAGGAAGGAAGATAGGTACAAGGGGCCACTACTAAAAAGTACTCTGCAAATACAACAGATAGCAGCACTGACGCCACGTCCAAGATAAGAGGTAGCAGCATTAACACCATGCTTTTTTCTGTAGACAAAGGAAACTAACTGTATCTTTCATGTTATATTATGTGTAACATAGTCTACATTGTATTTATTTAAAAATTGTGAAACTTGTCTTTGAAAGGAAGGCATTGCTAGATATGTTTGTATTATCTTTGGGCGTTGCTATAGAAACCGCATTTTCCCGCACTATCAACAAAACAGCATGATTTGCAATTTGTAACTTCACTGCATTTTAGCTGTGTAAATTACAAAATACTACTAGACAAGAGTTTTGTGGGGTGTGGTCGTCCGTTGCAAGATGACTGAACAAATGAAATATATAGTGAAAGAGGTGAACACATTGGGAAGAAACTACGACTTGATTAAATTCGATGCTCTCAATGAAAAGCAACTGCTGCAGTTGCTTGTGGATCTTCTCGTTAATTTCAATGCTGGCGAAAAGGTAACAGACTCCATAATATTGAAATGAAGTCTTAGTCATATTTCCAAGTCCAATTAGGTCCAGTAAATAGTTTCATCTGGTAGATTCTGTTTCTATCAGAGAATATAAAATATATGGGATGATCTAGTTATTGCATCATTAAAATAATTTAATTCAAATACATATCTTTATTCGAGAGGGCTCGAAAAAGAGAGGTTTCAACTCATGAAAGTTAAATGACTACTACCGGATTCAGAATTCATCCATTCGAGAAGAACTCTGAATCTCGTTGGTATTTTTTCTCTAACGACAATATTATAAAGAAATTAACAATGCCTTATATACCCCATTCTTTACATTTCTTATTATTTATTCAATTGAAACGGCCGCAGCCAATTACAACAATCGATTACACAAAACACAGTAGAAAGGTAATTAGTACTTTAGTTCCATCTATCATCGCTGCTCGTAAGTAAGTATAACTAAAAGAAATACATCGTTTAATTAGTGGATTTATAGGGTAGGTATAGGTACATTTCTACGTACGCAAGGGATTTAAAAAAACAACAACATTTATTAACTGTATTTTATAACCACAGTTGGACATCAATGAAGACGACACCGAGACTGTATCAGTGAGTCTACTAGAAATGCTTGGGAGCGTGAAGTATCGCCCTCCGGCTGGCGTGGAGCCGAGCAGGTTCCGAGCAGAATTGCTAGCGGGAGACGCGAGGACCATCCATCATGTGCTTCACTGGCTTTTGACTAACAAGGAACAGGTTAAAAATACTGCGTATCTTGCCAAGTGAGTATTAAAGTTGGATTCGATTTGCTGGTACGGCATCTCATTTTTTCGTAACTCGCTCCTTTCTATCTTAGATAAGCGTCTCTAGAGCTCGGCCATTTGAAGTGCACCTTCAGCGTTTCGGGGACATTACCTATAACTAGGAAGGTCTGAGGGACAAAGGAGCGAGCTGTAAGTAGATACATAAAATGTAAATCCGTACAAGCAAGTGGGGTGCACTTATTAAACGAAATCGATCTATGAGACTTATTTCGAGGACTATACCTACATAGATAATTTGCAGAATTATTCAGAATACAATATTACCAGAATAAAAGGTCATTTCAGTTAGTTGTTTCAACAAACAATTCGTAAAGTGTAAGTTAAACGACAATAGTTTGGTACAGCTCCGAAATTACGAATGAACTTAGGAAATTACTAAATAGGGTTCAACAGCAGCTGTACCTACGTGAGCTATAACTTTTACGACTTCGTCCCCTAATGTAAGGAACCCAGGAACCGTCCTCCTAACTAAACATGGACATGAAACATGTTTACAAAAAAGTATGCCATATATTTTCTATTAAAATCCCTTGTTTATTTTATCAGAAAGGAATTTAAGGGATTCTGGGTTCTAAATAATAGAATTATGATCTATGTCTGTGATATAGGTCCATGGCCCTTGAAGTTATTAATGTTTAACAATATGATTACAAATTAAATAAAGATACAATCTTACACGAATTTTATGTTATCTCCTTGATTGACTGAACAATGCCATCAGGTATTTGAAAATCCCCGATATCCCAAGCGACGTGGCTCGCAACAACACTGTTCAAGACTTGCTCGACTTGTATCAAAACTTAATAGACGAGTTCAAGGACGTGCACAAAAGGACCAGAATGCTCCAGAAAGAGAATGCCTCGGAAATTATTAATGATATCAAGGAGATGGCGGTTGAGAGAGACATCGGTAAGTATTTAGCTATAACGACTCTCCAAACAACACTCATTAACAAAGCGATTGTCTATGTAAAATTCTTCCCAACTCTAGCAATTATTATGAACTTTTGACATCTGAATTTAAGTACTTACTTACTTTAAATTTTCAACCTTGAAAAGGACTTTAAATGCTCCCCGCGATAAGGGTAATTATTCGCCCTACGTGACTTGTGTTCCAGTGATCAAGAGACTAGAAAACGTTCAAATAAATCTCGTAGACGTAAGTAACAAAGAAGAACTCTTAAGTGTCAGCAAAGCTCTGAGGGTTCAACAGGAAAAGGCTAAGGAATTGGACAATCAGGTGCGTAAACTTGATAATAAACTTAAACAACAGTCCTAAAACTATTCACTAACTCGTGTCTTACCGTCTTTCCTTAACTTGTAGTACGAAGCACAGCAGTCGCAGTTAAAACTGGCGTCAGATCAATTAAAAAGATACTTGAACGTTATACACGGTCAAAGCGCAACTCCTAAAAATGTAAACGACGTCATAAAACACTTGCAAGAAGAAATTCAGGTTGGAAACAATTTAACTTTTGAAGTAAGCTTGTTACATTGTCGTTTAAAGCATGCTCTTACCGAGTAGTTTCATTTCAGCTGAACAGTTACCTAGTTAAGGAGAAGTTGCCGCAAGAAAGTTCGCTATTGCAAAAAGAATTGAATATTATGCAGATGATCGCTACGGAACAACACCCGACTCGGTCCGATCTACTTACCGTGCAAGATAAGGTAAACGGGAAATTGTATTATAAGTACTAGGTATCCTACTTTTAATATTATTAAAGCAAAAGTGTGTTTGTTAGTTTTTCTATCTTTCATGCAGCAACGGATTGGCGTGATTTTTTGCATAGAGTTCGATATAGGCTATAGTTTATCCCGGATAATCTACGTAACTGTGGAATAGTAGCCAAACGCGAATCGCAGCTCACAGATTATACTTAGGTTTGTTATGTAGGGTACTTTTTATTACAAACATCAACCCCTAAAAGGGTGAAATGGAGTATCAAAACTTAAAAGGAAAACAAGCAGACTGCGAATGAAACCGCGGGGCGCAGCTAGTAGGCAAGCAATTTGCAAGGTATATGGCAAGTAATTTGACTCCATACTCTCTGAGCTGAATTTATTTAGCTCCCCAAATTGCCTGAGGCATGATCTCCAAATTTAGTTTCTCCCCAAGGGACTTTTTCAAACACTCTTCAAAGTAAATCTATAGGTACTCCGTATAAGCCTAAAATAAAAACACAGAAAAGGTTCTTTAATTTATTTTGATCGCATCTCCCATACCGGGCCTTGTAATATAAACTGGTACTTAAATAAGGAGTTTTCCCAAAAATGGTTTTCCCTAATCCGTCATGGGGCCTCAGACTTCCCTTTGGATTATAAAATAAATCCTGCAGGTAATTAAATTTTCCCTTAGGTTTTTCGATTGGGTAGAGGCCACAGGTAGAGACGGTTATTTACTTGTTTATTCTGTAGATAGCTGTAGTAAACGGAGAAATGGAGCAGCTGGTTCAAAGGAAGTTAGCCACTGCCGGGCCTCAAGAAGATAAACTGGCACCGTTCCGCCAGCAAGCTACAGTCATCAGGAGGAACAAGGATTCCAGCGCAGCGAGAGTTCACGAATTAGCTGCTACACTTAAGGAGCATGAGGCCACGTTGGCAGACTGGCAGTCTCAGGTAAAAATTCCATCTTTTTTATTTTCATTACATTCAAAATTACCCGTCGAGGAAATGTCTCTTAAAATTGAGTTATCATACAATGTCGCCCGATTTGAAACTATCTTCTTCAAGACGATCAACTCTATCGTCAGCTGTGATGTCGCTAAAACCAACCGGAGGATAAACATTGTAGTATTTTAATATTTCTTAACTTAACAATATAATAAAAGGGTACAATATAATCAAACTTTTTGCTGCCCTTCAAATTATAGCCACAAGCTTATGTGACACTGTTGAATTAAAATAGTACCTACACAATACTTTCAGTTCGCCGGAAGTCATGTCACGTCCCATGTTGTGATGCCATTGGCGCGCGCTGCACGTTTGGCATCGTCAGCATTATTAGCGGTTCAATTTGCCGACTGGCCACATCGCTAAAACGGCTTGGCGAACGTTTTATCGCGCTGTGTTGGCATTAACCACTTCGGTCTCCGCGTGTTCAGCGATAACAGTAGAACTAAAATCTAGGTACTCAATACCCATACTAAAAAAGCAACGGTCTCCATGCCGTAAATGAGCCGACAATGTAGCATGAAGTTGCGGTTTCTACTCCCGCATAGGACCAATATTTGTGAGAAACACAGGTATATTTGCTTTAACTCTGAGTATTTGTAAGACCACGCACGGTCCTCTTAGATTCCCTAAATACATAGGGAATCCTGTAGTAGTTCCTTTATGTAGTATATGATCGTCCGACGTTTTATTAAAAATGTAGGTCAAACGCTTGCCTTTGCCAACTCTTTAAATAACCTACTTGGTATTGACCAAGTACAAGTCTTTTCCAGCTATTGAACTAGAAAAGCTGGACTGGCACAAGTTTTATCGGTACATATTCAACTGTCGTAGAAGAGTAGGTTACTCCTATTAGAGCGGACTCAATTTTGTGTAAATGTGTAGTCAGCGGGAAACGTAAATCTTTCGTGCTCTGGTAAATTTTTGATGAGGCTTATATATATTTTATAACCGAGATGCATGGCAATTGATGGTTGCTATCTAACTCTTAAAATACGTATTAAAGTAAATATTTCGAAATGCACGACACGTTTTAGAGATGAACGAGTTGAACTTAACTTAATGACCTACTCGGATATTAAAACAGGATTGCGATTCATAACTAAAGCGCTAACGCACGTTAAAAAGAGATCGCATCATTAGTATTTTTGTGTCACCAACGGCGAAGTCCATTTTCCTGAAAAATATTTTCTATTTTGCTGCCTTGGTAGAAAATATATTTATTTTCGCACTTGGAGAGAATGGAAAGCATTGATGGTCAATGTTTACGGAATCAGACCCGTTGTTAGAATGTTTGCCGGCGCGTCATGACGATCAGATAAAACATTTTTCTCGTTTCAAATAAATAGGTCATTATGTCCGGGAGCGAGATTGGACTTCCGATAATGCGCCGTCCTCTCTGAGATTTATGTCCACAGAAATGCTATTATCTGATTTATTGTAGTCATGAATATTTGTGCCCCGGTTGAGATGCATTGTCGAGCAGAGATTAATGAACGGACGTTGATAAATAGTTTGAGAAAAGAAATAAACTGGTTTTGAAAAGAATAAATAAAGAAAGTCAAGTAATTAATTAGGGAGCGGTCAAAGCAATAAAATTTAAATAATCTGCTTTCCATTTAACTAACTAAAATGTATTTTTAAGCAGCTCGCTTTTTTCAAGGAAAAATGGCCTGGAACGCCTATACTATCATAAAACGTAAAAAATAACAGTTAAGGTTCAAAAAATATTTTTTGCTTTTGCACATTTATTTATATTTAGCATTTGCTTTTATTATCATTCGGTCGGTATCCCGCGGAATGATATTGCGTATTATTATTCGCTTTCGTTTTATCTTATTGTT
This sequence comes from Campaea margaritaria, assembly GCA_912999815.1. NCBI lineage: Eukaryota > Metazoa > Arthropoda > Insecta > Lepidoptera > Geometridae > Campaea > Campaea margaritaria. The sequence goes on from OU538792.1 coordinate 5,769,073, forward strand.
TACTTATCAGGTTAGACAGCTCCTCGGAGACACGGTTCTCAGGGGTGAAGAATTGAAGAAGTACGTTAATTCTTTACGAACAAAGAGCACCGTCTACAAAAGGCAAAGAGCTAATCTCTCAACGTTCAAGGTGAGCATTTCATTTTCGTGATGACTAAAAATGTTTAGAAAAATAATTGTGAGTGCTGTGTAAGCGGGTGCGATTCTTTATGAAGCAGTTATGCTCACTGCTTTTGAATTTCCCTTCTAAAAGTTCTATTCTGCTCTTCCACAATTACGGCCAGCTTGGTTTTTACAAAGTTGAGGATTTTAAAATTTCAAACTGTAGTGTGGCATTGCATGAGACATCCTTCCCTATTCATTGCGTTCATATCCTAGGTAGGTGTTATGTAATTAAAGATGATTTAAGCTTCACTGTTTGTCATCACGCTGTATCGCCTTATGGCTTGTCGAAAACCTTGATCTAACGATTACCAATGTGAAAAAAAACTGTCTTTTCCTAACGTGCTGGTCGCGTGATGTTCAATGTGAATGAAAACATTCACTCTTTTGTATATGTTGATACAGGTTGAAGCCGGAGTACTAGCCAGAACGATTCAAATCGTCAGTATAGCGGACCCTACTGTGGAAATGGCTTTGGTAAATCACAAGAAAATGAAAATTGAAGACGTGGATGCTACGGAGAAGGATAGCGATAAACCGGCTGACTTAGCCAAAAAATCTTTGCACGATTTGTCTCAGGTGAAATTGTTTTGTAATGTTTAATTCCAATTTAATTACATTGTTATTTCCAATAATATAATTTATAGGCTAGTAAAACTTTATTGGGGCTAACCATGCAAAAATAAGTATTTCAATGAAAATAGAACTCATGACCCCTCTTTTCACAGCAGTCTGTCAGACTTACGGTTACGACCCATTTCAAAGGGTCGTCTATCTAGAGTTGTTTAGAAAACTTTTCCTCGGAGTAAGGTAAAATTGTTATTCACAGCTGGTCGCTCAAACAGCGCAAAAGTTGTCACAAGTCCGTCAAGAGATCCAACCGTTTGTTGACAAAATCAAACCCGTAAAAGAGGAGTTTCAAACTGTACAACAACAATACGAACAAAAGAAGAGAGTTTACGAAGCCACCTCGATAAATATCACCTCGCAAATGGAGCCTATCAAGAACCAAGTCCAAGAGTTGACCGCCCAACTGAACAGTAAGGAGGACGAATGGAAAAATTTGCGCCAGAAGATAACAAAGGCGGAAAGTTTGCAAGAAGTCGTCATGTTTGAAATGAAAAATTCTATGCAATCTCCCAGAAAGCCATCCAAAATGGAGGCTTTAAAGAAAAAAGTCGCCGACGTGGAACAAATTGTTAAAAATTTAGAAGAGGCAAGTTTAATCCTTTGCGATAATCCCTTCCGGGGTTAAAATTAAATTGCGAGTTTGTTGTTTTATTGTTCGTAAAAATTTTTCGGTTTCTTTTTGATTAGGTTTTTTCTTTTATTTGATGCAAACTTTTGAACGTTTCGTCTTCGTTTTGTCGAAGATCCCTTGTACTTAAATAATCCATTACAAGATCAATACGTCTAGGTACGAAAAAATTATTTGATCTTTTACTTTTCAGGAGCAAAGAGCCATCAGCTCTCGCCAGGGTGCGGTGGAAGAGCAGACGCGTTACTGGGAGAACACGCTCCAACTGCTGCGATGCAAGATGCGCGCGCGCACCGAGCCCGCGGCGAGGCAGGGCCGCATGCACATCACGCAGAAAACACAGATGCTCACTCTTACTTAGAAATCACAAAAACAAACATTGCGTACAAATTGTAGGCACAGGCTAGGCGGAAACCTAAGGTTAAAAAGAAAATGCGATTTTAGCCAGTAACTTAGGGATTACTTACCCATCACTGTAAGCTTTATTGTAGCAATCGCACTATGATATTGTTCAAGTCAAGTGCACATTTTATTTCTCTGTTTAATATTAAACGTCTTCAATAATGCAAACTATTGTTTTTTATTATGCCCAGTAGGTGCGAATAGGGATAATTTACTCCTACTTACCTGTGTTTTGAAATGCTGTCCCAATAATGGGATCGCATTCTTCGACAAGTTAGCCCACTGTAGTGTAGTAGATGTTAGTGAAACAGTTTGAATATTTTAGTACTACCATATATTATAAGTACCTTGAGCGATTGTACGGTGTCAGAGTTTATCAAGTCGTGCAAGAGCTGCTGCAACTATATGTTGATAAAAATCTGAACCAAAGGTTTAACATACCCTTCGAAGCGCGGATGCGTTCAGTTGGCACATATTTGGATACCAACCGACTGCCGCTCTGGGCACGCTGTTTAATTTTAGTGATCGGTTAAATCTCTCAGTCCGACCGCGCCTGCGAGTAAATCAGATGTACACGTACCTACTAAAACCTATTATAATAGGTGACAATACTTATGTATCTACTCTAGAAAACCTAACATTGATTTCTTATAATTATTTTGTGAAGGTGCTGATACCTTGAGGAATTGAGGAACCACGTCACGTGAGCCTATTCTAGCGAAGCCAGTGAGATGACAGCTCTCGACGGCGGCACACCCTAGAGATAAGATACCTATTCTGGAATGAAGGCCATTGTAAAACGTTTTTCTTGTATCTGCCATTAAAGGCTGAACGAACCTGAATCTCTGCGGTTCACTTTCACGCTCACCTGTTCCTTTATCTACATTTTATCCAAGAAACCTTTGCGATAATTTGTTTTAAGGAATTTTGCCTCTGACACATCCGTTAATGCCACAAATGCAAACAGAGGTCTTTATAATTAAAGACGACGGGGAAAAATGTTATAACATTTTTATAATAGAACAAATGCGATTTTTATGGTGACCCCCCTAAGAACAGTCAGTTTATTTAAATCATAATTTTTTGGGTTAGTACTTATCGTGGTACTTTATTTTATATTAACAAGACTTGATTTCTCAGCACCACAGCATAACAGTGCAAAATGGGCATGAAATAAATTTTCGAAGAATAACGTCGTTGAAAACCATGTTGGTAGGCCACTATGGTGCCTATACCATAACTACCAGTACTATTATACTTTTTAGGAGATATCTAGTCGCCAATCCCCTAACGGGGTATTCTGGGAACGTTCTCAGAGCGTCTTAACCAACTTTAACCACATCGTCACCAGGTGATGTCATGGTCAAAAGCGAAAAGAATTTGCCCCTTCATGTTCCATATCATAAATAAGTTACGCATGGAATTAACTTTCTTCGATGTTCAAACGTAAGTTGTTTTTTCCACCCTGAAATTATGATACGAGCAATAAAACAAAATGAAGATGAAAAGTTGAATCCTTGGTAAAGATAGGAAGTGGGGTCTACAAAGTTTCCCTGTACGTAGCGCTACGCTCGCTACGCCGTAGCTGAACGATCAAACAGGTTCAAACTTCGGAGCCGACTGTCAGTCATTACCCCACTGCGCACTGAGTTCAACTTGGTTCAACCACTACGGACAGCTGACAGTTGCGTAATGAGTTTGCGAGCTAAAACAAAAACTTTGCCACTTGCCACTTGCTAAGTATTGGTGGATAAAACAAAAATCCGTACAACCTTCAAACCTTCAGAATAGCTGTGACGAATGTTGAAATTATTGTTATTGAAAGTTTGTTAAAGTTCCAGACTGATAATGCCAGCTTCGAGTTATTTTGAATTACTGTTGCTGTCTGCTTAGTTATATTTTGGGTAAAATAAATGGACTAACTTAAGCTCTAGGTAAGAAACAAATAAATTGTTATTTGTGGTAACGTTGCGAGGACAATAAAATTAATCAGCGATGTCAGTACGGCACAAAATATGTTAGAATTGGCATTCGGCATGTTCGCTACAAGTTCTGATTTGTTTGTGAAAATAATATATTTCACTGCGCACCGGCTCAAACCAATTGATTTATTTATTTGGTCACCAATACACGAGTAGGACCTACATTATTGGTACATTATAAAACCAAATAAAACTGCGAAGCTTGTTTAAGAAAATAAGGTGACAGAACAAGTCTTTATCTACCCAATTAATAATACCTACCTATTTTTAAAAAATCTTACCTTATGCCACGTCAACTGATGATATTTTGAATCATATGCCTAAAATCATGTTTTGATCAATTTGTAATATTTTGGCCCATCAAAACTCATCTGTAAAACATAATTAGTTAACTTTAAAAAAAAACACTAAACAACAAAATATAATACTCACCATTAATAATAATTATCACAACAAATTAGTCGTCCACAGACAAAAACCTCTCACCACGACTTTACGAGAAAAAAGTTCTAATTGTTTTCAACAATGGGAAGGCGATCCTCCAAGTCTTTACAGAGAAGTCTGCTTCGGACGGAAGTGATATAAATTTTAATTTTAATAACAGCTCCGCATTAAAAGTTTGGAAACTAGACATTCGATATTTGCCACGAATTTGTGGCAAAACTGTCCAACTAACTAATCGGAAACTCGAATGTTTCTTCAGGTCAATGGAGAGTAGTATTTTTCGAAAAACACGAGGTTTGCGAGGTCGGATCCGCGCGATGCAATGTAAAACTTAATAATTTTGAGAGTGTTTTTTTATATGACGCCATATGTTTGCATAGTCCTTTTTGGTTTATTCACTTTTTAGAATGCATTGCATTCACCTGTGACTAATATTACTTCAAGCCCACATGAGGACTGACCCTGAGGTTAAAGACAGGAACCTCCGCGGGTGGTATTTCAACAGATTCCCTATTAACCCTGAACCCTGGGCACCTAGACTGAGAGTACATTATCGTCGAGCTGGCTAATCCTGTCACTATGATGTTTCTTTTCAGAATTCTATCACCTGCATCTGGGATTAATAAAAAGACCCTTCCCCTATTGCTCGAAACGTTGACACGAAAGAATCTCGATAAGTGGAAAGCTCTTGATAGGGTATTTTGTAACTTCCGCGCAGATATTCACACATATTGCGATATTGTTTGATTTCGTCTAGGTTTTGGTCCGGACCGGGCCCCCTTGGTGGATTATGGCCTAACCCTCCCCACGAAAGTGAGGGGAGCCCCGTGCTCAGCAGTGGGACGAACGACGTGGGTTGATGATGATGATGATAGATAATTGTTTCCCAGATCTCTCGTAACCAAATTAATTCTGGGAAACAGTAAATGACAAAGTTGTTTCATCTTGCGTGCCGACGAATAATGTGAAGGCTTGTTTTTAATTAACCACTTCTGTTTCACGCCAAACACTCGAGAAACCTATACGCCTACGTTACCATCAAAGATAAAGTTAGCAAGATACTAATTTTCGCCTGACGAAAATAACTGAAAACCTGCGAAGATACGCAGTCTTTAATAATAATTGACAATGGCATTTGAAATTATCTCTCCAAACTAGATTATTTCGATGGGGCGCGTCTAATGCAATATTCCCCCACATTTCATGCAAACTATTTGCAGCGTAAAATGTCACTTATTAAGATAGTCAATCTAATTTGTTCTGGCATTTTCCGCATCTTTAATACAATAATGTGTGCATATTTTAAGCATCGACTAAACGCGATACCTGTTTCCATGCGAGCTTCATACGAGAAAGTTGATCTGACTTGCAAATGAAGCTCAGTTTGCCGTCGATGCGACGGAGACGTGACGACGGGAAGTTATTTGGAACGTGAAATTTTAAACTTAGTTACAAAGAGTTTCTGAAATACAATCTTACTCAAGAGGTTCAAATTGGATTAACACAATAAGTAAAAATCTTTCACAAAATTATTTTCATTCATAAGTCATAGACCATAGTATTTTTTTTGTGTTAGCTGGATGATGAGTAGGTAGGTACTTCTAGTGCCGTCCTGTAACTATTAGGTTATCTGTGGCAGGGTAAATTTTTTCAAGTAATACTTACTTTTGTTTTAGCTCTTAAAGTTATTACAGTTGAAAATGACAATACATAAAAGGAGTGCAACATGCCGTGAAAATGGGTTTCCGTAGCATTGTTTCGTAAAAAGTAATCAAAAGTTCGACTTTACCCCACATGTTGTTCGGAAAATGGAGGCATATAATAATAATCGGTTCAGCAATATTGATGGTATATGTATGACCTCACTGCGCCTCGAAAGAGATTGATCATTACCCGTCGTCGACGTTGTTCTATAAAAGGAAATAACCTACAATTTTAATGGAATTATTATCAACAAGAATGAAGCTTTTCGTCGTCAGTTAGCCAGCTGTAGATCGTCCTGCAAAAGGACTATTTACATTACAATCAAACTGTTTTTTTTTTGTTGTCACTTCATTTTGAATTTACACGTTAATGTTTGGGGAAAGGTTCCAACAAGCGTAATCCTTAATCATTTGGTTGCGACCCATACACGTAGGTAACAGAAAACAAAGTTAACCAAAAGTTTTCTAACTGAACGCAAATAACAAAAATGAGGCACGGTCGCTATAAATAATTTGTTTTCACTTGTAGGCACAAAATTTTCCACAAAGAAGACTCATAAATTTATGATTTGAGTTCAGGCGTTTACAGGACGAGAATATAGCCGCAGTGGCCGCATTGTTTGCCGACGGAACAATAAGAGATAATTACACGACGAGTTTAGACAAAGTCGTCAACACAATGCCGCTCAATTATATTTTCTAAAGCGAGATTTTTAGTTGCCGTCAAATATAAAAGCAGATAAAGCAATTTCTGCTACATTCGCTTCACAAATATTTTATACAACATAAAGACAAGAAATTACTTTCCTCATAGGTGTAGAACTTTATTATACCCTACTGTTACATTATCTTATGCATTGAGAAAACTTGTAAGTAAAAAAATCATAAAGAGGTGCCTACTTAAAACCACTAGATATTTGTATTTATCTCATCCCTGGTTTATATCTTGGCTCTTTTATCTAAATATAACAGCACTTGAACAAAACAAAACGACGAGTGGACAGCTGAAAACATCAAGGAAAAGTAGATTAAAAACCAGACCGGTGATCTCGGCTGGAGTCGCGTGTGACGCGGGTCGTATTTAGGGGCTCCAAGGGTAGAGGTCTCTAATTAAAGGGACCCTTGCTTATGCCGCGCCGGCACGTAGCGCCGTTTTTTATACCTTTCTTCGTTACGATACAATAGCCATGTATCCTGGATAACAGCGTAAAGTGGGGTCGTTTTGAAATCTTTTCGTGTTCGAGTATCTACAAAGAACGATGTAACAGTTCGGTTAGAAGAAGATTTCATAACACATATTTGTAATAAATACGCTCAGAAAAATAGCTCAGATAAACTAATCACACTTAGGAAACAAACAAAACATCCAGTGATGTTTTAACTGCGCTCATTTCTCAAAAATAATACGTGATAGCAAGAATAACAAAGTTAATAAAGAAGTTATATATGCACCAGGAAACTCGTAAAAATAATATACTTTTACTAACTTGATCCAGTTATGATGAAACAAATCATACTTGATATAGCTTTTGTTGGAACCTTTTTATCTACTGCGGTACAATACGCGGTAGGTTCCATATTACTTCCTCATCTCTTAGTTAGGAGATTATAAAATAATAATAAGTAAGTAGGTAATCATCATTTACCCATAACGTCCCACTGCTGGGCACGGGTCTCTCCTTACTTTCGTGAGGAGGGTTAGGCCATATTCCACCACGGGGGCCAAGTCCGGATTGGTGGATTACATATCTACCTCCGAAATAATTCTCGGGTAGGTATGTGGGTTTCCTCACGATGTTTTCCTAAGTAATAAGAAGGTAACTCGAAGTAGGTAATAATAATACATAAGTAAATGCAATAACTAAGCAATCAATAGGAGTTAATGCGTCCCAAATGTGAAGGTCGCGTGTGTTTTGCTATTATCCAATCCAACAGTTCACCTTTATTTATATGGAAGTCGATTATATAAGCCTAGGAGTTCCTGAGTAAGAATTAGCTATTAGCGAGATGTGTGTTTACAAAGGATAGAAAGGAACTATTTATTTGGTCAATAAATAAAAAATACTATCGATAGTCAATGCACGATGTTTGTTCCTGGGCAAATATAAAATCAATGTGTTTAATACAGATAAATAGAGCTGAAAAGTGGTTAGAGTGGTTTCAAATCCAACGCCTTGCTTTGCCTGTTCCGAAGCTTAATCTATGGCTATCGATTTCATCATACGAGTTATTTGTTTGCGAGTTTCTAAGATAGATAGATAGATAGATAGATAGAACTCTTTATTGAAACACCACAGAACAAAGAAAACTTAAAACTAGAACATAACAAATTTTACAATTAGCATCGCCTGAATTAGTAAGTAACATAGTATATCAATGATTTCGCAAAAACTGTGCCGATATTTTGTATAAGTTTTTTAAAGGTTTTTGCTAGTATGTGAATACTTATCATATCAAAACATAAGTTATAAATTAATATAATCGAAATTTATTAACTATTTTTATGTTGGTTTAAATTATAGAGTTGCCTGCTTGTAAATCAACTTGAACATAACTTTAACTTTTTTGTAACTGTTATGGGTATGGGCAGGCGTAGCGCTTACCACCAGGTGAACGACTTGATCGTCTCGTCGCTCAGAGAAAAAAAATGGTATTATTTGTGTTGTACTTAAATGTTATGAAAATATTACTAGGAACTGCACAAAATACCATACTTTATTCTATTGTAATTAGAACCATACAGTAAGTATTAAATAAATAATAATTATTATTACAAAAACAGAGTCACATAAATATGACAATTAGAAAGATTCTTAATTTTCAACAAAAATTACACCGTCGTCTTTATGACGCAAAACTTTTTAACTTCCTGCAATTTCGTGTCACGTTTCATTCAGAAGACTGGTCCCTGTCGTCAGGCGATAACTGTGATCCATCATGCACCCGTCAACTGCCGATATTACACTCGACGTTACAAAGCTTCTGCTTTAGCTTTGGAAATAATATTCATTTTGAGATCAGTATACAAGTAATACTATTATACTTTATGATATTATGTCATGCGCATTTATCTATTTTTAACGAAATGAGTAGACACAAAAGTAACGTGGCTTAAACAGATAAAACGATAAAACAACGGCTTTTATCTAAGTATATGCATAATTAATACTTATGCTTAAAATTCTAGTAAGTAGAGGTACTTAAATTTCTGCCTATAATATATCTCAGAATATTTTCTATGCATCTCCAATATAAATCAAATTCACAAGCTAACAGTTTCTCGAATCGAAAATTCCGTGGGAAGGTCGCCAAGCGCGCCGTCCCGCCGACGGACGTGCCATGGCGGCTCATTTGCGCCGTCAATTAACTGCAATTAACGAAGGATGATGCGTCATTTAAGCCCGCGCTTGCCAAATTAAAAATACGATGCCATTAATAAAAATATTGTACTTTACTTTATTGTTCAGTCCAGGATGTAATGACATTGTCCTACCTATTTACTAGCAAAGAACGTGTCTGTGTGCACACCTTGACTGTATGTATGTATACAACACACGTAACAATAGTCATATCTAAACGGACACCGTGGGATAGAATATCTGTCACAATAAGCAAATTGTCGACGTTTATGTACTTATTTTATAGCAAGTCTACATAAAGGACGCGCGCGCGATATGCATTGGAGACAATATGTTAGCGCTCTATGAGCGCCCGGGGCCCGGGCACACTCCCTGCCCGTTTACTCTATCATGTCTCATACATAAAATACCATACACGCTAAACTTGCTATAATAGTTAACTTCTGAGCTGAGCTGAGCTGTGAACCAGGTCGCAAGTTGCAACTTTATACAACAAAATTTCAACCAAACTTACAAGTTCGGACTGTAATATAATCTGCAACTAAAAAGTTGGTAACAAATTTCTTAGCTGCAGCTTTTACATTTTTGTAGCAGTCATCTTATAAATAAAAAAAACCTAAGAAACCACTCCATAAAGGATAATTTACATTTTGATAAGTAGTAAGTGCAGGCGTTAAGTGATAAGTAAACCTAACGTAGGTATACACGGTCACGCTATGAGTGCGAAGTAAAGTGAATAGAAGCACGGTGTTGTTCGTCATCCATTTAGCAACACGGAAAGCTACTTTGCATCTGCAAAGAAGCACTAATACACGATTTGAACGTTCTGACACCATAAAAGATGACAACCAATCAATCTCACCCACACAGCTTTACAAAATGAATTAATCCGACAACTAAAGAAACTAAACCCTTTCGGAGTCAAAAAGTTACGAGTTCACCATAACTAGCACATCCACGTCAGTGCCGGAACTCGGTGGCTCATCGTTAAATAACTGCAATTAACCGCAGATGACGGCTCATTTGCCGCGTCCCCGGTTATTGGTGTGAAATATAAAGGCGTCGGATGTAAGCTTCGGAAGCGACAAATTTTCACCGTGTTGTGGATATCGCTGGTTTATTTTACTACGTCACAACATTACAAACTGTTTTACAAATAAAAGGACAAGATTTAATCATCGCGTTACAGTTCTTGTGTGCATTAAAGTATAGGTGAGCTGTGGTTGCGGGTTTCTTAGGGTTTAGAAACTGCCTTCGTTGATTATATAAGTAGGTATATACAGTTCCGGGAGCCAAATCTTACTCATTCTGCCTACCGTTGAACAAAAATACTTCTGCAGCTTTAGAAAGTCACTTTCAAAGGGCGTATCTATTCCATTGTTTTCAAATAAATAACTCGAGAGAAAGTTGCAGCGTCAAATGTTTAGCATTTCGTATCGATCTCTCAAGAATCGTGAACTCTTCAAACTTTGTTGTCTAGCGAATTAAATTAATTTTATCGTGAAAATATTCTGTAAATTTATAAAAGTCAAACTCTTATCTGTTTATTTAAGCTAACTTAAATATACAACATTTTTAACTATAAAATGATTATTTATTAGACTATTAAACATAGGTATTTAAAAGACAAATAATAACCATATTATAGAGCCCTGGAGTCTGCAAAAGACGATTTTCTAATAATTCTAAAATGAAAGTTTTAGTCTTTAATGGAACGCCATAGCGCGTTTGAAATGCTAAATGTAAAGTAAGTAGGTATAATAATAGCGAGAGTGTTTACTGTGTAGCAAGGGTGGAAAGTAAGAAGCATGTTATCTCGGTTGTTTGTACTCAAGTAATACTTATTTACTTACCTACAACGTAAGATGCTTAAATATTCAACCTAATTTAAGCGGAATACCTATTCCACATATTATCGACATATTCCAAAGCAAGGTAGGGCCGTACACATGGTGATCCTTTGCTACAATTTACCGATGAAGATAGGGAGGGAAGCATAATTCCCTTTGTGCGGAAGCATTATCCCATTTAACTGCGGCGACGGTTTGTTTATGAAGCTCCGAATAGCGATTTCAGTCGACGGATTTTATTTCTGTCACGTCGCATTTCTTGTTGAATAAAGGAAGCCACTTCCATTCTTATTTTTTTGCCGTCCATGTATTCAAGTTCCGGGTGTGGTGAACCATCTTGAATATTTCATGATTTTATTTACGAAAACATAAGATTATTTTATTGTTGGTTCTTATTTTGGCTTTAGTTCTGACACGTGGCTAATATCTGTAAACACTACTTTACTATCGTGTTTGTCGGAGACTCCGTATTATCGATCCACGTAATATTTGATATCCAATAGTGATAAACTAAGTTACTTATCACACGACGCCGGCAGATAGAGATATTGGTCAATTAGGGTCTGTGACAGTAGGCGTGATGCTGACGAGCTCCGACTTCTCGCCATCCATCACATCTAACGAGGTCGCTACATGACGCCGTACCGAAGCATTCTTGTATCCGGCATCGAATTTCACTTGATATTTTCATTTCATCGCTACTCTTTATTCAGAGAGGTTTCTGTGTTGTTATTACTTCGCATTCATTCGATACTGTGCCTGCACTATTTTTGAAAGCATTGTGTAGTGCTCTTACGAGATACGAGCACGATCGTATGTTGCCATTTTGTCGAAACTTGTAATAGTAAAGTCATGACGCAATTCTCGCACTAAATTCAATTAAGCCAGGGTTAATAGAGTCGGTTGTATGATATAAAACATTAATGTGGCTGGGTGCTGTCATGTTTGATGATCTCGCGGCTCAGAGTTATATTTATCTATAACACATTCAATACGTTATTAGAATTCCGTCGCCGCGGCCCTCCATCGCGAAAGAGATTGCGGACGTGTATTGAATATCAGCGTCGCCGCCACAAATCTACAGTCGTTTTTCGAATGCGCGTTCCGCTGCTGGTTTTCAATCAAATATTCGCCCCAATTTTGTAAACTTTTGACGTTGAAGCTCGATTTCGTTTACTAAAATCAACCCTTATTAATTGGGCAATTTGTCATCTCTCGGATTACAAATCGAAATCAGAATTATGATTTACGTAGGTGCCTAGAAATATTAACCATTCAGAAAAGTCTTTATATTATTAGAGTTTATTTAGTTCAGTCAATTCAATTGAGTTATAAGAATTATAAGAACAAGAATAGGCGTCGCTTTATTAAGTTCGCACAAGTTGCGGCGATGCGTGCCTTGACAAGCCACATCTTAATTAGCAGATTTGTAATTCTAAATAGGGCGGCGGCTGCGAGTGCTCCTTGATTGCGCATTCTGGCCCATTCACTTAGACGATACAACGATTTGCGCCCATACAATTTGTATTCATGAAGTTGACTTTAGACTTTAGATGGGCAAGTTATATTCAATGGCATCAATATAAATTAAGGCAGGACAGGATGCCCGCTTATTTTTACTATTTACTAAAGCACGCGATTCAAAACTGTTTGGAGCAAGAATTTCCATATAGTTATTTATGAGTAGATACATTCTGCATCATAATCCTTTCCCGATGAGGTGATAAATTGCGAGATCACTGTGCAATATATCAAGATTAAAACGATTATCTCACGGTATCTCCAATAAATTGATTGATAAAACGGCTCGTGCTTTTTTATCACATAGATTGCTCTGCAACTGCGCATTCCAGTTTTTCTGTAATAGATTTCCAGACTAGCAGAAACAAAATTTTTTTTAATTCGTAATTTTCAGAAAATTGCAACGTCAGGGTTGTGGTTTGATGAAAGGTTTCTTATTGAAAACGGGTTTGACAAAAATGCACACGGTACTGATTTTTTTACGAGCGGGCCGGTGCGGTGGGAGAACGGACTGATATAAAGTTGTAATGATATGACTCCTTTCTAACTCGGACCCTTGCCTGTATTACGTATTCTGTGCCCTCGGGTAAGGAGCCCAAAAACGTAGCTAATCAAGAGCCGAGTGGGGTACGCAAGTGGCTGGCTAAATAAATATTAGCTTAGGAATATGCTGAGAGAGTGTTTGCCGTGCTCCTTTCACTCAAATCTTACTTCCCACTCTTACCCGGTATTGTTTCCAAGCATTTCGTCCATTTCGTCACAAATGCCTGTTGATAAAAGTTCCTGTATTCCTTGGAGGCATCATTCGTCTTCTTATCCGTGGACATTGTCCCAGTTTTAGAACTTCAAGGTTGTCTGAAAATCAGGGAACTCATTTCGATACAATGTTTGTAACGTCTCCGGGGAACGTGGAATAAGGAAAACGTACTTCTTTGGTGTAGTTTCACTTACAAATCTCTTTTTCGAATATAAAAATTTAAATTATTAGATTTTTTTATATTGCTTGGGAAGTAATCACCAGATTGCTGTTATCATTTGAAAATGATATCAGGCTTTCCGATCGGTGTTCGCCGTAGAGTTCTAACAGTGATAGACGAGATCACTGATCGTTTCAGCGAAATAGCTTAATTTCCCCTCCAGTCTCATCGAGAGCGATGATCGAAAATGTTCATTGTCGAATACATCAATCGCTTCCCATGTCGATGAAAACATGAACCTAATAAATGTAGATAAAAATGTCATTAAGATATAAAAATAGGTATATTTTATCTACGAGCTTTACTTATTTAGCAGATAAAATATAATTTTATCGTAGGTACTATTATGGTCCTGCGGCTTCACTAATGAGATACTGGAATTTCATAAGAGGCACAATCGAAAAGCTAGCTCACACAATGACCGCTATCTTAGCAGTACTTTGCATTGGAGGTCACCCTTATTAGAAAACATGTGATCATTTATCCTTATTCCCTAACTGATGGAAAGTGATGATGAGGCCGAATGTGTGGCACGCCTTCTCGATTATTCACCCTGACTTGAAAAGAACTAGAGATATATCTTGTCGTTTCCTTCCACGATGCTCGCTGCATTGCACGACAAAGTATTCCCTATTATGACATTATTTCGAAGGGTCATATCGGTATTACGACTATGTTGTTTTTGTAGTTTCATTTTATTCTGTGCAATATTGAAAAATGCGCAGCTATGGTTCTAATAGAATCTTGAATTATGTCAAAATGCTTTATACCCGATGGCCCAGAAGGAAGGTTTTTTTAGTGCATATTATAGATTTTGATAAATGAGGAAGGTATACTATCTGTCATTGGATTCAGGTTTTTCTTTTTATAATATACCCATAAAATGCTTGATATCTTTTCAATACTTCTGTTCGCAATCGGCTATTAATTATGTTTTTTTAACCAGTCAATTACCAAGCTACAAAAAACTAAAAAAATAAAAATAAAAACCATCCCCTATGTAGGTTTTTAATTTGACAAAATAAAATCACAATGACTACTAAGCATTGACACTTTAGTAGAACATAATATATTTGTTTTTTAAAATTTATTAAATTGCATGATAAAATAATCACTAAGCTCAGTCACCTAGAAGTAACACTAGAAATTGACCGGATAATTTTTATTTTTACCCATGTCTTTTTTAAATTATATGAATGGTCCTCCACGTTGCATTTTTATACAAAATCGTCGTTTATAATAATGGCTTTCCCAACCCCCTGCTATCACCCTTATACCACAGGCATATTGGACTATGGATAATCCCATAAAGAAACATAATAATTAAGAAGTATCACCACGATATTAGTCAATATTACCTTTCAACTCGGGCCCAATCAACAATATTGCCCCAAACATCACACGTGGACCCGATCCCTTAAGTAAACATCTCAATCCCGATAGCACAAAGGTAAATCCAACATCAATAGATCGGCGACTGCTTGTCCATTACCGAGACGCAGTAAGCCTTTATAAGTCCAATCAATGCTGTTTATGTGTCCAGCGGGCCAATTACCTTGCGGTCCCTTGGTCCTGAGAAAATTTTCTCGACAAATCCGATAAGGACTTTGTTTATTCGTCACTTTTGATGACTACGCACCCCTGGGCGCTTTAACTGAATTGCAGATGTCGTGCTTTCCGTATATTTACATAAATGTTCGTGCGGTGTAGGGCGTCTAATTAATTAGGCACGTCCGTCTAAATCAGGCTCACTTTTGGATGGGAACTGGGCCGAGCTTTGTTTATGGCTCTACAGACGTATGTTGGCTACATATTAATTTACCACAGTTTCTAAATACAGCTTATGTACGAGTAATATGCACATACAAATTAACGTTTTCGTTATAATTATGATTACACTTTCGCGTACCACAAAAATTAATGAGTCGACCTTTTAGGCTCGCGTAGATACCTACCAGGGTTTTTGCGCTTAACATATTGATTTGGAAATTGTTCAGGCGCCTCATAAATATTTATAATGTACCCTAGAGGAATCAGTTAAGGCTTCATTTGAATAGTTTCACAGTGTTCAGTGTTTCATGCGTGACCTTTGAATTTAATTACATGTAGGTTTGTTTGTATTGTTCAGCACCGAGTTATTAAGTCAAGGTTATTTGCATTAGTTCTACGCGAAATTAATGAGCTAAAACTTATGAAACTCGTGCAAGTTAATCCATTTTGGGAAACGCCGCATTACTATAATACCAGGGATTATATTTTGTACTGCAGGTTAACGAGACCAGCAGGTCATTCACCTGATGGTGATGATAATTCTTACATCGATGGATTTCTCTTTGTAGTGTATAGCTCAGCTTCTATGGTTTGTATAATTATGCCAACTGGTATTCTAGAAGTAGCGATACACATTCAACGACACTCGGTTCTAAACCTCATCCCTCTAAGTGTGACTTATGCTATAAGTTACATTAATGCTATCCCCCAATAAAATAAAAGATCGCGAAGAGACCGGCGTCTCTTAGAACATCAAAGGTATACTCGTACATTACGACTAGTATCCTTCGCGAGTCTCGAAGACAAGTCGCCGAGGTGTATCTCATATACATTTGTACGGAATCGAAGGTACCAATGTGTGCGTATCACCATACAAATGTATGTGAGTTATACTCCTCGGCGACACGTAAGTATCGTAATGTATGATGGGCCCTAGAATTTTTAAATATCCATTCGACGTTGTAAATTAAGTAGCTAAAAATCTAAAAAAAGTTCCTTTTTTATTTTAATCCTGGTAATTACTATGTCCATGAGGCAAGGCAATGACATTGACACAGATATATTGTGTAACGCACCTTGTGGTAGACTTTTGAGCGGATACAATAGACACGTCTATTGTATGCGCCTGGGGGTACCTATGTCGAGCACCTACGTCTGTTGTTCGGCAGAGGTGCTCCCGAGGTGTGATGCTGAGCTCAGGCGAACAAAGCACCCTGTTACAATACCGTGCATGCGTGAAGGTAAAAAAGCCTAGGAAGCACCAGTGAGATAGCTATCTCCGTACTGGGTTATATGTGAAGGAATGTAAGGTACATAATGTTATTTTTTTGCATTTATTTTAATTTAGAACCATTTTGTAGAATCTATTTACATACCGCAATGCTATGCAGTATTTACCGGTCAGATAGGCATTACCCGTCTCATGTCAAAATAGTGTGTATTATTTTATTATCTTTTGTTAAAACTGAACTCGTAACACTCAAACCTATTTTATAAAGAAATGAGGCTGTTAGCGCGGCAGCTAAGCTGTATAGGCTGAGCGCGCCTCCAATGGCGGGGGAAGGATGGCTGGTAGAAGAGTAGTACAAAGGAACTTGGCGACTAACCTGGTCTCCATGCAACTGCAATCACCTCGGTTCGGGTCCGTCTCCAAGCTGCTTGTTCCTTCAGGATGTTATGACGTTCGATGTAGTGGACTGTATTTTTGGCGGTTGGTGCGTGTCGGCAAGGAGCGTTTACGCGGCGGGTTTATAGCGGGTTTTGTTTATATTTGCGCGTCGAATTCACGTGGACCACTACAGAGGAGCAGCAGATCCAGTACTTTTTGGATTCGGCGAGAGCGGCAGCCGCGAAGGACGAGGGTCGATCGCAGACTACTTGCGGCGGCAAGCAGTTTTCTCGTGGATACCACGATATGAGCGACAGAGATAGTCGCCAAGAAATGATAGGAATAGGAAGGTAGGAAGGTATTATGAGTGCCAATGTAAGTGGCGCGAACAGAGGCTTTCAAGTTAAGGTCGTAATCAATGCAAAAAAAAAATGCTAATGTTTGTAAATACAACGATTTGAATGAAGGATCATAGTCAACTTCCATTGTGTATGATAATTTAAAGTTAACTATGGGTGAAGATCTTAGTAAAGTCCACAGTTAGTATCTAGCACACTATAGTTTGTAGAAATTTGCTACGACAGTCCAATTTGTATGGGTGCTTTCAGAAAACGTTGTGTTGGCTTCACCTCGGTAAAGGAGAGTATACGAAATATCTCAAATCGGTGGGTGAAATCTCGGCTGATTTCATAATGAGTTCAATGACGCCATTAATATATATTATAGGTACACAACGTCTTATCAAAACGTTACTATTATTTCAGTATAAGTGTTTACGTCTAAAGAGTTACGGGTATATGAATACTGGCTTCTTATACCTCTTACTCGCTATGCATTACCTACGAACTTAAGGCTAATAGGGCTTTCAGCAAACACTATCTAACTTTTCGTCACTTCTTATTTTCACTTCCTATATAATATAAAAACACGTGAGATAGTCTTTGTTTAATCACGATAGCTCAATGTGCATTTAAAACAGTTTTTTTTTTTCAATGTATATGTGTTAATTCACAATTGTTGCTATCTATTATGTTTACCAGATGTTAAGCAATCCCGCATGTCTTATGAAGCAATCAATGCACTACTATTTTAAAATTTAGCAGCCACAGCGTCTATGGTTTTTCAGTGACGTGTAGGTAGGTAACGTGAGACGGCAGGCGGGAGATGCTCGACTGAGTTTGAGCATATAAAACGCTCTTTGGCTCTCAACCTCTCTCACCCACCGTCCATTACCTAATGGCCGTAATGGGGACTTCACACAGCACACTTCCTTGGCTCTCGCCCTTAACTGCTGACTTATAAAGCGAACTTTATATTACGGCAGGTAAAAGTACCTAGGTTTATGAAACTGCGCTTTTGTCTTCAGCTGGTACAACGTGGGACTTCTACATTTTTGCTCAAAGCGCTGTACTCAGTATTTATGTAAGGAGGTTATTGATCACCGAGGTATTGAAAGTAGGCTCGCGAATAGGTAATGGATCCCCTCTTTATGAAAGTCATCTTTCTAATATATTTGTTGGTATCTTACGATGGCTACGTCAGAGATGTACTTACGTAATACAAAAGCAGGCTCAAGTATGTTTTCTCGACGTGTATTTATAACTAAACTTCGATGGAGATGCTATCAATTATTCTTTGTCAAAGTTTGAATTATATTTCGTTAAATATTTAGATGTTTTGCTTTGAGTAAGTAGGTACTTCTTTGATCAAGTTAGTGCAGGTGGTTTTATGAATAGTACGTAATAGAATTTAATTAGTAAAAGCATCATTTTGTCCAAAAAGTACAAAATAACTTACTATAAATAATGTAACGCAAATGTAGACAGGTAGTTGACTTAATTTAGATTATTAGGTTGCCAATTGGAGCAAATGTGAGATTTTGCGCTTGCTTGAGAACTAGGGCGTTTTAAGTAGTCCTCTCTGGCTCGGGTAAGCCGAAGTGGTGACTAGCGGTAGAAACTAAAAAACAGCGTAAGGGATGGCGAAAATTAGATTTTTTGTGGTGCTTTCTAGACCTCATTTGATCACAAATTAGATAACGGGGGCATAAAAGAAAACATTCTGAATTTGCGCCGAATAGTGAAGTAATGATTCAGTCAGAATTATTAATAATAATTATTAATTGTTTCTATTAAACAACTATTATTCTTGTTTATTTTGTTTGTTCTTGTTGTTTATTGTTTGTTATTATTAATTGTTAAGTCTTGAGCCGAGAGGAATGGAAGGAGGGTAGGGAGGCCTTTGCCCTGCAGTGGGACGACCATGGCTGAAAATAAATATAATAATAAATAATAATTATTAATTGTTTAGTACTGCACTGTTTTGTAATCTGACCAGCCATTAAGTAATACGTCAGATAATGGATTATACAGTTTGTGTTTTGACTAAAACATATACGTTGCAAGGATATCTTGAGCAGTTAGGTAAGTATCTAATCTAATGGATTTAAAAAATCTGAGTGACTAACATATTTACCTATATTAATTACGCGTCTCAAACAGAACCGCTTCCTTTAGTTTTTTTCTGGGAAATGCCCTGTTTCACTTTCTAGCTTAGGCGGAGAACAGAGCGGGTGCCGAGCGCGTTGCAAGGAACTTCTCGTCAACAATTCATATCCCAAGGTACGCAACCCAAGAGCCCTTTGAAAACGATTTTAATTGAAAGCGACTCCTTTTGGTTTTTTGCTTACATTTCAATTGCATTTGTGTCTAGAATTCTAGAATATTGTTGCGAATAAAACACAGAGCTGCTCGTAATTTGCATTGTTAAAAGGCTTTTATTAGCGTTTTTAACGAAGTACCTATCTGTTATGATTGCTTCGTTGTTTGATCGTTGCTTTTGCGAGAACTAAGTAATTGCATAAAATTTGTTTCCTGGAGAATGACAATACTTTTATTATACAAGAACTGAAATAAAAGGAATTGTTGAATTTCTTGGTTGCACTTGCTTGTACGTATGTTTCTCCAAATTCGTTGGTGATCCGCCAGAGATATCATCATCATCATCATCTCATTAATTCATATCATTAACCTACTGCTGAGCACAGGTTTCCCTCACTTTAGTTAGGACGATTAGGCCATAACACACCACGGGGGCCCGGCCCTGATTGGTATATAACATACCAACCTCCGAAAGAATTCTCGGGTAGGTATGTGGCCTGAGATATGCAAGAGGCGAAAGGTAGGGAACAACATGGAAACCAACTACATAATTACGATGCTGCGTGCCGTCCTATAGCTTATCACTGCCTTTTCTAAACATGCCAGCTCTTATAAGCGACGCATTTTTTTTCGTTATCTTAGTTGATTTAATGACTTGTTTCAGGAGAGAACACTTGTAGTCCTGCTTGTCGGATCGCCGCAGTGACTAGCAGCATGTGATTAACGTGCGCACCACCCCATCGGGTATGTATGTGGAATAAGTATTTATTATAGTAGGTAAAGGTCTAGAGCATAATTATGAGCGTTTCTTCCAGTTTGTCTATCGATGGAAGGTAATTAACAATTTATTTTTGTAATCAATAAGCAATTGAATAAATTAGATAAGATAGATAGATAGATAGATAGATAAACTCTTTATTGAAACACCACAGAACAAAGAAAACTTAAAACTAGAACAAAACAAATTAGATAATAACTCTTTATTTCACCTCGAGGCATACAACTAAAATGAAAAGAAAGAAAAACGTGTAACTAAGCACAATAGGCGGTCTTATTGCCAAAAACCAACTCCAGCTAAAAACTAAATCAGATTTTTTTTTATTAGCGGCGTCTTTGCGACTTCTTACAGATGGAACACGTTGTATCAGTTTATATTTATGCTGCTAAAATGTTATCATGGTAATTATAATAGCATAAATTCCCAAATCTGCTTTTAAAACGATATACCATTTTACAACAAACTTAGAATCTAAAGACAGACCTATAATTAATAGACGAGCTATTAACAATGCTTGTCCGACATGCTAATTAGTCTATTAGCTCCTGTAGTTTCTGTCCGACGCGTCGGAAGTCGGTCGCTGTCCGATGGCGCGTGATAAATGACCGCCTTCCTCTCTATTATTCACACTATAGTGATCAATCACAGCTTACCTGTTGCTGCCATTTCTACATTTTACCCCTCTTTTAGAGGAAGGTACTGTGAAAACGTATTTAATGCAACTAAATTAACGTCTAAAGGCTAATAGGCTGGACCGCTCTGTGACAAAGGTTCGTTACATTTCAGAGAATCTACAGCAGGCGCTCGAGTTGAATGCTGCACTTAGGTATGTGTATCTCAAGGCCCCGACTACATTCAACTCGCGCGCCTACTGTAGTATCATAGAGAAAGCCGTCATACACATTCGAATATGACGACCACACGCCGCCACATTGTCAGCCTAACAATAAATGAGATTTCAGCACATCTCTGATTAAAGCTACTGATAAGCGGATACCAAAAACATAAAGACTGTGGGTCGATTGTTTTATTGCTGGTTAAACCATATCCAGAACTATATACGCATCAAAACAAAAATATATGTAGTTTCTCCATACTTTTTGGTTGTTGACCAATCAATTGAGTCTAAGCGATTTCACCTATTTGTAATAAAGGATTAGCCTACGTCACGTAATAAAAGTGGTAGGAAACCAACCGCAATCGGAGCATTGCGAAATTAATAGGTTATTTTGCCATCTGATACTAAAATAATAATAATAATAAGCAATTACACATTTCCGAAACAGTGTTTCAACGCACCTATCTCTTAACTATTTTATGATGAGTTTGCAACTGTTGCTAATTACTGAATAAAAATCCTACGTCGTGCTAAGTCCGTAGCTAATTATGGCTCTCGCTGCATCTAAAATGAGCCGCTATAAATTAGAGCTCAATCAAGGAGGAAATCTTATAACAAACAAGTTATATTCATTTAAAATGCGATTTCCTTCAAAGAAGAAGAAAGAAAATACAAGAAAACAGAACATAGTAGCAGCTAGTGATGTACTTCGCCCACGCCAGGTTCTAACAGCCCACAAGCAGTTACAGTTTTAAGTTCTCATCTACACGCGTAAAGTACAACGTAAAAAACCCCCTCAAAAGCTCGTTTCACAAGTAAATTAGAACTATACAAGTACACCATACTATTATAGCAAGGAATAGGGTCGGCACTAGAGCAGTACGTGGTTATGTAATCACAAGTTTTGCTGCCACCCTCTTAAATTAAACAGAAGTTGTTGCGGCCCACATTGCTCTATTACCACTGTCGTACAGCGGTAGTAAAAAGCATACAACGAAACTGTGTTAATTACCGACACATTTATGTACCGGGAATGTAGGACACGCAGTCGTAAAATACATAATTCCGTATGAGTGACACAATCTGTGTTTTGTCCAGATTTATTAATTTACTCTATGGTTTCAACTGTTGACCGCCCGCATACCGCGGCGGATAAAGTATCTATATTTCGCAGCATGAAAAAAAGGTATAAAATTTATATACAAAAAAGAACTGCTTGGCTGTGGTCGTAAGATTTTTTTTTTACGCGTAGCTATTCGTAGCATTGAGATTGGAACCAAACGTAGACGCTGTAGCCTTAGTCGTAGCATTATGCACCGTAGCTACCGTAGCGCTAAAGCTGTTGGAAGAGTAAACTTATTCTATGTGCAAAAGTTTTCTTTAGCTTCCTAATAACTAATTTTGAAAGTTTCAAAACTCACACGTACCCACCCCGCCGCGCTGCCTCATCGCCGCGTCGCTTCAGTTGGCGTCACTCCACAGCACTTTCTAGTAAGAACTTAATTCCCTCTTCGTTCTAGATGAGAAATAGTTCGTAATTACGGAATAATTAATCGACATATTTTTCCTCAAAACTAAATATGGAAAGGTTATCGATCGATCAATCCGAAATGAGGTAGTGGCGCTAAAGGTTATTATTATCACACAACTAAATAACGTAATACTTTGATTGCAAATTGAAAACGCTATTGAAAGCGTTTCCAACCGATACCGATAGCGCCGATAGCGGGCCCCGCTAAATCAAGCGGCAATGACGAAGCATTATTTGTAATTGCTTTTTTCGTTTCTTTTGCATTGCATTGCGTGAGAATAGTTTTAATTTTAAAGCTACGCTGGTAGCAGCGTAGCAATAAACGTACCCGCATTACTTTTTGTAGTGTGCGTTGGGGCTCGTTGCTATGTGTCGGGATGGTTGGTTCTTTTGTAATAACGAGCCGTGTTGCCATGAATATACATATTCATACTGCTAGGTTTCCATGTTTATTCATATAATTCCAGATGTAACACTACAACTATTTTATTAAAACAAAATAACTGTTTAATATTCC
Source organism: Campaea margaritaria (assembly GCA_912999815.1). Lineage (NCBI taxonomy): Eukaryota > Metazoa > Arthropoda > Insecta > Lepidoptera > Geometridae > Campaea > Campaea margaritaria. The sequence goes on from OU538792.1 coordinate 5,792,434, forward strand.
TGGCACTTTTAAATACCAGATTTCTCTTTTTATTGATTCCAAGATTTATAAAATAAAGGTAATGACATATGTATGTACATAATACAGGTAGGTATGATGGACGCCAGTAACCATTACTTAACATGTCATTTGATTTTACCCACGCAAAATAATTTCTTTCTTACAGAATAGGAATCTTTGTTTTGGATAACATAGAATAGAATAGAATAGAATAGAATAGAATAGAATAGAATAGAATAGAATACGTTTATTGTTAAAAACTGTTTAGGTACAAAACAATATTGTTGTCTTAAAATTTAATAAAGTTCCAACAGTCTGTCCATTTCGAACATACAATAATTATTTTAAACATGTGGTAACATTATACAATAAAACCATATCATGTCTATGACGTTAGGGAATGCGAATGTTATATTGTGTTATCGTATTTTATATTTATGGTTTAAAATTCACATTGAAAGACAATTTTATAGTCAAATTAAAAAATCTAATGGTGCAATACTTTTTTTTTTCTTGAGAAATGCATTAGGCATACCAACCGGCCCGGGGGGGGGGGGGGGGGTGGTTATGTGGGACTCCCCCACCAGAACGCGGTCTGACGGGGCTTACCCACTAAAACCCAGGGGTGTTCTCCTCTCCGCATTATGGAGGTGGCCACGGGTACGAACGACGCTTCCGCGACCACCTCTGCGGGTGCCCTCTCGGGCTCGTCACGTGAGGCTTGGGCCTCTTTCTCCGCTGGGTGCGTCCCGGAACACACGGGCCGCACCTCAGCTCGGGACTTCTAGCTTGGGCGTTGGACCCCCCGATCCGCGGCCCAAAAGTCCCCGCTATTGGTCCCTCGCTGTGCCCTCTGCTGATCAGAGGGACACGCGAAGGACCTCCTCTCGCCAGGTTATTTGCTACGGCCACCAATTCCCGTAGGAGAATTGTTGACCGAACCCCAGGGTGCACCGTCCCAGCTGCTGCCCTTCCCTCCGGATGCAACGCATCAAGAGGGACGAACAACAGCCGGGCACTCGTGGAGGTTACCTGGCCCGCACCCCAATCCTTTTTTTTTTTTTTTTTTTTTCCGGGGAAATGCATTAGGCATACCACCCGGCCCCCGGGGGCGGGGGGGGTGGTTATGTGGGACTCCCCCGCCAGCTGATCTGGCGGGGTTTACCCACTAAAACCCCGGGGTGTTCTCCTCTCCGCATTATGGAGGTGGTCACGGGTTCGCACGGCGCTTCCGCGACCACCTCTGCGGGCGCCCTCCCGGGCTCGCCACGTGAGGCTTGGGCCTCTTTCTCCGCTGGGTGCGTCCCGGAACACACGGGCCGCACCTCAGCTCGGGACTTCTAACTTGGGCGTTGGACCCCCGATCCGCGGCCCAAAAGTCCCCGTTATTGGTCCCTCGCTGTGCCCTCTGCTGATCAGGGGGACACGCGAAGGACCTCTTCTCGCCAGGTTATTTGCTACGGCCACCAATTTCCCTAGGAGAATTGCTGACCGAACCCCAGGGTGCACCGGCCCAGCTGCTGCCCACAAACGTTAACCTAATTTAAGCCTATTCTAAAATGTTTATGACAATGTAATATTAAAAAACGACGTACGAGTATTTAAGGTAATAAAATTCATAATCTTATCCTATTAGACATGTAGTAGTTCTTTCTAACTTTGCTTAGGACCAAGTACACCGAAATTAATTGAGCGTAAAATTAAATAATATACTGCTAAGGGTAAAATTATGAAAATAAACTAGTTACTAATTAGCAATCATTAAGCAAATTGGAACAAAAATATAACTAAAGGTACAGTTTGTGGTGGTGGCCGGTTAAATTGTACGTGCATTAATGTTTTAATTACACATATAACGCACCCGTAATGCGACTATTAACGTGATTAATTTAGCAATTAAGGTTTATCGTCACACATAACGCGGAGGTCTTACAAATGGAGTTTTTAATCTCCACGTGTGAGTTACGTTTCCGAGTTAGGATACATTTTTTAATGTAAAGGATGTTGGGCCTTTGTAAGTTATAATCCAGCTTGAGCCCTAAAATGTTTCAACTTTTTGTAATACAATAAAAGTCATCCAGATTTGGGTAGGGGACGTAAAAGAGGATTATCAGTGCGAATGTCTGTTACATCATCTTTATGAGAGGCATAATGTATATATATTGGTACAGTCGGCGACGAAAATAGCTGAACTTATCCTAACTTTGAAAGTAGCTAAACGCATGCTAAGTAGCATAACTGCGTTGCCTGTAAGTATGTCTCACACTACATTACTTTTGAGCTATTTTCCAAATTGTATTAATATCCGTCACATTGATTTCTCGGAACATTTTCTTGTTCACTGCTAATTAGGCATATAACTCAAGCCTTTCCACACACAGAACAAATACTCCATTCCTGTAACCCGAGGGATCAATGGGTAAAAACCGTTTGATATCTCAATCGTCAAAACCCATTCGATCGTTAAGTTTTTGTGAACGGACAAAGCTTTTCTCCATTGCTATACGTAATCTACGGGCAGTAGAGGGTGAAAATAAAATATAGACATAACCCCTTTAAAAAAATTCTCTGTCACTTTTGTAGAGCTGAGTTTCAGTTATCATTTTAAAAGTAGTTTCAACTGCAATTGGCGGATTGCCACTTTTCTGTGTAATTTTATATGAATTCATCACTAGCCTTTGTCCACGATATATACTTTCTGTAGATTTGGAATATTTTCCGTTTAGTTTTCTTATTCCGTTCTTCTTTCAGTTTTGTTTTAGAATTATTAATTCAATTAATTCATAAACGAAAAAAACTTTGGGTAGAATTTCAATTATATCGGTGATTTATTTCACTACTATTACGATTAAGAAAACACGATATAATTTATATATTCATATTAGTAACTTTTAACTGTAATGTGTAATGTAATGTATAAATTGTAGCCTAAAACTCGTTGATAGTAACGGGCAACGTGACTGACTAAACGGATTGATTAAAATTTTATCAATCAATGCTTGATTTAATAAAACTCAAATCATTTATTGTAGGTGGGCGAAAATAATGCACTTTTACAAGTCAATCACTTAAGTCTTGGATACAGAAAGAAAAATATAAAATAAATCGATAAATAAATCTACCAAAACTTATAATTAACTGATGATGGTTTGAGTTTGAAAAAGGAAATTTCCCTTTCAATTCATGTTTGAATGTCGCACAGGAAAAGGAAACTCCATTAAATCTACTAGTGCTTCGGTAACACGCCCGTCAGAGAAGATAGCACCAAGAAACTCTACAGGATGTAATATTTTCAATTTTCGCAATTTTTTAATGAACTACGATTTTTTTCCGGACCAATTAGTATATTACTCAAATACCATTATGTACATATTATTATAGCGTATAGAGCCTTGTTGTATTGACATAAATGTTATATTATATTGACATAGATTCCTGAGCCCGTTATGGAGCGCAAAATAGATGTTAGCGTGAAATTAAGGTATTATTATGCGTAGAGCAAATTGGGTTTAAGCTGATAGGAGAATATGTTGTAAGTTATTATAGATTGGATTCTTGTAGAATTTAGTATCTCCCCTGGATCGACGGGATAATTGTTAAAGTCTAAGTGCGGCGTGGTAGGCCACCCATGCGGGACGCTGAACTCTTGAAGTCGCCAGTAATTATAGTAGCATCACTACCACTTCATCTTCTTGAATACAACAGGAGTTATTGTCTCCAAACTTGAAGGATAATCAGACGAAAAGTATTTCACTTTAGCTATCAATCGGTCAACAAAACAAATACCTAGTTATAAAATAAGTCAAACAAATGACTACACAAATAACAATTATTTTTATCATAGTGTTCGCGCCACTTACATTGGCACTCATAATACCTTCCTACCTTCCTATTCCTATCATTTTCTTGGCGACTATCTCTGTCGCTCATATCGTGGTATCCACGAGAAAACTGCTTGCCGCCGCAAGTAGTCTGCGATCGACCCTCGTCCTTCGCGGCTGCCGCTCTCGCCGAATCCAAAAAGTACTGGATCTGCTGCTCCTCTGTAGTGGTCCACGTGAATTCGACGCGCAAATATAAACAAAACCCGCTATAAACCCGCCGCGTAAACGCTCCTTGCCGACACGCACCAACCGCCAAAAATACAGTCCACTACATCGAACGTCATAACATCCTGAAGGAACAAGCAGCTTGGAGACGGACCCGAACCGAGGTGATTGCAGTTGCATGGAGACCAGGTTAGTCGCCAAGTTCCTTTGTACTACTCTTCTACCAGCCATCCTTCCCCCGCCATTGGAGGCGCGCTCAGCCTATACAGCTTAGCTGCCGCGCTAACATATTGTTGGTCCTCCGCCGCCGGATCTTCTTTGGTCCTCCCGCTATTCTCTGGCCCCTCTTAGGCCTCATATAGTCCTCTTTATAACCGCCCGCAATTTTATATTGGTATTTTTACCAACGATAATTTCCTATAATTATCGTGTTCCCGCCCGCAATTACAGTTCAGATAGTACCCTGTACTATCCTACTACGCTCTTATATACTTATTTCGTGTGTTCCGCATTCCTAAATAGTAAAAATAACGATTTTCCGTAATTCTTAATTTTTATTAAAAAGTGAAGGTATTCCTAACGACCGCCCGTGCGTCTCCACGTGGGTATTCAATACGCCGCGCGCGCGGCAGGTAAATGCTGTAGGCAGTTGCAGTAAATTAGGAATTTCATACTTTATCTAGTTTTTTATACTTTGTTAAGATGGCTATGGCTACTCGTTCAAAAGACAAAGATAGTGAAGTATACGAGGACGCAAAAGCGCTCGATACGTTACAGGTCGAACGTTTGACCTTGATAGGTAAACGTGACATTATATTTTCTCGCTTACAAGATATTTTTAACCGATCTTTAAAGGCTTTCACTGATGATACTGAGAAAGATTTATTTCTATGTGGAATGATCTCGTTAGACCGCTTACGCTCCGATTTCAATGAAATTGTGAACAAATTAAATGTCACCGAGTTGAGTCTCAACGCTTCGTACACGGTTAACTACCAATCTATAAACGTCTTCGAAGATATGTTTTGCCGTTGTCAGTTTGTTTATAATAAACTTAACCCGCCTTTAAAAACCGCTGATTTCAATGTTGCCCCGCAACGTAAATCCATCAGAATTCCTGAACTCGATTTGATGGTCTTCAATGGAGATCCGATGACCTGGAGAATATTTTATGAGTCATTCAAACGCACGATTCACGAAAATCCCGATCTCACTGATCACGAACGCGTCCAATATTTAATTAATAAATTGTCAGGCCGGGCCCTTGCAGTTTGTTCTGGTATCGTACCTAACGCTGATAATTATCCGATCATATGGCAGACGCTCGTCGATAAGTATAACGACAAACGTAACCTAGCCTCCGCTTATCTTGATCAAATGCTTGATTTTAAATCTTTTAACACCGCGACGAATAAAAACTTAGAATTATTCCTAGATAAATTCTGCACGGCTGTGTCAAGTTTGAAGTCTCTCAAGCTCGATAACGTGTCTGATTTTATTTTACTATCGCTCGCTTTGAAGAAAATAGATTCAAGTACTGCACGGTCGTTTGAAATGCACATGCGAGGTAAATCTATGCCTACATACAATGAACTTTTAAAATTCATCCGCGAACAAAGCAAAATATTGGAACGCACTACGACCGTTTCTCTTAGCCGCAGTGATAACAGGCCGGGTACTGCAAGGTCTACGCAGTCTTTTGCAGCATCATGTGTCACTCACTGTCCGCTTTGCAAACAAGCCGATCACGCTAACTTATATAGATGCCCTGCATTTGATAAGCTTTCTATCGACGACAGGTACACTTTTGTAAAACAAAGCAAAGGTTGCACTAATTGTCTAAGCACTACGCATATAAATACTGCTTGCAATTCTAAATTTAATTGCCGTTATTGTGGATGTAAACATCATTCTATGTTATGCCGCAAAGTATCATCTTCCCGTGAAGACAATCGCCCGTACCCTAGCGCTCCGTCACAGGCGCACGCGCCGCCTCCGCGCGCGCGAACTGGCAACTTCTCCGCCGCCGGGGATCACATGCCGCCTTCGGCATCGCCGCCGCCCGTCGCGGGCTCCGCTAGCGCTCAGCTGACGAACTTACCTACAACTGCTTATCAGTCATCACAACAACAGGTGTCGCTGTGTAATGTACGCCCCGCTTCGCAGCCTAATGACACTACTTGTTTACTGGGAACCGTACAAGTTTATGCTACGGATTTAAATGGTCGCCGCCATGTAGTACGCGCCTTAATTGATTCGGCTTCCCAAAGTAACTTTTTAACTTCAAAATGTTGCGCTAAATTAAATTTAAAATGCAATAAGGTGACGAACACCGTTGTTAAAGGGATAGGTTCCGCATCTAACCCAATCAAGGGAGCAGTTTCTGCTACTTTGTCTTCCCGCCTAAATGATAATTTTATTGCAATTGACGCCTATGTTATCGACCGCATAACAGACAATTTACCGGCAGTGAAAATTGACGTATCCTGCCTTTCATACCTGAACTGCCTGCCTCTGGCAGACGACAGTTTCGCTTCGCCTTCCGAGATCGACATACTTATAGGCGCGCCGCTCTTTTCTGAAATATTGCTATCAGGCCGCGCCGCTGGTCCGCCTGGTACTCCAACCGCTTTTGAAACCATTTTTGGTTTTATCGTAATCGGGACCGCTCCCGTTACTCCCGCTCATGTTACTCCCGCTCATGTTACGCCCGCTCATATTGAAACCGTTGTTTCTATCACTGACCCCTTGGTTGAAGATAGATGCCGCTCTCATATTTCCCTTTGTACCTTTACGGAAGGACCACGTTTAGATAATCTTGTCCAACGCTTCTGGCAGCTTGAAGAGGTGCAATGCACGCCGACTTTGAGCCCAGACGCTATAGAATGTGAACGCATTTTTACAAATAACGTTTCCCGCGATCCTACGGGACGCTATTCTGTAGCGTTGCCTTTCTCCCGCGATCCCGCGACCTCTCTGGGTAATTCTTACCCTATCGCTAAAAAACGCTTCATGTATCTCGAACGTAAGCTCGCCGCGACACCTGCTCTGCGCTTAGAGTACGATGCTATAATCAAAGAGTACATTCAGAAGGGTTACATTTCACTGATCGACAATGATAGTCCTTTTACTGGATATTACGTGCCACACCACGCCATTGCGAGACTACAAAAAACAACAACTCGATGGCGTATGGTGATGGACGCCGGTGCTGAAACTGACTCAGGCCTCTCCTTGAATCAAGTTTTATATACCGGGGATAATTTACAAAACGATCTTTTTACAATCCTCTTGGATTTCCGCCACTACCCAATCGCTTTTACATCCGATATTAAACAGATGTACCTACAAATTTTGATAAATAGGGACCACCGCAAATATCAAAAATTCCTGTATCGATTCGATCCCGTTTTTCCGCTTGATACCTACCAATTCAACCGCGTTTGTTTTGGTCTACGTAGCAGTCCGTTCCTTGCGATGCGAGTGTTGCGACAGCTGTGCGCCGCCGACGGTGCCCGCTTCCCACTCGCAGCATCTCTTATCAGCGACAACACATACATGGACGACGTGTGCTACTCCATGCCTACTCTGTCTGCTTGTTTACAACTCAGAGACGATCTCCGCGAGTTGCTCAGGGCCGGGGGCTTCGATCTCGTCAAATGGGCTAGTAACTCACCCGCGCTCCTTGACTCCCTTCCCGTCTCTGCGTTAACGGAATGCATTAAAAATGCGAAAAATGCGTTAACGGATCTTTTAAATTCCGACGAATATAATAAGTCTATCTCAGATGAGTTATCAGCTAATCGCATACACTGGAAATTCAATCCACCGCGAAGTCCTCACTTCGGGGGGAATTATGAAATATATGTGAAAGCGTTTAAAAGTCATCTTCATAAGACGATCGGTTCACAGTTACTCACCTATGAGGAAATGTTAACCGTACTCACACAGATAGAATGCGTTATCAATTCTCGTCCTATAACGTTATTGAGCGAAGATCCGTCTGAGCCGACCGCGCTGAGTGCTTCACATTTCTTAATGACCGCACCGCTGAAGCATTTGCCCGCTTGCACGGTTCCCGATGAACCTGGACACTTATTGAAACGGTACGCTTTATTGGATCAAATGGTACAATCATTTTCCAAACGGTGGAAGTTGGAATATCTTCACTTACTTCAATCTAGAGGAAAATGGAATACACCTTCGAATCCCATTACAATAGGTTCTATTGTTCTTATTATCACTGATAATATTCCCCCGCTATCCTGGCCTCTCGGCGTCGTCGTGGCCACTCATGTCGGCGGCGATGGCATCTGTCGAGTAGCGTCAGTAAAAACGGCGACCGGCGTCTACCAGAGACCCGTCGTCCGTTTATGCATCTTACCTACCCAATAATTTAACCCCTTGCTCCCCGGTCAACCGCTATGTTATATTTAACCCGTTGACTGCTTAAGAGTTAACTCTTATTTTTATTTTTTTTATTTCCCGCTTTCTTTTAAAAACCAATGGTTTTTAGGCCGGGGGCAAATGTTCGCGCCACTTACATTGGCACTCATAATACCTTCCTACCTTCCTATTCCTATCATTTTCTTGGCGACTATCTCTGTCGCTCATATCGTGGTATCCACGAGAAAACTGCTTGCCGCCGCAAGTAGTCTGCGATCGACCCTCGTCCTTCGCGGCTGCCGCTCTCGCCGAATCCAAAAAGTACTGGATCTGCTGCTCCTCTGTAGTGGTCCACGTGAATTCGACGCGCAAATATAAACAAAACCCGCTATAAACCCGCCGCGTAAACGCTCCTTGCCGACACGCACCAACCGCCAAAAATACAGTCCACTACATCGAACGTCATAACATCCTGAAGGAACAAGCAGCTTGGAGACGGACCCGAACCGAGGTGATTGCAGTTGCATGGAGACCAGGTTAGTCGCCAAGTTCCTTTGTACTACTCTTCTACCAGCCATCCTTCCCCCGCCATTGGAGGCGCGCTCAGCCTATACAGCTTAGCTGCCGCGCTAACACATAGAGAGCGGCAACTCCCATATCGCTTCAGTATTTATCCTGCGAAGTTTATGGGTATCTTAACCTCTACAAGTAGAGATTGGGAAGGTAAATAAGGCTGTCGAGTAAATTCGCTTAGCGAAGGGATTTTTGCGGTGAACTGCGGTGAAGATGAAGTGAGTCGCTCACGGCAGGCGGGAGTAATGCGCTTAATCAAGACGAGGACTTTGTTGCTTGCCATTTGCACTGTGCACTTTACAACAGCTGTTTGTTTTGTCTGTGTCGCTTCAGTGTCGTGGCTAAACCCTGGATTTACTAATTAATTTAAACTAGTGAAAAAGCTAGGAAAAAGTTTTGAGAGAAATCCAATGAAAATTCATAGTTACGTTTAGATTTACTTTTCAAATCACTATCGTCAAGCCCAAATGAACAGACTGTTGACTAAATTTTAATATTAAGGTTATCAGACTATTTGTCAAATTAGGTCTAAACTAAAGGACGTGATTTTACATATTTTAAAATAATTTCCATAACATAAGAAAACAATCCACCAATCCGGACTGGGCCCCCGTGGTGGATTATGGCCTAACCCCCCTCACGAAAGTGAGGACAGACCCGTGCCCAGCAGTGGGACGTTATGGGTTGATGACGATGAACATAAGAAAACACCATTGGAACTTTATTCCAAGCTGTAAATGAAAGCTGTGTTTTTATGTATGGATGAATTGATGTTTCGTTGTTCTGTTGAGTTAAAACTTTGCTTGTCATTCAAGTTTTGATTAGAGTAGTAAGCGGTGACAGCAAACTGATAGATATGGAACCTAGAAAACGAAAAATGTAGCTTAGCTTTATTTTGACCAGCTTGCAGCACCAAGTGGTTTGTATGATATAAAAACCTTATTTAGAACAACACATACTTCCAAAAAAACTTAGTACAAGTAGCTTTAGTAGCTTTATGGTATTGGAACTACATTCAACATAATGTAACACTCAGAATCGAGCGGTTATAAAAGAACGCCCCTCAACACTGAATAAAATAATAGCAAAGAAAACGGAGAACATTCGAAATAATATAAACCTGAACCAGTCTGTTATTGTATTCCACTTAGGATTTCCATTTGCCCCCGAATCGAATTTGATAGCATCATGTTTTGATGTACACAAGCTGCTTCGAGCTTTATACCGTCTCGGAAACGATGCCGCCTTCATTTTGCAAATGGAGCGGAAAGTTAAGTTCTTGTAACGGTTAGGCCTGGTTTGCACGAGGAGGGTTCTACTATAGGTGGACGATAATACATTTTGTGTGAATTGGTCTGTATGTTTCATAACGAGTTTATAGAAAACTTGAGTCCATTGAAAATTGTAATAACATTAATTCGGAACTTTTGGTGAGACACTTAAAATGTGACATTGTTGATTTTGTACTTTAATCCCAAATTTACGTGTGTTACCGTGTAATATTGAAAACTTATTACCAAGTTGTTGGTTGCTCTTTTTCTACTTGTATATTTCGTTAGTATTCGTGAACTTTTCAAAACTCCCTACGAAGATTCAGAAAGGCTTCTATCTATCACATAACTGAGTCGTGACGTGGACTGCAAGTTATTTAGTCTACAGACTAACTAACTGACTGGCAAAGAATATGTAAATTTAAAACAACTCAAAATATAATAATGCTTAAGACTGGTGAAGCAAAAAATCCAGCCAAACAAAAATTCCAAAAAAATAAATTGTTTTATGAATACGCAGTAAAACTCGGTACTGGTACTCGGTTCTATGCTCGATTAAAATTCGTGGAAGTTATACAGCGACGATTTACTATAAAAACTTTCGTGCACTTCGTTAACAGAAGCTAAGCAGAACGGAAATTAGAAAAGGTTGCATATGCACCCAGACTTTTATGTAATATTGTATGATGGTAGACACAAACGTGGCGACAAGTGCTTTGCCGATACGACCACTGAAAACTCACTGACCTAAATTTCTTGTATCCCGAGCACTAGTGCGTTCAAAGCTTAACTATGCCCTCAAATTTCGTGGTTATTACGCCGAAACCAAACGAAGGGCTGGTGATTGATCGCTCGAGGTAGGGCTATATTGCTGTGTTCTCCTTTGGCGAACTACCCTACCTAGCTACACATCAACTGGTATGTGGGATGTGATGTTAGTATGGGGAAGTTGAAATAGCCCGTGATGGTAGGTGTATATTTTTATTAGGCTATTTTTACAATCTGCTTAGTTTTACTACACTTTTTATAAGCAGGAGTGCATTAGTCTACTATTGCACTAAAGCGACTATGTGATCGAATACGATATGACGTAACATAGCATTAAATAGATTACTAGAGGTCGCATGTCTCACATAATAAATTACGAAAAATATTTTTTCTTTTATGTTTCATAATCGCTATTCATGCTTGCATAAACATTATCATTAGTGCTTGCCGCTGTTATGTACCTTTTAAAAAGTCTCTAATAAAACTTAAACTTCTAAAGTAAGTGAAAAAGTGTCACTTGACGATATCCTACCTACACCTAATGAATGCCTTCAAACAATATTGCTTTTACTAAAGAGAGCAGCAGGTGCTTCAACGTTATATTTAATATTCCGCCTCGGATTTATCACTCGCTACGTTTCCTTGTCTCCTAGTCCAATATCTTGGCTGTAACTGACAATCTGAAGTTTATTGGATACGTCTAATCTACTCTCCCATTAATAAATGTCAGATGTAAACAGTTACCTAAGTTAATTATTGAGCATCACATAGTTCAAGCCTCGAGATTATAATTGGGTAGTAGATAGTATTAGCACTGTTATACAGGGTGTGATTTTTAATAGGATGTTCTAGTTGCTTCGAGAAATCTTTTTACCCGAACAGTGACAAATACGTTTTTCTTCAAAGATGATAGTTAGGTTGATTAATAACTAGTTACTCTAGGTACCAATTTAATTGTAACTGGATATTTCTTAAAACTCACTTCAACGAAAAATTTGAAAAGTTAAATGTAAATATATGTGTGTAAGTGATGCCATTGATGCATTACATGTCATATTCCCCGATCGCGTAATATAGTATTACCACCTCCTACGTTGAGCCCCGCTTAGGATCAACACCTCAAGTTAATTGTTTTATGACAACACTTCTATAATTTACAATTTACAATTTAACGTACAAGAAGTTCCACTTTATTTGCTAGAACACAACCTTCTTGACCAGTGTCTAACAAACGAATGCCTGAGTAAATCTCCTTTGTCACCGAAGTGAAGTCGGGTTTGCTCGTTACGTTTCGGTTAGAAAATCGGGAAATAGTCGTCAGACTATTTCCAAATCAAATCAGTATCTTTAAAGTCAAAACAGCGGTCAAATCAGCAAATACAAACATACAGCAGAGTAACCATTATCAATAATTCGTTAACAATAGCATTTCGTATTGCTCTATCAAAATGTAAATATTTATTTGAACACAGCATAAAGGGGACAAATTAGTAATAGCGGAGCCCCAGGTTCCCACACTAGGCTCGAAACCTGTATTACAGAATAGGTATAACGGAATAGTTATCTTAATGTAAATAATTATGCAATACAAAAATTATTATTTTAATTATGGGTGTGTGTGTGTGTGAGAGAGAGAGAGAGAGACAAAGAGAAAATGACAATGAAAACCAACAGGACACAATTGTTTAGTTATTATTTAAAAGTCTTCAAGTGGTTTCTCATTTACGACTTGGACGAGCCAGTTGTATTGCCCCCCATAAAACTAGACCTGAATGAGACAGCTGTATAATTATTGCTAAATCTTTGGTTTCCGTCTGGTTTGAAAGTGACAATTAATTTATTGACTAGTTTAAACCATACATCAATTTAGTCTAAATCAGAATAAAGTGTTCTCTCCATCAGCCTGTATAATTGAGTGACTCATAGTTAAACTCCTGGGCAGAAGGAAGTCACCCCGACTTTGTTTATGTGCGAAGTTGCGGGTTAAAGTTTCCAACTAGATTTATAGTGATCAGACATTTCCGCTACTGAGACGCTACGGTAGGTACACTAAAGCTATTTATAGTTACTTAGAACTGCTGTTAATGTCTAGACTAGAAGGTGTCATACCAATTATTATATGAAAATCAGCTGAAATGTTAACTTTCAATCAACTATATATATATATTTTTTTATACAACAGAGTAACGAGACGAGAAGGTCGTTCAACTGATAGTAAGCAATGCACCATGTCTGCATACATATAACACTCAGATTTTTTGCTGGATCCTTCGCATATACCCTGAGACATATTCGTACATTGACTTTTCATTACATTGTACCTACATATTTTTATAGCAGATTGATTTTCTTTCTGCGCTACGAATTGGCAATAATACGTTGGCTTCGTCGGTTGATAAATCAAGTTTATATATCTATATATAAAAAAATGTTATGTTGGTTTGTGTACGCTTCAAAAACTCAAATAGTTCTGCACCGACCGAGCAGAAATTTTAACATGATATATAATCCGCATCAAGGATTGTTTTTATCTATTTCTTTCATCAGTGACATATCAGCGAATGTGCGAATGCGCCACAGCGAAGCGTGGCAGGGCACAGCTAGTTATATTATAGTATTATTAGTACTCCTTGTACTCCATTTGTGTGCTAAAGAATAAATAAATAATTATACGTAGAATGTTTTGATTTTTGTACGACCGTATTCTTATCACGTCAGATGCCCTTGGGCGGCCTAACAAGGCTGAGGCTGACACTACCTTATTCGGCAAGCAAACAAACCGTACTTTTTTAATTTCCGCCATTCAGGGTATCTGACAGATTGATTCAGATTGAGATCGTACAATCAATACCATATTTTCATGAATTAAATTGTTTTTGAAAATACTATATTTTTAGGTTTACTACAAGAAAAGTTATAGGTAGGTACTGTATTTTAATTATGTTCTTTTTCTCTTCAAATTCAGTCTTATAACATGGGCAGTGTATACCAAAGCTCTATACAGGTACTTCTTTCAAGATCATCGTTATGCACAGTAATTTTATCAATATTTACCTTAAGCTGCCACTATTGTCCCCTCAGTGTGAACGTTGCTTATTGTAAGCGGAGCTTCTAAAGCCGGGCACATCCTTCCCTCTAACGTGCGAGGCGGCCAGTCAACCGGATTACGCAAGGCACAATAGAAGCAGCTTTATTGTGAACCTGGCTTAACGAATTAATGACTCTTAATTCAGCTACATTGACCGGGAGAAGGCCAACCGAGCGTAGCCTTTAATTGCTAAAACATTAGCTTTAATTTTCTTGTTTTACTCATTGGATTTACCAATCGATGATGTAAACATAAAGTACCCAATTGTGTTCTTCTTCCGTGACCATGTTTCAACTAGTATGCTCTGTGATCAGCTGTTTTGGTTGAGATATCGCGGTGATAAATTAGCTAGCTATAAAGATGATGACGCGTTCTAGACGCAAAAAGCACGCCGGTAGCTTTTAAATGTATTTAAAATAATAAATAAATGAATGTATTAAAATAAAGTAATTTAAATGTATTTAAAAGCTACTCGGAGAGGTACCTACGTTGCACCCCACATTGTGAGCACAGAAGTTTGGAACCTCAATTTAATTTTTACAAAAGTTGAGATTGATGGCGGTGTTGTTGAGACGCTCCGCGAATAAAGTTGTAAAACTGATTTATTTTCAAATGACAAGCGGTTTGGTGTAATCGATAGTCATTTGTTTGAAAGCAATCAAGCCCCAATAGCCAGAGTGGAACGTTAGATTAAGTGACCTATAAAAGCGAACCTTGGTTGTGTGTGAAATAATATCGTGAATGAATCTAACTGCGTTTGAAAGCAATACTATTTCAAAATGTTTAACTGCCATTTTATGACGACTCTAAATGGCTATTCAATTTTCTACTACAAAGTACGAAAAATAAATAGCGTTGACTTTAAAATTTATATAACGAGCTCTTAAATCGCGCAGTAAAAGTAGTCTCTGCAAATAGAAAATACAAATTGTTCAGAATTAAATTTAAATAGAGTGTAATAAAGTGCTAATGAAATGAACCGTTTATTCGGCAATGATAAGCTAAACGACAGAACTTATCTCTGGGTAATAATAGTAAAAAGGTTATTGTTCGTCCACAGACATATAAAGACAAGCAGGGAATCTAATGGCACATTAAATATATGGGCATTTTCATCGTTAAATGACACTGAGGTTTTACGGTTAATGTAACGCCATCTTTGTAGTGGAATTTTTCGTTAGAAGTACAGTTCTAGCGAGCATTTGTCACGTGAAGGAAATGGGAAATGGGAACATGCTTTTTCCATCATAGTAACGACTGTGGAGAGAGAGAGAGTTGGCGGGCATGTGTTATGTTTCTTCTTACATAGTTAGGCCATTATTTACTGTAAGTACGTTACAAACGTTATTACATTAAATTATTATATTTTAATAATAATAACTTCTATTCAACAATATTATACTCGTGCAAGTAGATATATGTATATTGTAGTGTAGAACAACTTAAACTTTACTTACATTTTTTTTTATTCACAGTTTGACGGTATTGTGATTGTTTATCGTTTCCGTAAAGGCCTCCCCTAACATTATTACATTTTATCTTTGCCTAAATAACTACTCATTCTACATTTGCGACCCGAAATCACACATGTTGTCGGAGCCCAAATTTTACATAGTTATTTTAGTACTACCTACCTGTTTCATCGGTCCATGGACAGCAATAACCACTTACCACTTTCATGTCTAAAGTTTTGTACTGCTCCAGGGAATTGAATACAGACCAGAACTTTTGGATAAAAGCTTATGTTCTTCTTTATAACCTTTTAAAAGTTTGACCTCTGGGGGTCGTGATTTAGAACACATTTATGTAAGCTTATGACTCACTTTTATCATAGTCTTAGCATTGTTATCAGGATGCGGAGCTAACTTTAAACCTAGTTGCGTCACTTACTTATTTATCTTTTCGTAGTTGAAATGAAACCAAGAAATAAAGAGAATTTGTGATTTATTAACTAGATAGGTTTCATTATTAACATTTATCACGTACAAAAAATAAAGGGTTTGTAAATATATCTCTGAAAATGTAACAAGGTAACATAAGGTGATGTTGGAACTACACGCGGTCAGTCGGGAGGGGTGAAAGAACACTACGGGGCGGGGGCGCGTCGGCGGCGTGTACGGCGACCGCACAGCAGCCGCTGAAACGCATGCCGGAACTCGGGACTGAACACCGTGTAGATGATTGGGTTCAGCGTAGAGTTAAAGTAGCCTAACCACAACGACAGCGACATCAGCATCGGATTCACTTCGCAGTCGCATGTCGGCACGAGGATCGCCAGCACGAAGAACGGAAGCCAGCACGCTACAAACGCGCCGGTTATTATTGCCAAAGTTTTCGCCGCTTTTCTCTCCCGCTTGGAGTCCGCCGGCTCTTTCGGCTTTCTCCGCACCAGCGTCGGGTAGTAGGCGGCGGCGACGGCGCCGTACCCGGAGGTCGGAGGGTCGGCCTCGAGGCCGTTCGCACACGACTGCTTTTCGGGGCTCGTGTTGTTCGACGAAACGTTCGTGAGCCCCGTTGTGGTCGTTTCGGAGATGGTAGGAAGCGGGCGGCCGATGACGGCGACGACGGCGGCTGCGATGCCCCCGCTGCCACCGGCCGCCACGAGAGCCCCGCCCGCCGGCACCGGAGGGGGGCCTCCACGAGCAGTCGCACCTCTCCGCCGACGTATTCTTTTTCTCGCAGTTTGATAAATCCGCCAATAAAGTATTAGTATTATGAGCACTGGCACGTAAAACGACGACGCGGTTGCGAATATTTGGTAACCAATGTCCTGGCTCACAACACACCGCAGGTCCTCGGAAACACGACGGTTCCAGTCCGGGTCTTTCCACCCTAACTGCGGAGCTATGCACACTCCGATGCTAACAGTCCACACACACACTATCATTTGAAACGACCGACGCGGCGTTCGCGAATGAATGTAGTCAATGTTTGTCACAGCCCGATACCTTTAACAAAATAAATCAGAATTAAGCCTTGCTCTAATCACAAGTCTTGGTTATTATTTTGAATTTAGAATGATAATTCACCTATCAAAAGCGATAGCGACGAGGTGCAGTATAGAAGCAGTGCAGCACAGCACATCTCCCGAGGTCCACATGTCGCACAGACGCGGGCCCAGGGTCCAGCGCTGGGCGATCTCATACACAGCTCCAAGGGGCATCACGAGACAGGCCACTAAGAGGTCCGCTACGGCCAAAGACAGGATCAGGTGGTTTGCAGCGCTACGTAGGTGCCTTTCTAATAATATTGCGGCTATTACGAACACGTTACCTAAAACAAAAAACTTAAGTGAGGTTTCGTTTTTATGGAAGGGAAATTTAAATAAATTGTGATAAGGGGTAGATATTGTGCGCAAAATTTTGGTTTCTACCGTCCCAGTCAAAAAACTCGACTAATGCGAAAGTTTAGATTGTTGTTTTTTTTTTTGGTTGTTATTTCAATCACACCAAAACGGCTTAACATATTTTAATGTAATTTGGTACAAAAATAGGCTTTATTTGGAAGCTCAGACAAAAGATAAAATAAAACTACTGTACGGTAAATTTCACTCGAATAATTTACTCCTAAAAGGGTGAAATGGGTTGTCAAAGTTTCTATAGAAAATAAGTTGGAGGTCCTCGAAATTGTACCACAACCCATTTGACGTCTCTCGTCGTCCACATGTACGAAGCTCCAACAAAAACTAAAACTTTCAGAAATATATATAACTTTCAGAAAGAAAAAACATTCAAGGTTCTTTAACGTGTTCATTGACGCCAAACTTTTTTGTTGGTATGTGCATGATACATTCTTGTCTATTCTGAGTAACCCCACAATCATTTAACTCGGTAAATACACAATTTTATCCCGAGGTGTGCTTGTGTTATACCGTCAATTGTTTAGTCGAGAATATAGAACATGTTAATTGAAAAATTCTTCTGTGTCGTGGTCAATGAAAATGTTTGATGTGGGCAAACATAGCATCATTATTGTGATCGATGCTGATCGTAACGTGATCATCAATAATACAGTGCAGGAAAACGCAAAGATATTGCTGGCATGAGTTGAAATGTGGCTTTGCCTTGAAAAACTGCTAGGTCAACTGAGGCAGTAATTTTTTGTCGCAAATTTATTAAGATCGTATTTTCTTATTCACCGTCATACATAATGGTGTAACGATTCAGGAGACTTAAAAATGAACAGTTTTGTAATATTTATTGATATAATAGGTACACAGTACTATAACCCCATTATTTTAATCAAAATATTCACCACAGTACGGTTAAGCTTCATATTATATTAATTGCGCATGCTGTATAATAAACGTTTATATGCCGGTGATGGATGGTACAGCGATGACCAACATTTAAACTAACCATCATTTGTTTTCAATGTGAATGAATTGCTCGTCTCGTTACTCACTTAGTAAAATAGATTTTGTTTTTTTTTGTAAATATTTCAATTTTTTTAGAGTGAACTGACCTACGACTGTAGCTAGTATGAGCAAGCCGAGGAAAATGGCCTTGGCGACGGCGCGGACGAGTGCGGCGGGCGAGTCGAAGGGTGCGGTGTTCTCCCACCAGGTGGCGTTGGCTACCGTGGTCACGTTCCACACGGTCGCTTGCTCGCACTCGGAGGAGTTCCACGTGAGGTTCTGCAGAGAAAGGCGCACGCACAGCGCCTCCCAATCCAGTTGCTCATCGTCGTCCGCGCCCGCCATTCCCTCTCACCGGGACCCCACCTCACTTACTGAAACAAGCATTTTTTTTACCATTGACTTTCCGTTTTACTACATAATGTATAACAATAACTACGACAATTTACCCACAAGTTATTTTTTATTTCACCGCTTGAATAAATTTAAATTAGGCCGGCGCTGTTCTCATTTTCTTAAGTTGTCCTATTAATGAAGAGAAAAAAAAAACTTGTGAACAAATGAAGATTTTCTGTTTAATTATCAGCCAAGCAGAAAATTTCAGATTGTTTTTCCACTAATCTAATTGCTCCAGCTATAATTTATAAATCTTATGCTGCTAAATCAATGTTTAGAAATTTTATTCTGCTAGTAATCACTCATCTATTCAGGGCTATAATCAATCAACGAATCAACCAAACCATTGTTTTTGACCTGACAATGTAATTCAGCGAACTTATGATCATCTATTACAGAGGCAGATTACGCATCCCGGCAGCTGGCAACCAACACACGAGTGGGTTTGTCTAAATTTAACTTCCAAGCAATGAAACATCAAATAGGTTGGAAATTGTCGCCATATTTGTGTCTTTGTAGCGGATCTTTAACAACAAATGAGCCACATTTTCGTAATACTCACTGTTTGTGACGTAATTTTGGAAGAGGTAGCTCAGAGCCCGGTCCACCATCGTTAGCTTTATTTATTGCTTGCGTTCCAATCTGTAAACAACGAGGATTTGTTACTGAACAGAATGCGAAAACACAAAGGTAACTACAGTTCGGATATGGGTTCTATATATCAGTCTGACACTGATTGAAGCTGTAGCGTAGGACTCTATAAAACAATGATATCAATAAGTAAACCTATTGCCCGTACTACTATAGTATGTTACAAGGTACTATTTTTACGTCTCTTAGCACGTCGTACATTGCTTATATATACAAGTATCAAAAAACACAGCTGTTTAAAGTTTCCAAATGTAGAGGTGCGTGTGTATGAATTAAAATTAAACTTTTTTATAAAGGAAGTGGCATGCATACTACTATAATACTATAAGCATGAAAGTCAATAGCCGTAAAGGCATCCGGTCAATATCAAAATACAAGGTGAAGGCCGGTCCCATTTGCATTATTGAAAAGGCTAAACTGAAAGTCATCTACGTTCCCTCAATATTAAAAAAAGTATGCTATCGATAAATACTCATATTCTAAGCTCCGTTGCATGAGTAAACTTTAATGCAAAGAGGTATCGGCACCCGAGCCTCGTTGGGAAGTGTAATTTATTGTAGCATGATGTGGCAATTTAGGTAGTTTTCTACCATCCGCTTCAAAAGTTCAAGAACAAAATGCCAAGGCCCGTTCAACGCATTCAGGCTAGTTTACGATGCAAACTTAACGTTGTGTTGAGCGAAGCGATGAAAATTAAACAAGTTCATATTTTATGTGAAAACTAGTGAAATTCATCACTGATACGTCGATTTTATAGGAATTCGGCCTCACTGGTTCGGAATCACGGATATTTAGACCGTAAAGGCGTCAAAACTCTTATCATTCATGATAGATTTTCATTACCGTTTCAACGCATTTGTTTCGGAATACCGTCAATAAGGCTTACAAGCCAATTAACTATGTTATATTGTCCGAGAAAAGAATGAGGAAGGGCAGCAATTGTTAGTTGTTTTACGATGTTTACGTATCGATAACTATATGGCTATTAAATCATTCATTAAAAGTTTATCAAAAATGTACATTAATTGCTTTTAATCGTTAAATGTTCAACGCAATGAAACGAAACAATAAGTTTGCTTGAATACTGTAAGGCAATTACATACAAAAAAATGTAATTACCTAAATGATTGTAGTGTATATGAAGCCGTTGCCAACTAAACAGAGGGGGAGGGTTTCCGTAATGGAGTAAATTGGTAGATAGTCTGTTCATCTAATCGATCTGTATACCTACCTAAATGTTTGTTGCGACACCGCAGTTAATTTAGACCCGAATATGAAAGAAAAGTTATGTAAAAGAGCAATCGAAATATTTCATCAAAGGAGGATCCAATGTCAATATCTATTTGTTCAGATGGTTCACTTATAAGGGTTATCGAGAGAGTTGATCTAAGTCGGTCCATCACACGGAATGGTGCGGTGATACGATTGATTTACATCATAGAATGCCCTGCATTCCAAACTCCAGTAGTAGTCGATTAAACCGAACTCTAGATATCTATAGTAGAATTGTGTTTATGTCTATCGATGGTAAACATAGACAATTTTTTTTATGGAAAGATTAAGACGAAATATGAAGACTAGTTAATCGCCGAGGAGTTCTGTTGTGTACCTATCGTCTAGATCAGCTTGTTTTTAATACTATACGCTGAGCTTATTTTAAGAAGTCAGATTTACTGAGAAGGACTAATTGACAACAAACATGTTAAACTCAGATTACCAGAGACTTCATAACATATTAGCTAATTTAAATTAAACACACTTAAAGCTGTTTACGTTTATTGGCTAACAAATTATAAAATAATATTTGAAAGTCAAACTAATTCTCACTCTGCACGTCAGAGCCATCATCTATAATAGATATAGGCTCGGTGCGCTCTTTCGTAACGGTTAAGATTTTAACTGATCATGATAAGAAACGTCTCCAGCGGCCGGAATACACTTGGATGGGTGGCCGTTTAGTTGCATAGCATCCTAGTGATTTGGCGTGCTTCGGGGAGCACGTCAGACAGTGTTCGTCGGTACGGGTTGTTATCGATTGAATATCGCAGAGGCACTTGAGTGACCTGACAAACCCTACCACTGCCCATTGGAGTTGGATTGATCTATCCAAATGCATCTATGTTTGTGGAAATATTACACATTTCTCTGATAGCTTATTTAGAGAAATAATTTCGATGATACCAACTGCTGAAAGAATGCATAAATCGTCTGCTTAAGTCAATTAATTAAATCTAAACCCTTGCATCCAACTTACCCCAGCTTTACATTAAGATCATACCATACATGCATACGATCTTACATCTCTCTTATTCCAAATAACAATATACTCTCGAGAGTAAAAGCGACACACGGTCTAATATTTTTTTTGGATCTTAATGCGAACGTGGGTTTGCTTTGAAGTTTAGATATTATTTACTGTCGGTGATCAACGAAAGAGTAACGGGAATACTCGCAGTAAGCTGCTCTCAAACCACGATTAATGCGGTGCAAATATCTGAAATTCAATCATGTTTGAAATTCAAACTCAGATATAAGAGTACCTACATAATACGGAATAAGATAAGTAATTGCTTTCTAACTGCCACTATTGGATTATAGTTTTTTTTATGTATTTATCAGAAAGTAGGTATTATGTAAGTTAATAGGTACATACCCACCTGTGTATACCTAAATATGGTTTATTCCATTCATGGAAAGCTAAAATCAAAGTCACAACCTGTTTAAATCAGATTCACTATCGTGGACCTCCATTTACATCTCATGGATCCCTATTTTTTTTCCGCTAACATCGACTCCTTGCTAGTCTTCGTCGACCCCTGGTGGTCGATATAGACCACTTTGAGCTTAAGATAATACCACTCTTCTCGGGAAGGTAATTTACAATACTACTTATAGCCTATAGGCAATGCTATTTGTAAAAATCGAAAAACATCAAAGAAAAAAAGAGTACATGAGAGAACTTTCTTCTAAAGATGGGTGCTTACAATTTCTCGTCGGGTGAGCGTCAAAGAAGAAAGGTGAAAAGTTAAGTTGCTATGAACTCTAAATATGTATTGTTGCCTATCTTTGCTACGTTACAAATAGATTTCCCATTTCCTTTTGATTCTCATACCTATTTTTCATACACGTTGGTACGCCTATTATTATTAGCATTAGTTAGTAGATAAAGCTATTCGATCTTGTGTAACTATGTCGGAATCTTAGATGCGTAGGTCCAGATTGATTGATTGAAACCCGCAGTATTCCCCAACGTAGCTGTAGGTACAATGTAGGTCATTGTAGGTAGGTACGAATAAATTGTCATGATAACTTCTAATAGGAAACTTTATTCACGTAGAGTACAAAAACGCTTGGGTCCTATTATAAGGAATAGTCTTGCAGCAATACGCATTATGTCGACAGAGCTTATTAAGATAAGAGGGAACGTATGTGCTCAAGATTTTTTGTATGTATTAATAGGACTAGCATTGTTGACAAGACTGTTAGCTTTTGAGATAACTCGGGCCTTTTGTAATAGTATACGTAGGAGTGGAATTATGAAAGTACTGTGAATAGTTACGAGCTCATAAGGCCTTTGGTAATTGGACGCCTACCAACATCTGTTAAGCTAGATACAGTCCAGACTAAGAAACATAACAGTAACATCCTTTGTTCATTGAAATAGATAATGCAGACATAAATAAGACGTAAAAATATCTATTCATAACACATTGACATAAAGCAGCGCAATAGCGTGGAAGAGATCCGGTTACGCGATGATCGTAAATAGGAGCCAGGTGCTGCATGAACGATATATCTGTAACTATGTACTGTCGTCAGCTCATCAGTTCATCATCATCATCATCATCATCATCAACCCATAAGGTCCCACTGCTGGGCACGGGTCTCCCCTCGCTTTCGTGAGGAGGGTTAGGCCATGTTCCACCACGGGGGCCCAGTCCGGATTGGTGGATAACATACCTACCTCCGAAATAATTCTCGCATCAGTAATTCTCATCAGTTAAAACAAATAAAAAATTAATAATAAGTATTTATATGGTTTATTAGATCGCCAAGCAGATGGTTAATGGCAGCCGGTATGGGGTGTTTATATGTAGGTAGGTATGTTATCCACCAATCCGGACCGGGCCCACGTGGTGGATTATGGCCGAAACCTCCTTACGAAGGTGAGGGGAGACCCGTGCTCAGAAGTGGCACGTTATGGGTTGATGATGATGAATGATGGGGTATTTATTTCATTAATTGTCTGTTACACACGGGTAAAAATCACTTATAATTAAAAATTTCTCTGATATGCTAACTTCTAAGAGTTCTAAGTAAGTAAGAATATCATTCATTTCAACCTCAGTGCCCTGGGATGTGCTGTTTTTGTATAAAACATTTCTTTTGGGCCTGTTTATAAGGCTATAAGTGCTACCGCCGCCATCCCAAGATAGATTTCCTTTCTTACAACTTCTATCTTTTCTGTTGATTAAATTGCTTCCGGGTTCCGGTCAGTTGGGAAAACTTAGTTTCCCGTCGGGATTTCCGGTTCTCATCGTTGATATCATAAGTTCGTGACTGTCAATTTATAAAGTGTACCTAGCGAGTGGGAACTTTAGAAGTTATTGGCAGCTACGTAAACCGTGGGAACTTTACGTGTACAGTCTTACTTATCTTACTTATCAGTTGTACTTATTAAACTTGGAGACATGTATTGTGTATTTATTTCATGGCCATCCTTAACACGTTCAGTGCTGAAAACACAACTGTCGTGTTTTTCATAACTTGCCGCGAGTGCAGGAAAACACAAATGTTGTGTTTGTTGTGTGGGAAAACACTATGGAGTGTGCAGAGCTGCACCAGTGGCTAGACAAGAAAATCGGCTCAGCAGTGAAAGTGTTATTCAGGAGCAAAAATCGCAGATCTTTCGATAATAATTATACAAAACCTGGGACTGTTTTTTTATTTGACTGAGTGACGAGACGAGCAAGTCGTTCACCTGATGGTAAGCGCAACGTCTGCCCAGAAAAGCTACAGCACCACCCAGAACACTGCATTACATAATCATGTGCGGCACTGCACTGCGTTCGTCACCCTGAGACATCAGCTCTAAAGTCTCATAATTATGCCTAGTAATTTAGAATAAGAAATGAAGAATAAAGAGATGAAGGAAAACATTGTAAGGAAGCCCACATACCTACCCGAGAATTATGTCAGAGTAGGTATGTTATCCACAAATCCGGCCCGGGCACCGTGGTGGATTAAGGCCTAACCCACCTCACGAAAGTGAGGGGACACGCGTGCTCAGCAGAGGGACGATATCGGTTGATGATGAAGCTAAATCGTTCCTTCGCAGACGCTGCACGCAGACATGGCAAGTTGGACATTAATAAGAAAGATATTTGAAAATAGTAAGAGCCAATATTTGATTTCAGTTCTATGAATAATAATTAATCCGATGAAATATGATATCTACCAGCTTTCATTCATTCCATGCCAATTACTTAATGCTTTAAAATTGTATTGGAACGCTTCCGATGAAGCAGAAAGCTGATTTCAAGCAACAACATTCCAAAGTTCCTGTGGCCCCAACTAAACAATAACCATTGAAACAATATCCAATATCTTACCGGCGTATTTACTTCCTTGGGTATGTAGTATGTACTTAAAGGTATTGAGGACGTACCTATCCATATTTGTTGTCTGGAATATTGGTTCACTTTACCGCATGGATGCCTGTTGTAGCCTCAAGGCATTTCGATGAAAACTGGTTTTATAACTAATATTGCAGCGAAAGTAAAACGATAGGTACTTTTTACTTTTACACTTTGAATTTTACTTTGACTTTTTCATTTGTTTTCCGACTGTGTGAACAGAGAGTGAACAAAACTCCGCTGTACGAGTACCTACATAGGCAATTACGTTCTGTATAGACTCGATCTTTTGGAAATTTAATAAGCAAATATTATCTGATAATTTTGTTGTGATAAAAAACGTTTTTTATAAAAACGCATCTGTGTTGCAAGGTGATCGAAATGGCTCCAAACGCCATCAATCTGCAGGTAGTCCCTGAGAAGTTGGTTGGTTTACCTCCGTCTCTATCATCCGATCAGGAATAAAATAAACCAGGAAATAAAAGTACATTCTTGTCACCTTAATATTATATTGTCACCATGAACTTTTTATGTTCCTAGCTATATTATAGCATATTATCCGGCGCGGCACCAAGAATTAATCTGCGATATTTCCTCCCCATCATACCTACTGAAAATGAATAAAAGAAGTATCTTCAACCCTATTTTGGAGGAATTCTGTTTGAAGTTGTTAATTATTTACTTACGTTCGGTTATAATCGGGAAAGTGGATCTTCAAAGCTTGTTACAGCGCGGAGGAGGAGAGAATTGAATAATTGTTGTTTATTTTATGAGGTGTTGCTATTTTTGTTACTGGTTTGCTGCGATATTAGAAATTGTTAATTGATTAAATATTTTTCATACCATCTAACGGGATGCGTAAAGTTCAAAAGGAGCGTGAACAACGGAACTTTTAAATCTATTTTTCTTAATGTACCCTTGAGTTGTTGTATATTTTTTTCTATAGTAACTTATTAAATTTTTTTATTATAGTTATTTCGAGCTTATTCTGTTGTTTCTATGCTGTTAGACGTAGAAGCTAAGTCAAAATAAGTCAATTAGAACATGTAAGCAGCCCCGCCAGCAAATCCAAATAAGTTATACCTAAATAAGGTACTAATATAAATTCAGGTACCCTATTCATCGCTATAGAGTTAGGTCCCTAGACGTTTTATTTTAAGTTAAAATTTTATTAGGTTTGAACTTGTGAAAAGAGCTGCTTTTTAACAGAAAGAAACTAACAAATGTAAATATGGACTCTTTTCATTCACTGTTATTCATATATTTTTCACGGGCAATAAAAGCGGCGAGTTATTTGTACAAATGGGCTATTTTACTCTGAAAACGTGGTGAACGAAAGTTACTTACTTTCTAACTTTTATTTGGTTTCATTCGAAGCAAAAAACCAGAGCGTGCTATTGAAATAACTTCGATCTCGATGTTTCCTTTTAAGACGTTTCTTTGACAATGAGAAAACATCAAAATATATGTTTATCTATTCGTCCTATATCTTCAGTTGAACTATGATATTTATTATTAAAAACATTAAAACATATTTTACGATATATTACCTCGTGTAATGGTGTTCACCTGTCATCACAGTTTCAAGTATCTAACGTTCAAACACACAATAAGTTACGTTGATAGTGTAATAAAAACACACGCATTTCTAGATTCTCACATGCTTATAAAACATACTGCCACAAATCTTTCAGACTACTCAACCATCTACATCGACAGAAGCTGTAAATGTGTCATTCGATTTCATTGCAAAAATCATCGGCATCCACTTAGAGCGCCACGGGCCTCTGCGGTGGGCCTAATAAACCACAATAAAATAATAATAATCATAAACAAAACAATTCCCCTTTCCAATGAACTATTTCGCGGGAAACCTTCTGACCTCCATTTTATTCCCAGCGGGAAAGTATAGACTATATTAGCCAATCACGTGAAATATTGTTATTGATATTATGTTTTTATTACCCAACCGTAACAAGTAATAAATAAACCTAAAATAGCTTTAATAACGACCGCCTGCGGCTCGATTGCTATAGATTTTGTCAATTGAGTAACCTCGTTCTTTCTTACGTATGGAAGCGGTGGGGAACCTTCCTCAATCTAGGAAATGTTGTTCTTAAGAGGTCATCTTCACTAACAGGTTGGAATACAAACCTACTGGGCAAAAACATATAGGACTTATAATGAATCTAGGTAGGTATGTAAATGGTAGTGTTCAAAATTATGAGTTTAGACACGCCTGACAGTAGGCTGATAAGGTCCGCTTATAGGTTAGGGTGGGCAGAGTGGACATGGTTTCATTGCGTACTTTTGCCATTTATTTTAACGTCGTATAATCTATGTAGATACGGCTGGTAAAATATAGAATATCTATGGAATTAAACATAATAGGTAGGTAACGTACTTAAGTGTAATGTGTATCAACCCTAAACTTTCAAACGAATTTTTGGATGCGGTCCAAACTTAATATTTGTGGGATATTAATAATACTGGGGTGACATAATAATTACCTACGCTGCCATACCAAGTTCCAACAATCGATTTTCGTGTCGATGGATATTATAACAGAAACTCATTAAAAAAAAACAGTACACCTCACTCGAGAGTTTGGCATATTATTGGAACATCATAAATAGATCTTAAAATATAAAACGTTACCAAGCGTTCTAAATCGCCATTAATGCGATTGTCGCCCGAGTGTGACGGTGTTGTGGTGATGGATGCTAATGCTTTAGAGATCGAGATATACACCATCCGCATCCATCCATCATCGTCTTGCATTCGATGTCATGCTTAGGTCTAGGAAAAACTGGTGGCTTTTATTTCGTAACCTCGTTGTAAATCCAAAGATATTTTTAAGCGGTTTATTATCCTTACCTATATGAATTTGTGTTTTACTTTTTATTTCATTCTTATTACTATTTTTTTTATGAGTTATTTATTAAAAATGTATTATTTGAAGTACTTATTTACGCACCCACGTGCTATAAGGTTTTATTGATATTGTGATTTGTAGCTCGATTAGTAGAAAACTATGTACGCCTACACTCCTCTTTTTACCTTGGGTGGTCGGATCGAGGTGTTTGTCCTCAAAGTGGTACTTTTTTATGCCGTGCAAACAAATATTAAATAAATAAATCTACGTATGTAATGCAATCAACACGAAAACATGTTGGCCCGTTGCCAATCTACACGAAAACAAGCTGGCAATCTTTGGACCCATAGTAGGTGTATTTTGCACAGCGAGGAGTTCGATTAAACATTTACAATTCTGCAGGATTATTTTAAAATGATTCAGACGAGATGATTCGAATTCGCATTTGTTTATTTCTAACATTAATTTATTGTAATGATGAAAGATTCTCGCGGCATTGCTATTTACAGCTTCTATTGAACTAATGATATCATTCGAACGGAAAATGCTATGAGAAATGGTGCATCCCACTAAACACGGGGATTTATTTTACTAGGGCGTGTCTATTTACTAATACATTATCGGTTAATTTTATAATCGTAAGTTTCAGTCAGTCAGTTGTAGTGTCATCGCCTTGGCGCTTTACGGTTTTAAGTTTGATGATTAAATTCAAAAACCAAAAAAAAACTATGTCTGAAATTTTTTGTATAGAATTGTCATAAATACGATATTCTTCTTACAGCAATGGATTTTGTATTTATACGTACTTTGAATAACTCTACAAAGCGCAGCCCTGATTGTGTCAGGTGTATAAACAAATTATATTTCTATTCCCGGAATACACAAGCTATGTTGTTTTTTATTTGACTGAGAGACGAGACGAGCAAGTCGTTCACCCGATGGTAAGCGCTATGCCTGCCCATAACAGCTAAGGGGTACGTACATAATATACCACATAGAATTGCAATCTGGGAGTTCCAAGTCACGTATCGCAATGAACTTACGTCGTTGTTCTTTCATCATACACAGACAAAACGGTAACACAGAATAAATAATAGTACTTACTACGTACTGCCTCAAAAAATCTCTTCTTGGAAAAACGAAACTTTATTTCTCGGTGGATCAGTAGAAAGTTTTTATCGGTAATACAACGCCGGTCAATGAGGATTTCTCAGAACTGCTAAATTTAAGATATAGAAAAGTACATTATAAGCTCATTTACCATGTACCTTCCACGTAAAAAAAATTTTTAGTAAGTAATAAATTTATCAGTCGTGGTAAAATTTGTATTTTTTTTTTCATAGGGTGAAGGTACTTTTAACACTGGTATTTAACATCATAAAATTTGCGGTACGCATTATGTGAAGTAGACCATATAGTGTTACAGATATTTAACAAGAATCCAACTTTATATAATGACTAGCTGTACTCTGCCACGCTTCGCTGTAGCACATTCGCACATTCGCTGATATGTCACTGATGAAAAAAATAGATAAAAACAATCCTTGATGCGGATTATATATCATGCTAAAATTTCAGCTCGATCGGTGCAGAACTTTTTGAATTTTTGAAGCGTACACAAACCAACATAACATTTTTATATATATATATGTGAAGTATTGAATCTACCTAGGGATATATTTGTCAAATAATTTATCAATATAAATCTACCTTCCTAATGTAAATTGATAAAACACATATATTATTAATATAACTAGGTACCAACATAGAGTTATGTATAGAAACCCACAAAATCATACCGGTGTGAACTTGGCAGCCAAAAGTAGCAGCCTATAATCCGACTAAATTACGAAGGTCTTTTTTTGTCATTATGTTTTAAACCTCTGAAAAGCTATAAATATAGCTCTTATCGAGTAAATAATAATAATTGGTATAAAAGTCGTTTTGATAAGAAACGAACTTCATTGTTTTACGCAAGAAATATTGAAGGGTACAAAAAATTTTAAAGGGTATTTTATGATAACGCGTCTAGTTACTACTCTCTATCAAAGAAATCAGATTGTTTCAGCATCTTACTTTATGCTCCGATAATGTATCATTTAAATAAATGTATAGGTAACGTGGTTCAATGATATCTATAACTGAAAATTTTCGGCTGAAAACAGAATTATAAATTTTTATAGACATGATTTTTTGGCTGCTGGTATTTTCTAACCTGAAGACCTATGAAATTGTTTAATAACCAGTCCGCGATATGTTCACTGATAAACAGGCTATCATAAAAGCACAAATTGGAAGTGGCTAAAAGCCTATTTAACCCTAAAATGATCACACAAATGTTACGGTAAAATTATTTTTCATACTAAATTTTCAAAGTGAAAATCGTCTTCCCGGTTTCCCCTGAAATATGCTATTTAAGTCGATGAAATTTAACATGCATAACCTAAACTTCAAAATAATATGGACCAAAAGTTGGCTAAAACCTTATTTAACCCTAAAATGATCACACAAATGTTATGGTAAAATTAATTTTCGTACTAAATTTTCAAAGTGAAAATCGTCTTCCCGGTTTCCCCTGAAATATGCTATTTAAGTCGATGAAATTTAACATGCATAACCTAAACTTCAAAATAATATGGACCAAAAGTTGGCTAAAACCTTATTTAACCCTAAAATGATCACACAAATGTTATGGTAAAATTAATTTTCGTACTAAATTTTCAAAGTGAAAATCGTCTTCCCGGTTTCCCCTGAAATATGCGATTTAAGTCAACACAACGTAACAGGCAGATCATAAAGTTCAAAATAGACCTTGCCAAAAGTTGGCTAAACTTCTATTTAACCCTAAAACGTCTCCAAGAAGACAATCGAAAAATTTTCAAAAAATATTTTACTGATCGTGCGTCAATTCTACATATCTGCTTCTGGAATGACATTGCACAAGTATCTTATTTTATGCTCTGATAACTTACCTTTCAATTGAATGTAATGATAACGTGGTGCAATGATATCTATAACTGAAAATTTTCGGCTGAAAACAGAATTATAAATTTTTATAGACATGATTTTTTGGCTGCTGGTATTTTCCAACCTGAAGACCTATGAAATTGTTTAATAACCAGTCCGCGATATGTTCACTGATAAACAGGCTATCATAAAAGCACAAATTAGAAGTGGCTAAAAGCCTATTTAACCCTAAAATGATCACACAAATGTTACGGTAAAATTATTTTTCATACTAAATTTTCAAAGTGAAAATCGTCTTCCCGGTTTCCCCTGAAATGTGCCATTTAAATCGCTGAATCGTTACACGCAATACGTAAACTTCAAAATAATATGGACCAAAAGTTGGCTAAAAGCTTATTTAACCCTAAAATGATCACACAAATGTTACGGTAAAATTATTTTTCATACTAAATTTTCAAAGTGAAAATCGTCTTCCCGGTTTCCCCTGAAATGTGCCATTTAAATCGCTGAATCGTTACACGCAATACGTAAACTTCAAAATAATATGGACCAAAAGTTGGCTAAAACCTTATTTAACCCTAAAATGATCAAACAAATGTTATGATAAAATTAATTTTCATACTAAATTTTCAAAGTGAAAATCGTCTTCCCGGTTTCCCCTGAAATATGCGATTTAAGTCAACGAAACGTAACAGGCAGATCATAAGCTTCAAAATAGACCTTGCCAAAAGTTGGCTAAACTTCTATTTAACCCTAAAACGTCTCCAAGAAGACAATCGAAAAATTATCAAAAAATATTTTACTGATCATGCGTTCAATTATACATATCTGCTTCTGAAATTACATTGCACAAATATCTTATTTTATGCTCTGATAACTTACCTTTCAATTGATTGTAATGATAACGTTACAAAATTAAATTTATTCACATAATATTTTCACACGGTTATGTATAATACTATGTAACTTCCTTATTTTTCAATTTTTTTCACCGATTACGACGCCCAGCATCCAGAGTAGTTGGCATCTACGTGATTCGTACTCAAGGGGTATGAATTTTGGAAAAAAAGTTTGAAAATATCATTTGACCCTCGAAATTTCTTCATTACCGGACGAACACCGCAGTACAAGCACATATATTTGGCATAAAAATTGGAGCTAATACTTTAGTGCTGCATATCATCAGACGCGTATTCAGGAGCCCTTCTAGAAGGTGCTTCAGAAATTTTAATAAAACAAACTCACAATTAGTTAGACAATTTATTACAAAATTAAATTCATTCACATAAAATTTTCACATTTTTATATTATAGTACTATGTAACTTCCTTATTTTTCAATTTTTTTTACCAATTACGACGCCCAGCATCCAGTCGACTTAAATAGCATATTTCAGGGGAAACCGGGAAGACGATTTTCACTTTGAAAATTTAGTATGAAAAATAATTTTACCGTAACATTTGTGTGATCATTTTAGGATTAAATAGGCTTTTAGCCACTTCCAATTTGTGCTTTTATGATAGCCTGTTTATCAGTGAACATATCGCGGACTGGTTATTAAACAATTTCATAGGTCTACAGGTTGGAAAATACCAGCAGCCAAAAAATGGTGTCTAAAAAAATTTATAATTCTGTTTTCGGCCGAAAATTTTCAGTTATAGATATCGTTGAACCACGTTATCATTACATTCAATTGAAAGGTAAGTTATCAGAGCATAAAATAAGATACTTGTGCAATGTCATTCCAGAAGCAGATATTTAGAATTGAACGCACGATCAGTAAAATATTTTTTGAAAATTTTTCGATTGTCTTCTTGGAGACGTTTTAGGGTTAAATAGAAGTTTAGCCAACTTTTGGCAAGGTCTATTTTGAACTTTATGATCTGCCTGTTACGTTGTGTTGACTTAAATCGCATATTTCAGGGGAAACCGGGAAGACGATTTTCACTTTGAAAATTTAGTATGAAAAATAATTTTACCGTAACATTTGTGTGATCATTTTAGGATTAAATAGGCTTTTAGCCACTTCCAATTTGTGCTTTTATGATAGCCTGTTTATCAGTGAACATATCGCGGACTGGTTATTAAACAATTTCATAGGTCTACAGGTTGGAAAATACCAGCAGCCAAAAAATGGTGTCTAAAAAATTTATAATTCCGTTTTCAGGTGAAAATTTTCAGGTAAAGATATTTTTGAACCACGTTACCTATACATTTATTTGAATGATACATTATCGGAGCATAAAGTAAGATGCTGAAACAATCTGATTTCTTTGATAGAGAGTAGTAACTAGACGCGTTATCATAAAATACCCTTTAAAATTTTTTGTACCCTTCAATATTTCTTGCGTAAAACAATGAAGTTCGTTTCTTATCAAAACGACTTTTATACCAATTATTATTATTTACTCGATAAGATCTATATTTATAGCTTTTCAGAGGTTTAAAACATAATGACAAAAAAAGACCTTCGTAATTTAGTCGGATTATAGGCTGCTACTTTTGGCTGCCAAGTTCACACCGGTCAAAATCATATTCAAACTTTTGCATACACAAAGCTAAATCTTGCAACTTCTAAAGCAACCTGAAATATGTACGTAAATCTAAAGGCGTTTTAAACGAAACTTGCATGCAAAATCTCGACATACGAGTATTTACGCTATTTCGAAAAAGAAAATACAAAAGCAGATTTTACGTGAACAAGATTTCTCTACTACAATCTATGTATGTGTCATTCACTCTGCTATCATAGATGCACAAAGAAGAACAGTCACGTTTTTGGAATATTAAGCGCGCCGATGTCTCGTTATTATTTTAGCCAGTGCCTAATTTAATATAACATGAATTTCCGAAAGCGAGCAACGCCCGACTACGATGTTAATAGTGTTTGGAAAGAGACGGTTTATATTATGGAAATGGCAATATGAACCGTATTGGAGCGGCATTATAGGCTGGTGTTCGTGCGCGAACAAACCTATTAGTGTGGTATCGATGAGGCGCCCGCATTAAACGCAGATAAAGATAGGGCACGCAGAGGTTATCTACGCCACTACGAAACCAATTATGGTAAATACACAAATGTGTTGAGGAAAATTCCTTCAAAGTGGATTTATTGTTCATACTTCTATTTATGCAATGATATCACACCGCTATATATAAGGAAGGGTGGATATTTAAGTGTACCCGTAGAGTATAAAGTTCGTAAGTACATTTAGCACAGGGTTTTCAACGGTCAACTTAAGTGGTGTTCCAAGCCTATTTAAACTTAAATTCGGACACTGGTACCTACTATAGCTAATACCTTTTCGATATAACTTAACATGAAAACATGGCAACTCTAACACTATAACCTTCCAAAGTAATAGTTAGGATAGAGTATTTTGAATATGCCTCGGTGTAATCTTGTTTCGCTTGGTTGGATCATAAGCACTCTAGCTTGTATAAGTAGATAGGTACTATAGGGATATACTAGGGTATACCCTAGTATACCCTAGTATACTAGATATACTAGGGTATACCCTAGTATACCCTAGTATACTAGATATACTAGGGTATACCCTAGTATACCCTAGTATATCCCGTATCCGTAGTATATCCGTAGTATCCTATCTACTACTATAGGGTATAAAGGGATGAGGAAACATAGTTAGCTTGGTCTCGGTGGTCTTATATGATTAAGAATTCGATGATAGTGCAATTTAAGAGTCTTAAAACAACAATGAAATAAAAGTATGTAAGTATGAGTAAATATATCCAAGAGTGAGTGTCAACAATTCAGTGATATTTTACGCCTTATATTCTAACTTCTACAAGTATTTGTAGTAGACAGAGGTAAATCGGATCACCATTAAGAAATCCGGTCGTATTTCAAAATCCGCGGTTAAGTAAATGAAAGCAATCAGCGCAACACACTGTTTCTATCCACCTGGACGCACCGAGAATGATTTAACTTGACATTACCTTATGAGTCAGTCTAGGCGACGCTTCGCGGAGGACCGCTCTTTTCGTAACATGTGATCCGGGTCGCCTCGGTCTACTATGATTATATTCATGTTTGTTGGTATGTATAATCTTCACGCGGTGAGTTTTCGATGGAACCGCCCCGTTTATCCCCGTCAACCCTACATCCTAAACATTTCTCAGAGTAAGGTAGAAAGTTCGTAGCAAGTTACTTTATAAATTCATCCATCACACTCTACTTCCAGGTTACGTCAGCCCAATGGCTCTCTTGGGTCCCTAAAAGCTTTTGAAGGTGAGAGAATTTAAATTTTTGAATCGTTTAACGCCCAACCTGTTTGTAAGAGGGCTGGTTCTTGCCTTGAAAATATTTATGTTCGAAGAACGTGGTACCTAAGAAGCAAATACATGGCCATTAACTAAATGAAACGGATTCATATATATTAAAATTCTGATACCACCTAAGTAGGTAGGTATGGCTATTATCACAATTACGTTAATTTGCACTAATATTAAGCCGTTATACATGACCGAACAAATGCATTAAGTCGTACTATGCAATGCTATGCATGACTAAACTTTGCTACGTATAGTATTACCTTAAGATACCGACTGGACGTCGATATATCTCCTTGTATACTTAGAGATAAATAGTAATTCAAGTTTATTCAATTTATTATAACGTGGATATGTTTTACCCGACGGAAACCGTCTAATTTGTATGCACTTTTAGTGTGCGCTAGTGTGCTAAGAAAAGGAAAACTCATTAGGTTTCTAAAGCTATCAATTTCCTACTGGCTGCGTCTTGAGTTTAGTTTAAAGTTCTATGAAACGCGAAACGCTAGATGCTAACGTTTTAAAACAGGACTAATATGTTTGCTCCCCCTGGATCCGCTACTGCGTGACTGCATTTATTAACTTATTATAACGCGCGCGTTTTTGAGTTATTTGTTCTTTGTTTTTTTCTGCCCTGTCTATCTACTTATTATGGAAAACATACATAGATTAAACCTTAAATAGACTAGGTTTAATCTATCTATCTAGATATTATTATGATACAAAATATTGAATAGTACAGATACCTACTAATAATTCCTTATATCTTATTTATCAAAATCCACCAAACCGTAGGCTATGCATTATATAGGATACGATAAAGGAATATATTATACAATATACATACACCCGAAAAACATGAATCTCCTTCCAGGAAATCGGGTCAAGAAAGATTTATTTCAGGGATATTGTTTTTTGTGTGGATTCACAGTGAACGAAATCGCGGATATCAAATACAACGACAATGATCTCATTACTTATCAACCTTTTACCATGATCATAAATAACCAATTCTGTTGGCAATTCAACTCAATTTGCTTCAATTTGCTTAGTCGACAGGCAATTTCAAATGCCTATTGCTGTTGTTTATTGTTTCCGAGCGCACATCAACCAGTCGCCCCGTTATTTTATTCCTTATGCACTCATATTGGCCCACTGCTGAGCACGGGTCTCACATCAATTTTGTGAGGAGGATTAGGGTTTAATCCCACTACGGGGGCCCGGCCTGGATTGGTGGATATCCAAGCCTATACTTGCTATCGATGACTTACGTTTACTTCTTCATATTGAAAATTCGTTGGAAAACAATATATAATGGACGTTCTTATTGACTTTTTGTAGCAATAACTTTTAGTATACGTTTAGTAAATCACGTTTTTAATTAAGCGCGATTTGCATGTTTAGGCCTAGGTATTAATAAAGCGGGATTTATATGCGACAGGTTGGATAAACTCAGAACCTGGTACTAGAATTTAATATCTGCACAGGATCCCTGACAGGATTACTTTAACTAGGACGGGAGAATTAGTCTGTTTTATTACAAAAACAGACAAATCCCACAGCTACGGAACGAATGAAAAATAATGACAAAAATTATGAGAATGATGATAAATGCCAGGCACCTGTGCCAACGAGCAAGAATCACCTACGAAAGGCAATAACTTCACATAATAAAAGCTCTCGCCAACTCAAAAAGATATATGAAGACTGAACAACTGCGGCTATGTTTTTATCTTAGGGACTAACAAAGTGCTTTTAGCGGAGGTAAAAAGTACGAGAATATGGAAATTTCTAATGTATGAATTCCTGTATAATTTCGTGAGCATTACCAACAAGCCTGCTAAAGGCATCCTATCCTATACTTATTATTATAAATGCGAAAGCCTGGTTGTTGGTTTGTTCTGCTTCTTTCACGCAGCATCGAAGCAATTAGTTGACGTGATTTTTTGCACATAAATATCTTGTAGAACATTTTGATCATCACAAACCTTTATAAAGTACCTACAGACATTTATTCTTGTTCAACACGTATATGCGAAATATTGTACAATATAAATAACAAACTACATCACGTAGTTGTAATGTAATATGTTTTAAACCTTGTACAGTATGTAAAATAAAGTTCATATTATGATAATGCAAACAAAGGAATTCGCAAGGGAATACAGCCGTGTTCCGGTGTCGCGGCGTCCGGAAGGAACCGGGCTTCCGACCTCAGGCTACTTGTACAATTATTTCATAGCATATCTTGTTTAATGTACAATACAACCTCTAAGGTTCTTTTGCTTTAATGACGGCTACATGCGTTGAAATTCTGCATACTCAGGCTTGAGCTACGTGTAATACTTCAAACAGCGTTAGCGTCATCGTCATCAGGCAACGTTACATATAAATATTTACTACATTTTTCATTTCAGATCTGATAGCATAATATAAAAATAGTATTTAATTTTACTATGTTACATAAATAAGATATAATGGACAAATGCATTTATTAATTTATTTCTATAAAAACAGCTTATTTTTATCATATCAGTAGTTACTTACTGGATTATAACACAGATTGTAGGTGAATAAATTCTAAGCCTTAGGGTCGCGTTTGAACGAGGTAGGGAAATAAAACACCGTCATAAATTGGGTGGTATAAGTGTGTGTATTAATTTGAATTTGGCGGCTAATGATCTAAGGTTCCGCGAACGAAACGCTTGCGTGTTTTAGAGGTAGTCAACGACATCTAGTTAAAATTAAAGAACTATAATATTATACAAATAGTGACAGTTGTAGTGAATTGACAGGTGATGGATGACAGTTGACGGATACAGACATCATGACAATAATTTATTAGGCATACCCTCCAATTACATTAAACATACCGCCCACCAAGAACGCATTTGACGTTCTTCACTAAGTACACCGCCCACCATGAGGTCAAGGGGGTGTTGATTTACAAATGACTTATACTTAAACAGTTGAGAATCTTAACGATAATTATCAAACTTCTAGTAAATAAACTTAATACAAAAATAAAAATATTTGAAAATTATTATATAATTTTCCCTTAAACTATTCAGTCTGTTACTGGCAAAACGCATAGTTTTGAGGTTGGTCTCTTAATTAGAGATTCCTTGCATTTCAACGTAACCACTCGTGTAATGTTGTCCAAACCAGGATGCTTCTGAACTACTTTACCTAAAAGCCAACGAGCAGGAGGAAGATTATCTTCCTTGACAAGAACGATGTCACCAATGTTAGGTTCTGGAGTAAACTTCGACCATTTGTATCTCTGCAAACAATGCACTAAGTACTCATTCGACCACCTTTGCCAAAAATGTTGAACCATTCTTTGTATTAGTTGCCACCGTTTCAATGAAGTTATGTTACTTCGCTCATAGTTCCGTTCAGGGACAATTACGAGAGGCTCTCCAATTAAAAAGTGACCTGCAGTGAGTGGGGAGATTTCTGGTTGTGTGTGACTTTCAGGTAACACGGACAACGGCCTGGAGTTGAGACATGCCTCGATTTGTGACAAAACAGTCGTCATCTCCTCAAAGGTGAGAGTGGAGTCTTGTATGATTCGCTTCAGGTGAAATTTTGTTGATTTCACGCCGGCTTCCCATAAGCCACCGTGGTTTGGTGCATGAGGTGGGATAAAATGCCACGTGACACTGTTGGTACTCAACCATTCACGAATGTCAGTGGCTACTGCTGATTCGTTGGGATCAACAATTCGTTGGAGTTCCTTGGATGCTCCAACAAAGTTGGTTCCATTGTCACTCCAAATATCGCTCACATGCCCTCTTCGAGCTACAAAACGCTTGAAACATGCTATGAAGCCGTCGGCAGTAAGGTCACTTACAGCTTCCAGGTGTACGGCCTTGGTGACCATGCAAACGAAGAGACTGATATAGCCTTTATAGCACCGATTCCCACGTCCTTTAGACATGCGAATGTTAATAGGACCAGCAAAATCGACGCCGCTATGCAGAAATGGTCGCGCGGGGGTCACCCTAACCGATGGCAGTTGGCCCATAAACTGATTTTTGGTCCTCGCTGACTGTCGAACACATTTCACGCACTTGCGTACGTGATTTTTGACTAGGCTTTTACCCGATACTATCCAGTATTTGGTACGCAAGTAGCTTAACATTAATGTAGGACCACCATGTAAGGTACGTATGTGAGCGTCGTGGATTATTAAAGTTGTTAAATGGCTCGAGTGAGGAAGGATAATTGGGTGCTTAGTTTCTTCAGGAATATTTGAGTTTTGAAGTCGTCCTTGGGCTCTTAAAATTCCTTTATCATCATGATATGGATTAAGCGGTTTCAGCTTAACTTTGTCACCCAGTTCTCTGGTTTGACATTGTTTGATACAAACATGAAGAGCTTCATTGAGTTCGAAACTCGTTAGAAAGGGTTCAAATCTGTGACGATTCGCTTTGACATCCTTTATTTTCAGGAATCTACGGCAGAATGCCACAACGCGGATCATCCTTCGGAATGACGAAAATCGGTTCCATATGGGATCGTTATCTGTCATGTCGGTTGA
Organism: Campaea margaritaria; assembly: GCA_912999815.1. Lineage (NCBI taxonomy): Eukaryota > Metazoa > Arthropoda > Insecta > Lepidoptera > Geometridae > Campaea > Campaea margaritaria. Next base: position 5,832,289 of record OU538792.1, read on the forward strand.
CAAATGGACCTTAACTTTCCTTTGCTCTAGATCAGTGTATACCGACTTTGGCCTTTTATAATCAATATTGGGTTCCCTCAGCCAAGACGGACCTTGCAGCCACATACTACACTGAGCAAGTTCTGTAGGAGTGCTTCCTCTAGACGCTAAATCTGCAGGATTCTGCGCGGTTTGGACATGTGCCCACTGAGTGTTATCTAGCTTTGAAAGGATTTCTGAAGTCCTGTTACCGATAAAAGTCGTCCATCGACTTGGGTGACTACTAAGCCACGCCAACACAACAGTTGAGTCCGTCCATCCGTGTAATTCTGTGTTATTGATACTTAATACCTTGGCTATCTCAGTGATCAACTTGGCTAGTAAGACTGCTCCCATTAGTTCAAGTCGAGGTATTGAGATCTGCATGGTTGGAGCAACCTTCGTTTTTGCCGCGACAAGATTGACGTGAATGCTACCAGCTGCATCAACTGTCCTAAGATAGACAGCAGCTGCGTATGCGGACATCGAAGCATCGCAAAAACCGTGAAGCTCCCTGGAGGTGTCACTACTCATGCAATTTACCCATCTTGGAACAGAGACTTCACGAATATGCAATAGTTCTGATCGGTAAGTAAGCCATTCTTCTAGCAACTCATCGGGTAATTCTTCGTCCCAGTCTATACCAGCTAACCACAACTTCTGGATCATCACCTTGGCCACTATGACACAAGGCGCGACCCATCCTAATGGGTCAAATAAACGTGAGATGTCAGAAATTACCTTTCGTTTAGTGATAGGATCATTTTGATTAGGAAGTTGCACATAATATTCAAAAGAATCTGATTCTTTGTCCCAGTAGAGTCCCAATATCTTTAACACTTCATCTGTTTTAATGTTCACTTTCTTATCCTGCTTTTCTGACTTCTCCGTGACAATTCCAGCTAAATCCTTGTCGTTCGTTACCCATTTCTGTAACTCGAAACCTCCTCTACCCAATAGCTCCTTCATCTCCCGATGAATCCTGATTCCTTCATCCACTGTCTCACATCCTGTAAGTAAATCATCTACATAAAAGTCAGTTTTAATCCTTTTTGCTGTTTCAGGGTACTCGTCGCCTTCATCGATTGCCAGCTGTTGCAGTGTCTTCACAGCCAGGTATGGAGCAGACGCCGTGCCGAATGTGACTCTGACTAATCTAAACTCTTTTGTTTCAGATTCCGGATCGTCTCTCCACACAAGCCGCTGGAAGTCTGCATCTTGCTTGCTGACAATGACCTGGCGATACATTTTGACAATATCTGCGCACAAGCAGATGGGATGAGTGCGCCACCTCATTATAATGTGACGCAAGTCATGTTGGAGAGTGGGACCAACCATCAATGAAGCATTGAGAGATTCTCCGTTGTTTCCGCATACACATGAAGCATCGAACACAACTCTGACCTTGGATGTGGACTTGTCATGACGTATAACGGCGTGATGTGGTAGATAGACACTCTCTGATCGCTTTTCATCTTTGCCAGTTATTGGTTCCATATGACCAAGGTCCAAGTATTCCTGCATCACTTCGGAGTAACTTGCCTTGATTTCAGGATTCTTCTTGAAGCGCTGTTCAAGAAGATGAAATCTCTTGAGAGCAATGTCTCTGGAGTTCCCGTACTTACACTGAGGGTCGTCTTCTCGAAATGGAAGACACACCACGTATCGCCCGGTTGCATCTCTACGAGTAGTCTTGCTGTAAAATTCTTCACACAGCTGTTCTTCTTGTGTGAGCATTTTCGGTCCAATTAAATCCGATTCAATTTGCCAAAATTGTTTTAACAACTCATTGTCGTCGACGTGAGCATGAAGACTTGTGATCACGTTATGATGACAATGTGGAGAGAGGACTTGATCACCATCAGACTGATGTGTAGGACCTGACAAGATCCATCCTAAGGCGGTACGTTGGGCAGTAAGTGCGCCATTAGGACCCTTGAGCAAACCATCTCTCATTATCTGACCATACACGTCGGCACCAAGCAAAATGTCTATTTTGTTTGGTGTGTTGAATTGGGGATCAGCTAAACTGATCGCTGCCAATTCAGGCCAATCTATGTTCACGATTTTTTCAGATGGAAGTAAACTTGTTATGGCACTTAGAACGTGCGCACGCACTTCCATCTGGAAACTGGAATCGTGATTCGACTGTACCTTCATCGTGACAACGTGCTTTGATGACAAAGAACCTGGGGCACCGCCCAGTCCTGAAATGACACTTCTGGTGGGTGTCTTGTGAAGACCGAGTAATTGCACGGTCGATTCTGTGACAAATGACGCCTGCGAACCTTGATCTAAAAGGGCTCTTAGCAAACGTACATTACCGTTTCTTGCCGGGGATTTGACAATAGCGGTGGCTAACAAAACCTGATTGGGTTCTGTTTCCTTCGAGAAATGTGCTGTAACATTCGAAGGTGATGGTTCCGACGATGTTTCAACTGTCGTTTCCGGTTTAGGTAAGCCGGAAGTACGCGACTCTGTGATTGGCTTAGGATGCAACAACGAATGATGTTTATGTTTGCAGACACGACATTTGGTGGAAGAATTACACGCATTAACTGAATGGTTTCGACCTAAACAATTAAAGCATAGACCCTTGGTTTGCACAAAATTGTGTCGAGTGTTGTAGTCTAGTTTGCTGAAATCTTTGCAGTTTGAAATTTTGTGACCAGTTTGTTTACAATATGGGCAAGTAACATTAGTATTAATATTGTCATTGGCAATCGCGTGCAGTACCTTCGGCTTTTGGGTTGAAGACTTTAGGGGCGACTTCTGAGTGGGAGTCAGAAATTCAAGCGACCGAAATCTTGATTCTAAAAACTCTCGCATTTGATGTAAAGTAGGCAACTCATCTGAGATACTAATCTTTGCCTCCCATTGCTTACGCGTTTCAGGATCAAGTTTCGTGCAAATGAGATAAATCATGATCACATCCCAAGACTCTACTTCAACTCCTAAATTCTTCAAGCCATTCAGAGTGTCATTCGTCGTATCTAAGATATTTTTTACTGCGTTGGATGATTCCACTCTGATGCTTGATTGGTCCATGAAACGCCTCAGCAGACAATTAGCCAGGTGCTTCTTATTATTATATCTGCTGTTAAGCAGTGACCATGATTCCTGGTAATTAGCTGCTGTGATAGGAACATGCCTTAAGAGCTGTTCTGCTTCACCTGTAAGGTGTCCCTTCAAATAATGCATTTTCTGCACATCGTCTATTGAGGCATTCTTGTGTACCAATGATACATAAAGGTCTCTGAACGTTTGCCATTCTGAATACAATCCAGAAAATGTTGGAATAGAAATTTTAGGGAGTTTAACATTAAACTCGCTTTTGGAAGTAGGTGTATGTTGAACACTTGACTTTAAAAGGCTTGCAGAAGGCTTAATGATGGATAGCGCCTCTTTAATGTCAGATTTATAATCAACATACTTCTCTTCAATATCACCGAACAAGTCTTGTTTAAAATATCTATGTTCCAAAATAGTCTCAGACTCTTCAAGTTGTAATTTATTATTGGTTTCAACAACAACTTTCCACTGTTCTTCTAAAGCCTCTAACCTTGTCGATAAATAAGATTCTTTAGCCAGACGATCTTTAGGAGACTTCTTATAGTTCTCGTAAGCCTTTTCTATTCGAGATATGTGGTTAAGTTGGTTCTTAATCATACTTAAAGATGACATTTCGACTTCGAATTTTCTAAGTGTTTGGGGAATGGGACTAAAAATGGGCGTAGGTTCCCCGTCAGTTCACAATTTGTAAAACTATTCTAAGTTAATATTAACATGCACACACGAAAATTTTACAAGTCCGTTATTCTATAAATTTGTTAGAGTCCAGTAATCAATTAAAGTTCCAAAGATGAAATTTTTCTAAGTCGATGGAATGTTGAAACCACAGTTTTTATAGTAACTTCTGATGACACAGTCAAATTAAATAATCCCAAAAGTACTCACGATTTTTGTCCTGGCAAACCTCACTTTACTACTCTAGCAACACTTCACTTCACTAGTAGCAAACTTCACTTCAATCTTCCATGTATTACGTCACACCTGTGACAACTTCGGGACGTTGACGTCACGATCTTCGATTTTTGCTTCCTCGGTTGTCCAAACGGCACACGGCACCTCACGCGCCGTCCCGTCCAGCTCCAACCAATCGTACCGAGCCTCTCAGGTTCGAGTACGATGAGCACTTTCAATGGCGATCCACCATTGGTTTCCAGTGCTTTGACGCAAAAGTCGCGTTCAATCACTCCGACTCGATAAGGACCATGAATAAATTCTAAGCCTTAGGGTCGCGTTTGAACGAGGTAGGGAAATAAAACACCGTCATAAATTGGGTGGTATAAGTGTGTGTATTAATTTGAATTTGGCGGCTAATGATCTAAGGTTCCGCGAACGAAACGCTTGCGTGTTTTAGAGGTAGTCAACGACATCTAGTTAAAATTAAAGAACTATAATATTATACAAATAGTGACAGTTGTAGTGAATTGACAGGTGATGGATGACAGTTGACGGATACAGACATCATGACAATAATTTATTAGGCATACCCTCCAATTACATTAAACAGTAGGCATTATTAGTACGTACTTATAGGCAGCCCCAGCTAACCCACTGCCCGAAACAATGCCCTAAGACTATACAAATACTGTGGCGATACCCAACAAGCTGGTGGCATTGCCCCATTCCATCGAATTGAAATGCAAATTCGGTTAACCCAACAGCTATCAATATTTTAGTCACGCGTCGTATCGATCAGACACTCAGATAAACAATTTTCCGATGTCCATTAGTCATTGTATTAGTTGCTAAAGTATGAGATTGTATGCATTATGCATATATCTATGAATCTCTAACATGACGCCTTGGGCGACACAATTAAAAGTCCTTACATAACTCCTATACCTTTATAACAATGTGAATAAAACGTTGCAAGAGGGCGGATATTTTTTATGCCCAACCCAAAACCAAAATTGCTTACTGGGCGAATACTTACTTTTGGGTACGCACTATTTCCCTTGCCATTTCCGACAGGCGCACCAAAATGAAATGAAAATGTAAATAGAACATCGATAGTCCGAACATGCAAAAGCTGGGCCCCGGCGGATTACCAAGGTGTCCGGATTACTGTTTGCAATTTATTTTATAAAAGATTTTATAAAAATAACGAATGATTTAGTAGAATTTGCTTAAGCAACCGTTCAATGAAAATAAAGAACTATGTGGAAAAAAATGAGCGGCTCGTGACCCTGCGTTGGTGGTCGGCGGTGCGCCACAGTCACCCACCCCTTTTTTGTCCTTCCTGTGATAATAGTACCTTTGCGGACTGAGCCGGGCTATCGCGACTACCACATAAACGGGTGTTTAGTCTAACTGTGTGTGTGTTAGTGTATTTGAATAATTTGATCTGGAGTTTACAAACAATTATATCTATATTAAATAATTGATAAGTATTACAATAGAAATTCAATTGAAAACCGGCAGTTCGAGGGCCTAATGGTCGGCGAAACCGTTCACGTTTCCGAGACTACTGAATCTTAATATAGGACCAATGTGGAAAATATGCAAAGATACTATTTTTAAGGTAGAAAACAGACTAAACCAAAAAAAATACCAAGTTCACGATTTCAAAGACACTCTAGTTATTAACTGTGCGTTTTTTCCGAGAAGAAAGATTTAACAATGAAATGCGATATCGTTACGATCTTGTTACAAAAAGCTTTTGCAAAAGATATTATTTTAATGTTGACTCTTATAACATCTACCTGAAAAAAGAAATCAGAAACTGTGTCAACAGTTTGAAACTTTCCGTGGCCAGTTGAATAGAAAATGTTGCATAGATTATAAAACATCCTTTCTTCCTGGGTGCCAACAGTCTACTGCAGTGAATTATAAATTACATATATGGAATTCCTTATTTCATTGAACTCTATAGTATGATGCACCTACATAAACCAAGTAAGAGTTAATGAGGTTTTATTATTTATTTATTTATTTAATACTATATGGCACAGATTAAATAATTAGTACAAATGGCGGACTTGACGCTAGGAGAACTTTCTACCAGTCAACACGCCCATAGTGAAAGAGAGAGGATAGGATTTAGGATTTTGTGTCGGCATCATCAAATGCATTTTAATTACAGTAGGCATCTATTTGTTCGAATAGCTATTCATTTCGTTCACTCTTTCTGCAATTTTTAGTTACTCTACACTACACACTGCTAACTAAATATAGAAAATTATTTCAAAGAAATAAAGAAAAGTTCTATTGATTTTTTTTCATAAAAAATGCCTCATTGAAACAAATAAGCACGTTCAACTGAAAAAGTTAGAGATCACGAATGCATACAAATGGGACAAACACAACCCCAAACCCGAAGTCCTAATGACCCTATTCATGAAGTTGTTTCCAAACGACATGATATTCAGTTATATCTGAAAATTGGGCGATTGTAGCCAAATCAGCACCCACAAAAAGAGATGTGTTGTTACAGATAATTTGAACAACGATTCTATTGAATAATCATCAGTAATCATTAAAGAATTTAAAGCTCAATTATTATTATTACGGCTTTTTGAAGACTACGTACCTGCTAACTCCGTGGGAAGTTAGCTGACAAAATATTATTATGAAAAATCGCAGAGAATTATTTATTAATGTGACTGCCTGTGTCTTAATTTTCATGAACATCTGGGAAATCGCCACACCTGTGTGTCATAAAGTTGTGTTCCGCAATCATTTAGGTCCAAATAAAATGTCAAAATCTTACCATACAAAGTACACAGAGCTTTCAAAAGTCGCCTAGTCGTCTCAAATGAATGAAATTATTAGAAATATAGCTCGTGTTTTCATCATCATCATCAGCCCACTCTTGTCCACTGCTGGACGTAGGCCTCTCCCAATGAACGCCACTGAACCCGATCTTCGGCTTTCCTCATCCAGCTCATTTCGCTTGTATTTTACATAAACAATACTCTATGAATATGTAATTATTAGTTTTATTTTTCCTTGAATATCTGTTTCATAAGTTTTTCATTTAAATAAATCTTATACTCTGTATTATAAGTTTTTCAGCCAGCTAGGTAAATATAGGTAAAGTACAAACTAAGTAAACAAATATTCTTAATCAACGGATTTAGGAACAGAAGAAACATAATTTTTTAAATAAACCATTAATTGGTATCCCAAAATTGAAGCCGTTTATTTTTATCAAATTTTCGGAACGTTTGATGAAATTGGCACGCAAATTGTTTCGTGTCATGTACATCGGTGTTGCCAAAGCGTGTACAAAAATTAATTTCATTAGAACTTTGTTGTGACGTGGCAGAAACATATGAGTAGCGTCACTAGCGTGCGCCAACGTGTCAGCGTAGTCAGCACAATACCAGCACAGTTTACTGAAGGACGCGTCGGCGAAACAGTTATTTATTTCAGTTTGTGAAAAACGTTGAATACCCTATTTTGCACACAGAACACGCCGCAGATTTTTTTGTTGAAAAAAAGAGTTGTCTATAACCGACCAGCAAATTGCTCTCACTACGGTGTTTCAACCATACCAACTATATCGAGTAAACAGATATTCATCATCATCAACCCATAACGTCCCACTGCTGGGCACGGGTCTCTCTTCACTTTCGTGAGGAGGGTTAGGCCATAATCCACTACGGGGGCCCAGTCCGGATTGGTGGATAACATACCTACCTCCGAAATAATTCTCGGGTAGGTAAACAGATATATAAACTTACAAATAAAAACTTAATAAAAGAGCATATTTAAATTAAATAGATATCTAATTTTAAACGATAATAAACTATTCAATTGAACCGACAAAAATGTATGATAAATCTATTTCGGCACTTAAATGTAGAGCTATTTAAAAATCAACAACCTTTTCGTAGCCTAACTTATAATAACTGAGGCTGGAGCTCACTCACCCACGCAAGCCCATTTTATTTACCTACCGTTACCGATCTTAAAACAAACAACTTACAAAAAAGTAAACACCGCGCGCGTCTTAGCTTTTACCGCGAGGTAACGAAATTCCCCAGAAGGTAAGGAAGTAAGCCTTTTCCGAAAACATCGAGGCTGTAAATGGATTAAATTCAAAAAATCCGCATCAGCCCTGTCGCCAGTACCTACAGAAACATCACGGAACTAAGAGCCTTACATTTATACGGCACGGGTTACTTATGTAGGAAATTTTCTTTTAATTTACAGTGTTTATTGAAAATACAACCCTTGCTCAACGTTCAAAGGTTTGTACTGGAAAACAAAAAACCTTGGTTCAGGTATTTCTTATTCGTGTAAGCGTGTGTTTTGGCGGAAATCCGTTCGAGACTTCGAGCTGCAAAAGTCGACGTGTATTCTCGTGTGACGCGTACGTCGTTTCGCAGATTGTACCGTCTTCTGAAAGTACAAGAATACAAGTGCGTGCGCTATCATCATTTTGATCGTGCGTTCATAATGCTATTTGCCGCTGTAATGCCAGCGAATAGGTATTTGGGAAAACTAGTTTAAGTAGAGGTAAGGTAAAATAAGTAATGAGCTTTTAGAAGTGGTATAAAAGTAACGAAAGTTGATTTATGTTCGTTTTATAATTTAAAATTTAAAGTAATTGTTTAGTCCTATCCAATTACCAAACAAAATAAATCTTCAAAATAGAAAAAGGTAGGAACATAAAAATGTGTGGTATTGTTCCTTACACTGCATGGTAATTAAAATGGTGTCCGAAACGCAAATTATGTGTCCTTGCAATAGCAAATAACATGTAGAGCTTCCGGATTTTTATTGCGGCGTTTTAGCACTCTCCAAGCTGAAATGAAAAATGCTAGGAACGGCTCGGATGCCCAATAACTTAGACAATGTCTAGAACGGAAGGCAACGGGCGGAGTGTTCCGTGACGGGCGTACGCATCGTCGCCCGCGCCGCGCCGTGCCTTGCCGCATGCCGCCTCGGGCCCACTGGACTAGAAACGGGTTGATTGCAAACTCGGCGCCCCGACTACTCGACCGCAGACTGAAACCTGAAACCGCTGCTGCTACCTACCCGCACGGCCCCATTCGTACCTAATCGCTTACAGTATTGGCTTTTAACCGAAACTCAAACATTCTAATTGGCAAATCTATCGACTCGATCATAGTCATGCGACGGGGAAATTAGTCTGCCCACTCGTGTTACACGTCACCATTCACCACCGCTGATATCCTAATGAAATTAAATGAATTTCCACGAAGAAGCTCTATTGGTAATTCTTGAAACCTTTCCGATAAGTCCTTTCATGTTTGTCCGACGTCTAAAATTTGGCAATTATCTTTGATGCCTATTAGAAGATATTGGGGTAAGTATGTCAAAGATGAGACGACAAAGTGAGAGTACCTTTTGGAACCAAGTACGAACAATAGACACTTTATGTCAGACGCCGGATTAACTACCTACTTCGTTTAATTATTCAAGAAGTGCCTCGCGTCTTGTCACGCGTTTAGGCTGCTACAGTAGGAAGATTACGTCCATTACTTTGACAGAGTCACAAATTTTAATATTAGGTAATTTTCACGGATAATAATAATGTGGCAAACTTTGAACAACGTTGTCATTACGTATTCTAACGTATTATACAAAAGGGTTTTGTTAAGTAGATAATAAACCTACATAATGTACGCGTACCTAATATTATGTTAATACCTTGTTCTTAACAAATTAATCTCTACGATTTACCTTGCTCTTCTCACCAACAATATTATATTTGGCTTTACATTTTACAACGAATCCTTGAATAATGTCACTAACAGATAATTAATGAGGTATCCACTCCAAGGGACACATCACATTATCAAATTAAATATTTATGCAAAGAAATTATTCTAAAAGTTCGCAATGTTTCTCCTTATTGGTATTGGAGTACCGACTAACTTAAGTATGTTATTGTTCATATCGGTCGGCGGAAACTCACAAAAAATAATTTATTCCTTTCCATCAAAATAGTACCAGTCTCATAAATTAAACAGAACAAAGAAACCCTAAATTAACACACTTGACGACCTAAAGGAATTGTCTTCCTACATGTGGATACTGGGTAAGCAGTCTGCGCCTTAGGTTTCCAGTGTCAATGTTGATACAAGTTCAGTCGGCAATGAATGTCTACCGACGTAGTATATAATAGTGAGTGACACGTTTAGTTTACCTACCTTTTAGTGTTTACTGTTTCGTCAGCCTTCCGCGCCGACCCCATACAGCCAGTTCTACGTTATATTGTTTATGATTCCGTTTATAAAAGAAAAAAAATGTTTACAATTTATGAGCAACTCTCAAAACTGTGTTTCTTACTTCGCCAACCGGTATGTAGTCGTGTATTCTAAGCGCAAGATGGTGGGTGTTTTGTTGTTTCTAAAAAAGGTTTACCATTTTTACTACTCTACACACATTACTACATTTATACACACTACATTTATGTTATTTCATCTATGTAGAGTTAACTGGCAGGATAGTATTCTAATTAACTGTTTATTATTGGTACAAAGAGTTAATGTACCACACAAACACAACTTGAACAGTTGAACAACGTACATTATGGATAGGTAGCCTAAATAAATAGTATAGCCAATTATCTACTAGCTGAAAGTATACTCAGCATGAAGGATTTATTTCAATTAATTGAAAAATGAATAAACACAAAAATATTGGTATTTTTTAAAGTATATAATAAAACTGATTCATATCAGCTCCTAGTGTAAAAAAGTGACACAATGCATAATTTTAATTTGATATGACACATAATAATGCCCCATGTGAATGACAGAACCTAATATTATATTTTCTCTTCATTCAGCTCGGGTAGGTTACAAAATATTGTTCGAAGTCTCAAATAACATTTTTCAATTTGTACTTTACTGAGCATACTCTCCACTTTATAGCATAGACATAAAACAATATGTATATGGATTGGTACCTTTCACGCCAATGGGTTTGACTTCTACAAATATTAAAAGCAATTAATTTAATTGAGTAAGAAAATCAAATTCATTGTAGACTAGGTGTTATCCGCGACTTCCTTCACGCTGCTATTTTTTATATCGATATTAGAAAATAGGTTTCCCATCAAAGCCCCAACACACTTTTTCGGGTTCCTTCCAAAATTCTACATAATAATTATACACATTAAACACGTAATAAAATTTTCATAGTGGCATCTTTATTTAGTTTTCGAATGTCATAAAATAGTAGACTGGCATCACAAGTAAATATAGGTTCTTTGAAGTTATGTTAAAATTATTTATTTTCTTTGTAAATGATTCGTATCATTTCAGCGAATAAAATGTAATGTTATGAAATATGTAGAATTTTTATATTCCACATCCCATTTGTACTATTCGACCCGTCTTGTGAATTTAACAGGTGTTTATACTTTAACTGATTGCCACATCAGTCGAGTCGCTAGGGAGGGCCGCGTCCGTAAGTGTCACTTCCATCAGCGTTTCCATCAAAACTAAATTGGCCGTGAGAATACGTAGTCCTCTCCACGACCACATTTGTCGACGACTACAAATTGCTTTGGGATTACACGTTTTTGAGACACGTAACTAGACAATTGTAGTTTTAAGATTGGGAATAGAGAATACTACGTACAACGTTACGATTGCCTACTAAATAAATAATTATAGCGGTGGTAGGAACGTCCGCCTTCCAAGGAGAAGGAAATGAATTCAAATCCCAGTGCGGGCACGTATCAATGTGTTTCTGTAAAGCATATGTACGTAATTATCACTCGCTTTTCGGTGAAGTGAAGGAAAACATCGTGAGGAAACCCACATACCTACCCGAGAATTATTTCGAAGGTAGTTATGTTATTCATCAACCCGGACCAGGCCCCCGTAGTGGATTATAGCCTAACCCTCCCCACGAAACTGAGGGGAGACAGCAGTGAGACGATATGATGAAGACTTACTCATTAAAAAAGATTTGACTATTTATACTCGTAGCTATGTTGCGTACGCTGCCAACTGGTAATGAGGAACATTCGGGCTCATGTAATGGCTTGAAGTTTGTCCAACTGTTGTATGTAATACATAGAATCTTATACTTGACCGCTTAAACATTAAGGATACCTAATATAGAAGAGTATCTTAGTTTTCCATGGCAATAAATAACTTATTTATATCTAGCTAAACGTCATTTTACGCTACATATGCGAATACCTATTTGAAACCATCAAAGGATATTCTGTCAACATCCGATAAAAATCCGCAAAAAAGAGAAACATTTACGAACCAAATAGAATTTTCTAGGCCGATGATCACAGAGGGGAGAGGAAAATGTGCGAAAATCTATGATAAGGACAAAACCCCACCAAACCCACGACGACGTTTCAAGAAGATTACGAGACTGATCGAATACTCTTATTGTATCACTGACATTTGGTTTATTAAAAAAAAAGAAGCACAAATATAATTTTAAGTAAATTATTTAAAATCTTAACAAATCTTTAAAAACAAGATTATACTTGCCATAAATAAATAATAAATAAATAATTGTGAAGACAAAGCTTAACCATAAAATTAATAAAAGAATAGTGATATTGAACGACATTTTGGCAGTGATCAATATGTGCTTGGTTTAAGAAACGTATATCTTGGCCTTAGAAATCATATTTCATCGTCGTGTCAGGTGGCTCTTAAAAGCTTGTAACTTTTATAAAGAAAAAGGCGACGACGTCGGTGTAAAAGGATTTCATTCTGGATATAACATAGCTGTACTTACTTATTTGAGGGTGTACTTATACCAAACTACAACAGCTAAAAGTAAGTAAGCACCTTAAAAAAATGTTGTTTGTATAGTTAAAGCTAATTTAGAACGCTTCTAATTTTCAGCTCACTAAACTCAGCTTCTCCATAGGCGCGCTCTCCTCTAACGAAGCAATAACACTGGGAGGTTCAGGCGGCACTTGAAATCGATTTTATAGCAAAACTCTCAATTGGACGGCACTAAATTGAAGTTGCATAATCTTAATCGCCACCCTAAAAAACGGCTCGGAAGGTTTTATTGCTTTGACGGTCTTTTGTAGGCGTTTTACTTCGGAGTTTACCGTTTGTATAGCACGAAATTAGGTGCTGGTGCTTATTTTATCATTCGGTAGGAGGAACAAAATCATTTAAATACAAATATTCCCAACAGTCTTCTTATTTAACTTTTTCAGTATTTCAGTTTGCTTTCAATCGTGATTTTCATTGCGTATATCTATACCTGTGTATAAAGTTAACCGTCAACGTAAACATAAAATTGTAACCAATCTTACTAATGTTGCGTGTTGGTATTCCGAAGGATAAATTACGGTCATATGCTAGCCTATAAAGTAGATATAAAGAAAATTTCCCTATTAACTTAACTTACTTATAAATAGATACAGAAACCCCGAACTATGTAAACCTCTAAAGATGTGAATTTTAGACAAAACGGCACATAATCAAAATCTCTCCATAATACGACAGCCACATCCGGCAATACCGTCTCATATTATTCCAACAAATAATAAATCAACGCGAGCGACGCACCATTTGCTGGATACGTCTTTCAATCACATCCAAATAAATCACTTTGTATATCAATCAAATTGATGAGAGATCAATGGCTCTTCAAAAATACTTTGGGAAATAGAAAATTGATATTTTACATCGTAATAAATATCGAGTCGAGGATAAATGAAAGGTGATCTTTGGAGCGTTTTGCTTATGAAAACTTTTTGAACCCGACGCGTAGTTACTCTTCGCAATAACTCAGTTAGCCTCAAACGGAACATATACATGGAAAAGTAATTCGGCAATCTCAACCTAGAGCTCGCCCTAGAGATCAGAACGGTCTCGATAAGGTACCCAGAGCAAGTCAGAATTGCCTTACAGAACAACGCAAGTTCTCAAGGGCTAGACAGAATTGTATTCGAGGCGAATCGGAGCAGAGCGTGAATCGGATCACTACCAAGAAATTCGGTCCTATTTCACAATCCACAGCTGACTAAATGAAACCAATCAGTGCTTCTATCTTCCTGATCGCGCCAAGAATGAGTTAGCTTGACATTACCACACGGGCCAGTCTGAACGGTACTTCCCACAGGACCGCTCTTTTCGTAAGAAGTGATCTGAATCTCTTATAGGTTTGATTAGACTTGTTGTTTCAGGGAATTTATTATATCGTTCCAAGCTTCTTGCGCCCCCGTCTTTAGTTCGGTAGAAATTCTATTTAAATTTGTGTTTGTTCTTTGTATTAGCAGTAATGAAAAAGCAACAAAAAGCTCATCTATATGCTGATGTTCATGAGATTAATGTAATTAATTACGGTTGAAAATATTTGAAGATAATGAATGACACAATACTAGAATAGAATAGAAAAACATTATAAAAAAACACAAAGTATGATGTTAGATATGTCATATTACATATGTTAGTTAGGTTGTCATATTACAGGATCTGTAACACAAAAGGTTGCCAACGGTAGACTTGGGTCATTTGTAGATAGCAGTACAATCTACTTCTATTGTGTTAGTTACGTATGGATGAGTGAATAAATGAATAAATTCAAAACAACAAACAGGCTTCGTTCTTTGATTTGCATCATATGCCACGTTGTTCAGTACCGCAGTATGTATGTTACAGGTTCACTCTGCAAATTGGTCTTATTCACTGATGTGTGTTGGTCAATGATAATAGTTTTTGGTTACAACATAAAAACAAACAATGTTTCATTTGTATCGGACGGTTTGTGGGTAAAAGTTCAATCTCGATTGAAGTAAAACCGATTCATTTGAGCTTCCAATTCTATCAAACTCCGAGGGCTTAAAATTTCAATTTCGTGTTTCTATAGAAAGGAAATGGAAACATCGAAAGCGGCATTGGGGATGCATAGCAAAGCCGCAGCGCTTAGATCGGTCCACGACAAGACCAGACCGCGGAGTTATCAAACTTCCACATCGGCGGGTACTGGTGCCTACCCCAAAGCCCCAGTTAGGGTTACCACCCTATGGTTTACAAATCTTTTAACGGGGCAATTGTTTGTAAACTCGGGTCAGAAATGTCTTCAAATGGCATCAGTTTCTTTTTGTAGTTTTCGTAAGCAAAGTGTCAACAATAACAATAATAAACTATTTTTGCATTTCCGAGATAAATTGAACATTATTTTTTTAAATATGATTGCGGTTCAGTTGCTTGACCAGCGGTTAGATAACATTTTAACTGAAATTATAGATGCATTTAGCGACGACACTGTCTTAGCGTTGTATTAGCTATTGGGTATAAATCGAAATTAGGTACAATCAATCATTAACATTCTACTACAAAAATGGTTATACTAATATCGAAAACCCAAGGATAAAGATAATTTTAGTAATAGAATTTCGTTTAATGCAAATTTTATTAAATAAAGCGGATGGTGGCGGCAGTTCACATCAGCCGGCCCTAAAATATCATAACTATGTCCGAGATATAGGCGTAGAATGGGAAACCTTATTGCCAACTAAAATTAAACCCAATTTACATTCAAATATGTATTCAATGAATAAGTTGTTCAGGCGCCGTTTGTATATTTAATTGTAAATTTAACTTTTGTGAATCGGGTCGGAACGATGTGTAATGGGACGTGAGTTCAATTGATTGTTTTAGGGAGCCTTCGTTGATGAAATGTTAGAGATTTAAACTTTTTGCATGATTATACCAAAATACGAGCAAAACTCCTTTGATAAATGTATTAGGTTATCAACAAAAACGAATCATCACTCAGTGTAATATTATTATAAACCTCTGACAAAAAAAAAAAAAACTCGCAGTAGGACAGTGTGTGACAATATATGAAAAACACACTTACCTATATATTTCAAAATTCTTTCAGATTACAACCCACTACTTTTAAGTAGGTAAGTACTACTAAAGGCTACTTCGAACTTCGTAAGTAATGTATGACGGATGCCTAAATTACGCCGTTGCGATATAGTAGGTACCTGTCTGAACCCAAGCTCTGGGCGTTGACATCTTAGGCCAGATGACTTTATTTGCTTAGTTATATCACATGACGTTACTAAGCAAAAGATTCACTTTTACCCAAAATCAATTGTCTACAAAAGACATACTCATTCAACGACGTTGCCAGAATATTTACACAGAATGCAACTATTTAAAACAGTAGAAAACGTAAGTATGATATCCAGCAATGATAAATAATATAACAAAATGTATTTGAGCACCTGTCTTACACAAAAATGTCGTGACAAATGCGAAACGTCATGATTCATTATGAACTAGATTTGGATAAAGTGTGCAGCGTGAAATATCAAGAGGACAAAAATGACAACGGGAAATTTAACATAACTCAAATTTAGACACCGCCGCATGTTCACTGTCTCTACTAGCTGGTTAAGATGGATTTTTTAAATGTTTTCAATGTATTACGTCATTTAACGGTTTGGGGCAAGTAATACAATAATATGGAAACTGACTGTTTCCGTATAAAGGATTCAGTTTTGATGCAAGGCAAGATATTAGGAGGTGAGGTGTGGGGGGCAGCCCGTGCGACTGACAGCCCGCGTGCTGCAGTGCTTGGCGCCGTCATCTAATTCCGTAAACAATAAGGTGCTATGCAAACTAGTACCGGTCCTCCTCCGGTTCAAACTTCGCACCGTGCGGAGCCGTACCAATACAGTATAACATTGTAGGTACTGGATATTGTTCAATGCTCATGCATAAAGCATCGGCGCGCCGCCGTGAGGACACCCTCTTCAATGAATAATAGATTCACACACACCGCACCTAAACATCCACATTGCCACAGAATAACATCGTGTTAAGGAAAGTTTAGCTTTAAGATAGGTGATGAACATTTTTGAGAAGATAAGCTACGTCAACACTTACATATTTCGTGTATTTTTTTTAATTATAAATTGGTTCGCATTTAACCAATATCTCACATGAGGTTAAGCGACGATGCGGTCTACGATGGTGCTCGTTTACCTAGAAGTAAACTGTTCACTCGTGACTTGAAGACTGCCAAGTTGTAACTATTGGGAAACACAGACTCAGGCGAGGACTTCCACTCCTTTGCGGTACGCATTATGAAAGTTGAGGCAAATCGTTTCATGCGTGAAAGTGGTATGTCGGACAGCAGACAGAAAAAAAAACGACCAACTACGTCCTCAAAGCAAACAGAATCAGAGTACTTTTTATGCATATAGTACTCACGAAATTTATCTGCAATGCTCAGGCGGTAAATTCATTAATTAAAAGCCTGCATTTCATGCGCTGAAACGATTTCAAAAAGCGGGAACATATTTTAAAAACGAAAATAAAGGTTGAACCGATTTAATTGATGAATCCTATCGTAGTATTTGTGTATATTTGTGCCTTTTTCATCTCAGAAAATATAAATTTCCACAAGAAAGCGTTTGAAACTAGAATCTCAAACGCTGGTAGGTATATTCATAAAGGTGGATGTGTGGTTATTTGTGTAACAATATTATTTATGTCGATACGATAGCGATATGCATTGATTTGATACCACGTAGTAATACTGTGTATTATACATACTTTATGTACGTAGGCAACTGCCGACAGTGTGAACAAGAGGTAGGAAAACGGCTGTCAACTGGTCAGACTGAAACGAACAAGATAAGACAAAAAGAAGGCAATAATCGATTGAACATTGAAGCCAACTCGTAATATGTATTATCTAAGGTAGGAAAATAAAAATTAAATTAAATTTAATTTTATTAAATTTCCCGCCATATGCGAAACGTTCCACTTTAAGTAAAACGTGAACGTGAAAAGCTAAAAAACATTAAAAAAAAAAACAAGATTTTTATAAAAATATGTCTCCTTATGAATTAACTTACACTTAGGGTATATAAGATGTACGTACCTTCTATAGGAAAAGGAAAAAATATAAAAAGGAAAGCAGATATTCAATTCCCCCTCAAAAGACTTTGGGGTTTCGTCTCAATAACCCGAGAGTAAAACCTTAAAACTCGGCTACATTTTTATTGTTTCCTTTTGCAAGCAAAACGCAATTTGGATAATACGGAGATACAGAAAAAATAAATTAAATTACCGCCAGGGATCTTAAGATCCACGGAGACCTTTATTTTTCTTTTTCTGCTCAAACTGAGCCTAAACTTATTGTCATTCTTGAATTAAACTCTCTGTGGGAAATTATCACAAAGCATTTCGATTTTTATTAAGTGGTTGAATCTCAACATTGTGTTTTATACATTTACATATTAATCATACTAATCATACTATCTCATGAAATTCAGTGGCCTTTCAATTAGTGGTGGTAAAGACGCACGCTTCATCGTCGCTTTGAATTTACTTACTTTACATATAATATATAAAAAAAAAAAAAATTTTTTTTTAAAATGAGCTGTTAAAAATTACATGCATGTCTACATTACATATAGGTATACTATGTTATAAGATGAATTATTTTACCAATTTTATACTGCATACCTTCTCTAGAATATTCATGACAATTGCAACCGTGAATTATTTAATGCGGTAACGCTATCCATATACATAATCATAAATACATTTTTAATACACATTCAGTAACAATTACAATCAACAGAAACAATTCTTATTTATTTCTTGAAAAAGCATGTCTCCTTTGTAATGAATAAATGTAGTTATGTTTTATCGTATTTATAACGTAATAAAAACGTCCATTACAATATATTTAAATGGGATAACGGCTCGAGCTAATGGACGTAAGATGTGGAAGGTTCCTAATTTTATTCCATACTCTACATTCATAATGCCAGGAATTATAGATTTAGAAATGCCCAACATAATTTACATAATTTATTATGCATAATGGTGATAAGTATATTGAATGGTCGTACTTTTCGGCTTAGAAATGACTTTCATGATTAATGAAACATTAGCAATTTATGTTTTCAATTATTTGAAACATTTCCAAATAATCTTATCAGTAATACATTAACATAATAACGTAGGTAGAGTATACCTTCTATTTTCTAATTACAATGATTATTATCTGCGACGCCCTTATCTAGTAAAATGTACTTGCTTAACCTTCTGACTCTTATGACCTATCTTCTTTTTACTTTGAAGCAAAATAATCGAACCGATTGGATTTGAAAGGGCTATGTAAATCAGAAAACTTTTAACTATGAATTTATGTTAATTAGGGGAGTTTTGGGGAATAGTTGGTACCTTTAATAATCTTGAGTACCTTAGAACTATAATTATAATTTTAAACATGAATGTATATTATATATATATATATATATATATATATATATATATATATATATATATATATATATATTATTATATTATATACATTCATGTTTAAAATTATAATTGTAATATATATTCTATTGTAATATATATAAGGGTATCAGTTTGCCAAGAACCAGGGCATACTTACGTCATGTCAGATACATTCATGTTTCGTGAATTTTTCGTCTATATAACATACCTTTACTATTAAATCTTCTCCAATTACATTTTCTAATATATATTTTATTATACGTTTTTCCCTGTAGACCAGAAAAAATCTAAATAAAATCACAACTTCAGTCCCTTTTTATTTTGTAAACAACTTTTGCCTTGACTTTGGTAGGAGGTGGCTGATTGATGTTGTCATAAACAACTCCGAATTTATTTAAGTATTCGTGAAGTGAATAAAAAAATATTTTTAAGGATTAATCAGCACAAGCGCCAACTTATTTAAAGTATTTTTGTCTAATTTAATATATGATTATTAATTTAATAGAAAAAATATAACCTTACTAACGACTAATAATATCACCTACCTAAGTGCGGTGATGTATCGGTGCATTGGCCAGCGGGCTGGTCTGGCGACTTTACTACAGCTGTACTACAGTCCGTGGGCGATAGACGGGCCGTTTACCCCAGTCGGCACTCGTCTCACTGTCAAAACGGTTAAAGAGAGTCACATAAACTCATAAATCACTGAGATAACGAGAATGGAAGTGATGTGTTTCACACAAAACGTGATTTATTTGAGTGCGCGTAGTAATTTGTTTACGGTAACGAGTAGGGCGGGCGGCGCGTGTGGCGGAGTCGCGGGCGAGCGGCGCGGCTTGTCGCGGGCGTCCACCGCGCTCGGCGCGCAACAGATAGTACCTAGCGAGCTAGATGCATTGCCAGCCAGCGCCGCCGCCGCCGCCGCCGCCGCCGGGGCTGCTCGGCGCGCGCCACTCTCCCCGCCCCACCCGCCGCCGCCCCGCCGACCCTTCTGACGTCACTCTCGAAACCTCCCAAAATCCTCGGTACTCTCAACGTCTTGCGACCGCTAGAGTTTTCCAATCTCATCTTGGCGCTCGGGTTCAACGGTTCGGTCGTGGCCGCTTGATACACTCCGGGATTATGTTTATATGCAAAGAATAAACGTAGGGATTCGCTCGCATGGAACTTGGATAGCTACCCGAAACTTCTTCAATTTGGGAAAACTCGAGATACCAAAACTTATAATGCAACGTAAGAAGCTGTAGTTCAAGATGTCGATAAGATTCTCGTTAGTGCGATAAAACTTCCAGTTTCATTTTGTACGTAGGATTTTCTTAAATTGACTCAAACTACGCTAGACCAGACAATCGCTTAATGAACTTTTAATTTGATCTCGTTTACTTTTGACGCTTACAAAGTGAGCGACGTGATCTAATTTAAACCATTCTGCCATAAAAAAGCGCCAGTTTTATATCTGGCGACAACAGCTCACGTAGGGTCTGAATTTACTCGTACCTGATGGGATACAAAGGGGGACAAACAATGCCATATGAGTATTAACAAAGAACGCGTGTTTGCGACGACGATGGAGCAACTGCGCGCAATAAGCCGCCTTTGTCAAGCATTTAATCCACTTAACAGTTTGAAGTCCTCTGAGATGTGGAGTCTTAGTCACTGTCGCCAAAAAATATTACTTCCGATAGCCGTACCCTCGTCTCATACCCCTGTCTCGGGCCTCGCACGAGATGTACCTATTGCCAACTCTCGGTCACAACACTCTCGGTCGACTGAGTATAACCGCTACTATTATTGTCCATCTGTCTTTATTTGTTCGTGTGACAAGGACACGCGGCAAAGTATATGAATATTTCTCGAGTTAAACGGTTCCGAACATCAGTCATCAGAAGAATACATTTTGCCATGTTACGTGTTCCTATTTGTTGCTACTTTGTAGTAATATTAGTTTATTGTTTGCTTCGGTTTAAATTATGTAACACTTGAAGATTCTAACAGTAGTAAATTGATCTGACAGAGCCCAGATCCATCCATTAATTAAATTTACAAATAAAATTTAAAATAATATATATTTTTTTAAATTAATGACACATTTTTAAAAAGCCACTAGGTACTAGGTACAATATTTAAATAATAGCGTACAAAGAATTTGAAATAAGTTCACCAGAGCTTGTAATTCGGCATACGGCAAAATATAGCCGTACGCAAAATGGTAGAAGTCGTAACTTGGGATAAAAACATAATTAAATTTAATGGCCTACCTATTCCGTAATTTATCGAAGAGCAACTTATCCGTTTCATTATCTTATAATCACATTAAGAGGCTGTCGTCGAGGGTCTCTCTCATTGGGCTTCATTAAAATAAGGGTCATTAACTCACTAATTTATAATTCCCATGACTGATCTGAAACTTTTAGGGATTATATTTTAACTAACATCACCTGGCGGCTGAGTTCTATGTTATCTACGTACTCTTCTCTACGGTTCCGTCCGTGGATGAAATGTATAATATGACTGTGTTATTCTAGAATCTACAATTATTTGGCGTGATTGAATAATGCAAACATTACAACTTTTGCATTTATCATACCTACTATAATAATAATAGGATTATGTGTCACCACCCCTGTTTGTGTTGAATTATTATCAGCTACAGGCGCTACAGCCCGTTCACTTATTTTCTTTTAGGCTGCTTTATAACAATTCCCACAAAAAACAATACAGGAAATTAAGCCTTTTCCTGTAATGTTTTTTTTAATGTTACTATGTAAAAAGACGAGCAAGCTGTTAACCTGATGGTAAGCGCCACGCCTGCCCGTAACAGCTACAGTATCACCCAGTACTTTCCATTACAATATCTTGTTGGCGGATGACTATCTAGCAAATACATATAACTTAGCATTTTTACTGCACCTCCAAGATGAATGGTAGAGAATTCTACTTAGCATTAAGTCCTCATTGTACAATCATGTTATTTGTGTGCTTAAGTATGAATATGTAGATAAATAAAGGTACTTCCATAGGCGGATTCTTACAGAAGATACCCATTACTACAATTGTATATTACTTGAAGAAAGCTATCGCATCGTACTAATGCACGTCATGCCAATCTGAACTGCAACAAGGCCTGTTTCGAAATCTACCATTACGATCTCTCTGTCATTTGCCAGATTAAGTTGTTGATACAGTTCTATTGCCAGCCAAGGCCTCGTGCAATGGAAAATTTTATTCGCATGGTAGATAAATCGAACATTTGATATCAGGCTTACGTCGGCATCGCTTCATTAACTGTGGTAATATAGGAACTACAAACTACTAACTAGTTATCTCGAGCTATATACCGCTTGTAAATGGGTACTTTAACAACATTTTAGCGATGCTACAATTAAAAACATAAACATAAAAGTTAGAAAACAACGAATCAGGGAAAAATTGATCAGAAACATTGTAAAACATAATAAAAGATTTATATATTCAAAATGGAAAATCACTTGCTATTTTTATGATAACGTACTAGAAAAGGAAAAGTTTGAACACTAGCTTGTCTTACAATAATAAATACAGAGTTTCCTACTCTGAAATAAGTAGATATATTTAGAATCCGGTAATAGTGACAGTACCATCTTAAGACCCGCATAATGTGGATAAAGATTTTCAACTTGATTATAATACGAGTAGCAATAAAAACGTTCGTTAAATCAAAAAAAGAAGTAGTGTCTTGTAGCACTTACAGAAATAGAAGTAGCAGATGCAGTAATTGTTAGGTAACAGATATCGAAATCATGATATACGATATGGCAACACTAGTATATCACACAAACAGGAATTGCACATTCCCGCCACGCTCAGCCCGGATTATAACCACAACAAACTAAATTCAATTTTGTTCGTATTCGAGTAGAGCTTGCATGAAGGATGCGATAATGTTTATCTAGATTGTAAAATGATTCTGTAAGCTTTCATTATAGATACCGTTACGGCGAGACCGCAGTAAAATGTGATAGAAATGAAATTATACTTTTTTTACGGTTCGATAATCTTCCTATCGTCTTCTATGATACTTCAAGATATAAATTGTGCTGATATGAGAGTGGTGGATCGAGTATGAGTGGAGTCTTGGAAAAAATCAAAAAAATTGAGGCAGCTGTTCGAGTGGAGTGCAAGGGAAGGGAAGGGCGTGCGACCTTTGGCATTCAGCCGTAAAATCCGCCCGTATACAAAGGTTCCCCATCGCCAGCGCCGCCCGCTCCGCTTGAATAATTGAATACACGCGCACATTGTAATTATTTACTGTGTTTTTGTACCATTATCTACGAGCGTTGTACCACAACATTTGTTTTCTCGCAAAGTTTACAGCATTGTGTACGGCGTTTTCACCTTTGTTGGGAGTTGTTCGGGCACACGTAAATTAACGTTTACTCGTTCGAATTACACGTGCGTGCGCGTACCTCTTTTACTCTGGTGCGGAGGCGGTACTTTAAGCTTTTGTATTTTCACTGGTTTTACAAACTCCTAAAGTCGTATTTATTAATTACGTTTAAAAAAAATGAAACAACTTACGAGAAATATTTTTGTTTTAGATAGGTAAGTTTATCTTTTAATACAAAACATATTTTGGAAAAATTATGTTGATTCATTTAGTTGGCAAATGATAGATTAATTAATTTTAATACATTTTGCACGCCGCCCTGCATTGATCTTTTATTCGGGTTAGATAAAATAGCATGCGGCATAATACTGAATTAAATTATCTGGTTTTTGTTTTTCCTTATTTCTTATTTTTTATTTACAACCTTAGCTAAATTGTACCAGCGACTGACCCTAACTAAATAGGTATAATTACTGCATATTGTATCTTGAAGGCACTTCCAGTCTAGTATACGATTTGATCGAACATTAAAGCTTCCAAACAAAACGTTTCAGGTTCATAACCCGGTGTCGCCTTACATTTGTCATCTCGTATAACCTTTATATTTGTCAGCTGAAATCGCAGCCCATTTATCATGCAAAGGTCGGCGTCCTGACGGAAACCTGTTTCTTTTTTGCATTATTTCTCGCGTGACACAACGCGTGGGTTCATAATCCCGTCATCCCCGCGGACTCGACCGTAAACTACTAATAAACATGTCTGACCGAGGTTCGGTTTGATAAAGTGCGTCGAGGGAACATGCCAGCTCGGACAAATGACATTAAGTGGCCAACTTGAGATTTGGAGGGTAGAATGAAAATTATGGAAAAATCTACTTACTATTCTTATTTTTTTTTAAGAGATACTTATGATAATCAGTTTTACATGTCATTTCTGTGCCCGTGGTGAGTAATTATCCTTCCTTGCAAATTGACAAACACTAATAAATATAGGTACTTTGAACTTATATGGATGGCGAGCCACGACCACCTCTACCGTCAGTGTTTGCAACTTCTAAAGTATACCTAGTCACTAACTTTGTATTTTTCTTATAATAGAGACACTCTGTCTTTATCAGACGTTCAAGGTACAAAAGCAAGTTACCAGCTCAGATAGAACTTCCGAAAGGATTTACTGTAAAAAGAACCATAATCCTAAATATTGTTTTTTTTAAATATTATTATAATCTGTATATTCTAGCAAGTTAACATAAAATGATTTTATCTTGAACATCACTACCACATTATCCATTATACATGTTTCTTTAAAAAAACTGTCGGCGTATTTATAAATCGCCCATCTGAGTGACCTCCTACCTACCACCATCCGTCGAACTTTGTGTCATTAACACAACAAGTCGAAGGTGCGTAACTAATAGAGAGCATATAAATAACCTCTGTGCACGAAAGTATGGATGAAGAACCAAATATATCCGTGGAAATTTTTTGCGTAAATATCTTTCCATAATACCGTATGGTGTAAAATCTGGCTGGTAGAGGAAGATTACAATTATATAAATAAAAGCCACAAAACCATTATTATGAGCCATTTTCTCACCTATTGGGCCCTAGAGAGCTGTTGGAAACTGACTCGTTGTGCTATATGCCGTTATATGCGTATAGTAAGTAAATCAAGCCATTATATACAATTTCCGTCTTCAAATGGAATACGTCAAATAGTAACGTATCACCTGTCACCCATCATAATAACTAACGTATTGTCTTCTTTATTTTGGTCAAAGCGTATTGTGCTCTAAATTGATCTAATTTCTCAATTCCCAACCTACCTGTACCGTAGAGTACAATACAGTTTTGCAAACAATGAGCGTAAACAGCCAAATCCAATCATACTAGGAAATTGGCCATCAAATGGCCGCTAACAGAGCACCACAATGGGAATGCACATGTCGCCACAGACAAGGTACTAGTTGGTATGTGTCGCGGTCACTTCGAGTAGGTACAAATACCTATCTAGTTACCTATCCGGAACAGTAACCGCAGGTCAGGTCACCTGTCTGATTAATCATGATTTATCTTGGCATTATTTTGTGTTTGTGAACTGTGTTTGGAATTGGTCTGCGGTAACAATAATTCGAATCACTGATTTTGTTTTTCTCACCACTATGAAATGCAATATGTGAGATGCTGTGCTGCAAGTTTTCATGTAGGGACTTAAATTTAAAGATGTACTTTGTATTTTTTTTCATTGGAGGCATATTTTTGCGGTAGTAATTATATTAAATGTACCCACCGACTGAAACGGTACGAAGCTATATTTACTTGGGACGAATCCTAAGTGAAAAACATTTCATTCGAGGCTTAATGGAAAAATAATGCAAATAAGAATTTCCCATCCTTTATTATTAAAAATTCACGAAAGTGTTCATGTTGATACCCGAAGTTGATCATTTTGCCCAATTCTATAAAATACATTATTTTGGATAATTTTAGTAGGTACATAGATAGATAGATAAACTCTTTATTGAAACACCACAGAACAAGGAAAACTTAAAAACTAAAAAAAAACACACGTACTTATTTAAAACTAGCTTTTGCTCATGACTTCGTCCGAGCGGGACGTTAACGAGACACCAATCCCAACGCTGGCGCCAACGCCGACACAATTGTGCCGATGATGACGCTGACATAGAATATAACGACCTTGGTCTATTAGTTATTGGTTTTCTATATTAGTTAGCTACTTAAAGTCTTCGATATACATAATAAACATCAAACAGTTTCAAGACTTCACAGAAACAGTAGGATGACGGTTATTTAAATTTTAATACTATGACTTAAAGCAAAAACGTTATATCGAATTTTCCAAAATCCATTATTATAAATTATAATTTAGCTAACCCTGAATCGCGAAGTGATTGACGAGAATTTAGAGTTAAGAGTTTAGCAGCAGCCAAAAAGATAAAATTTAAGTATAGTACCTACTCACAAAATTTACGCCTGTGAAAACACTGACAGCTATTAATTGTAAATATAAATCTGAGGGAACATTCCCGTACTACGGGCTAACATTAGCTGAAACGGCAATGTGGGCCATTACAAACAGCTGGTCTCGGCAATAATACCTTCTCTAATGACATGCATTCCTAGTAGGTATCTCACATGCAGGTAATGACGACGCTTATCTATTTATAACACCTTCAATCGCTTCCATTCTCATTCACATTCGCATTTAGTTTTATGATTTCTCAGAGGGTTTTACATTTCACCTATCCTTTCATTGGCCGTTATAGACCGGATAATATCAATGACATCCAATTTCATTAAGGAGACTTTTCAGAATTGTAAAGAATCTTTTCGTTCTTTACCGAGAGAGAATACGGATACGGTATTACACTTGAAGCTCAGATTATAACCATTTCAAAACGTTTTATCCTTTCAAGTGAGACTCAGAATAGTCTATGGATTCGTATCACATTTTCTTATGACGTAAGTAAATATCGCTGGAACATTTACGATAAAATAAATCATTTAGAGAAAATATATCATTGCGCGTCGTCAACCAAAGCTGGGAAGTGGAGAACAAGAAAATCCCTGCGAAACATTGACATTGACATGTTTATCGCCCCTTCGCAAGAGGCATGCATGAAACAAGCCCCGGCAATGTTTTACGAGAACGGGCCAGCGGCGCCTGTCCCACAGTGCTTGTACGTTGAGTCGGAGTGACCTCGACATCCATCTTCCTTTACTGCGGAGTGCACCTGGATTATCCGTTTATGTAACACCAGGTTACCTATATCAATCTATAAGATAAACGTTTCAAAGATATCTAGGTCTGTGTCATCATTAGCATGATCTGATTTGCCTCGCGGATAATTTCCGTAGGTTCTGAAAATAAAAACCAGAGATAAGTGTTTCCTAAATAGTTTGAAAAAAAAACACTTAGTATGTAACGGCTAAGTTTTACGACTAATGGTACCTCTTGGTCTCATTAGCCGCAATGTTTACAAAATATTAAATTCACAGAGGTGCGTCTCGGATGCAACCTGTACGTCTATTTTCCAACAACACAAATGCCTTACTAAAACGTTCTTATATGATATCAATGTCTTATATCCTTTACATATAGATTGACATAATAACGACACGCACAACAAATTTTTACTATCCAAAATAGTATTCTCAAGAATGTTTTAATAATGGAACGAGGACTATTATATGCTAGTGCGGACCTGACCTTGCACCACCTCTCCCGGCCTGCAGCAGCTATTTCATCCGGAAATTGCCTCGGACCTCAGCACTGCGCACTGGGTAGGTACAATAAATATTAAAGCGAGACGTTATACAAGGCTAATGAATCTGTTACACCTCGCATTATAGCTTCCTAGTTAGGGCATTGTGAAAGCTTTTGCGAACATAACTTATACATATTTTATGTAAACCTTAGTTAAGAACAAGCTCGTTTAAAAAAAGAGATCTATTATCTTTTTATACATTTTAACACTTATTTAATCCGTAAAAGAAATATATTAATTTAATTAAGTTAAAAACTTATACTAATTAAACTTAAACCTAAAAAAAACTAACAAATGTGGGGGGGGGGGGGGGTCCTTGAGGCATGGTGCCGAGGACTTAACTTTAACTTTTTACAACGTTTTCTTTTAAATATATTATCTACGATCTGGCGATAAAGCAATGATTAACGTATCTTTGCGATTTATGGCTTATCTCCTACTAAATATTGACAAACCCCACCGAAATATCCCCGCAGCCCAAATAGCAAAATGTTATCGTCACAATTAATTACAATGTCCGTCACATGTCACTTACTAATAGTTTTAACACTTTGACTGCTGAGCCGATTCTCTTATCTAAGTACGGCTACAGATCTGCACACACCGTTCTGTTTTCTCGTACCGCTAACACAACAGTTGTGGTTTCCCTTACTCGCGGCAAGTTACAAAAACACACAACAGTTGTGTTTTCAGCAGTGAATGTCTTAAAACAACAACGAACACAAGGTTATCCATTTATTACACTAGCATGTCCTACCAACATTGTTATACTAAGTACCTACTGAACCGGATACTGAGATTCAGTTTTCACATCGCATCATCCACGGCTCATTAACTTGCCAAACCATTCCAGACGGTAACGTAATCGTATTCCATGACTCGGTTACTTGAAAATTGTCTGGTCTCTACATGGGAAGGATCGTAAGAACTCACGTCAGGGGAATTAGGATCAAAATAGAATTGCGTGTCGTGTTGCAAATTTTTAATGTCTTATCTAAAAAAGGAGAAAATTATTATTTGAAGGTTGAGAAAAATGTAGACAGCTACTGGGAGGCATATTTTTACCATGGTAATGGTACTCTGTAACCAATGTTACAAAATTTTGTTAAAATAAAAACAATAAAAGTTAGCAAACACAAAAACTGATATTAATTAAAAAAAAAGATCTAATCTTATTTAATAAAACCAATGGGTTTTATTTAAATGTATTGTTCTGCAAATAAGATCTGTGTAAAAAGTGCGTACCTAATGAGGTACGCACTTTTTACACACATCTTCGAACCCCTTGAGTGTCATGCGCACACTAAATTAAAACTTTTCACATATATGGCACACGCGACTGTTGAAAAAAGTAAAAACAAAAAGATCCAATTCAAACATAGCCCCAAAATGAAAGCTGGTATATAGAACCAATATTTTTTTCATAAATCCAGCAAGTTAAACAAAAGTTGTTCCCCTGGCTTACAATTCCTAACTTTTATTAAAAAGACCTCTACAAAACGCACAAACAACCCGAACGGTTCTGTAATGATGAAGCCTTGAACTAACGGAATGGCGTAAACGAAGTTCCGAACTTTTGAATAGTATCGAGTGCCTACGAGCTTGGCTTCCAACATTACTATGGCCATTAATCTGGTAGCTCTGAACTTTGGAAGTTAGTTGAAATTCGGCTGAAGGCGTATCTGTCGGGTTGAAGAATGCTTGAAAGTCTCGAAACGACTAACTTTTAAGCCGAACCCGATGAGTCTGAGTTGTTCAAACACCAATAATGTTCTTTGTTACGGATGGATCATTAAGAACGATCGTGGTGAACTTTAATTTATCTTAGACGTATTTTTATTTAGGTATCTGGGAGGTGAGTATCACCACCACGTAACGCAAACTTTAGAAATAATTACGAGCTTCAAATGTCTCCACAGCACTTGAAAAAAAAATGGATTTAGTACAACAAAAAAGCTTCTAAGTATACTCTTCAACTCAAAGTTAATAAATGTTCACTGCTCACTCTCAACTCTTTAATTTTATGAGCACCACAAAAAACGTTACATATAAATCAAATTACGTTTTACTTGAGATGCCGCAGATACAATTTTCCTTTTATTCCACAATTCTTAAATGTAAAGCGCTTTTAGGTTTGGGTTAAATGGGAAAATAAATATCAGCCGTCCCTGTTTTAAAGTGCTAAATGCAGTGCAGTGGTCCACTCTTTTGTTTCAGGCTATCTTTTTGCCAAGTTCAGTTCAGGCCGCCCGGTAAAGGCTGAAATTAAATACTATTTTGTGTTGGTATTATTTATTTTGTACCCTCGTAAACAATGTTAAGTACTAGAGTTAGTTTTACGCGCTGCAGAGCGCGCGGTAATTGTACATTTTATGTGTACACAGAACGGTAAGTCGGTACTCCAAGCTTACCTAGAAAATAAACAGTAAAGCCAACATTGACCTCTCCAAGATAATAACAATTTGGTGTGGGCGTTAAAATTACTGTAAAGGTTCGAAATCGTTAGTTTTATTTGTCTTGTCTAGTACGGTCAGTCACAAAATCTATCGATCGGTGAAGCCTATTTATCCATTTCCCAATTAGTGTGTTCCCATTTACATGTTTAAATAGCTATGGTAGCTGTAAGCCCCCGAATATGTAAAATAAAATAAATGTCACCGAATATACTCAAACATACTACTTAACAAACTATTTTTTTTATTTTTTTTTTGTACTGATGCATCTTATCGAAAAGTAGGTATGTCATTAAAATTACGATCTAGCCTGAAAGACTAATGAGTAATTTGCGTTAAACATAAATTGCTAAGTAGAGTTAATGCTAAGATTGTGTCCATTGACACATTTCTTACTGTCTCTATTAAGGCGAAGACACTTTGTTAATGTGTTCTTTACTACTAAACTTACTTGCACTTATTACGAGTTTTGTCTCTGGCTGACTGCTCAAAAGTAGGTACAAGATTTTTCTTCAGAAGAAGCTTATAAAATGATCACAAAACAAAAACCCATGGCTTTTGGTGATCCAAAAGTGATTATTATATAAATAATAATGATTACCCTTACCCGATGAAAATTTATAGCCTAAATTACTTCTGTACATGTCTAAATATCAATAGAAGAATATGGGCGAGTTTTCACAAGAGTTTTTCAAGTTATTTTTTTCTTTTTTTTTTTACTTATCGAAGACTTTTAATAATCGCCTTAAGTTACATAATATATTATTTCGTTATTTACAAAGACAAATAGGAGCTTTAAAAATATATAAGAAAAAGCTTTCGTTTGGCTATAGTTAGTTATTTCTTTTATAGAAGAACCAAACAAACTTATTTATTTGTCGCCTGCAACGAAACGGAATTCACGGCGTCTAAACAATTTTAATTGGTCCCTCGAACATCGTTTGGATCTAGTCATGTTCGATGTCCGAAATTGGATCAATCGCTTCCGATACGAAAATACTTCGTTCTCGTATTTTTTGGTCTCTATAAATATTTTTGAGAAATATTCAGTCACGAATTCGCGATATACCCACGGCGAACAATAAAGTTGCACCTTTACTTTTTTATTGGTGTTCATTTACATGTTTTTTATCGGTGAAAGCTGGACTCTACATTATTATTCTGCCTATTTCTTCTTGATATTCCAGTCTTTGTTTCATGAGATGGACTGCGTAGCCAAAAGTACATTAGTATAGTTGTTGTTAACCAAAATATTCTCTCGTGTCACTTTTTTGTATTTGTATCCAATTAGTGTTTTTGATGGTTTTTCAGAAATAAAAGAATCCAGACAGTGTTTTATTGTTAGTCCCAGTTCCTGGTAAGTAAAAGACAACTAAATTGTCAACAGAGTCGTCGGTGAAGTTTTAGTCCCTTTAGCTTTTATTTATTCAGAGGGTTTCACAAGTTTACTACAGAATATAGATATATGTTAGATAGCCCCGATATAGATACTTATCGATTAGATGGATACCTTACGGTTAGGGCAAATTAAAAGTCTCTCTCGTTTTTTTTTTTTTTATCAAAGGACTAATGTGAATTCATTACGGGGAAAACAAGTGTCGACCACAACGGATAAAAAAAAAATTAAAGGCTCGCAAATGACAAATCCCGACCCTCGTCACATCGCCAATACAAGAAGGCTTTGCAGCACAACATATAGAAGGGAAAAATAAAATGTTAGCGATACGTATCTGTCCCAAAAGCCGCTACCTTAGAGCTTCGCAGGTAATTTAAGGGTAAACTAAATCCTTACGAAATCTTGTCTGGGTAAGCTAATTTTATTGAGCGGGCGAAAGGTAAATGATCCAGATCCACTTATTTGCGCAAATAACATATTACTAAGCAGTACCTGTATACAGTTTCCGTGTATGAACTGAAGATGAAATGCTAAACACATTACTGAAACACTTAAGTACAGCAACCACTTGATAATTTTATTTAAGTCTCGTCTTAACTCTGAACACTTATCTAATTAGCATCCATCAATGTTAGGATAAATTATTTCGATAAAGCATAAAAAGACATTACTCAGAATAAAGTATAACATAGCTTAAAATAACCAAGCTATAAGAATTGATTTGATGTTACAAAATGGATAAATTTATGTGTAATTTATATAAAAATATTTTTACGACTGGCTACTGAATTTTTCAACTTACATTCAAATCCCAAGTGGTTATCACCCCTATAATTTAACTCATCAGATTAATTAGTTTTCGAGCTAACGGCAACGCGCTATTAATTAACCAGACATGGGTATGAAAACTCTTGAGATTACCCATTCAATTATTCCGGTTAATCTGGTCTACTGGGAAAAACAGCCAAGGTAGCGCTGTAAGAACGAAACTTACATGGGAATGCTGTCAAAAGAATAAATGTAGGCACTTATTCATCTATCCATGACTAGTGCCCTTATTAACTCGATGGGTCGACGAACTGTGTGCAAACCTTCAGCGGAGACGTCATGGGCGCTTAGTCGAAAGCGCCGCGACCTCGGGCACGGGCAGTGATCTAAGGATAAATCGCCCTGGTACAGGTCCTTTTAAATTTTTAGTATACTATATGGACCCAGTATATTAATAGATGAAATAAAACGACTATTTACTGGATGTGCAAACTGTTGGACAAATTTGCAACTCCAGCATATATCTACGTGTCACACTAGAACCCCTGTACAGAGGGCAGTCACACTAATAGACGTATTTATTGAAGAGTTATTTATTAGCCTATAATTATAATAACATGAAACTGCTGCAAATTATACGAAATCCCGCAAAGCACATTTGCGAGATTTTTCATTGCCCGCTACCCCGCCTACAGGCAGTCTCGGAATGCTACTATGTCTTGATCAAGTTGTCTACTGACAAAAAATTTCAAAATAATTAAACTGAGCCATAGACATAGACTTGATTATAAAAAATAATATGTAAAATATTCTAAATTATATACATATATTAATCTACACGAAATAGTGTCCAATATGTAGGAAAGTAGGTGCAAACAGTAATAATAGTTGTAAAGAGATGTGTATTTATCATTTATCGATTTTGACTCAATCCCATCAGTTTTATCAACATGCATTAATTGATAAACCTGAAAATATATTTAGGCTATACCGCCGGAGTAAAGCACTCGCACCAAAAATAGAAATGCGCTCATTCTGGGTACAGCTGAAGGTAAGGACCGATAACCAAAGGTGCCCTTTCAATGTGAGGTGATTCAATAATAGGATAATAGTGCATTAATACCGAACGACTTTTGCTCTACAATTCTAGACAAGACACGAAAAAAAATTATCAAATGCACCAGTGTGGAAGTAATTGAAGCTTTCACTAACGCAGGCCCCGCCGGGTCTGTTTATGCCTATATCTGTTTTGATAAAAACTTTCCCGGCTTACAAATATGTACAATAAACTAGCTTTATCTTGTAAGGCTGCTGCACAAATACTTCTAAATGGGTTTGTCTTGTTATTGTTCCTGTAAGCGACACGTAATGGCGGAACTTCCTCGTTATATATCCTGCCGGCATAATTTATTGCGTATATCTAAGCCCTCGGGCGGGATGGCAAACTTCAGTAGTTTCAAAGTCGTTAAATTAATTTTCAGACACGTCTTCGTAAGTCAAATTATTTTTGAAATTAAATTAGGCTCGGTAGTTGGTGCGGTAGGAACTTTAGTCGGGGACGGATAACTTATTGACAAATTATTTGGATCCTTTCTTCCTGTCCTTCCACATATACGAGTACATAACTACTCGTTGTACAATCTAAGTTATTAAAAGTCACAGTAATTGTTTCGGAATTTTGAGGCATTTAAAAAAAATATACTTTTAACAACCCGAAGGCACAGCGACAGAACGCTTTTACTTCTACCGAAGGCCTCAGCCCTCAGGTTAAAAATTAAAAGGTATAGTTCTTATTCTAAGGTACAGCCCAACAAATTCCTCAATAAGAATTGAGCATTTTTAACCAAACAAACCCGAATCGAAAAGTGCCTGTCTCCTGTGTTTTTACCTATTTAAAGATCCATTAGATCCTTCTGATATATAAAATACTTATTTATATGCAGGATCTATTCGCATCGCAAACAACTAAATAAAAACATTTACTTTCCTTTTATCGGTAAAAGGGAATAACGTTAGTAATAACACAACAGTGGTCTGAGACGATGTACGTGCCTGGTTGAAAGGGCTCCGGCCTCAGTAACTTCGGCTTTTCTCTTTCTGGCTAGTTCAACTACCTAACCATTATCCGTGTGGTGCGTATTTATTAGATAGATAGATAGATAAACTCTTTATTGAAACACCACAGAATAAAGAAAACTTAAAAACTAGAACAAAGCTTACTAGGTTAGCTTAGTACTGTTTCTGCTATGGTTAGTATATGATACGACGACTCTGAGGTGAAAACGTGCCAAAGTTAATGAACGAGTTAGGTATTTACCTAATTACACTTTGAATATAATTTTTTTTAATCAATATTTACGTCAAAATCATACTCGTAGTAAATATTATTTTGTATTTCACATCATCGCATCCATAACCGATGCAATTTGTAGAACTGTAAAAATCCGCTAAATCTACAAAAATAATACTAACTTTTTATTTCGGGTAACTTAAGGAAACACGTTGGTGACAACTAAAATATGAATCCAAGATCCATAGCATATAATTATACCTTACAGACTAACAAACATAATAATTATAATAAATTAATAATGAAAAAATTTAAAAAGATACAAAATAAATAAATAAATAATTTATTTATTTATTATTATAATGAATTATTATCAGCAAGAAAAGCCGCGAAGCGCAGCAATGCGTAGTGGTGTGGCTACGCATCATATTTATTTAAGGCAGTCGAGGCTACTCATTGACACGCACGCCTATGAACAACCCCGAACTTTATCGTAAACTCCCCGGAGAAACTTGTTTAATATTTTACTGTCTATTAACGTTATTGTACATTTTGTTTAATAATTCAGCGAGCGTGATTATTCAGCGGTAACGGCTAATTGTGGGGTGGCACGCAATGGAAGCGATTGACAAAGACTGTAGTCAGACTACTGGATAGATACCATAATACAAGATCCGTCATGTCGGTTTTTTTTAAATGATGAACTTCGATTTTTAGAGTATGTAATAAAGTCTGTCCCTTTCTCTTCTATGACACTCTATTTTGATTTTTTTGCTTTATCATACCACCCCCGACCTCGGTCATTGCAACTTGACAGGAACTTCGAAGTAATTAGACACAGCATGAATTATTTCCGTTCAAAATAGTACCATGCATTTGCACAAATGTGCAAGAGATTGCAGATGTATATTTATTTATTTACACAGAGCAGTCAAATTGCCTGTTGACTGCAATAACTGCTCAGCGATAATAAATCCGTACCATCTGACATGCTGTTTACTTACAACGTTAATATTATTCAAACTTTATTGATAGCTCTGTTGATTAGGTATTGAATATTTGATAGAGTTTAATTGCCTTCATATCTTGAAATGTGGGCATGGGCACTGATCACCCGAAAGGGTTCAATATTTACGGAAGAAACAGTACGGAACAGACCGACATGAATGACACAAAAAAAAACCAATATAAATATTTAAAAAAGTAATGTTTTTTTTAACCTTAATATTATTATGGTTGAACTCTCACCAACCCGCGCTGGGCGTGTGTGGTGGTCCAGCCTACTTCTCTGAGAGAACATTTAAATTCAGTCGAAACGAAATAGACTGACGATGGCCATGATGACGATGAACAGACCCAGGGTCTGCCCTAAAATCGGGTGTAGAACCCCAACCGTCCTCAAATATAAAGAGCACTTAAGCAAATTAAATGCTATAAGTACCCATTTATTATTAATTTGCCGTCAGCTTTATTCAAATCATAACGAGATTTTAATATAATTATTTTGGATAACGGCCAATGCTACTTTATTATTCAATTTTAACTTCACTTAATTATTTCAATTAAGAAAATGTTTCAAGTTCTGTTACTTATTTTCGCTAATATGTATCAAATTTATCACATAAACAAAAAAAATAGAGCTGAGTACAATAAAATTGTATTCCCGTGAATAACAAAACAGTCTGAAGGTAAACTCAAACTCAAACTCAAATCATTTATTGTAAATAGGCAAAATATTGCACTTTTACACGTCAAAAAAAATAATATCTTATACATAAGTATAGAAATACAAAAAAAATTAGTCAAAATATTATGATCTACGAAACTAATGATTATTATCTAATTATATTTCGCACAGGAAAAGGAAAACTCCATTGACTCTACCAGTGCTTCAGAAATACGCCCGTTAGAGAAGATAGCACCAAGAAACTCTACGGCGATGTCATTTTTTAAATTTTAGTTTTTTTTTTTAAAGCCATAAGTACTCTAATTGTTATACAGGTTACTGTAATATTTTTTTCGCAGTTGGTATCGTTATTAGAGTTCGTGATCCTGAAACATAATATTTATAGCCACAGGGTGCCAACACTAATACCAGCTATCTATTTGCAGCTTATAGGATCAAAGGAATCCCATTCCAATTTCATTGCTGATAAATAATGTTACAGTGCACATGTACAATACATTCTCAAATATTATACCCTGAAAATTAAAGCAATACATAGATTTTAAATGCAATTACTCAGAGAAAAAAAGCTTCTGTATGTATGGTCATTGGTAAGTACACCTTTTTATTATAAGTATGGTATTGATTGTTATAGTCACCGATATCCATCCAATGATCATTATCAAGGTAATCTATATATATATATATATATATATATAAATGTTATGTTGGTTTGTGTACGCTTCAAAAACTCAAAAAGTTCTGCACCGATCGAGCTGAAATTTTAGCATGATATATAATCCACATCAAGGATTGTTTTTATCTATTTTTTTCATCAGTGACATATCAGCGAATGTTCGAATGTGCCACAGCGAAGCGTGGCAGGGTACAGCTAGTTAATAATTATTATTAATCATAAACATCAACCTATAGCAGCCTCAGCCCAGCACAGGCCTCTTCTCACTTTCATGAGTAGAATTCGTCCAGGAATCCGTCCATTACTGATATTGAACTAGCTGTCGGAAATTAAGCCTTAAAAGCGCTTGAGCTTTTAAGCTTCAAATGCTTTTATTAGCTCGTAAACGTAACTACTACAAAATACAGCTAACTACATTCAACACTTGGACAGCTTACAAAACATTAAAGGCTAATAGGTGCCTTTTTTAATCTAACGTTATCAATTAACAGTTGGCTGCGACCTAACATGCCGGTGGCAAAATAAATATACCTAGTACCTACCTACTTATATTATATCCACTTCGTATGGACTTACGTAGAATTCCTAAAATATATTGTAACTCTTCAAAATTTCGATTTATTTTTCACGGTTTACGAAACATCAAACATATAAATAATCCAAGCTAACTCTGAAATGCAATAAGCTATAAAAACAAAAGTAAACAAAACCAGTTTCGATCTCTTTATCTTGCAATCATAACACGACGCGATATGAGTTCGCTGGGCGGGTCAAACAAGGGCGGGCGGGTACGCACTATCTGTTACCTAACCTGTGACTCACGGCGTAAGCTACATAAAAAGCACTGAGATATATTTAACAACTTGTATAGAGGTCGCTGATAAAAACTAGTAATAAATCTATGACCCAGGTTTGGTCAACACTCTCTGGGTCTGTGGGTTTTAATTCATTACCCATACACTCGCTTAGTTTTCATCGGGCAATGAATGCGCAAAAAATGCCGTAAATTAAACTAGATACAAGCACATTGTTAAGGTTGTATTCCTTAACCAGTAATATGAATAATGAAAAATAGCTTCCAGAAATGCTTTAGTATGACAGTAGAACTGTTTTTAGTTGTAAGTGTACAAAAACAAATGGGACACACACCACCCCGGTGTCCTTTATTAAATATAAGCTAGTGATTTATTTGTTTGACATAGAGCATATATTTGAAATCCGGACATTTCTATCTTCACGCGGGTTTTGCCTAAAGGACCTACGACTTTCCAAGTTCTATTATTTACTCTGTTTACTGATCCCATAGCTCCAGCACAACCTAACAAAAAAAATGATGTTCTTGACAATGTGGCGCTAGTTATCTTCGACGTAGAGGAACATCACCTTTAAGTAACTGGCTTGCGTAGTTAATAGTCTGTAAGACTTAAGTAGTCTAGTATTACCCTGTCACTATTTATCCATTCCCATTGTTTTATAAAACGGCAAAAAATAATTAACATGGCACTGCTTTTAAAAGTGTCATTCTGATAAAGTGATATAATTTTCATAGATCTCTCTTCAATTATGTAGTTTATCAATTAATCTACAAGGCGTATAAAAGTATTATGTAATCGGTAGCGAATAATATAAGGTAAAGTAATAAGGTAAGGCAAGTAGTTACGTACTTCACAAAAAAATATACAAGGGTTCATCAGAGTAAGTCAAGAATTAAAATAAGTTTGTAATTGCCTACGTATTTCAATAGGCACTTTACGAAGTTTTATTTCAAACCCTCTTGTTCTGCTGGTCTATCGCAAGAGTCCAATAAAGCCAAATCTACATTACGATACTAGTTGCGCTAAACTGATTGCACGACAATTATTTCACGGAAAATTCAGCGAGTTAATAGTTGGTTTCATTAAAGCTCATTATGCATGGATTCATTTTGTGAAACCACTACAATTTCTTGGCAAAACACTAGAGTCATTCTACTATTTTAGCAATCTTATCGAACGTAGGTGGCGCCACAGTTTTACGTCGAAAATTGCAAATAAAAATATATAGTAATTATATCAATGAATACACTCGAAACTACTTCTTTGGAATCCTCAGTTTAGTATAAAATATGGATATATATATAAATAACGTCAAAATAAATACCATCATAATTATACATTATTCTTGACCCCTGAGGATTCCCTGTATGTAGGAACTCAGGAACTACGCGGACCATCGTGCTACAAACACCCAGATTCAGAGAAAATATCTGTGGTTTACACATTTTTTTTCTATATGGTTACAAGGTAATCCAAGGAAGCTATGGAATCTGTGAAAGATGAAGTTAGTTATGGTTCCTAGCTTTAATTTAATTTAATTTACTAAGCTTTTGGTGTTGTGTAATTATTATCGCAATGTGAATACGGCTTAATAATTTGTACGAGTAAAGTGCCTGACATTCGAGAATTTGCGTTCATATTCACAACGTAAGATGATATGCCAATTGCCACTCAGTTGAGGCTAGGGTACACAAAATTTCATTAGAAGGTCCATAAAAGTCCATTAGGCACCGGCGGCATCGACAGAGAGAATGCCAAAGGTCGACCTCAGGAATCTTCACATCTTCCCTTTGTGGGTACATTAACAAAATGTTATAGTAATTACAGGTGGATGTACCCACGCAAGGGTTGCTTAATTGATTGCACAATTTCTTGTGATGACATTTCTCGTAATTTCTAGTAACGTTCGACACAACAATGTACGGATTGTAGTCACAAATATGCGTTCATTATGTTATATGTTTCTATTTTCAAGTTAAATGTCTTGTTAATTTGGTAATCTATGTATTTACAAACGCTTGTTTATTTGTGTTCCTCTCATCGCCGAAAATATGTCTCTTCCTGTCTTAGTTGAAGAAGACTCGGTACCATTTCAATATACAATCTGCCACGCCATATTATGTGTAATGTAGGTAGGTGAAGGTAGTAAAATTAGCGGCCAAAACATTATGAACTAAGCCTTATGAGTAAAGATTTGTAATATGTCCGGTCGAGGACGTGATATCGACTAATCCTTACCTGCCTAATTCATAATCGTACAATTGATACCGCGTTATCTATGTAGGTACAAGTGAATTCGAATTATCATGGCACGGCTGCTTATCCATTTGTTGCAGACACAGGTCTTCTTCGAATGAAACGAAGACATTATGGAAGATAAATTAAATGTATTAAAGCGAAAATCAAAGGCGAAAAGCATTGAGTTATTATTTAATATGCTAAAAAATATAGTTTCTTTTTTTTTCTTCTGTTCTTTTTGTAATATCACAATAAGTTATTACAAAAAGGTTTTCATAAGTTAAGTAGGTTTCGTGTCGCCTACAACAATTTCAAAACAAACGTTGTAGTTTTACTAAATGCTGCTTTACGGTTGCCCAATGCCTATTTTGTCATCTGTCATCTGTCACCTATCATGTCATCTGTAGTCTGTCGTCTGTCGTCTGCTGTCTGTCATCTGTAGTCTGTCATCTGGCACCCGTCACCTGTCGTCTGTCATCCATCGTCTGTCGTCTGTCGTCTGTCATCTGTCATCTTTGACATCTGTCATCCGTTATCTGTCACCTGTCATCTGTTATCTGTCATCTTTGACATCTGTCATATGTCATCCGTTATATGGCATCTGTCGTCAGTCATCTGTCATCCGTCATCAAGCACCTGTCACCTGTCATCTGTCATCTGTCATCATTGACATCTGTCATCTGTCATCTGTCATCCATCATCTTTGTCATCTGTCATCCATCCGTCATCTTTGTCATCTGTCATCTGTCACCTATCATGTAATCAGTCATCCGTCATCTGGCATTTGTCATCTGGCGTCTGTCATCTATCATCTGCCGTCTGTCATCTGTAGTTTGTCGTCTGTCGTCTGTCGTCTGTCGTCTGTCATCTGACATCTGTTATCTGTCACGTTTGACATGTGTCATCTTATGTCATCTTATCATATGTCATCCGTTATATGGAATCTGTCATTTGTTGTCTGCCATCTGTTGTCTGTCATCAGTCATCTGGCATCTGTTGTCTGTCATCTGACATCTGTCATATAGCATCTGTTGTCTGTCATCTGTCTTCTGTTGTCTGCCATCTGTCATCTGGCATCTGTCACTTGTCATTTTTCATCTGTCACCTATCATGAAATCTGTCATCTTTGTCATCTGTCATCTGTCATTTTTGTCATCTGTGATTTGGCATCTGTCATCTGTCATCAGTCATCTGGCATCTGGCATCTGTCATCCATCATCTGGCGTATGTCATCCATTATCTGTCATCTGTCATCTGAAATCTGTAATCTTTGACATCTGTCATCCGTCATCTTTGTCATCTGTCATCTGTCACCTATCATGTAATCTTTCATCTATCAGCTGTCATCTGGCATCTGTCATATGTCATCTTTGACATCTGGCATCTGTCATCTGTCATCCGTCACATTTGTCATTTGTCACCTGTCATCTGGGGTCTGTCATCCATCATCTGGCCTCTGTCATCTGTTATCTGTCATCTGTCATCTGTTGTCTCATCTGTCATCTTACATCTGTCATCTGGCATCTGGCATCTGTCATCTATCATGTCTGCAACACAATTACTTCTAATCCGATTTCTGGTAACCTTCGTTATACGGGGCCCAGAAAGCTCAGATTAGTAATTAGTTAGTCTCTCTCGCCATCATTAGACCTAGGAGTTCTAGTTGTTAGCGTAATGCGTCTCACGACTGATATTAGCCGACTGCAAGCTGTGTATTAATTACATCACGAGATCAGAGCACCTGGTAATAGACAATCACTGATAGATCCTCGCTTGTTTTGTGAAACACATTTGTGGCCTTTTTGGGTTCTTGGTAACGTGTCAAGCAAGTTTGGTTTCTACGCAATTCTGTTGTTAGAATTGTGAACATTATCCAAATCTTTGTACGTAAAACTGCTATCTAAGTTATAAATATTATAGTGCTAAACAGTGCTCAGTGATTGTAAAGTTGACACATCTAACCTATAAAACTAATCTGATATAAGTTCACATGACAACTATTACGCCAAATCAAATTGTTTATGCCAAATACATTTTGTCCAAATGATAATAAAGTTCTCCGAACTATTGCAAATATAAGAAAAGGTACGAAAACAAAAGATAATACGATCATGAGAGCAAGTGGACTTGTAAACAGACTGGGGTTATCTCTGGCAATTCTTAATAGTTAGCTCAATTGCTTTGCACGACATTACATTCAGTAACTACTGATCAGTTTGCACGAAAGTATCTACCAACAGTAAATCAAGTAAGTATTTTTTTCTTAATTTATATAAGTAGCTTATATCATGGCCGCTTGAACGTCTATTATTTTCTAATTATTTCTTTATCCATTCATAGACTTCCGGGTTTTTCGCTTTAAATTGCATAATTATATTTTATACTTTTTTTCGGTATTTATGTTTCAACCATCGTGGAATGGTTCTCTAATTAAATTCAACTCCTTTGCTCACTGCTGAGCGTCATGATGTACCTTCAACAACTTGAACAACTTTTTCCTACACGATCCGTCGCTATCCATGACGGGTACGGGCTCTCTGGATCTCTGTGTTCAACTGCTTGGACACTTGGTCAGACCATCTTATTGGACTTCGACCACTAGATCTCTTTCCTTCCACCTTTCCTGTCACTATTAATTTCTCCAAAAAATTTTTGCCGCTTACTGCATGTGAGATTGAACGTCATTAGTCAAGTTAAGCCGGACTATTTGAGAATGATTGTTCGGCGAAGTTAGCTCTCTAGATCAGCTTGGACACTGATCAACGCGACGTTTGATTATTTTTGTATTTAAATTTAGAAATATTGAGCTACGATCCAAAATGGAATAAAATCGGTACATTGCGAGTTCTTAGTTCGGGACGATCAACTAGCAAGGAACAATTGGAACGAACTGGAAGGGCTCCTAGCTGCAATTAAGCCATCCCATTTACACCTAATAAAACTCTTCAAATTCATTTCGAAAACTTAAATTCTTTCACCATTAAATCAAGTCCGCCCATTATACTATATTTATTTCAATAAGCGGTGGTAGCCTAGTGGAAGAACGTCCGCCTTCCAATCAGATGGTCGTGAGTTCAAATCCCAGTGCAGGCACATGTGTACCAATGTGTTCCTGTAAAACATAATGTACGTAATTATCACTCGCTTTTCGATGAAGGAAAACATCGTGAGGAAACCCACATACATACCTACCCGAGAATTATTTAGGAGGTAGGTATGATTTCCACATATCCGGACCGGCCCCCGTGGTGGATTATAGCTTAACCCTCCTCACGAAAGTGAGGGGAGACCCGTGCTCAGCAGTGGGACGTTATGGGTTGATGATGATGATGATGATTTCTATTCCTTGTACCTTGTGTATTTCTGAACTGGTGAACAATGAAGTATTTTCTATTCTATTGTTTTCTAAATTCCAAGAGAAATATATTTAGATAAATAGAAAACCCTGAAATTAAAAGTGGCAATCGCATTATACATAAAAAGATAGTGAATTTCGTCAGTCGAATTCACATAATATATCTCTTAAAATATTTTTAGTTTGAATCGCTTATTCTAGGCACGAACTCAAGCTATCGTCCAAAATACCCGAAGGTCCAGACACGGCCAGGTCGCAAGCATTCGCCAGAATTATTCCAAATAATATAAGTTTTCTATAAATGCTTTTTACCGTTAGGTATTTTCAATTTTATCACTTCACGTGTTTATTTATTCTTTCAAGGTTAATGAAACCATATGAATATCTTCTTTACGTAGTACTAAACGTGTAACTGTACTATTTATTGGCCGTTTTACAATGCTCCTGGTAGCTGGCTCTAGGGTAGCCATCAAAATGAAGTGTAGGTGTTTGTAATTTTCTTAGAAGCTCCCAACTTCGGCACAGATTGTTTCAATTCTACTCGAATAATTTACGGTTTAACCAATCCCCGAATGAATAAATTCAATTTCAAATTTCAACGAAACTATCTAAATTACATTTCATTTGTCGTATTTTGCATGCAGTAGATAATATAATGCAAAGAGCTGCAAGAATTTTTTTAGCCTAAGAGCTCTATCTTTTAAAAGAAAAAACATTTAATTTACAAATTCAGCAGGTGCCATCACAAAGCGGCATATCGATTTTTTGTGATACGTTTTATTTTCAATGTCTGATTTTTTTTACTCATGATCTAACATCCGAATAATATAGAACATTTAGAATATTTAAAAATATTTTTTGCTTTTCTAGCGTTAGTATTTCGAAACGGCTTAGATTACAAAAATCCCAAATTTAATGAAAACTGAAGATATTTGATTCGGCGACAGATGTTGGTACATGCAACGAGAATGTTATTTCAGCAAGATTTTGTCTGGGAACATAAAATTGTGCTTTTTCAGAATTCATCACTTTATCTCTCTTCTCGCCGTATACTTGCAAAACTTAGCGCTGGGTAACGAAGTTTTGCAACGACTTCATTTAATCTGAATCATTGGTTTTTTTGCGAGTAGAGAATCTTTGGTCGGTTTATATCAGATAGTTAGTAATCGATGTAACAAGCGGTGCATTAGGTAAACCTACTTGGAAGGTTGATACCTAACATTGTTTTTTAGA
This sequence comes from Campaea margaritaria, assembly GCA_912999815.1. NCBI lineage: Eukaryota > Metazoa > Arthropoda > Insecta > Lepidoptera > Geometridae > Campaea > Campaea margaritaria. Next base: position 5,877,143 of record OU538792.1, read on the forward strand.
AGTTTATAACCGCAGCTATCACTATCTTACTATCACTATTTGTTACCCAGAGTTCAGTACTTTTTGGAATAGTTACAGTAGAATTAGGTAAGCTTTTTTGATTAGCAATACATTTTGTTGTAAATAAAAGTATCCGCTTCCTAAAAGGTTCCTAAAAGACCTGCGCAGACGGATGGTGTAGTGGCAAAGCGAGTAAATTATTAATTTAATTTGCCTTTACATTTGGATGCTAGTAAAATCCCACTGGAAGGCTCCAAGTGCCAGAAAACGCGACTGCTCTTCGCCGCCACTCTGTCCGTCTGCGCTGACCTGAAATCGTTTCCTTTTCCAGTATGAAGGCAGCCCTCGTCCTGTTAGTCCTGGCGTGCGCCATGGCCGTCGTGTACGGTGACTTGGTCTGCGGCACCAACTACTGCAAGCAGAACCCGTGCTCATCCCCTGTCTCGCAGGCCAGCTGCCGCAACCCCTCAATCTACCGCCCGAGCCACGCCGGCAAATGCGCTTGCTGTCCCGCCTGTGTCACTTTGCTCGGTAAGTGACAACACGAGCATTCTCGGTCGTTGGCCTGATGTTCAGTGCTAACATTTTATTGGAAACAGGATTTTTGTATTAAATTTGTTATGGATTCCTAATATTTCGGCACCGACTTCATGGCGCCTGCAACGGTGCCAAAATATCGGGAATTCAAAACAAACATATTGTTATGTTGTCCAATATTATGATAAATATCCCGTTTCCGATATTATTAATAATGTGTGGCCATGAAACTTCATCATACCTGCTGTAAATCCGGACGTCGATTTTTTTGATACGTGAACAAAAAGATTTGGCCACTAGTTACTCCAAAAGAATGATATTCTTGCAGGGACTCTCTGCAGAAAAAATACAACAAACAAATAACTAGGAAACAAATTTTCTAACAACCAATATCTATTATCAATAAGGATGTTGATATCATAACATTACGATAAAAAACAAGAAATTGTTTTTACACACCAGAACGATAAAATTATAATAATCTTCTCAATAGGTATGTGTGTATATTGACTGATGCTCTTTGGATGGTTTATCAAAAAGTAAGATAACTAGTTATTAAAAAAAGAACGATTAAAATTACACTATCACCACCAACTAGCTACCTACGCATAATCAAGCAGTTTATTTACGAGATAATGTGTACTAAAACTTTTTGCTAGTTTGTTAATTTACCTAATTTTTATTATAACTTAGAGTATAGGTAAGAAAAGCCTGCGTAAAGCTTTTCTTAAAGTAACAACACTTAAACTTAAATATTCAATAGGCTTACAAAAGGATTAAAATCTTTAAATTCAATAGTATTTTAATACCAAACACAAAACTTTAAGTCCTAATGCTTCAATGCTTTTCAAATACTTCATCAGCTTAGACTTTAAAAAACGTCTCTCAAAAGAATTGAAACCTACCAGTTTAAGGCTTAGGCACTCAATTCGAGTGGTTGCATTCGAGCTAAGTCCTAGATTTTACTGCTTAGTTAAATGGTATAGGTACAGCGAATAGGATTTGTAAGGAAGGAGAAGTATTCTGGAATGGAGAGTGCTTGAAAAACATGGTTTAACCCATTGTGCACTTTAGCAGTTGAGCTAAAAAGTGACTAACTAACAAGAATGACTAACTAACTTACAAGCTAACTTTAGTCTAAAACTTCTTAAACGTTGGTTATATTTTGATAAAACCGTCTTTTTAACTAATTACATTTAATTATTTACAGGCGAAGGTGCTGCCTGCAAAGCCTACAGTAAGGAGCTCGGAGAAACCCCCTCTGCCATCTGTCGCGAGCCTTTGCTCTGCCTCAAGGCAGTCTGTACCAAGGTCACCCCGAGGAAGTAAATAATTAAAGTTACATAATCAGTTGATGAATTAAACACATTTTTTGTTGCAGTTTCTTAAAGCCTTTGACTTGTTTGTTATTCCAAAGTATACCTAAGATAGCAGGATCCTTCAAGACGTTCACAGCAATATGCCCTATCCCGTCGTAGGACCTCAAGCTAGACTTTTACCCCTATTCAGAAGTGTCGGAAAGTATTCAAATCCAATTCTGACGGATTCCTTCCTAATCCGACGCATTTGAAAAACGACTTACATTGGAAGTAGACATGTTTGTAGCTGACTGTACCTTCCTAATTAAGAATTTAGAAGAATGATAGGCTATTAAATACAATTTTGGGTGGAATAGTAAATTGGAATTTTGACACGTTCAGCGACTGCACCTTTCAATGATCTTCACTCTGACTAAACTACACGTAAATATATGCCCAAAGTGGTACCGAGATGTTCGTTTATGCATATTATTCATGGAGTATAATGAGCTCGTTTAGAAGCTCCATTAAGTTTCTAATAAGTTTTTAGCGCTGGAAGTCTGTAGCAACTATTTAGATAAGTAAACAAAAATTACTTTCCATAACTTTGTTCTAAAAAATGCCGGGGCGTTACAACAGGAAGCAAGAAAGTTCGAGACGTAATAAACGTTCAGGAGGCTTAAACTTCCAAAGCCCTTCTTGACCTGAAAGCTACGAAGACCCCTTTGGCAGTGTTAACAATAAGTATCTATAAGTACATACTCGGTATGCAAAATACGCAGTCGCCTGATGGTATACGCCCTGATATCTATTTCAATTACACGTTCACCATTCTCGGTGCGCTACTGAAATGAATGCTCAAATATTCAAAGGGTTTTTTTCTATTCGTTTTCAGAATACCTAATGGACGAATATGAATTTGGCGTACTTCTGTTTTCTGTTAAAGCTAATATTTCAATATTGGGTATAAGCGCGGTGTGAATACCCAATATTATGGTCAGTATCACGAAACTTAAAAGTTTAAAATATGTCTGACCGAGAAGAACTATCCAACCACTAATGCGATCTGTATAAAAAGGCCATAAATAAATAATCCGTGGGTATATAAGATCCGCACATAATTTACTATCATTGGACCGGACCAAGGATCGAAACCATTGTCGTTGGGTTGCAAAGCGGACAAGTTATCGTTCTGCCTTTATCACTAGCTGACTGTACCTTCCTAATTAAGGTAGTGTTAAATTGTGGATACTAGTTATTAAACATACGAATATTATGTACCTTGTTAATAGGGTACTAATACGTGCTTCTATTAGTAAGATCTCGTAATCCCACAGCAAACATTTTAGTACGAGCAGGGGAGTGTTCCCGTTCAACACGGATTCGGGAAAGGTTAAACATGTTTCATGTAAATTGAATTTATAGGCTATCTTTGACGCTGATTATATTATTTTAGCCGAGAGTAAGAATTTTGAAGCATGAGAATACTGTTCGTCGTAAGGCTCGAGATATAAATTTAATTTTCTGGGAATTTTCTCAAGGATCTTCAAAAATATTTTTGTGAATACGAGTAAATAATTTATAGCAGGAAATAATTTAATTCCTGTATCAAATTTCAGGTCAAAAGAAAACCACAATCAAGTAAATCTTTATATATAAAGCAAATTTCTACCAGACACTCCGTTCGTATAGTTTAATTTCAAAGGCTATACTGTCCCCGCTACTCCGGATCAATTAACGCAGATACAGCGTTAACAAAATTAAATCGAGTCACCTAAATTAAGATAAACGAGCGTAAAATTAAATTACATCTAAACAATCCAGTTTGGGAGTTACCGCGTCCGCCCACTAACAGATTAATGTCGCTAATAATAATTGTTGCTTTTATTCCTTTTTGTTACATTTGAGTAATCATTTTAATGAGAATTTGCTAGTCAACTTCAATCTCAAAATTTAAATTATTTTATTATTGATGAACTTAACACCAACGTGAAATATACTTTGCTAGCAGCGCCCCGCGGTTACACCCGCGTTAACAATTATCACACAGGAACCGTATATTTTTACGGGATAAAAAGAATCCTATGTTCTATTCCAGGACCTAAAGCGTAGAGTAGTTAGGTAGTAACCTAACCCTCTAACATATACACCCTTTCTCTTACCCTTACCCTCATACCCTTACGGCCCGATTCACACGCGGACGATTCGTTCTTTTTTGACGAATCGTTTTTTTCTACGGAAGCAATGCTTTTTAAATGCCAATGTTCACACGGTTCACGAATCACGAAAAATGACAGACACGTAATGTTTCACGTATCGTCTTTTAAAAACCACGTACGTTAAAACACGAATTGTGAATATTTTGTGACGGATCCGCTATTTTCCTCTATCCTTATTATACTCTTTGGACTGAATTTGACCAATCGTGAAAACAACTATTCCGTCTGTAATGTGAACGTCCAGGCGTCATGACTTAGCGTGTTTTTTGACGAATTGTCAATGACGTGTCCCGTGTGAATGCGCCCTTACCCTGTTTTCTTGACGCGTTATTTATTATTATATCTGGCTAATTATAAGTATGAATTGGAGTTCTCAAAATGTTTTTTCCATTAAACATGAAATTATAGACGGGCCTTGAATCAGATAGAGTTATAAGGGAGTATAGTACCGCGGTGCGAAGGTGATTCCGGAACAATGAAAGCTCATAAAGTTTTTATGGATTTTCATTCTTTACTGCGCGCGCCCGCCTCGCCGGTTGCGCCATTATATTGCTATTTAACTAGCAGCTGGCAAATAATGGTTATTTACAGGTTTATAGGATTAACTGACTAGCAACGTAAATACCAAAGATTTCCCTCTATTTCTTTTGGCTAGATTAATATACTTGGTTAGAATCCTTAGTAGTTAGAAGATACTTCCTTGGCAAGGGGCTTTGCAAGGCAATCTTGGAATGCAATTATAGTGGTGTCTTTCGTTTCCGGAGTTTTGGAGGACACGATTACCTTTGGGACTGCGCAGTCATATAAAATTCTAATTAACCAGAAATAAGCTAGTTATGTTTGCAAGACTCAGTTCTGACTATACATATAACATTATAATTAGGTTTGTGAATACACTTATCCTGCTTGCTCTAGAAACAATAGTACAATACACGGCAGGTACGCCTAACTAAGTGAAATAGAAACAGTAACGCTAGTATATAATTAGCAGGTTTATAGTAACAAAGGCACTTTGCAGCTTAAAGTATTTTTATTATACCTTATACCCGGCTTACCTTCGTGTAGAAACTTTGCGGTTTTTGTTTTGATATTTGGAAAATGGAAATATGAAACCGAATTATGATGTAGATATAAAATAAAGTAAAGTAGTTCTGGGTGGCACTTTAACTGTTATGGGCAGACTTAGCGCTTACCATCTGGTGCACGACTGGCTCGTCTCATCATTCAGTCAAATAAATAAAAATATAAAGTATAAAATAAAGTTAAATAATTATCGTGTTTATTTTACATCAACAATGTAATAAAAATGTACATGAATGGTACTGTACTGTACTGTAGTACGCCTATTATGTATGTATCAAACTGTGTGTGAACGAAACATAATATCACCGTTATAATAAAAATCAAAATATGGCTACGAGAACCTACGAAGTGCTACGCCGAATGTTATCATAATTTTAGTCTCTTCGGAATTTCTTTTGTAAGCGTGTTTGGAAGGATACAAGCGGAACTTAATCGAAGAGATTTATATTAACGAGAGATAAACATGCAAAAATTTCCGCTACAAGCTACGAAGTGCTACGGAACATCCGGAAGAATAGGAAGGTAGTGAAATATGAGGGAGGAAGTAAAAATAGATGAATTATAACAATACGGTTATTTTTTACTTAAATTTTGTATAGGTACATTTTAATTGCTTAAATTTACATTAAATGACCGAGCTAATATTTTGTAGTAAAGGTCTATATGATGATAATATTACTCATAAAAAATATTTTATAACTTTTTAAAAAGAAGCAAAGAATTTATAAAAGAGAATCCTGAATAGTGATACGGTTGTATTTACTAGAAACCTACGGCTCGTGCCTTTGAGCCAAATGTTTTGCGGCCAGCATTTAAACCAAGCCCTCACTTAGTAACCGGATATCCTTTCAAGTCTGGACTACGCCTTTTTCGAGTAAAAATAATGATAACTTTATTTTTCTTGCTTTATTTATTTTGTTTTTAAGTTTAGGTAAGAATAGTCGCTCTGATAATAGAATGAGACAAAAAAATATAGTTAGTCAAAATTGTGTGATTTTTTCCATTTTTAGGGGCAGATTTTTTGTAAAAAGAAATCTGTCTATACAATGTTAAAGAGTCTCTTAAGTTTTGAGAGAATGCTTATTGTTGTATATGTAAAATGTAATTAACATTACATAAAATCCCACTTAAATATATAAAATAGGTCCTACGGCTAAGTAAATAAGTTTGTATCAAGGCCACATCTTTGAACGTTAGCTAGCTAAGTATTTCTTAGGATTTTGTGTTAGAGATGGAAACCAATCGTAATCGAGTTATAGTTTGTTCAATTAGTTTGTTTTTTGTTAGCAATCTAAGTAATGCTGATTGATGAGTAGTCTTTGTGAATGTGGAAATTCACAAAGGTTAATATTTAAACGAAGTGCATGAATTATGAATAATGGATAATGTAGTGGAGGTAGTGTATGTGTATAGCAATTTTGTTCAAAATCTTAGCAATTCTGTAAAGAAACGTTTGTATTGCAGAGATCTTTAACTACACTCACTGCTACAGTCTACAACTAGCAGCGCCCCGCGGTTTTACCCGCGGTAACTAGTATTCCACATGAACCGTCATTGTTTTTTTTTATTTATTTATTTGATTGAGTGACGAGACGAGCAAGTAACGCAAGTGTTTACGGGGACAAGGGATTTTATGTTCTATTCCAGGACCTAAAGTATACTTTTAATCAAAATTCGTTTAGACGTATTCGTTTCGTATTTATAATATTAGTGAGAATGAGTTATTTGCATATAATATTCAAAATGTGCAGCCCTACTCAGTCAGGTAAACTCAGGTAGTCAGTCTAGTAAACTCGCAATCAATTTGACGGTTCAGTTAACTGATGGATGTTTCACTAAGGCCGGTTTTAGTGTTCGACCGACCGTCGGTGCGTACGGCCGTCGGTCTCGCTTGTCATTTGTATGAAAATTCACAAGTCGTGACAGTGCCGACCGTACGCACGTGGAACTTTCATACAATGCTTAATTTTCATACAAATGACAAGCGCGTCCGACGTACGCACCGACGGTCGGTCGAGCACTAAAACTAGCCTAAAACTTCCTTGGCAGTTTTGGAGCGAACACGGAACCAATGTTTTATGTTTGAATTCGACATATATTACACATTAACCCATAAAGAAATACAAGTTCGAGGTAAATAAACGCAAAATTAACTAGGTACACATTTTTAGCTTCCTGCCAAAACCCATAGGTACGTATTGCATACCTAGCTTAATTTGTCTATGCCCCGATTACGAATTGTATGTATGTAGGTAGGTTTATCAATGCACTAATGGACACGTTCACCTAATGTATTGGGAAGTAGTACTTAACTGTTTAATTAGTGCAAACTACGCATGACAAGTAGGATCAAGATGGCCAAACACAGAATAGGCTTTGCCTTGTCTTACTATCAATGTGTGAACGTAACTTACTCAAGAACTACAAATAGGTAGTTGCTTAGGCCTATGTAGATTGATACTACAGAAGCCGATTATAGATATCAAAATATTATATCTCTCAAAGTCGATATCGAATAATGACTGATAGTATTTTTATCATAACCCGGCGGCCGATAATATTCTCTATGTAGCTAAGACAACGAAGTTAATGGTTGATAGAATTAATTAAATTCTGGGTTTATTCGCAGTTGTTTGCAGATGGCAACGAAAGGTGCGGGTCCACTCGATCAATTAGTAATTCATTTTCGGGTAAACAAGCAACATTGTTGAAATATATTTGTAAACATAATGCAACAAAAAACGTTATCTCGTTATAAACAAACCTAAATTTGTGAACGGAGTATTTAAAATTGATTTAAATGAATCTATGAATCGAATTATAGTTTTGCATTAGTTATTTGATCGAGGGCGACAGTAAACATTAGGAGTGTTTTTAGCTTCGCCCTATCTCGTGTGAAAGGTTAGTAATTGTAAATAAATTAACCGTTTGGTTGTGTTATCTTGTGAACTTATTATTTAGAGCAGGCAATGAGCGTCAGTTTCCCTCGAAGGGAGTTCGCGTGTACCCACATTATTATAAAATTATTATTTGTCGTGTGGTTTGTTATGTCGTTATTAGTAGACTTACGAATGTCAATAATAACAAACACTAGTGAGTTTGTGTAATAAAGATATTATATTTTCAGTCAATAATTATTATATTTCATTATAAGACATTAAACAGTGTGGGAATTAATTTTTTAATGAAATAAGTATAAGGTAAGTTTGATACCCGTTGCTCATATTCTAACCTATTTTGCCGTAAATTAAAGGATAAACTTTAAAATTGGTCGATTTTAAGGTATTAAAACAGGTGCATAATGTCGTCAGAATATTGATGATGATACTGACGGATTCGTCACAAGCAGCTGATCGATTATAGTTTTGTGCACGTATAAAATGTTGTTTTCATCCCATGTATTCGAAAAGAGGCATTTTGCTCCTCGATTAGTGCGAGCAAAGTGGGTCTTTTCCGGGTACTTAATAACAGTGACGAAATGAGTTTTGAACACTGTTTAATTAAAAAGTTTGAACGCAATTCGCTTCAATAAATTGTTTGTCCAGTTAATTTTATATTGAGTACTAGGTTCAATACTTTGTAGTGCCAGCACCGTGATGCTAACGATAATACCAGGACGCAAAATTTAATAAATATATTCTAACGTTCGGTCTTCTTTCATAATAACATAGAGCCTGCAGGTGTTCGATAATATCATAGTGTACAGACAACACAGGATTTATTAGGCAGAGATAATGCGTTGAAAGAATATAAAGCTGTCTATTTATTTTGACGATTGTAGATAATTTATCAAGTTAACTTTAACATTAGATAACAAATGGACGAGACACAACTATCTTTTAACGTGCAAGTACGTATTTTACATTAATTACTATAGTGGACATAATTAACATGAAATAAAATATTTGGAAAAATTACACTGATTTGCCGTAAAACTATCACTCCAAGCATTTTTGAGAGAAATATCGTATATAATGTTTTTATACCAATCGATATTTTTAGTAAACAACATAACCTAAGTAAACAACCTATAATAACAACAATTTCCCAATTGTACAATATACAATGTTAATGATTTATTTACTTATTACAGATTCATAACTGAAAATGGAGGAAGCTAAAATCCGCAATCGTAAAAAAGGGACAAAAATACAAAACGGAACGCCAAAACATGAGGAAATCCAGAAAGAGCAGCTTGAATTTGCGATAAGGGAATCACCTCTCACCACCCTAATGAACACATCAGCGCACATACGAGCTATATATCATATATTTATAGTTATAATTCTTATTTTCCTTTGTGACACTGCGGTCCATGACCTTATTGATAGTGGAAAGTAAGTACCATTACTTTTCTTTAAACTATGAATCTAAGAAGTCTGAAAATAGAACGACCAAGGTTCCATAAATATCCAGACAACAAATAAAGACAGCTCATATATCTTTTACTGATACGTTTCTGTGCGAGTCCTACGAGTATATGGTGGCTCCCCCATTTTGGGTATGATCACCACAATATAAATTGAGCTTAGTTTGGCACAGGCACCCAGTAAGGTGGCCGTTATTATGGTCACTATAACGATACCAATTACAACGTTCACGGCGTACGATGTCCAACGTATTAAATTCCCATTTTGGTTAGCTCATGCCCAGTCATTAGGTACATTGGGTCGTTAGTTTCTGATAAATGACCACGTTAGGTACATTTGTGAAATTGAAAAGTGGTATGATATGATATTCCCATGGTTCACTTTACTTGATGATCTTGTCTTGAATACTCATCCGTTAGTATAACAGCTTATATTTTGAACTTACCACTGACAATAAAATGTTCAAGATTTTTATCGTAGATAAGAATAAATGCTACACATTCTTTCGCGTGAAATAATTATGCTAAGCGGTACTCGTTTTCGTGATAATGTTTCGAGTAAGACGCAAAGAAGTATTCATTGGCTATTTCTTGACTTTGCTAAGATTATCTTTCAATTTTGGTGAATGTAAGCAAGCATACAACGTACAACATAAAAATTAATCATCATTATCAACCCATATCGTCCCACTACTGAGCACGGGTCTCCCCTCACTTTCGTGAGAAGGATTAAGGCATAATCCACCACGGAGCAAAAAAAAAACAATGTATATTCTCAATTTTGAGGCTTGTTACGTGTATGATGAGTATGACATATTTCAGGTAGATATCTATACAAAATGGGTAGGTACCTAAGTATTGTAAGAGAGGCTATTATTTGAAATCGTTTGTAGAAACTTTGAAAAGATAAGAATAGGTATAGGTACAGAAGGTATTTCGTCACAATATAAAAGGAAAGTACCAAACTGTATTACCATTATTTTGCACTCAACGTTGATGGTAGAAATTCTGCAATCAGAAAGTTATTGGTAACAGTTCGGATTGAACAGCAGCCGTGATAATTAAGCGCTGCAGCCAATTTAATGCCCTTGGCAACTTTTTGAATAAACCGGCTTTGTATTTACATTCTACTTAGACAACATTTTTTATTCATTCCACAGACTGGGGGTTTTGCTCTCAGAATATTGAGTTATTATAGAGTACGTACTTATTTATGAGGACGACACCCGTTGTTAATTTCATTCAATCTGTCTGGATGCGCCATTACTCTCGCGTAAAGTGCAGCGATAATTTCGTCGTCTAGACGGCAAGCTGCACCAGCTATATCTAATACTTAGTATTGGCTGTTTCAGGATAAACGTTGGTCAACATTCAGTGGTAAATGGATTTGGGGACGTGAAGCGAGGCGCCAAACTTTGGACATTTTTGTTATTAGTTGCTGTAGCTTTTTATCCGTTGCTCCGGGTATACGCAGCGGTAGGAAAACTTTTAGCCAAAAATTCGGGTAAGTATTTTTTTTTGAGTACGTCATACCTGGTTTTGCTTAATGTTTCAAAAATCAATCTTACTTCGTATTGACAAAACAATGCACATTGCATTTACAATATTACAGATACTACCCAACTCAGGAAATTGAAATAACATATGATGATAAAAGCAATCGCATTTGGTCCCACAAGGATCGGGATGTCCATTGACTACGTATCTGTTTCATTTTAAGTCATCAATTATCTTTAGTACGTTCAAAACCAATTAAGTACCTACCCACTGATATTCCGTTTAGCTCAGTGCCATATGTACCTACACAAAATGCATTGTGTATAAACAAATGACACGGTGTTCCTAGCTAGACATATAAGTAAGCTATTGGCACAATAAACAAAAGAGGCAATCATTGTAACGACCCCCCAAGCCGAAATGACGCCAAGTCGAAGTTTGCTGCAGACAAAACTTACAGCGCAGATTTCAACTGCGGTGAAACAATACATCTACTCACGATATATCAAAGCAATGCTGCAAACTTAATGGGAAGCGAGCCAAAATATATCTTCGAACAACAGAAACTGCAGTTGTTCGGCCAATAAAAGCGAGATGTAGCTGGTAACCGGTGGGGTGTAAACGGCAGAGCGGTCGTGCCAAGTGGCGTTCACTCTCTAGCTGTCTTTTGTTGCAACCGGCCCATGCACGTGGAGCACATCCTCCAATTAGTTACTTGTATAGCCATGTACGGCGCTCGAGACAAGCGAGACCACTACAAATCTAGGCTAAAAACGCTGCAATGGACATCGAAACGTGGAAAAGCTGAAAGTCTTTCAATTAGCGTCCTCTTCTGCTTCAACTTCTACTTCAAAAGTAAGAAAACATAGCAGAGCATTCTTTTTTTTGTTAATTTTTACGTCTAAAACCTATGCGTGAAATATTTCGAATACAAAAGTTGGCTCACATGCTGTGCTGATATCCGAGTAGGTACGGTTACACATTCGGCGCACTTATGTTTCTCACTAGGAGAATCACAAATAAAACAATGTCACGTATGTAGGCATTACATTACGAAACAGTCCCGTTTTTTTCTGGTGACTTGGTTTATGACTGAACTCAGTAGTACAGCTCCGATGTGTCTTCCAATTTTCCAGTTAGATGAGCTCCATACTCGTTCACATTTCTTATTACCTTTGTCACGATCGATGCTATTCAACGTGAATATACTGCCTTATATTATTACAAAAGTCAGTAAATTGTTCGAGCAGAAAATGATCTACAGCAATATTTCTTACATTGCTATATATTGTACCTATTTCTTACAAGTCAAGATGCCATAAAAGCTTTTGTGAATTTGTAATTCTTATTTACAGCTTCTAAATTAAATAGCTACTTAACTAAAGTAAAGCCATCCCAAAAGTATTGATTAAACATTTTAAGTTACGAACACCGAACTAAGACCGTGAAACCTATTTAAATTCTACGATTAGCTCCTATAATGGCGCGGAGAGGTCATCAAAAACTTGAGCAGGAAACTCCCAACCTAAATGAAATATGACGAAGTTTGACTAATGGACTGTCAAAAATATAAAGTAAAATTTACGTCAATATTAGTCCACACCATCCACTCGAGAGAAAATTTCATGACAATTCAAAAGTTTTAATTAGAAGCCTTATCCTTTATTGATGTACGATAATCGATTTGAAAAAATCAATATACCTAACTTGATTTGGTTTTAATCTTTAGGTAATGGAAAATCTTGACATTTTTAAATTTTTTTCAACTTTACCTTCCAACTTGGAACTAAATTACATGTTTCGTCATGTAAAAACCAACAAACTCAGTAATCTGAATTTTGATGAAAAATGCTTTAAAATCGTCATGTATATCGGCATTTGTATATTTATTTCACTCCCAAATATGTTACAGGCTTGTGCCGAATATGGGCACGATTCGGAGTAATAGGAATAGCTGCTCTGCAGGTGACGTTAGTATCCGTGCCAATTTGGGACCTCGGGAGGGATCATCTCGCGGTGGCGTCCTCTGTAACTGTCACTATGGAAATGGTGAGTTTCTCTTTCTTACCTATACATACTACTACTTTGCTTCCTAAAATTAAATTGACACACGATTTAGCATATTTTACAAAAAGTTTAAAACTTTATCAGGTCAATTTCTAGACTGAAATTTGTAAAGCAACACTGTAAAATGTCACATCTGCTCGTGTTTGTTCACAGACTATGTCAATCCCTAGCTGGGAAGTAAGGCTTCGGTACTATTAATTAGAAGTAATGGAAATGTCGTCCTAGGTTATTTGACCCGTCGCATCGAGCTTTAATAGCGATGGAGGAAACTTTAAACTATAGTTTTGCGTTAATTTGGTTTGCGTTTTGTTGCGTTTTGTTTTTAGGTTAATACACGCCCGTTTGTTTGAATAGAGTTTTGGTGGATCCTGGTAGTTTGTGAGGATTCAGAAAGTAAGTTTCTAACTACTTACTTGAATACGTCAACCCGTTGCTAGTTTGAGCGGTCTGACCCTACTAAGTAGGTACTACATGTAATTAAAGATTATCTTTTTATACATGATGCAAAGGTTCCTAAATTAAAATACGAACAGAATTAATTATTCCTGTGTAAACAAAACGTAAAAGGTTTCTTAATGAAGAAATAGGGTACGGGGATGTAGACATTTGCGCTGTCATATATGTTCATCAACATACAAACCAATTTACCTATAGAGCCTAATCCGACCCGTATAATCTGATTTCTGCAGATTGATGCGGGTCCGCATACCAACACAAGCTTTAAAATTGATTGAGATTCTAACCATCCATCTGTAGTACCTTTGTGCGTATGTTACCTACTAATACTTAGTACTGTTTCCAAGCAAATATATAGGGTCTGCTTACAAAGAGTTCTGTTTTTTATTAGCAATGCATTCATGTTTTTTGTTTTTGTTTTTAAGTTTTCTTTGTTCTGTGGTGTTTCAATAAAGAGTTTATCTATCTATCTATCTAATGCCATATTAATGAAAAGGTAAAATAAACTGCATCGTACCTACCTCTGTTTCTGAACTAATTGTTTTAAAATAAGATCAGTAGGTATAACCTCAACACGATAATTATATTCCTACCTATTTCCTCTGATTACGTATACTATGTATTGATTATATTTCGTGCTTTGTCTGTCTACGTCACGAAAGATAAAGTTTCACATCGGCGAACAAAGCTAACTAGTGAAACACGAAGAACGGTATTTAGGCATATCTTTATAGGTGTTTAGGTAACTTGAGGAAGGAATTTGTGATAGTTTGTGATTTGCGAATGTTATTGGACATTCATTACAATTTATAAATAATGTTCATAGAATATTTGGCAGTTTTGCAAAACTTCGCGATATCTAACATTACTAAAAAATATCCAAAGTACAGTTTGTAAAAAACTTCCACTTCTAAAGTATTTCTGGTTAGTGCTGTTAGTAGATTACATAGAACTGTAGGCAGTTGCCTATTATGCGCTAATATTAGAAATAGAAACTGAATCAGTAGGATTGAAATTCGGCTAGGCGATGTTGATGTTAGAGCTTTAGGAGTAGTAATATATTATGTTTTTGGACTTCATATAAAATTAAGATAAGTTGTACATATATTTAAGACTAGCTGCGCCCCGCGGTTTCACCCCCATAATCCCAGTTTTCCCGCAATAGCTCTGCATTTCGCGGGTTAAAAACCACTATGTTATATTAAAAAGTAACTGCAGATTGCAAAAAAAATGTCAAAACTCTCGTCAGGTTACTAAAAATGATAATAATCCAGAAAGGACAAACATTGAAATTCGGTACACAAAGTTCGCGCAGGGAAAGAGACAATAATCTCATCCTTAGTAAAGATTCTTAGCAGCAAACCACACTGAAGAGGTGCGAGGTTTAACGTCACTTTTTCATGCGAAATGTATCCAAATGACAGCGCCGATTGATCTATCTATCGCCTAAGAAACGTTTACGCACAATATTGATTCCTACACGATTTTTGTGTAGACCGGTGCTAAACTCGTGTCGTGGTAAAGACACGTTTTCCGGAAAGCGCACGCTACCAGCAAACTTCCACAAATTTATGTTGAGCATTAACTTATACTCAAAATGTTTTAAAGTTATCAGAAATAAGTATAGGTGGTAGAAAAGCTAGGGGATAAAACGGCGTTGAAAGTGAAATGTTACATAAATCACCTGGGTGGAACCCTTGTCAGGGCTGGCAGCGGTAAATAACGGCAGCCGGCTGCCGCTGACGAGGCAGAGAGCACCATTACTCGGTCTTGTCGAGCAGGTGGCAGCCCTACTCTAGTGAGACGATGCCTTTTTATTAATTAAAATACAAACATGATACTCTTTATTGCGAAACTTTTCTAATCATAAAATTATCAATTAAACTTTCTTACGGTTTCCAATACCTAGAGTTTTTGTTATCTCGGTGTTTTTTATGTCTATACATAGTACCCGATAAAGTTGATGTTTAAATTTGTATGTGTTTGTGTTTTTAGCTGTAAGAAAATCTATGAGAAGGATAATGACACAAGCAGAACTAACATTATACTCGCAGATCTCTGTGTTTATACTCATATGGTCGATAGGTACTCAACACTCACTATAAGATAACTAGGTATTTAGGTGATCTGTGCTATGAGTACCGAATATTTAGGGCATATTCCCGTAGGACCATTACATAGTGTACATAGGTACCTATGTGAATCATACGTAATGGTAGGGCAATTGATACTCAACCATGGCTTGGTACAATTTTTATTTAATAATACCTACTTATAATGTCGTTGTTTTATTATGTGTTTGCCTTTTGAAATTATCAAGATGTCCAAATATTTTCACTAATTAATAGAGTTTTCAATTAAAAATCTAAGACAATTAATTTCTTAATAATTTCTAAATTAAAATATTGTAATAGGTACAACGTCTTGCCTCTGCCCTGTCCACTGAACTTTAATATCTTTCGGTTGACAGGTAAATGCACCGCGAACGATCTCCAACTTTGTTTTAATTAGAGTTTTGAAGGCCCCGAAGCTTATCCAAAGAATTTAATCAAGTTTTAAGCTCACCTGCGAATAAACTTATTATTTGTGTTATAATTTTTAATTGAACGATGCTAATCACCTTTGGCAAAATACCTTTTGTTACCCATTTCGAATCGCAACAGTGATTAAATTTTCTGATTTTCCAGCTTCATTATTGACTGACTATAAAATGGAAATGATGTCTTATTAATCTATTGTACTAAATATATAATGTGGGGTTTGTGAGAGTGTCTAACTTTGTATTGACATATTACAGAGAAAAATCTGACTAAGTAGTAGTAAGCAACGCATCGACTTTGCCTCGAAAGTTACAGGTCTATAGGAGGCGGTAGCAGTTTACTGTCAGACGGGTTCAATTATATAAATTAAATTTAAAAAAAGGGACATATAAAAATAAAATATTGCGTGTTTATTTATCAAACATTGTTTCTTCATCGCATTTTTCATTCATTTTCAATAAAAAACTTTTTTTTTTTCAGTTTCGATTTGCGATGAAAATCCACGCAGCGGCGGTTGCATGCGGGCCCCGTTGCTTCGGCGGCAGCACGCCATTGCCTTCATTCGGACATTATCTATATTTCCTATTTGCGCCAACGCTACTGTACAGAGATCAGTATCCAAGGTCAGATAATCATAACTAAAGTCTTCATAAAGGTCTAACTAAACGACTAACACACTGTATTGCATTCGACGGAACCTGTTTACGCCGGATAAAAAAGACTTAACCGATTTATGAGCAAGATCTCTTCTAAGAACATTTTCCTGTAATAACGATGATTCAGGTAGTTGCTCTTACTGACTGCCCCATCTCGAACCACAAAACATTATTCAAAATCAAAAATATTTTTAAGTTTTCTTTTCAAGAGATTCAAAACATTACATTACGACGAGGTAAGTTCGTGTGCGAGGGTCACCTCATGACGTTGTTAAAGTGTTGACCCTTCGGAATATTATATTTTCAACCGTGACAAATTCCTTTTAACCCTAAATGATAGGGTGTCTAATCTCAAAACGCATCCATCCACCCAAAAATAGGAGCGTATTTGACCCCGGGCCTTAATAAAAAATGAAAACTCGCGTGTGACTGACCCGTATATCATTCAGCAGCGTTACAAATCATGTTTATTTTTCATTTCATATTCAGGACAAAGAAGATTAGGTGGGGCGTGGTCGTGTCTCATATCGTGGAAGTGGCTGCGATCGTATTTTACAACAGCTTCGTTTGGGAAAGGTTCATCCTGCCCTACTGGTCGGACTTTGGCAAGGTTCCCACGGTAAGTTTATTAATAAATTAAAATAACTAGCATACTGCTGACAGATGAACATTATTGGAGAAAGGTAATCGACTGTTTTACAAAGATTTGACTGGATTACATATAATCACTTGGGACGTTTAATTTCCTGCTTCTACTCCTAATTAAGCACTTACCTAATTGTACGTAATAAAATCTTTGTTATTGTAGATTCTATGCGTAAAATTATTTACTAGGAAGTGAAATCTACTTCACAATTAGCTACGCAGCAAAATTCAAATAATCCTTCCATAACGATGTAATAAAATTTGCTACTTTTAGAATTGTGAGTAGGTATTTACCCATTAGGTTTCCGCTGCATACTGGCAACTTGCCTACCATTTTGTACCATTTTTTTGTGCCTACGCTTTAGCGTAATCTTATCAATCTACAATTTTAGTGCGTATTTCCTGAAGTTTGTAACAGTATTGATAAGGCATAATATGACGTAACACATCACTATACTGCACGCGAAAGAAGTCTCGGGAAAAGCTACTTTAATGATGACATTATTAAATTGTTTATACACCAGCCTGCACTGGGCTGGCGTGATAGATAAAATTACGAATTGATGATGTAGGTACTTACTTATATACCTAAGCTTCAGTTTAAACCCCTTTGCAGGTCACCGTGGCGAAATAGACTCGTTATTTTTTCTTATAACTCGTTATTGATTACCAGTGAGGACTTGAAGTTGAAACATTGCTCTTCGTGCTGACACCATTAACTTAGAACAATTCATCATGATTACGGGCATTGAGCTCGGTCCTTTCGTTGAGTTAAATCGATTTTAAACAAGCTAGCTTTTCAAATGTAAGCCCTAAAGTTTTAAAATAATAATTGTATTATTTATTGCCATGAAATGTACCTATATTGTGCTCTTTTGGTATATCTACTTAGGTATAATACATTAGTTTTGTATCATCAATATCAGACCACGCCCTCATCGTGTCCAGTAAAAAAATTCAAATGTTTCTAATTTATGTTATATTTTTGAGTTTCTTGCAGTCATGCTTATTATATTTATGGCGGCGCCATTTAAATAAGTAAGTAGGTACTAAACTGGTAATATTGTATAAGTTTCGCTATTTACGTTATGAAATATTAGGTAGTACTATTGTCATAATAAGCAGCCATGGCGTTTACCATTAGGCAAACAATGTTATAATTTTATTATTTAAGTAGGTATTAAAAACATGCCACCGAAATAGCTGGCTTCAGAATTCGATTTAACAGCTTATAACTACTTATATTACAGATCGAAGCAGGAACAGTGGTCCGAGGAATGTTCGCCTGCATACTTCCCGGAGTGATATCATTCCTGTGCGGCTTCTACTGTTTGCAACACGCTTGGTTCAATGCGTTCGCTGAAGTAATGACGTTTGGAGATAGGCTGTTTTATGAGGTACGCCGTGGGTATATGCATATGCAACATTTACATGTGTATTGTTTTTTCTCAATGTCACGCCACATAAGTAACTACCAGTATACAATGTTACCTACTCTAGTTAGCATCGGAAAGCATCGTGTTTCGAAAAGTTTGATTGCCTATGTATAGCAATCAGTTTTTGGAATGAAAAATAAAATGCGGTTGATAACTGCGTAGCAAGCTATGAATATTCGTAGCATTTGCTACGGTTTTGTGTGCCACATAACTTTACAGAAAAAACACACTTTAAATAGGAATGGTGGACGTCATCACGCTTCTCAAACTACTTCCGGCTGTGGAACCGCGTCGTGCACTCCTGGCTGCGAGACCATCTGTACAGGCCTCTAGCACCACACGCCGGGCGAGCGTTTGCTACGTTTATGGTCTTCTTCGTAAGTGTTACGTTCCATTCTTGCTGTCTACCTTCTTCTACTTATTTTAATGAAACAGTGTAAAGCCAAAAAACTTAATCTGCAATTATGACTTTTTTGACGTGGTAGTCGTTATCATATTATTATACACGCTCGATTCCCAATAAGAGAATACGTACTACAAGTTCAATTAAACAAAGTTACTGTCGTTATTACTGGTTGTGCACAAAGATACCAGTTTATTCCTCACGGAGCCACGATTGTAAAACGTACAATACTTTTTGTAGAGCGCCCCTCGTACATGACATTACTTTCCCAAATGTCCTATTAAACGAAACGCCAAGTTGCATTAACATCGCTACTTTTCCTTATCTTTCCGCCCTACTGAGTTCTAATTAAACTCTAAATTGAGTCGTAATAGAGTGTCTCGACACTGCGTCGCACAAATTAGGACTAATCTAGAGTCACGACCTCCGTACGTCTAATTATTAGTTATTAATGTGAAGATTGAGACAAGTGAGAGCACTATACGTACCAATATTCCCAGCTAGTTAGTGTGCTAGTTTGGTAATATAGAATTTGAATTCAATCAAATAATTTATCTTGAATAGGTATTATCATAGTTGTAACAAAGGCTGGTTTAAAATATTCATTGATATCTATAGATAGTAACTATGAATAATTACGATAGCTGCGCCCCGCGGATTCGCGCGCGTAGTTCCCGTTTTGTCCCACGGGAACATACTATATAAATTTCATTCGAATCCGTTCAGTAGTTTTTGCGTGAAAGAGGAACAAACATTTCGCATTTATAATATTAGTAGGATAGGTTTTATAGCTTTCTCACGTGTTTGCTTCGCAGGCCAGTTTTTTCTATCCGTAGCGAGGATATACCTAGGTTTAGTTGCATTAGTACCTATAGATACCTAGTAAAGAAGTTCCATTCATTTATTCTGGTTGGACATTTCAGATATCAGCAGTAGCTCATGAAGTCGTCCTAGCACTGTCATTCGGGTTTTTCTACCCAGTTCTACTGATGGAGTTCGGCGTCTTCGGGTTGTCCATGCTCCCGCTCACTTCAGCCAGCGGTCGCCGGTTCCCTAACACGCTTAATATGGTCATGTGGTTCACATTCTTTATAGGAAACGGTGAGTTATACAATATACCAATCTATGGAAACTAAGTTGCCTATACTTAGGATGGAGTATATGCAGTTGGTAAAGCGGATTAGACGATGTTCGTCATTATACGTTACGCTATTCGTCACTCACGCAGTTCGTCATAAGCGGTCTGATTTATACAATTTCTAGGAACGATGATATAAAAATTAATTATTCAAAAACAAGATCGAGGGTCATATCCGATTTTCATTTTACTCTCTTCTAATTTTCTCAGACATAAGCACAGAATATTCAACTTGGGATATTTAGGTAAGTATACCAACTTACTATGTAAACTAATGTAGAGTCTACATACCTAGTAAGTTGGTATACCTAAGGTAAGGCGAACTGTCTACATTGTAGACAGTTCCTTACCATAGTAGCTAAATTATTGGCACTTGTTTATAGTATTTAGTCTATTTAGGTATCAAAGAATTCCCGCGAACTTCCCCAATTTAGTGGAAATATCCGTAAAATCCAAAATAATATGAAACAACTTACGCATACACAGTTGGTATTTCAGGAAAACCAAGTTTAAATAAGTAATAATTTGCCCCGTTCCACCAACACTCGACATTTGATCAAGTAAAATTTCAAATGCATGATCAAAATAGGGCTAACTAAAACACGTTGTGACTGCTAAATCAAATGCATTTCCATCTGCGTGCTCAAAGAGAAACAAACATGATTTCAACCCAATTGATTGGCTTGTCGCTTGGTGTTTTGCGTAGGCTTTTGTTCATTTTCATCCACTTCCCTAGTGATAACGTTTTAAATGCTTAACCTATTTAATTTCAGGGCTTCTCTGGAGCCTCTATCCGATGGAATACTTCGCCAGGAAAAACTGTCCACCTTCAGAAAACGACAGTTTCTTCATCCCGAAGTCTTGGTCATGTCCAGAAATCATTCTCAAGCCGGGCTGGAGCTTCCAAAATCCGCTAACCGTGATTTACCGATAAAACGTGTACTTTCTCTTAGTGAAATATTAGTGTTATTAAATAAATATAGTGACGGGATCGCAAAACCAGACGAGGCTGATTTTGTCTAGATTATACGTTAATTTATCTACAATAAATGATTATAAAAACCATTATTACGATCCTCGCCAATAAAGATCTGAACATGGTGTTTTGTTGTCGGCTTGCCTGATATTTTAATCCATTTTCAGAGTTTCTTGGCGCGGATTTATAATAACAATCACTATTACGACTGATTATGACAATACATTAGTTTGTATACCATAAAGCCAATTTTGTACAAATTATAACATGACAAATTGCTTGAAGACATGATTGTACATTACATACTTACCTAATAAAGAAAGGATATTTCGAAATGACTATTGGTTGTTTATTTCTAAATGGTGTGGGTAGTAAAACAATACTTTACTTATTTAATAAACTTTAATAATATAATATAAAATAAAATATACTTAGGAAATACATCCGGTTAACTTGGGGACATCTTATTTTGCTTTTCAAAATACGGCAGAATTTTTTGGCTTTACAAATCACAAATATTTTACAAGCAAACATTAACTAAGTACACATATGTACTCATATAATTGATATAATTGAATTGACTATCTCTATTTATATATGGCAGTAATTATACTAGCTAATTTTAGATACATTTAGGAATATAATCTCAAAACGACGTATTTCGTGTCATAGTTTAAAATTACTGTGATTCTAAAAGGAATAAAGAGGCCACTAAGACTATTAATAATAAAAACATAAAGTGAACGGCTGAGAACAGAAGGAATGTTAACCTAACAATATTTGTAAATCTTCTTTAATATAGTCATACACATATTCCAGTATTCTTGCCATAAAATAAATTCCAGTAACACGCTCCTCTTACATACTCCAATACACTCAAAAACAGTAATACGTAGCACCGTGTTAGAATTTTGCATTTTTAGCAGTATGGAACGCACGGCACTCTCGTTTGTTAATAGCTTTATCCTAACCACGTTCACACAAAGACAATATTGTGCACTTAATTAAAATATTGAGTCAATGTCTATGGTAAAATATTTATACGTGTTTAAAATATTATTTTATTACGGAAATTGATTACTTGCACATTTTTGCTCAATAAGAAAATTAGCTTGCCTTCGCTGTAACTCGTCAACTTTTGCCGCCAGCAGATATTTGTCACAATCGTCTTTTAGGCATTATGAAGTCATCTAGTCTTACAGTTTTTTAGTCGCTAATAGTGCACTCAGATCCTTAGTACAAAAACTATAAGATGTATGAAACTTTAATAGTAAACACTATTACAGAACAATGCTGTCCTCGTGTGAACATTACACACCTTAAGCTATGATGTCGTTCAGTGTTATCTCACAGCCCTTACTGACTATATAGTACTAGATATATATATAACAATACACCTATTATAAACTTAATACTAGATAAATGGACAAGTGCAAAGTAATATACACGAATTTTTAAATTTATTATGCTAAATTGGTGTCTGTGGATACATGGATAAAGTTATTGTGGATACATTGATACATGTAGACAAAGATTCTATGAATAATGTATATAACGATTACGATTACGATCAGCCTATTGTCCCATTTTTATCCTCCCAACAATTCCAGACATTGCGATCCTGAGCTACAATAATATAAATCTTGAATTCAAAATACTTATTTTAATAAAGATAACGTAAATTACATAAATTCGTGTTTTGTGAAAGAATATAAGTGTGATTACAAAAAATTCAGAGTTTATGAGCCAGTTTTGAGACAAGAAAATTTAGGATATGAGAAAAATAAACCTACATTCAGTTAATAAGTTGGTACAAATATATTTTCTAGGACGCATTTATTAAGTCTTCAAAATCATATTATGTTCAGAAAGCTGTTTTATTGTTAAAACTGGTTTTATAGTCAGCTTATACAAAAAAGTAGTTGATCACTCCATTAAATTTCGTTTCACAAATTACAGCAAAACTCATATCCCTAATTTTTCTTGCCTCTTTGAGTTCCAATCGATTTTTTTAGATTGCCGGAGTGCGGTCCAGTTCCTTGAACAGAGATGAAGACATCCTGAAAAAAAATTTAAGAATGTTATAAAAAAGTCTAAGTGCCTATAACTAATGCAGAAGTAAGATTTAAAATAAGTACTTAAAAAAATAAGGAGCTATGGCAATAAATTACAGGAGCCCCATGCAAGTGTCCCACAAAGTAGAGTTATATGATTCAAACCTAATTTTATTATTTGTGAATGACGAAAAATTTTACAACACTATCTTAGATGTGTGGTAAAACCAATAAACTTCCACTTTGAAATAAGTAAAAAACCCAAGACCTATAAGGAATTTATAATCATTGAGTGTCGCCCGCCCACAGAAAATATAAAATTTCACACAAGTGACACACAGTGTAAATCTCCCTCTATCTTTCTAAATGTGGAAGTTTTGTTAGTGTGTTAGTCCTCTCTTCAAGCTGAAGCTCTGTACGGATTTTGATGAAATTTAGTATAATGTTAGGTCCTGGAATAGAACACAAGATACTTTTAACAGTTCCATGGGATAATAGACAATGCAGGTGATAACCCGGGTGAAACCGCAGGACGCAGCTAGTGACTTATAATTCGTTTACATAATTACTATTGCAAATTTAACTCACTTGCTTATCATGTGCTGATAAATAAATGTCGGTATGACAGTGATGTTTACAACAGCGGGACTGTCAGTAATAACTTTTAATATTTCCTTATCTTTCATCCCAACAACATTGATAGTGTTAACTTCCAACAACTGATGGTCAGTCAGTACTCCGTTGCGAGCAGCCGATGAGTCCTTTACGAGGCACATAATTTGGCCATCTTTGAATTGGAATCCAACATGACCAAGAGAATCCTTGTGCAGAGTAATGGTTCTCTCAAAAGGCCTGAAATTCGAAAATATTCCATCATTATACAGACGTTTATACATAGTCATACATAGTTCATTTATTGTACTGCTTATAAAGTAAACAACTACTGTTTGCTCTCATTATTATGATATCAATACACTAACAAGACAATATAATGAAAGAGTTGAGTGTACATCTTAATAATACATAGTTACTAGGGTTAATATTCTGTGCTAGGGTGTATCAAACACATAGACTAAACATCGTCAAATATGAGACTGCTGCCTTTTCATTCTCATAAAAGCTACTGTTGCTATTCAGCAATTTATTGTTATGCACTTTATTATCAACAGGATATTATTATAGACTGTAAATAGATCTCACTGTTTATTACAACAATGTGTCACAACATAAAATCATGGTGTCACATCACTTATTTGTGACAAGAATGTGTTAATATACTGCCACAGTCCAATATCCCAGTTTCTCCTCTACATGCATGGTTGTCAGGAAAAGATCGCTCTGAGCGATAAGACCGCCCATTGTGACACTAATTTTTAAACTTGTTTTGTTCTAGTTTTAAGTTTTCTTTTTTCTGTGTTGTTTGAATAAAGAGTTTATCTATTGTATAGATATATACTGATAAGGAGATAATATGTTCTTGTTGCAACTGAGCAACACCATTATACAATGCCGACTATGTAGATTACTTTCAATTCACGTAAAATAGGCTAAACCAACATTTTAGCTCAAATATCATAAAATATTGTCCTACCAATACAATAAAACTGTTTCCTTCTTTCTTTCGACTAAAGAGCTGAACTGGTCTTCATGAAATTTGGTATGAAGATAGTTTTAACCGTGGAGGAAGGACATAGGATACTTTTTACTGTGATAAACTGTAGTCTGTGCAGAAGAAGTCAGGGGCAAAAGCTAGTATTGAGTTATCTATATTAAATAAATATATATATGAAATTTTCATAAAACATTTAACATACCTGTCCCTCACAGCCATCATGATGCCATTAGACGGAGCCTTCTTCAATAGAGCATGGCACTTATCCATAGTCATTCCAGCGAGCGCCACATTGTTGATCTCCAGAACCTGGTCTCCAAATCTCAGTCCAGCTAAGGCAGCGGGGCTGTTAGCTGCCACATAGCATACAAAGACCCCGTTGTTGACAGAGTGAAGCCTGAGCCCACACCTGCCTTCTTTGTCCTTACAAAGCACCACGGCTCTGATAGCCCCAGTGACAGTAGCTTTCACCAAAGAAGGCGACTGGGACGATAGCGGTGCAATCAGGTTAGTCACTGGTCCATTGGGTTGAATCTAGAATAGAAAGTAGCCTTTAACACCAATGTGTTTTTGTTTATTTATTGATTAGCAACATTTTGTAATGGTGATTCATGTTGCTGACTCATAGGTACTGTTAGGTACACTGGACGGAAAGGATAATTTGATAATGCATATTAAATTCCTTTTTGAACATGGCTGCTCATCCGGTGTTTCAGACCATGATTATTATAAATAGGTACCTACTTATCTGTACCAATAATAAAAAAGGAAGTGTCTGTCTGTAATTATCAAAATAAAAGTAAAAGCTGCTAATATGTTTTGTGACCATTTTTAAATTTTTTATATATGTTTCTGTCTGAAAGTTTGACCGTATAAGCTCCAAAATGACTCAAAACAGATTTCAATGATTATTATATACTTTAGGTCCTGGAATCGAATGTATTCCAACAAGCCTTACCCTATTGTATGCAAATGTAAAGATATGACTTGCTAAGAATATCAACAGTCAAAATATTAAAATAGACATCTGTGAGTCAAAAGGTGTCACAATGAAAATGAAAATAAAATGGGTTATGAAAATAAAATTTTAACTATATCTCTTCCAATAACAGGAAAATAAGTTTGTGGTAAAACTATATTAGTGAACTCTACCACCTAGCCTTTGACCAAATCCTAAATGAATTGTAACATCAAAATAAATGCTATAAAAAATCTCAAGAAAATGGGTAAGGAAGGAGATCTTTTGCACTACTGGGGACACAACAAGCCGGTTACTACTTCAACTAACTAAATTGATTGCTTCAAGGTCACTCCAAAGCAATCACACCACAATTGATGTCTATCAGCAATTCAGCAGTCTAATGAATTACAATTGAGGATAGTGCGACGTAATAGATGAACGATACTCACAGTTTGAACTCGATACTCCGGCATGTTCTGAGCAATAACATCCGAAGACAGTTCAAGTCCCATGTACTCTCCAAGTGCAGGGTAGACATGAGCGTTGGGGGCGCTAGGCGCGGTTGGCGCTGGTGGCAGAGCGTAAGAAGGCGGGGCCTGGTACTGCGGAGCGTGATGCTGCGGTGCGTTCTGCTGCGGTGCGTAATGTTGAGCAACTTGAGCCCGCGCCATAATATCCACTTTCATATCCTCCAGAGACGGGTACAGCGACATTTTCACGATTTTACACTAAACAATAAAGAAAATAAAGTAGGTACTGTCAATCTATCGCAGACAGAATCGCCTAAACAAAGGTAGGTACAACTACAATTATTTGCTTTAGCTATACAAGTCAATCAATACAAATTAACTTACGATGACTACTCAGTAAAATGAACAGCTGCGCTACTTGTAAATTGGGGAAACCCTTGGAAAATCCGAAAGAGTCACACAAACGGCCACAATGACTCAAAGCTCAATTCACAATAAATAAAATAAAAATATATTCAGTCAGTTTAAAAAGGGGTGGGGCGTTAAGCGTTATAGCAAATAGCAGATAAAATAGCAAGTTATAAAATTTTATAACAATTTAGCAGTTGGCACCATGTCAATGTCTAGTTTTGTTGGAATACGGTTTTATTTTTAGGTTTTGTCTTCGCGCGATATATCGACTAGCCACTGTGAAAAATTTCAGTATTTTTAATTGTGTTTATATGTATATTTAAAATATATGTATACATTAAGTTTGTGGATGTACATTTCCTCCAAAATAAATATTTATCGATTTATTAAACGTTGTCACGTCAAAATATATAAAGTGCTATAAAAAGGGAAGCCGTAGATGCTATAAATATAACAGCTTAGACATTATGCTATTAAAATATAACAGCATGTAACAGCAAAAAGATGTAAAAAAATATAGCAGATTCACACCTCACAATACAACACTTAATCATGAGTCATTGACAGTACTTGACAGCAATGACAATCAGCATACACAGCACCGGAGCTTTTTTTTTACAAGTAAACGTAGCACCGCTGAAAGGACCAAGTAGGTACAGATGTACTCAGAATAAGAACAAATAAAACTATCTTGTAAAGATACCTACCATTTAATTATTATTCTACCTACAATGCAAGCAGCTTTAAACGAGGAAAAAAAAATTACTTTTTTACTTGATCGTGGCGTTGACTGCAATTTAATTAGATAACTGAGTTGTCTACTTGGCTGACTTGGACTCGATGATATTTTGTAGTAGAATCTAGAATAGAAAAATAGTATAGAACTTGTATGTACTTTATCAAATCCTTAAAACTTGACATTACGTTTTATAGGTAATGTGAAGCAACACAAAAAATGTGATGTCGGCAAATGTCAAAGTCAAAGTCCTTTTTATTCATCTCAATAGCTGTCAAAAACTGTCAATGTCATTCTACAAAACTTAATTTAATTAGTATTTAATTTTCTATTTTTCAATTTTTTATTTCAAACAAAACTGAGTTTCTACCTACCTACAGTTTCTTTCTTCCTGTACAGCAAAAGTAAATAAAATAAAATATAATCGACTTATATACGTAGAAACATGATTAATAAAATATTGGTATTCTGATTGAATTTAGCTGATAACTATATTTTACGGCTTTGTTTTTATTCAATATCATTTTAAATGTACTTCATACTTTAACAATATGACAACAGCTCTAGATACCACAAGTAAAAGTCGCACTAGGTAAGTAATATTTTCAATATGTTTTTTTCCAAGGGTATGTATATTCATTATTCACAAAAAAAAATCTTTGTTTTGAACATCTGTACTACTCATTTCCATTATTTTCTATGCCTAAAATGTCTGTTCTAAAGTTGTGAAGATCTATACTCGTTTCCATCCAATATACAACAAACACAAAACAACATGGTTTGTTTGAGAAACAGTTTATCAACTGTCAGTAGAGTATCATCTCTCTTCTCTGTGTAATTGCCAAACAATTCATAAGTTTTATTTTTATGTTTTATTTTATTTTATTTTTTATCTTTCCAGTCTCTGTAGAGAATGGGAAAGAAACCGACGTAACAAATTTAATGATGCAATTACTAAGCTTGGAGACATTGTAAGGACCATTGACAAGGCTAACAAACCCAGCAAGGAATCAGACTCCGGGAAGGATGGTGACAATGTAAAGTACCCAAAGATTGAAATTGTACAGAAGGCTATCCTGTGTCTCACCAACTGTTCTCAAGAGAAAGCACAGCTCAGTAAGTTCAGGAGAAATGACAGCAGTTGTGATTAATTGTTGTTGTTTGTTGATTGAAGTAGTAGTGTTGGCCACTGGAACTCAAGTCACTACGGTGACAATTAGTGATTTTGATATTCATAATGTGATTCATCCGTGAGATAAAAAGAAGTGAAAGAGAATGAAGGATGGCAAATGGACTGGTATGGGAGGAGATTTTGTTATGAGGCAAAGTGAGGTGACACCCGTGCTCAGCATTGGGCAGATATGGGTTGATGATTATGTTGAATATGCTTCTATATAGCTAACAGACTCGATGCTTGCCCTAATGTGGCATTGTTTAAAGAAAACTTAAGATTCTACATAATTACTATGTTCCGGTTTGAAGGGCACTGTTTCCAGCGAAATTACTGGGCATATGAGACTAGAGCCTATGTCTCAGGGTGCCGAGTGCAGTGCAGTGCTGCGCAGGATTATGCAATGCAAAGTTCTAGGTGGCACTGTTATGGGCAGGCATAGCGCTTACCATCAGGTTATCAACTTCCTAGTCTCGGCACTCAGTCAAATAAAATAAAATTTATTGTTTTGCATGTCTCAATTATGTTAAATGTACCTAATACCTATTTTTTTCTTTCAGAGTCTGAACTCCTAGCGCTCCAAGTAAAACTGGAAGCAACTGAGGGAATCAAGATATGTAAAAAAGATGCATCAACACAAGTTCATATAGAAATAAATAAAAAAAGCAAAAGTGAGTAATTATTATTCTTTTGTCAATAATACCAGAACCCACACAACACAATTTCTTTTGTAATGCAGTCTCATTTTCAAGCACCACTTGGCTTAACACTTTCACTGCTGAGTTGATTTTCTTGTCTAGCCATGGGTGCGGCTCTGAACACTCCATAATGTTTTCCCATACAACAAACACAACAGTTGTGCTTACTTTCACAGCTAATGCATTAGATCATACACCACATACATCAAGTAGGTCATGAATTCATGATATAAAATTATGTATTTTGTCCCGATCAAGAGTCCCCTGAAAATCCTGAACACAAATGTGAAATTATGTAGTCCAAACTTTTTGAGTGTTACGCATAAAATTCTTACAAAGAAAATAAAAGATTCCATATAATTGAGACTGGAGACACAATCTCAGTCAACCACATGGCCACTCAACACCTGTAATAGTGGTGATAATGGATCTTTCTTAGCTAGTCTATAGGCATTATTAAAGACAAGGAAAAATAGGATTTCATGACAATACCAATGCTCTATAATAATAATAATAATCCTGTTTGTTAGATAATTTTTGTGACTAAAAGTAAGGTAAAAAGTGAATTATGTAGCCTAGTACATAAGTATCACACATTCTGTTTTCAGATGGAAAGTATGTAAAAGTTCTAATGATGCAAAAGTCTAAGCATGATGATTTCAAAGAAAAATCCACACTGCTAAAGGAAAACAAAACTGAAAATGCTTCCATGCCGAAACTGCCAAACATACTACCACGTTGTAATATTTTTGATAAAAAAGGTATGTTATATTTTTCTAACACGCTATTACTAGCTTTACCCATGTGCCCAGTAATTTCGCTAAAACAGTGCTCCAGTAATGTTTGCACACTTCACTTGCATAAAAGCTCTACAAATACAATGTAGTACTTCCACAATACAACAACAATATTAATATTATAATTATTTCGGAGGTAGGTATGTTATCCACCAATCCAGACTGGGCCCCTGTGGTGGATTATGGCCGAACCTTCCTCATGAAAGTGAGGGGAGACCTGTGCTCAACTGTGGGACGTTATAGATTGATGATGATGATGATTAATATGTAAATATATTTTTTATTTCCAGCGCCTGAAAATACCATAGTCGTGCTTCCAGCAGCTCCATATATATTTCCTCAAAGATTTTCGCTCTTCCCAACAGCACCACCAACAATTGTTGTAGTAGATCCTAATATACAAACATTGAACAAATCTGTTCCTATTGTCAGTAGAAATAGTGGTGATATCACAAAAACTACAATGGTTAATATTTTGCCTATATCGGCATATTCCCGTCCATTATCTGCCACAAAAAGTAAGAAAAACAATGTTAGGTTAAAAGGTGACCCAGCCAAAAAATCTATTAAGAAACATAAACCAGGTGAAAAAGGCTCCAAGGAGTCTATCAAAAATAACGATGCGTCTAAGCTGAAAGCTGGAATACAACCAGTAAAGGAAAACATAAATCTTGTAGAAACTACTAGTTCGAATACAACAACGAATATAGAAGTGATTGCCACAATACCAGACGCTGCTCAATCTACTTCTATTAAAGTTATACCAACTAAAGAAGAAACAAACCATATAAAAAAGAACACAAAAAACAACGATAGTGAAACATCTGTTGTTGACAAAGATCATACGCCCAAAAAAGATTTACCTACAATTGACGGAAAGTCCCAATGTTTAAGTGTAGACGTTCCACAGACTACGTCTCCTGTAACTACTTCTACTAATGTAACTATTGTAGCCATTTCTACTAGTGCCACAGAGACACCTAAAACTGCAGAAGTAAGCAACAAACCTGACAAGTCTGTAGATAAAAATATGCCACCAGAAGAAAAAGATAAAGAAAATAAATTACCGAATATACTCGACGCGACATTATGTGATAATGTTGTTGATGGTGGTAACGCTCGTTTGGAATTAGCGGAAGAATTTCTAGCAGCATCTCCTACAGCCGCATTTCTAATGTCTTTTCCTTTGGTCAGTGGAAACAGGGCTGATAGTCCAGCAGATGAACCTCAAAATGCCCCACAGTCTCATCCTAAAGAAAGCAATCAGAAGCGACATGATCCAATAACACAACAGGTACAACCCACAAATGCAGGCTATTTAGTAAAAGCTAGCAATATCGATACAAAGACAAAACCCATTATAAGTAAAACTGTGCCACTTGCAGCTGAAAATAAACCCAATGATCAAGATAATAAACAGAATACCTTCCTTTGCGTCGCTCAGTCAGGAAAAAATACAGATGTCATAGTGTCTAAAGCAGCTAATGTTAAAGCTTCCACTGCAGTTACAGTGTGTAACGTTACGAATGAAAATCCATTTTTGAATCTACCTATGCCCTCACTTATATCGACAAACTGCACATTGGCAGATACTGCATTTGGATTAGATTTCGATTGCAATCTAAACAAGCCGATACCATCTCAGCCAAGTGGTTACGTAAGCAATAGCAACATTTTTTATAAGAATGATCCATTCAGCACAGCGAAGAGTACCATTTACAGTACAAGTAGTATTTCTTCCAGTCACGAATTCAATGGGCTTGGCCTTTATCCGTGTGCAATGGAAAAATACACATCTAAAAATAAATCTGAATTTGCAAACATGGATGATAGCAGTCTAATGAAAATGGGATCATCGCGATTGACGTACGATATTGACCTGGGATGGTCGCATAAAGGATTTGACTTCGTTAATTGTACAACAAGTGCATCTACTTTTACTAAGGACAACATTTTGACGACCGTATCGTCTACTCCCTTTTGCACGTCGTACAATCCGTTCAATCCAGAGTTCCATGTTCCTTTGGTGTCAAGCACAAGTAAAAAAGATGTTTCAAATAAACCGAGTTCATCCTTTGCTGATAGCATATCAAATTTTTATTCACAACCTTCCAACCTATGGACGGAAGAACCATTTTATACGAACTCAAACGTACCTAAACCATTGAGTGCGAGACACCAGAATTACTTACCATTGGAAAATATGCATACAAACACCAATATTAAACAAAGCAATGTGAAACATTATGAAGTAAAAGATACCTCGGTAGTAAATGCAAGCAACGGAATCAAATCTACAAATCATTCTATTGGACAACACTTAAATGAAAAGTATACGAAAAAGTCGCCCAGTAAAATGCACATTAATTGGATGACTTCTGAAATTAGGCCAATGCAAAATAATTGCAATACTACACACTCTGAAATCAAAGAACCCCAGAAGTTACCTTACAATCATTTGGACAGTTCAACTAAAAGGCACGAAAATAATGAAAGTAATAATTACTTTCCACTATCTATGCACAATTTTCCCACACAAGCGGCTCAAGAGGACTTCCAGGTGTGGCCTTCAGTGAGGCCTTTGGGAACTACAGAGATTAGCATCGATCCTCCACCGATTAATTTACCAACGTTGGTCGGAGATCTAGCTTTGGGACCACACGATAAAAAGAAAAACTTAGAAGCAGCAACTAGAGCCATACCTCAACAGGACCTTCAAAATTGTTCTAACTTTTTCTCCGTTACTCAGTTGATGAATCGCTCAAATGATAACTTGCCATCCCGGTATCAACCACCGCAAATAGAAACAACAAAATCATTTCCAGCTAAACAGAATATTCCGCACTATACCAATGACAGCGCTACTCGGAAAGTAATAACGTCGTCGCGCGTTGAAAGCCATATACCGCAACCGTATGTTTTCAACGACCCTAAACCGTCTCATTCGTATGAAAATATGGGTCAATTTTCACAAGTCAAAGCAAAAACGAATACCAAACCGGATAAAACTGCTAAAACTCAGAAGAATAACTATTCAGCTGAAGCCTTACTGCGTGGAGGCAACTTTACTCAAAAAATTCCAGACCACAGTAACAAGTTCCTTCCGCCTTCCCAGAAATACAGCGACTTCAATGCATCACAAGATACCAGTGTAGCACAGGTGTCACATTTCCCGCCTATTATAGACTACTCGGACAATAGCTACAGTGGTCAGCAGCTTTCAGGGACATCGTTATACAATACGACTACAAACACGATTTCAAATTCATTCTACTCTAATTTTATGCCCGGAAGTAGCAACTTAATGTCGAGTAATTATTCGAGTGGACCCTTCACTGGTGAATTCATTGATTACAATCAATCGACTGAATGCAATTACTCAAACCATAAATATGAAGAACTGAAAATGAGGAACAATCCCCCGACTTTCCACAGTGATAAAATGGCTTCCAGTTATAAGGGATCACGTAGAGAATCTGCCACGAAGCATAAAATGGAATGTTCTAAAAAAGAGTCTAGTAAAAAATATCAAAGTAAAAGGGCAAAATTGACGAACGATGTTGAGGAATGGAATGATCCTGGACATGCTTTGTGGCAAAACAAGGGCTCAAGTCGAAAGCACCCTAACATGATGTCTGAGGAGTTGCCTTTCCCAAACTACGTCAGTAATCAGATGCCCTCGCAGTACCAGCCGGATTTCTTCAACAGCCACTTGATGCCATCGAATATGCAGCCCGTTGGCCACAACGTTGATAGGTTCCCCGTCACATCACGGGCTAACTTCAATTTGAGCACTATTTTCCCTGAAATCACAATGGTGAGTTAACTTTGCGCAATGTAAGTTTTCTAATGAAAATAGAAAATATTTGAGACGGGACTAATTTGTCTTATCTTTTTGTTTCAGAAAGTGCAATAATTCCATATTCATCACAGCTCCAGCAGTAACTCATACACACAACTACAGTTTACTTAAAGCTGCACTAGATTTATAAGAGTAAATAATAATGGATATATTTATACAGAAGTATCACGAAAATTTTACGAATAAAACAGATTTTCGGATTACCGCTTTTCATTTGTGAGTGTTTTGACCAAATCCTTATTAGAAAAGAAGTAGTAAGTAGAAGAAGAAGAAGGATGATAAAGGAAAGGAAAGGAGTAGGAAGAAGAGGTTAGGTTTTAGTTGTAGTAAAGTACCTAATGAACCCCTACAGTAGCTATGTAGATATAGGTAAGTATTTCTCAGACTCTGCCAATGTGGTGTAACATGAAGTGAGGCCTTTGACCCAGCCGTGGGAACGATGATTATGAGGCAGTTCCTAGTAGAGGACTAAATCAAAATGATTAATTAACTGATAAAAACGCTTGGAAAGGTTAAATCAAATTCGATCATACGAAAAAAAAAATTTCAAGTCAAAACGGTAATTACGGAAGAGAATATAGAGAGAACAGCAGAAAATAAAGAGCTTATTGCACGGTGCAAAAACCTCCCTATTTTCTCAATACAGTTTAGTGTAGAGCCTTATAATAATTTTGCCAGTATTGTAACCAGAGTTGGCCACAGCGCGGAAAGTCTGGGAATTTCTCTAACTTCTTATTAATGAAGTCGAGCTTCCGAACGCTTCCTTCGTCGAGATAATGTCGTGATTAATGACTGACCATCGCCAGTTCTTTTGTTTACAATTCCGATTGAAAGCTACTGATAAGCTAATTTTATCAGTATTCATAAGTTTGTTTTCAAAATATTGTTTGCTGTCACTTAAAATAAGGGATTTTAGTAACGTTCCAAAACATTTAATTCTTACTCGTACCGTATCTATTTGAAGACGAGCATTTAAAGACAATCTAAGTAGTAAGTTCAAGTAAAAATTGTGAAGCATGTCATTATTTATTCATAGGCAATATTTTAATTAAACGAATTTCCATCAAATCCTACGCATAGTAATAAAAAGAAAGTCATTTTCCTGACCTAAAGAAGTACTTACATAAAAAAAACATTTACAGTTTACATAATATTTTCTACAGCAGCATTATCTTTTATTTTATCTGTAACATCTGTGTAAAAACTGTATAGGTAGTAGGTATACAACTCGAATTATGTAGAATGATTTTAATTATTAACCGGCACCAAACCTACGTCAATACAGCCCGTATAAATGGCGATAAAGCCTGTATGTAGATAGATGCCTCACATTAGTCGTGCTTAGTTTAAATTAACTGTACAACGTAAACCGTAAATCGAACTGTCATTAATCGGGTATCAGCTACAGCACCCTATACTTTTACAATATAATACACTAAAGAGCATATCAATGGCATTGGCGTATAATGGCCAACCAACACAAAACAAAGTAATTTACGAAATATGTTGTCCAAAATGACACCGTTTAGTGTACAGGTTTTTGTGTAGTGTTTAGACCAAAACACGCACAGGAGAAGGCTTAAATGCTCGTGTTATTTATATCCCCTAAAACCTTCAAGATATCACGGATTAATTATACTCCGCCTTCCAAGAACCATAAAAATATAGCCTGCAGTTAAAACAACAGATCATTTGCCAAACCTGACCTAGCGGATGTAGGTGGCATATAATGTTGACCCTATTTTTTACAAGTTAGAGGTCAATTTCAGTGAAACGCAAATCTTACCCATTGCCCTTGAGTTAAAGTCAGGCAAAATAGTTTATTTAAGATTACATCACGAAGAACTCGACGTCTGGCCAACGCATTTTGGAAATGAGGTTATCAAACCACAAATCGGCCGGATTAATGAATTATACGGGATGCCTCTTCAGTGTTGTTCGTAGAACAGCATTGGGGTTTTTTAAATATAAAAATCTGAATTAATCTGATGCCAATAGGTATACTAAACAAAATAAAGTAGAGCAATATATTAAGATAATTTTAATAGAGAGATAATTCATATTGTATCGAAAATTAAACTTTTATGTAAGTACCTATATGTAGCAATGAAATTGAAATGTTTACCAATTCTTACGCACTATATATTGATATTAGAACATAGCAAATTTACATTCTGATTTAGAAGGTATGGTAGCAGAATGAAACATCACTGGAGCTCTTTGAATTTAACATTAACATGCAAGTATTTATTTCTGACATGAATTTGTTTCTTGCATGCATAATTTTATTTAACATATAGAGTACACCTACTTACCTGTCTATATTATGTACTTGTAAGGAACAAGTTTACCTTGGCCGATTATAGGTAGGTTAGTAATGTATGTTTATGTTTTTCATTCAACGCATTACCGCCTTTTGGCTTTCGAAAACCTGTTGTTATATCGATGTTCAAAGGTTTAAAAAAAGCGTCGTAAGTACATTTATGAGTGCTTCATTTCTAAGTTAATGTGGATATCATATCTGGCAATTATCTGACATAGATTTTGATGAAGTGCGTCAAGCTCGAAGGATCAGAGTCAAGCAGCTGCGATCCAAATATCCAATATCGTTGACAGCCGCACTGGTCGGATGACTCATAGGAAAGCACTCGCTGACTGGCAGCGCGGATCATCGTGCATAACCAGAGAAGTCTGACAACATAACATTTCGTCACTTTGCTCGCTGCTTTAGCTCTGAGCCTCTGACAGTCTGTGTCAGGCGTCCGACGACGAAAGACGCCCGTGCTCACAGCCGACCGCCGCGATCGCGGAAAAACTTTACGTGATGGCGGGAAAATATATTAAAGCTCTAATTTGAATTTGATACATTTTTCAGCGTTAAATGGCTATTTGGCTTTCAGTTCTTGAGCAATAAGAGTGTATTCCAGTGAAGTGAGTTTTAAAAATGAACAAGATGAAGTTTTCTGTGTGGATCGTGGTAAGTGCTTTTTTAATCGACTTCAAAAAAGGAGGCTCTAATTTACTTTGTGGAAATTGAAACATAATATTATATAGTATTTATTAGGTTGGAGTTAATTTTGTTTAATTTAAATTTGTTGTATCTTCCAAAAATTTTAAACTCTACCTTTAAAATACTCTACCATAGACCAATTCTATAGGATCTGCTTTTGATATTCTACTAATGCAATACAAAATATAGAGGTGCCTAAATACTTACCGTATTTTTACCGTACCAAATTTCAATAGCCTGCAAATTATACCTGCATGGAGTTAAATACACTACACTAGTTCTTGAACTTCTAAAACTTCTTTTTCATAAAGGGTAGGTAAGTAAATTGAAAGCGAGGAGAGACCCGTGCTCAGCAGTGGGCCGATATGGGCTGATGATGATGACGATGAAATAAGAAAGGGGAGGTGGTGGCTAAAGGCTGACCAATTGTTATCGTGTCAAGCATCCATAATTGTTTCTTTTTATATATTTTTAGAGTTCCGTACCACAAAAGGAAAAAATAACCCTTATAAGATCACTTTACTTACAGACAAGTAATTATTCTTATTCAATGACTAGTGATGAACTAAAATGTAGAGCTCGTTTTATCTGTAAATCATAAATCGGAAATACTGCGGAAGTATGAAGCGCTAGATTTGAAACATAACCTAGATTAGGTCTTTAATTCTAGGAATACTAACCATATCCAATAATTAGATATCTCCTATTCATAATAAAATAAACTTCATAGAGTTTTATCTTTCTATAAAGCAGGGGTTAAAGTTCAAAGATATATATTACATAATCATCAAATGGGTACATAGGATTAAAACTTATAATTAAACGACGACGCATGTATCTACGTTATTTTTTTGACCCATCCCTTGCCTTGATGACAACACTTATGAGACAATAATTTTTCATGGTTTAAAACAAAGTATAAAATCAAAATTTTTAAACTTATTTACATTACTAGATACCCATCTCTTTGGAGTATTTTAGGGTCAATAAAATTAAAACAATAGTTGTGTGTTGAAGAGTGGACCCTATGGGGATGTCATACACGTTGACGGACTTCAAGTCTTTAAATAAAGCCAGAAATTTAAACATACTGCGGGTGCTCAAAAGGGTGTAGTTACAACATCATTTCTTGGTATTTTTACGTTTTCCTTATTGCCACTTTGTAGTGTCCGCCTGGCTAGCTAGTAAAAAAAAGTAAAAAATCTCTCGCCTAGCCCCCCTTTTTCAGAGTGTTTTGATGATAGTCTCCAATCCAACTCTAGACGCAGCATGTTTACCATCATATCTACCACATCGAATGATGAGAAAATTATCAGTTATCTTTCTCACTCATCAGGTTCACACGTAAAAGCGAAATTCCCAGGAAATCATAGCGTAAAAACCGATAACTATTCTTCACGATATAAGAACTTCGCCATTAATCATTTGCATAGCCTTACCTTATTCCCACCACGAACACGACCTATCAACAATTGAAACGCTTTAACGTTTAAATGTACCATAAATCATTATTGGCATGCTGGCGCATGGCGTGACGACTGCTGAATAGAAACGAGCTTGCTTTTGACTATCAAATCAAGATTGCTATCACATAGATAGGCGTTAGATGTAGCCTGCCTGAGGTAACACATAAAACACAAAACTGGAAAATTCAAATAGCTTACAAGTACACTCGAAAGTTAAATGACTCTACCAAAATGTTCGGAAAGAATACAATCATTGAATAACAAATGAAAAGCAACACAACATTTTATCTTTACCAAGAAACTAATACGGAAGATGACATTAATAGAATATACGGATGTAAATATACAAGTTGAGCTCGCAAAAGTGTTTCGTACATGTATCTTCGATTTTTCTTTCCAAATGTATATTCGCGTAAGACATAAAGCTCCATAAATAAAGTATGAGGATAAATCATAGGACTATGTCATATTCTATTGTGCTATGATAATGGGGGCGTAAAAGCTACATATCATTTGGTCCCTAAATCGATGTTAAACGTGGCATTAATATGTATT
Source organism: Campaea margaritaria (assembly GCA_912999815.1). NCBI lineage: Eukaryota > Metazoa > Arthropoda > Insecta > Lepidoptera > Geometridae > Campaea > Campaea margaritaria. Next base: position 5,916,266 of record OU538792.1, read on the forward strand.
GAGCGCGACAAACAGACCAGAAGGTTGCGCGGGCGCGGGCGCGCCCCGCGGGCGACGGGATCAGTCAGAGTCAGACATTGTTTTTCGATGATGCGGGTACTATCGACACCACACTGTATGGGAAGCTACCTCACGCATACAAATGAAAGGCTTTTTCTTGCGAAATATGGGTGTAATATGCGAATTTAAATTCAACGCTTTATTATTCAGCGCGTACACGACTTTTGGCGGTTAATTAAATAGTAGCAAAAAAACTGGAAAATCGGACACATTATTTATTAGACTACGAATAATTGTGAACATCTAAACAAAATCCCTTTGATCTTGATAGTTGCTTGTAGAGTTCTCAGAAATACCTTATATTATTATTTATCGCGACCGGAAACGGCATAGAAAATTGTAAACCAAAATAATGTTTCATGTATTATTAGAATAGGATTTTTACCGGATGCATACCGGAAATCATAGTTGCTAGGCATGAAAATGGCATCTTATGAAGTGAATAATATTTACTCGGAGAGCTGTCCATTATTGAGAGGATGCATTATCTTAGATCAATATAACTGTATTATTAACTGTATTGTAATACTGAACTTAGTATTTATAATTTTACTTATGTTTACAAGTTTAATTTCATTAAAAACAAGCTGGGACCCGCGGTTTCACCCGTGTTGATTATTATCCCACAACAACCGTTATTGTTTACGGTATAATATATAAGTATATTATATTATATTTCAAGACCTTAGATATTTATTTACAAAATATAATTGAAATCCGTTGAGTCGTTTCGGAGATTATAATTCGGGACAAACTTTAAGACAGAAAGACAGACAAAAATTCTTAAAACGGTAATATATGATTTTAGACATCGTATGAACAGCCGTTTTCACTTAAATTTTATCATTTAAGAGAAAAAATTACGTTTGGTTTTTAATACATTTGACTTTTCATATTTTTTTATCTATCTATATATTTATTTTGAAATCACAGACAGGCACTTCAATTTCGTTATTGGTATATAGATAACAGGTAAAGCACACCGCATTGAAAGGCATGTCGGCGTGTGCTCGCGTGGGGCCGTTGACGTTTAGCCGCGGCAACTATGTCAATGTCGCGCCCGCGCCCGCGCTTCACTATCGCACTCTTATCGACCTCTTCAATGTATTGGAAAATTACATCGTAAACTACTCGTAGACTAATCATTTTCATAATCTATAACGGAAAATGATAGGGTTGCTATAGAAGCGTTCAGCTGATCACGATTCGATCAATGCCATAAAAGCAAAAAAAAAAACCACGTAAAATCGCAACTGTACTTACCTATACTTAACTTACCAATATAATTATATCATGTACCTAAATCCTACTCCTTGTGTTTTTTTTTCTCAAACTAAATAATTAAGTGAGCGAGAGTTAAAAAACAAATAATAATAAGTAAATAAAATCATAGGATCATTGAGATGTAGTTTTAAAAAAAAAAGTGGTATAGGTATCATCAATGCATCGGAGAATAAAATGTAAATTATCTAGTTGGTACAAACCTAGTTTTGTATGCTATTTTACTGTGGCATTGACGAATAGTTTTAATTTCATTATGCTGTTTTCACTGCGAAGCTAACTTTTGAAACATACTCGTTACCCGTAACCGTAGCCAAAATTAATTGCCCAACATAAATAGCAAGGTGATAGGCAACTCTATAAAATTAAATTGACTTGTACAAGCAGTTGTCTATTTGTAATATACTTGTTTGGTTTAAATATTAAGGGTCACGTTGTAACGTCACGGCTAATAGATGTTTAATTGAATATCGAACCGTGAATTATCATATCATGCATTTGAACGAAATGTGTATCTACTCAGCAATTCATATAATTTACCTACCTACTCAAAAAAATTGTGCCGATGAATAAGTGCAATGTAGTAAGTTTAAATCCTATTTATGACACCCGCTGACTTAACCCGGTCATAGTTACATAAATATCTCCCACGGACGCTATTTTTAAGTTCATTGTACAAAGAATGAGTCCCATTCTAGCGCCATCGAGCACCAGAGTGCGTGGAATGACAGAAAATGCGACATTTGTGTTACATTTATAGGTACATTTTGGACGTGAATGTTGGCACTAAGTCACGTAGATGGCTCTTCAACGTACATCTATACAGTCTAAAATATAGCTTCTTTGAACCATTAAAATTCTCAGGTCTGCTTGCGGGAAGGCGCTTTATAATGATTCTAAAATTAGCGTTTTATGTTAAAACATCTGTTGTGTCTATCAACAAACAAACGTATTGTGATGAGATGAACTTTGCAGTGCGAATCTTCGAAACTAATGTCGGTGATTAAGGTATTGAATGCTCAGTGGTTCTCTGCTAGAGGTTGAAAGACAGAGGGCAACTTTCACCACGTGAAACAAATTGTATGTTCGCCTGACATCGTCGCCTGCTTCGCACTTGTTCCTGTCAGCTCGCCAAACAAGTTTCATGCTCGCTATTTTACTGATATGATTGCGTAAACCGCGCACAATGCAGCTGATATCCAATAGGCTCATACGCGTAAAGTAATATGTATGTCTGCAAGTACGTAAAATTCATAATGATAACTTAGAATTAAATTTACACATACCTAAACAAGTCGGTTGCAAAAGCCAGGCAAGCGACACCGAGGATACATAACGAACGGACTCAAAAATACATCAATTGAATAGATCTTCAAAAGCAATTTTAAGGATGTTTGATAATTGTAAATTAAATATATAGTAACGTTCGTTAATACAATTTAGAAGGTCGCACTAAATCTTGACAAAAATCATTTAACCGTCTACGGCAAAACTACTTGAGTGCTTTTTGGAAGTAGCTAAAGGATGTTTTTTGGGAAACCGTTGAGAGATATAGTTCCATATTTATTGTGGTCACCTTTATAGAAAGAACCCATTATCGAACACCATAAATCAAAACCTACACGCTGATTTTATTTTTGCGAGGTTGTTTTTATACGATAGATATAGTAAAAACACCGATAAAAGAGATGGGTGACCTAAATATTACTTTATATTCATATCAAAAATAAATTTACCGATTTATGTATCCTCCGGGATCTTAGTAATGTGGTATCGAATTGTTGTAAGTACATTTACAGTTTAAGGTCTGAAGTAAATACCTACTCACCTACCTACTATTCCGATATCCGGTTCCGAATCGATTCCGATTAGGTATCGCAATATAATAATATCTACAATTTCAAAGTAACGTGGTCACTAACATTAGTATTATCATTAAAAACGGGATAACGAGATGTTTACCCGGTTTTAATGATGATACTAGGTATTACCAATTTATAAGGCTTCAGGCAATAAGGACCGACCGGAAGCGTGTGTTTAAAAGCTCCTCTTTCCGCACTGGAGGAACTTTACGACCGGACGATATTGGAAAAATGTTGGCCGCACGTGCACTACAAACGTTTTACTACTGTGAAATTTTGAAATTGGCGTTAAGCTTCTTTTGTTTTCCATTTATCTTTTATTGCCAACTAAATGAATGGCTGTAACTTTTTACGTTCTTGTTCTCAGTGCCATTGGAGCTGGTGTCTTCTAGTTGGGATACTGAGCAGCACGTACGGAGAGCAATTCACTCTTGGATACCTGACAGGATCAGAGCGTCGACCCGGAGATTACACTTACCAAAGACCAGGGAGAGTCTTATCAGGTAGCGTTTATCCCCTCCATATTTCCTACTAATATTCGTGCTAGATTGTGTCTTCTGTAGTCAAATTAACCTTGCCCGTTGTCGAATTATAAAAATAAAAAAATGTTATTTATCCATACATTTGTCTAATAATGAATTACTGTCGTCTAGTTCTAGTATTGTGCTTTTAATTAATGTTCTAGAGTAGGTACCACTTCCATCCCTAAGTGCAATCAATTAGTCAGTTGTGGCGAAACAACTCCAAAGAAAAAGAAAATAGCTTGGATACCTAGTAACAATATTCGTTTGCACATTTTTGTTCTGAAAGAAAACAGTTTTAGAATGAAAGTTTAAATCAAGTACTAAGGAGACACTCAATGAAGTAAAAAGATAACCAGTTTTTTTAAATAGCACACACTTTTACCAACATAAATTAAACTGATCTGTGCAATATTTCATTTTAAAGTAAACTCTGACAATTTATCGAGTATCCAGATTAGGTATAGGAAGTAATCTCATAAATAATATCACATGTGCCTAGATTAATAATCATGACTTGTTTATAACTAGGTACATATGTAGTTGGGCTGGCTAATTCTTGCCCCACGATGTTTCAAAAAAACAGCCCTTGCCACGACAATATAATGGTTGAAACATTGACACGAAGGAAGACCACATGCTTATAATATAACAGCTTTCAACCAACTCCCAGTGTCTAAATAGTTGACACAGCTTTGATCTTGTTTGCAAATAAGACTACTCTAATACCAAATTTCAAATTATTTGCATATAAGCCAATTACACATAAAAGCGATCAAAGATCTGTTTAGTGAACCGCCATCATCAGATCGACCCGACCCACAAAGATTAATGTTTGCCAGCACTTGGCACGCGCACACGCACCTCATACCATCCTCTAATATACATAACGTATTGTAGAATTATCTCATTGACGATCGACTAATCAAACTTTATTTTGCACAGGAGCAATTTCCATGGCGGTGGACGAAATAAACGAAAAGCTGCTGGCACCATTGGGCCATTCCCTAGATTTCGTCGTAGCCGAAACATTCGGCCAAGAAGAAGTTTCCATACGACAGGTGCGTGCTACCTCTCTATAATAAATAACGGTTTATGATCTTCATCGCCACGGCGTAAAATCGGAAGGTAGACGAAAATCTCGTAAAAGCATTCCAATTTAGTCTCCCGGCACTTTTTCCAATCGGTCGCAAAATTACTTCGGAGTTGAAGCCCACTCACTCGTTACGTTACCCATTATTCTTTCACAGGTTCCGAGCACAGATTGAATTCGCAGCAAGTATAGTTACTAGATAACCGATGATTTATTTTATTGTTATCTTACCTTCGTGTCATTATAGTTATTGTATTTCTAGTCATGTTTTCCTAACGTTATTGCGTCGCCAACAAATTTAGTATTATAGATGTTTTCAATCTGATAGTCTTCCCTCTACCTTGTACCCCAGACGGTAAAGGCTCGTATGTAAATGACGTTAAAACAGCTATACTTCCTATGAGTACATTGTATGCACGCTTTCCGATGTCCTAATAATGGAGCCAAATTACGGATGCCGTCGCCAGGCCGGCCATAAAATGTTGGTCGTGAGTATCCAAGTCTTTAAAACGCGGTAACTGACAGATCTATGCGTCTGAAATTTTAATTAGACGTATTTTTAATTTTGATACGAATAAAATGATACCATGTTTGATACGAATAAAAGCCAAGTCGCCTATTTCAAGGGATTGATTATGCGAGATATTTTAATTAAACCCGCCCGTCCAAAGATTTAGTATGGTACATTGTCTGATGTATTTTGGCTATATTTTACGAGCCAACTAAAAACGGCTTGTGTAATTAATTAATTGCTGGTAATCAATCTGTTGCACGTTGTACTCATATTATGTAAGTGCTTTCACCCACGCGTTGTAGAAATATGTTGAAGCCAAGGTTGGTAATATTTTGTTAGTGACATCTAAGCACGAATAAGTAGTTTTTTATGGTTAAGTTCGTTGGCTCAATACTTTCACAAAACAAATAATGCTTCTAGATTAGGTTATAATTTCTACCTAATCTATTATCAAATCCACCACTCAAAACAAATACACTTCACCGCATGGGACTTTACTTGCATACACGCAATTCTGCGCACATTATAATTTAATAGTTAAAGTGCATGCAAACATTACACAACGGATGCAAGCTAGAAATACTTTAACGATAAGGATGCGTTGCTGCCCTGAATCTGAACGAACCTTATGACGGGTAGTATAAGGTGCCTTAGCGTGCCTGGCTTTCAGAAGCGTAAATTAATTCACTACTTCTTGACCCTCATTCTCACAATGAACCACTATACGATTCAAGTAATGCTACTCTTAATGCATTTGCATAGATTCTATATCTTCTACTTATACCTATAGATTTTTATTAGGAACAGACTGTGGGTTAGGTTGGGTAAACCCACAGATATTAAACAACACTACTCCGAAATCCTTTGCTAAGTCACGTTCTACGGCTTTGTTAATCCGTATCAGTGTTAGATATTTTCCTACCAATGTGTGCAAAATATCAATTCGGGCCGAGCATCCGATGACCACGACCTATTAATTACTCATTCATTAGTAAGTAATATTGCATGTCTGAGTCATACAAAGGTCTTGCATTCTTGTAGGTACGTCTTTACTTTGACTCCTTGGATTTGTTCCATATAGAATACTAAAATCCTTTCTTTCTCTGTACTCGAAGCACCAAGTAGATTGAGGTCACCAATAACATGACCACCCACTGTGCGTAGCTTGACGTATTATGGTGCCTAATGTATAAAATGGAAATTGTGGGTTCCATTCCGTGTCTCTTCTCAAGAATTCAGATGTAGGCATGTTATTCCATGGTAATACGATACGTTTTATGTAAATTCATGACATTAAATGGGCCGCTTAGAACTCTAACGTTTTAGGCACATCTATTCGATTTAGTAAATGAGCCATGTTTTCCTAGAAAAAGGTCATGTCAGGACATTTTCCCTATATCCCCCTTTAATGCGTCGTAACCGAAACAGGAAATATTATTGTAACTTTTATCTGTGGGTTACATACACTTGTAGTTTTTTATCTGCAAGGTTTTATGAAAATTGATGGAGTCTTCGAAATGTGCTCGTAAAGTAGCAGGCTTGAGGCGGTGACGAGGGCGTTACAAGGGGTGCATAAAACAGGGTCATAACTCTTTGTCTGTCACATGCCTGTAGGCAAATCTGTGTAACCATTACACTTCAGGAGACGTTATTACCATCTAAACTATGGCAAGTTGATTGAGTCACCGTTGTGAAATCTTTATAGTCAAGTTTTGATACCAGTCAGAGCAGTAAAACATAATATCATACGTGGTAGCATTACCATTTTATGAAACGTTTATCACCCATCTTCCGAGAGAAAAAGATTCAATGAATGTGGAATCTCTAAAATTAAATCTGTTTCAGCAATGTTCGCTTGAAAAGATTCTCACAGAAGTTGGAAGAGTTGGAAGTGGCATTAGCAGTCGTTAATATTCTTAATGAAGGACTGAGACGACTTGCTAATTGCTTGCAGTCTTTATCGGCGTTCGACTGGCCTCAATGATAAGCGAATATACATACTAGTATGAATTTTGCTCTACAAATTGTTGATTAGGACCTAGTTTTCAATAAGTACAATGTTTCTCTTCATTCCACATAATTAAATTCACTCGTGTTGAGTATGTATAGATATCCGCCATGTTAGGTTAAACTTCTGTCTATATTCGTGGCCTAATTAAGTTCATGCCCTTGAAACAGAAAAATAAAATATTCAACGTTCTTTCTTACCAGACCTAGTGACAAGGTATTGTTTCTGGTTGGCTCAAATTCCGCTAAGTTATCTTCCTAGATTACCTGTGAGTGCAGGACAATATGCAATATGAGTATGTATGTGTCATCGAGCATCCCTTTACAGACGAAAGCGACTTTATTTAGTTTCCTTTACCTACATGTCATTTCGAAATGTTTGCAGCCTTGTGAAACGCGAGATCTCGAGCCTTGTAAGCACTAAACTACTCAATGTTAAGGGGCTACATAAACATCACGTGGTTAGGGAATATAATATTCTTCATATACTTAGTGTAAATAATAACGTTTTGGCTCAATAGGGAAATAACTAAATACGTTATCACTAATATCTCACTAATATTGTAAATGCAAAAATTGGTGTATTTGTTCCCTCTTCACGCCGAAACCGCTGAGCGGATTTTGATGAAATCTGTTTTATTGATAATTTATGTCCTGGATTAGAATATACAGTATTTTTTATCCCGTAGAAGTCTACAGTTTCTGTGGGATAAGTCTACGCGGGCAAAACCGCGGGGCGCTGCTAGTAGTATTTAATTATACATTTTACTTATTTCTCTTATATAACCTAATATATTATGGAAATAAACAAATGTCATTGTTAGTAATGCATCAGGTTTCCAGGAAAATCGGTTATGGTCATAAAGTAACTGAAATGGATATCGATAAATATGAAAACATTACTAAATCACATTTTTCTTATCTATCAACGTACCTACCTGTAAAATACCCAACGACACGTGACACCTATGTTTTTACGATATTTTGTCTAGCATTATAATTTTGCTATAAGCTATATTTACGATAAGCTTTTATTATCGTAAGGAATCCCTTACATTGACTTTTAGGGCACTTGTATAGATTGGTTTCGAATTTTTGGTTCGTTTAAGGTTCGCGCGCTCTATTGCTGTCTCATTAGAACTCCAAATAATTACTTGCAGCTAGCTTGTTCGAGCTTTGCCAACGATGTAGTGCCTTAACTCATTGTGCCAACAAAGGATACTGTGACACAAGACAAATTGCATATTTTAGTGCCTAAGAAAGGGCAGCGACACAATACAATGACAGTAATGCCAAGTATCTTTTTTTCTAATTCTCTGAACGGGTCGTGAATCCTTTCATATTTAAGAAAGTCTTATTATCGATACGTTCGATGACCTCATCATCGGAAAGTGCAAAGTGTGTCGTTAAGTTTTTTTATAACATTGTACCGAAAAAGGTTTTTAATATTTCTTAGTTTTACGATACGAATAAAGTCTATCAGCTGATAAAAGAGCGAAGACTTGGGAAAAATCTTTTTGTTTTATATTAAATTCCTATCGCATTTTTTTTCACTGCGGTGTCGTAAAATGAAGTCTAGGTAGAAAATGCTTGACCGCTTCGAGCTTCCAAGTTTTTTGCCTTTATTGAAGATGCCTTTCGTGTTTGTGTCTATTACAACCCAAACTTGTATCCAAAATAAACTGCATTTGTAGGTTCCGATTATTTTACAGATTAAAAAATTTATTTACCTAGTTATTTTCTATAGCTGTGATTAAATGATGCATCTTCTCCACAGGTAGCGGCGCTATGGGCAGCCAACGTGACCGCGTTCATTGGGCCGCAAGAGACATGTGTCCACGAAGGGCGAATGGCCGCCGCCTTCAACTTGCCTATGATCAGCTATGTAAGTATTCTAACACCACTATCTCCCTTTCTATGGTCCTCAGAAGGTATTTCGATTATGCCTCCATAATGCGACTATTTGCCATAGTACTTAGTTTTAGTAACATTAATGTAAAGACATTAAAATAAAAAATTACATTAATTTAATTTATTGTTTTTCTGATTCTTTTCATTTATTGGATTTTTATCTTTCTTTGGATTATGATTTTAGTTTGACATTGTAATTATACCTGGTAATTGATGTAAATGGTTATACCGTATCAACTATTATTGTTAATAAATAAATAAATAAATAAATAAATAAAACCGCTCGGTTTCTACTTCTTGTTTTAGATGTAATGTCATTTCTGCACTTTGATTCTAAGCTGCCAAACAGTGGAAGCCGCATAGCAATTGGTACAAAGTATCCAACGCACACCAATTCCAAAAAAATATTATCAGTGGCTTACTTTAGTCGCCTAGATCTATTTTTTTATGTCGGTACAGAATTTTGGTTTTTTCTTGCTTCATTTTGGTTGTAGGACCCATGAAATTCGTTCATTGTTCAAAAGAACTGCCATTTCATGTTGCTGTTGTTGAATGAAAACTCTACATATTGTGAAAATACACGAATCATCAACAACACTCACCAAGCCCTCACTCACGGCTCATTAACTTTCAATAGATATTGTAATTGAGGTTCATGCCTAACCCGCGAAATGTGGATAGTTATGGAATTTCCAATTACATTATAGCACTTGGGTGTGAGCAATATATCACGGGCATGTCAAACGAGTAAATAATTATCGTTATTGATGGTTCTATTTTGGCTATGCCTTTGTTACACTGCAGCGAAAGCGGAAAGCGATCTGAATACTGCCCAACGGCAAATCTGCCTACATTTTGATGTATTGCTCTGTTGATGCGTCATATTTCAACTATTGTCCTGTTTGCTCCGTATATCATGTAAATTTTAATTAGGTACAAGCTTGTTTAGTGGGTTTCATAAATGGAGATTATCCCACGGTTTTGCTTATTTAAATAAGAAGAGGAGAGAGGTGTGTGTTGTTGTGTTAATGGTAGTGTTGTGTGTCGTGACCGTAAAGTTCTACAAGATCAAACGCGGGTAGTTGGAACAACACCGGCCGCTCTCGACGGTGATAAACGCATTCTTCAGAGTTCTCGTGACCACGGTCAATGTGACTTGATCGAAACGTCGCGATTTGTCAAAATGATATATAGTTATTAATCTGTGCCCAAATTAGACCCGTTTGTGTCTAGTAAGTATCTCAGTTCGTCACATTCCGTACCTAGTCTGTTTATAAGCTTCTACATTTCTTATAATTACATTCATAGTCTGTTTTTGACTTCACTTGTCTTTCTTATTTGATATCGGGGTATAAGCAATAAAATATGCTATATGTTGTTAGGTATCTCTACTTTCAGACATTATTGTTATCAAGCATGGTCAAAAACAACTTAACCGAGGTAAACTAATATTTTACTCTTCCAACAGTTCAGACTTTTTCAGCTGTTTAACACGAAACAAAACATTTCCTATACTTATTTATATGTAACTACCATTCGAGTTATTATGATATTCAAACCCTGCTAGCGGGGCTAGCTGAATAGAGATTATCAAAAGCTTATCTATAATGCTTTTGGCTCATACTAATACGTAACAGGATTATGGATACCGGTGTTCGACATGCCTACTTATACATATCTGTGATACACGAAAGGGTCCTTTCTCCTCTAAATCCAATATCAAACTCAAAGGTCTAAATGAAAATGGTGTTAAGTTCGATTGAGTTTTGGATTTGTTTTTGAATTATCATAATCCAAGCCTTTAACCACCAAGCCGGAGGGATTTCAATAATTTCCCTGGCCTCTAAAACCTTATGAAATAGGGGACATTTCAGTAAAACAAAGCATCTATCTATGTCTACGTGATCTTGAATTGTTTCTCCAGAAATTCATTGATGCTTCTCTTTGAAAGTCACTGTCATTTTAGAGACTGGCTGGTAGATTGACCCAGTAGTACCCAAGGTAACTGTTATAAAGTAGATAAATTTTAATGGGCCCTGCATCTAAGTAAACTATAACTAAAATAGTGATCAAAGAAAGATTGTAATTTGTAGAGTGAAAGTAGTAGATATCATTATAAATAATTCACTTTAAACATATTGTTTCGGAAGGCTCAGGGTACGTTAAGCCGTCAGTCTCGGTTGTTATCGTTTGATAGCAATCGCTAATAACCACGTTAGAGGCCCTTGCTCCTACCTCATTCGGCAATAACTAAATCATTATATTTGCAACAATAATTATTGCAATATTTTCCATTGTTCACAGCACTGCCGCGACGTGGCGAGCTCCAACAAGCGTGTGTACGCCACCTTCGCCCGCACGCGTCCTTCCGATATTGACATCTCGCGCTCAGTCGTCGCCGTGCTCAACCATTTCAATTTCATGCATGTAAACATGATACCACAGAATAACTAATACCACTAGATGATTCTCATTAAGGCCTCCTTTGAGTCGTATTTAGTCTTATTCTAACGAGCAGAACTGACCGTACGAGTTATGATAACCGTGCATACGTGGTCGGTGCATTGCACGCACGGTTTTCATAGCTATAGCTGCTGCGGACGATTGACGTCAGTGCCAACCGCCAGTATAAGACTAAATACGGGCTTGGATCATCGTTGCATCGTTGTCAGCCTGTTATCCTACTAATACAACCTTCAATCAATCAGATTATGTCCGTCATGTCTCACTAATGTACGCCTATGCCTGGCCTTCTACTTTGGCAGTTTGGATAATATCGTGTCGACCTTGTACTGTGGGTGATATGATCGATACAATTTTGTGAATCTCCTGACATTTTCATAACAAAAGCTCAGATTTTATATTCAACGAAAAAGAAAGGTTTCGCTCTAGTACATTTCAATTTCATGCATGGACACTATACTTGTTTACATAGCAGTTATTTGTTTCTTCCGACTGCAATGCTGCAAGCTATTGGCTGCTTCCTGAAGCAATATATCGTTTCAAAAGAGTGTGAAAATCGCAGTGGACACACAATAGTAGCGCAATGGGTAGACATCTTGAACATAAAAATACGTATTGAATTTCTAATACTGCAAAAGGTCCTATTCACTACTAAAACATAACTAAGTGACGTCATTTTAGCTTGTTAGAAATTACTTACTTTGCTACTAGGACTTGAATGAGTTCAGCAAATCCGAAAATTGAACTTCTATGACCAATTTTGAGGTCACGGTTAATGGAAATCTCATTCAAATAGATAGTTAAGTTTTAGTAGTTATTGGTATTGAATATTAGTTTTCACATACAGCAGCAGCCTTATATTATCACTCACTTTGTTGTTTTGTAATAGTTACTAATAATTGTCACAAAGACTAAGACAAGATTTCCCCACAGGTGGGCTTCATATACCTCAAAGCGCAGAACCATGACTTCTCCCGCTTAGCGCTTGCCATTATAGCGGCCGCCAGAGAGAAGCAAATAGGCGTGCGGACGGTGCAAGTGTACAGGCAGCCGTTTTACTACGAGAACCGTAGGGAAAACTTCTCAAGGAACCCTTTTCTTGATATTGTACGGGACACTTATAAGGATACTAGAAGTAAGTTCATATAAATTCATTAATAATTAGACTAAAAAATTCATCCTAAAAGGCACTATACCCTAATGAGCGAAAAATAACGATTTGCTTATACAATTACAATGTGACAATTCTTGTCCAACCTTAATATTTATACCTGTAATTTTAATAAAGCGATACTGTTAAAAAATACTACAACTAAATACTTCTTTTTATTTCAAGTATTTTCTATTCCATTCTGTTCTACTATGTTGGTATGTGGTACCTACTGATAGGTTCGAAGTCGAGAGCTTCCTTATTTTTTAAAGTCCGATAAAAATAGAATCTGTGTCGATCGTTGTAAATAGCTTCTATTTCATTTTTCCAATTTAATGATTGATCTAAAACACGTACTTCTAGAAACTGCGTAGTTTCTCGAGTATGCTTGAATACGTATTCAACCCTATCAATGTCTTCTCCATTAAGCATTGTGGTCATAATTGATAATTTACGTGCCGGGAAATGTCGGAAAATAATCGGACATGAAAATTTAGAGCTAGAAAAAAATATTGAAAGCGTCCTTTTCTAAAAAGGTATGAAACAGAATTCTCTCAAAATTTTTACATACTCACAATAATTCGGCGTTTGAAGTGGGTCTACCGTACCTACGAGTGTGTCCTTTGTTTGGCTACATTTTAGGTTTGGGTTACGCGGAATGTATTTAATATCCTATGAATTCTTTTTATCCACAAATGTATATTTCAATATGAAGGGAGTTTTGTGGAAAAATCTGTTACAACAGAAAGCGAAGGTTATTTTGCGGAGATTTCCTCATTACCAATAAAATACCTACCTTACAAGAATCAACGAAATCAACGTCCAAAGCTATTCGTGTTATCTTCGGTGATGAAAAGCGAGATGCCAATCAGCTTTCATCGAAATTACTTTTGAATTTGTAAACAGTGTAATATTAGTTTTCTTTTGCAGTATACGTCACCGTGGGTTACTATCACGACCACATCGGATTGATGCTGGCTTTGGACGCGATGCAACTTCTGGATTCTGGTAAGCTATTCTACATTTGATTTCAAAATTAATGTTTCTGGATGGATTTCATTTCATTATTATATATTTTTATATTTGTTTGTGATTAATTACGTAAAGTAAAAACAATAATGATTGTGTTTTAAAATCTAGAGTAGAAAGCCGAGTAGTACGTCGCTTTAGACTTGGGTTTTGCAAGATGGCCAGTTGATGATGTCTAAAATGACACAAAGATAAAACATTAAGGTATAGTCAGATACGTACTCTTTATGATTTGTTTTACGTAGGTAGACATTATAATATTTCAGTTTGTTCCCACGCACTTTTAAATCCACCGTTGTAGAGTCATATATCCCGCGGCTGACTTCTGAAAGGAGCGTCTACGTGTATGATTTCCATAAGCCCAGCTGATATATTTGTCTAGGTCTTCCCTTTGTTGGCTCGACAATACCCCATTATAAGACGACTGCTGCCTTTGAAGGCGTCATTTATACTGAATGGTTTCAATATTATCGCATTGTGTGAGATTAATCTTGAACTTATTAATCTTCAATTTGCGGGGATGCCGAATCAATTGAACCGTTTGTTTGTTATCAATAGTGGCGTTACGTTAAAATTTTCTTTGATAAAAGCCATTAGACTGAGCATTTGCTTATATGGTCTGGGCTGGGCAACATACAACCGTACTTTTAGATTTTTTAAGAATAGCTAAGCACAGTTAACATCCGAGTATAAAGTACTGTTTGCGTCCTTAAACACCTACAGGAGTTTTTAATAAACCCAGTTTCACCGGGCGTAAACAATCTCGCACAGAGGGTTACAAATTCACAACACTGGCTACCGTGCGCCGGGCGCTGTACATTTTCACAAAGAAAACTGTACTTCCACATGCCTTTGAGTTCGGATGAACATAATTGTAGACAAGAAATGTAAAATCTACAGTAAACACGCGAAGTTGAAACTACATTTCCGATAAAACGAGCTCTGTTTACAGCAGCTCACAATAAAGCAGGAAAAAACACTGGCTTGTAATTAATTGGCAATGCAATATCAAGGAAATCGCCGTCCCGGATCCTACTATCTAAATGAGCTCTCGTCGCTGGAAAAAGAGCTTTGCGTCTAGAAAATCCTGAATGTCGGAATGTAATAAGCTTATCGTTCAGTTGTGAACCGGACCTATAGAAAACTATTTCAAAAGGCTATAGAATCGAGAACGTTCAATTGAATAGTGTACCTACTTAATCGGTGGGAGAGGGTTTCCTATTGATCATAATATCGAAGTAATATCGTGTACATCGGACATGTATGCCACTGATGCTTAACTTTTACCTTGAATAGGTACCTTCATAGCGAAGGCAGAAAATGATTACAAGCTCTACTCCGAATAACACGTAATACTGCGTCCTACAAAAAACTTGAAAGATTTTTAAATGTTTCATACAAAAGTTACAGTCGTGTGTTTACGCTCTGTCCATTCATGTTTTTATTACCTACACCGGTTGCACAGAAACAATATTTTTGGCACTTATCCCGAACATTTTTAGGGCATGTTTTCACCTATTGTTGTGATATGAAATATGTTAGTTTGTTCAGATTTTCATTGGTAGTTTAAAACTTTTCAACTATGAGTATCGTGTTACGCTTAATAATTAAAACTTTCTGGGTCAGCTATTTACTTAACGACCAGCTGTAATATGAATTGCAGGCGAGGTTCAACTGTTGAGAAAATCATTGAACTGCTAAATTACTTCCAACGGAAACTGTCCACTGGATTTCATTATAAACTGTACCCGGTTAATATTCTCTAGGGAGACCGTTGAATCGATATGGGTATGAAACTCTCGGTAATATGGAAGTTTGAGGAATGGTTTGGGCACACTAATAACAGTTAGGCACGTTCGAACTCAAGCTGTTAACTCAAACTGAGGAGTATAAATCTCATTTGTAATGTTCGAACAGATATCAGCAGTCATTCAAACCACTCCATTCTTAATATCGATATGTTTTGATACTTAACTGAGCTAATGACCTAATTCGATACTCAATCACAGAATCTATTTAATACAATCGATCATAATATGTGTATTGCATAAAAAATAATAAATTTAATTGAAAAATGAAAAAATTTTTTTTTTATTCACTCCATAATAATACAAACATATCTTAAAGCTAAATGCTTAAACACATCTTAACACATAAAAAAAAAACATCAAAATCATATCTTATCTTAATTTAAATCTAACATTGAGAAGCTGAAGTGAATTTCAACACCTTGCCTGCAACGACCATCAGAATAAACCATCTACGAACCTGCATAGATACTTAAGTCTCATTATAATAAGTTCTATGCTAATAAGATCCATTACTCATTAAATCATTGCCAATTTCGTCCCATGTCATTGCCAATTGCCTTTACAACTCCATTGTTTCGCCACTCAATAACTCGGCTGCCACTCTTCATATCTTAACCCAACGATGATCGACAGGTGAATACGCGGTCATCGGCGTTGATGTCGATAAGTACGAAGCAGACGAAGCGGTGAAATACCTCTCTGGACCTCTGAGGAAAGAACCGGCTGCGAGAACGATAAGGGCTTTCCGCTCTTTCTTGGCAGTTACCCCATCACCTTCACCGTCGTACCCAGTGTTCGCCAAAGAAGTCAATAGAAGACTTCAAATGCCGCCATTCAACTTTACCAATCCACTCCTAGCTTTTGGAGGTGGAAAAGTCGTAAGTACTTACCAATACTAACGTTGCTACAAGGTCTTTTGTCGTGACTGAAAGTGGTCCGTTCGCTTTCTAAATAACATGTGACGAGCCCAATAATTGTTAACGCAAAGACATGTGTAGGTATCACATTACTGCCAAATTCTCAATGTACTCATTTGTTTAAATGTAATTGACCAATAAGGTTCGTAAACGTGTTATCTCAAATCGAGCGACAACCGTTAGAGGTTTTCAAAAGATAATCGACCCGGTTTTACAAATGCAATGTTCTCGTAACTTGAGAGGGTAATAACAAAGTTGAAAATGCTTTTAAACAGCTATCCGAATTAACATTTTGCTCGACGTTCTACCGGCAGAGTTAATTGAAAACCGCCGGTGACACTGGCCGCCTAAAACAGACAGAAATAGAAACTGCAAAATTATGCACCGGCGGACGCCATTCCCTCTGTAATGTGTAATTAAGTCTGCATCCTGAAAGTAATTCATTTAGCGCGAGGAATAGTGGTCATAAAGCTACGGGAAGCAAGGGTGTGGTAATCTAATGACAAAAATCCAATTAGATTGGGACACGGAGGGTAAATTGCTAAAGGATTTCTTGGACTTAAATGCTAGTCCACATGGATCTAGGAGGTAGGTAATCGTTAAGACTACCCAGTAGACTTGCTACAGAATTGTTATTCTAGACCTCTACAAAGGCATTTTTTATTTTACCAACGAAAGTACCTACTACATAATTCAAGTGTAAACGGCAGAACGAAATGAGATGTGTAAAATTTGCATGACAAAAATGATTCTGCTTAGCAAGCACTGAGGTCACACTACTGGGTGGACTTAATTGTTCCCATGCCTGATCAATGCTTGACGTGTATCATACTCGTATATTGATTACTGTTTGCCTATTTATACGTAGGTACAGAATGTTATTGTTTTATCCGATAACACTAAGCCACATTATCTTTGACGCCGTCTGCGCTACTCTATATCTAATCCCAATCTAAATCCAGCCATTAGTCAAGTAAACATACGCTAAAGACAGGTTCACGACCCGACTTGCGATTTGGCGCCAAGCCGTATAACAAATAAATTAATGAAGCCCATTCTGCTGCGATGCAGGTACATTATTATGTCACTACATGCTGCTCTGGTACGATTTATTTTCTCGCCTGCTTGGGGTCATACGTCGCATACCAACGGTCATGACGAAAATTAATTGCACATTTTACAGTTCACGTCTGGATGAAAAGTAGCAAGAAATGTTTCATGGAATATGTTTTGGCATAATTTTTCTCTATCTTTTGCCTCTCCAACTCATTGTTTGACTATGATTTGCATTTCATTTCAGCCGAATATCTTAATGTTTCTGCCCGAATACTTACTGTAATTTTAATGAGCCAGCTTCGAACGTTCGAGGCTGTTCCTATGCTACGAGTATATATGATGCTAATATTTATGCTAGATTTCAGATATGAAGCGTTTGTTTCCCATGTTCTCACACGACTTCTAATCGCGGACGCTCTAATTTCAAATAAATTAAACGTTTTATGTGATGTTTTTATGAGGGCGCCTGTAAAGTCCAGCTTGAGTTAGAATTAGAAATGATTAGAGGCGAGCTCAAACCCCGGTCACGTAAGGCGCCCTGACTTTAAAGACTTCGAAGTCGTTAGTGTTACATTTATTCTATTTTGGTCTCTGGGGACCGAATGTTTTGTGACACTTTTACTATTTACAACATAAGTTACCTCAATATGACCGGAATGCGAAATTTGAAATTAATCTTAAAAGAAAAAGGCGTTATGGGAATTTTATTTCATTTATAGTTTTCGAAACATAAAATTTAAATGCTCACTTATTTCTGTAAGCGAATCACACTGGCATTCTAGATTTATTATGAAAGTTTATGGAACTGTAATGGATCTCAAGAGTTCCAAATTAATTCCAATTAGAACGCAGTTTAGATTCTTGCTGAAAGTTAACAAATATCTGCGTAGCATAACGGCTGTTAGGGAAAATTAAACCATTTTCAGTTCATTTTAAAATGAAAATTGAGAGATTAATTTTGTATCAAGCGTTTACGTAAATAAAATTATACAACTTACATATTTTACCCGTAAGATATTTTCCCTGATAAGTGTACACACTCTCACATAATTGTCACAAATTAGCCAATAGATGTGGTCGATTCCGGAGTCAAACAAATTCAATTTTGTGAATTATAGAGGCTGGACTTCCGATGCGATAAGACTAGTCCATATGTGACGAGTGTTTTTTTTTTTTGTTTTGCTGTCAAATGTTTTCACAAACTGATTATTTAAAAAAATGCGCGCGTAATTAATTATTTATCACTAGCTGTAGCGGGTTCGCCCGTGTTGAGTATTATCCCCTGGAAACCGTTAATTTTACGAGATAAAAAGTATCCTATGTGGTAACCCAGGTAATAAACTATTTGGGTGCCAAATTTCATCCGAATCTTTTGAGTAGTTTTTGCGTCAAAGAGTAACAAACATCCGTCTATCCATCCATCCATTCATCCATCCATCCATCCATCCATCCATCCACCCACCCATCCTCACAAACTTCCACATTTATAATATTAGTAGGATTATCAGATGTTACTGCTAAAATCAGACATATTTTTCTTATTTAGATACCAGTCGAGGCAGCGTGGCTTCACGATGCGGTTTGGGTGTACGCTCGGGCGCTGGCCACAGCTCTTATTACAGGCGAGGGGTCGAGGGATGGAAGAGCGATCGCTGCGCATATGAGGAACACCACCTACCAGAGTGTTATGGGGTGAGTTGAAGAGTACATACTTCCTAGCTACACTTTAAAACGGTTATTAATGTTTTCAATTAGTTCACTCCAGAATACACATATTTGTACACATACATTTTATTTTGGCCACAGACTAAATCCATCGGTTTGGTATAACCTCGATGACTAGACTTTATTTCGGATAGAGC
Organism: Campaea margaritaria; assembly: GCA_912999815.1. Classification (NCBI taxonomy): domain Eukaryota; kingdom Metazoa; phylum Arthropoda; class Insecta; order Lepidoptera; family Geometridae; genus Campaea; species Campaea margaritaria. Next base: position 5,935,803 of record OU538792.1, read on the forward strand.
TAGCTACTTATCTTAAATTGACTTCCAATTTTACGGTTCACAGAGTTTTTCTTACTCTACCTACAGCATATTAGGCTAAGTCTTTTCTGTAGAAAAGTATAGGATAATTCTTTTGACGTGGGAATATCTTAAATTTTTAAGAGTTTATGATAAATCTTTGTATGAAAAAAATATGTTAACACACCTAAAATAAAACCGCCGCGCGCTAGCAGTGCCTAATATCATAGAGTAATGAATTGAAAATACGTGGTCAGATGCTGCCGCCGGTTGAACCTGTATGAATATTTTTTTTTGGCATGTTTACACCGCGCGCCTCGTGTTTGCGGTAACGTTACAATTTGTGAAAGGACGCATGCGCCGTCGCTGTCGCCACCGCCTACGTGCTCGTCACCGCTGCTGTTTGTTCGTAGCTTTATCCCGTTGTTATATTTTGACAGCCTATCTGTTAACAATGTTGGCAGCAAGAAACGCCAGTATTACAATCATCAATCAAAATTATGAGCTAATTCGTCTCTTGTCAAGCGACTGACGCACATCGATGCTTGAGACTGATGCCTGTGAAACAATATCTAGGTCTAGCAGGCTTGTTGACGCCTTTTGAAATTCACGAGATATAGATATTATTTTGCACACGAAGTACCTACCTATAACTAGGTTATGGTGGGTCATTATGTAGGTATATGTATCTAAAACCTTCGCTCCGTGAGGCGATCTCTTCCACATATAAATTACCCAAACAAAAAAGCTCTAGAATGCGCTTGACAAAATTCGATGTTTATTAACATTAGTAAGTAGTTAAGTAGTTACCTATATAAAATGTTAACTAGAGTATATGTATAGATACTGGATCCACATGGATGACAACGGTGACGCCGAAGGAAACTACACTCTGTTATCGGTCGACCCATCCAAACCACCAGGACTCTACCCGCTTGCAGTCCTGCACAAAACATCCCCGGTATGTGTATACTGTAAGCTATTTATGTCTGAGGTCACCAATAGAACAAAACCCCACTGGCAGCCCGACGTGCAAAGAGCCCGCATTTAAGGCAGGGCCTGACAGCATTAAAAATTCAAACTGAAAAAGCGACTCTAGGTTCTAGTGTCACCGCCCCTTTATTTAGTAGGTCCGGTCTATCTACGTGAAAATAACGCTGCAATAATGAAAATGTCAAATGCAGACAGACATCGGAACAGACCGAATAAAATAGTCTCCTAACTATTCCGAAAGGTTCGTTGTTTGGTTTTGCAAGTTCATGAGTTGGTGTAACTATTTTAGTAGACTGATGCGAGTTTTATCTGATATCTATATTGGATTCTAGTCTAGCCACATAAAGATTCTCGCAGGCTCTTTAACTAAACCAATCTAGATTACATTCTGCCAATAAAATATTGTAAACAAACATCAAAGTTTTAATGATTTGTTTGAAAATCAATACGATTCTCGTAAATTATCTGGGTAACCAAAAAGTGCCGCTTTGGACTGAAATTAAATTTTTTCCAATACTCCTTGTGTCAAACGAGTGCCGAGAGCGGCTGACCTCTGAAATAAATTGAGTAGGGCTAAGTCCGTAGATAATTGGTTTTTGTGCCTTTTATTAAAAATCGGAGAGAGAATGAAAATGCTACATTAAAAATTTATTAGATTCCGCCTCTTAGGAATAAGTAGAGTCACTTAACAAAACTATATTTTTTTGCAGTTTCAAAATGTAGGCCTAAACGGAACTACTGACGTTTTTAAATTTTCGTCTTTTCTATGCCACACTTGTGTAACTTAAATGGCGCTTGATACACTTAAACATCTTTCAAGACGTAACTGAAAAATAATTCTCTTAGTAACTAACTCATTACTATTAACTACATTGAGCATAAGACTAACATAACTTAATTTCATTGTGACGGTTAGCTATTAATTCTTATGCTGCAGTATGTTGTATTAAATCTTAACCAGGTATATCAACCAGCTGTAAGCAGTGTTGTCTCCAGCTTATAATAAGATCCTCGAATTAAACGGCGACGCACGTCCACAGCAAATCTGAACGTGGACAGAATAACTACTATAACTGTTTAGCAGTGTTTACGTCACATTTGGCTTGGGAGATGCACTTTCGTGCCAAGTGCCGAGACGAGTTGATTTGAATCGACTCTGAGGTCCTGCAATCTGGAACGAGTCTATTATCTTTAATGATAGCTTTTTGGTGTACTATGTCGCGTGATTTAAGTTTTCGTTTTAAGATTATATCCCACTTATCCAGGCTCGTTTGAGTTTTGAGCGCAAATTGTCACTTAATGTTCACCGCTAGGCATCTCTCCATTAAAATGGTAAACTGATGGATAATATCAATGATAATGTTTGTGTTCCAATGTCAAATCAATTTAAATCAAGGAAAAATTCAAAGTAAAAAGAAAACGGTTTAAATTTACTGTGCGCAATTTTTTTTCTAAGATAATCTTCCTGGGATGCCTCTTCACTACAATTTGCCAGGAACTCATGAATTTAACAGTTCTATGTTTCGGATGGTACCTACTAAGTTATCTTTTTTGTTGCACATAATGTATTGCTATACGTCGTCACTTCGTGGTTTATTAGACTAGCCTTTTCATCTTTTACCGCGTGACTGCAACCCACATAAACTGGCGCTACTTTACTACAATGCAGGAGAAAATTCTAAAACATGAAATACTACAACATCTATTTCAGCCGCGTCTAAATTATAGTTTAGTTTCCGTAGCCATGCGCCGCAGATTCTTTACGGAGATAAATTACAGTACACGCGCCAAAGTTCGTGCAACTAATGGTTTGCACGGCCAGAGGTTACCTCGAGAGATAATCTCCATTCTTCTGTGTCATTTGTCTTGTACGGCAAGCTATCGACTGCGAGACACTTACCTGAATTGTTTAATAATTCGTTTTCTTGTGAAACGAAAATGAAATAGAACTTCGAAGAAAAGATCATTGATTACCATTTTAGTATTCTTAATAATTTATAGCGATATCTGTCAGGTATCAAGTTGTTCGGTTTGTAAAGTGCTTTTTTTTTATTGTTCTCGATATATAGTAGGAAATTTATATTTTTTAAATGGCATACCTATTTTGTGCAGGAAGTGAGGTTTCTCCGCGACATGAAGTGGCCGGGCGGACAGGTGCCACTTTCGGAGCCACCATGCGGTTTTAGAGACGAAAAGTGTGTCAGTAAGTATTTTCAATGATATTTTATACTCTATCTCGTCGCTTCCAATCGACATGAAAAAATATTTTCAAGGAAAATAAGTAATGATTATGGTAGCCTTTTACGAAGTTTATTTTACTTAGCAGTAACAATGTTTGTGTAGCGAGACATAACAAAAGAAAACGTTGTAACCATGAAAGCCTTTTTCCCCACTAATGCGTAATATAGTTAGTAGCCGATAGAATCAGTTAGTGGGCCCTACCATGAACAGTCCATTACACCCGAGCGAAGACACCCTTCGCCACACTGTTTACTGGCGATCTAAAAAACTAATATGTAGTGTCCGGGGCCGACATTAAGCGCAAGGTTTGTACTAAGCTACTAAGTAGGGTTGGTCGTAAAAGTGTTGTCGGGTTGTAACGGGTCTGTGACAAGCAATGCGAAGCAGCAAGCCGTCGGTCGCACGCCATCCCGCTGCGCCGCTCCGCCTAATGCCCCCTACATAACTACACAAAACAATGCTTAGCCATATTCCCAACACGAGAAAGGCTTTACACTACAACCTATTTTGCTATTGAAAAAGATTAGCTTGAAAGCTAAGTGAAATCACTTATATGGTCATGAAAGAGTATTATCAAGTTTTAGATTAGTGTTCACTTTAAATTTGGAAGGTCTGCAGAATTCATCTGGGCACAAAGGGTGCCTCGTAAAACACACACAAACTTAAATTAATAATTGGCGTCTTTTTCGTAGATTTCATATTGAAAAACTACCTTAGGTAGAAGCTAGTAATTAATTGTTTACATTTTGCAAAACCTCCGACAGTAATACAAGCTTAACATCAAACGACTAATTTAGTTTTTGAAGGGTGTTTGTGTACAAATTGATGGAATGAATGGTGGCGCGTCTTCGCTCAAAGCTGCCTTTTGACTATTCATTCCCGTTTTTAGATCAAAGCGTCGAGCTTACCCTTTAAAGTCACGTCATATCATATCGCTCTTCTCAAGGCATCCGTAAGAATCTTAGAGTCTAACATCCGCAGCAAATTGAATTCAAACGTTTTATTAAAAGCATTTTGTATTCCCTTCAAAGCTACAGCTGGATCTTGTTAAAAGACCAACTAAGTCGTGCATATGATGGCGATTTTTGCTTTTCAGTCTAGAAATTGCATCTCCAAAAGAAATTTCCTTTTACAGTTTTCTTTGATTAAATCTTACAAAAGTAAAAATAAGTTTATCTTCACTTCAGTCACTGGTTCGTGCGGCTCTAGATAGAGGGAAGAGACTGGTGAGTTAGTGCCGTAATCTACTGACTTTAAACTTCAGGATTAAGAAGTTGAGTCTGAATCCCGACGCGGATCGAATGAATCACCTTTAAAGTTGATTGCAGAAAGTTTTAGGTTTATTCAATTAAAGAAACCCACAACGACGTACTTAACAATGTGTAGACTGAAAATAAAAATTGCTGTTTTCCTCCATTACACAGTTGGAGGGTTCTAATACGGTGTTGTCCTTTTCGTCGGAACGACTATAGTGTGGATTTAATAGACGCCACAGGCTCGCATTCTTCGAATTGGTTGAATTAAATACGTCGAGATAAAATAAAACAGGGTATTTTATGTTAGATAGTGAAAACCACTCTCCAACAATTAGGACGGTGCGGGATGGGGTTAAAAACCGCTATAAGCTAAATGCGGGCCTGCCCTCAAAAGCTTGTCCAATTACTAACATCGATCCATCAACTGATAAAATTATAACTGGCGAAGACTTGTGAAAAGATATCAACTGAGAGACCGCTTTGACATTAATATTAATTCAATTTAATTCATAATTATTTATAACGTTTATATTGACAAAATAGAAAGCTATTCAAAACTCTCTTTGAGCTTTATCCAAACTTGTACCTGGGCAGATTATTGGTAAAGATTTAAAGGTAGCCACATATTTAATTCTTAACTATCCTCAGGTCACATCGGGGCCTGGGCACTGGGTGCGTCGGGCGGAACACTGGTGCTCCTAGTGCTAGCTGCACTAGCCCTCTACCGAGGTTGGCGTTATGAGCAAGAGCTGGACTCCTTGCTGTGGAAGATAGACTTCCGCGACCTCCACCTGCCCGACGATGAGCAGCGAGCCAACAAACTGAGTAGGTAAAACGAACATACATGTTGTTTGCATGATGCTTGGGTTGGCAGCACTGTGACCTCCTTTTTGTATGAGCTCTTTGAATAAAACGTGGACTAAATCGATATTCGTTTATGTTTATAACAAATAAATAGTAAGAGGCATCTGTCTTGAATATTATACACTGGGAGTAAACATAAATCGCTCAAAGAGTAAACTTTTTCAGGCTTTCATAACAATTTTGGGCGATTGACGTTGTTCAAAACAAAATCTATTATTTGCATCTTCCATGCCTACGCGACATTATTTCAGTATATTAAACTGGCTAAAATGAATGTCGTGTAAATATTTTTACGGCATTTCTATTTATAAGGTCGTTATACTTCGTTCCTTTGATTTTTAAATGGTAGAAACACTTGTTTTAGTCCAGCTTATTCGAATACTAGTGGAAACATCAAAGCTAGTGAACGCGGCTTACCACTTTTCCGTTCAAATTGTTTGTTTTGGCAGTTAACTTTAACGATAACCGCTACTTTATTGAATGCTCTTAGAAAACGTATCTCCCTACATGGATAAACAGGATTAACGTGTAAAAATAGATGTTGTTATGAATTCAAAATCGAGCATCAGTTCAATCCTATAAGGTTGATTTGTTACAGTACAATAATACCAGTAGAGTAGTAATTTTCAGTACATATGTTCAGTACATATGTACTGAACATGGATAGGTAGAGATTATGCGCTATCACTGTCTCCAATTCCTTTACTTTTCTGAGTAAACTTAATTCTAAACTTGTAATTACTCTAAGTTCAAACGATCTCGTTGAAAGTTTAACAGGTGTCGGGTATTAGGGGGAAACTCTTAGCACGTAAACTTAATGTTTTAGTTACATTAAACTTGCTTCCATTCCAACTACAGAAGTCGACACATCGCCTTGACACGTTTTCTCTAACGAATCTCGGAATCGCTCAAGAACTCGCTAAATAACTTTGATGAAAATGTTGTTGTTTTACAAAGAAAGTTACTAACTGCAGATTTTCATTCTGTTGGTGTTTGACACTTTATCTCGCAAAAACACAAAATTTACTTTACAGATTTGGCAAAATTTGTTTTTTTTTTTTTTTGATTAGGCGAACACAATTTTTGTAAGGATAACGTTTGTGTGGAATGAAATAAAAATAGAAAACTTGGGAAAACTGAAAGTGCTCTTTATCTATGACAACTCACGATTAGACATTTGATTTTTCGATATTTTCGATTGTACATCAAGTAGTACGTTTCAAGTAGCATAGGCTGTTTTTAACCAGGGAAATGGACTGTAATCACACAGTTACCGCAGATCGCTGCAAGAAGTCAATAAAAAAATGCCAAATTTATTAATTAAATTTAGCCAGCCGTAGGTACTATAGAAACATATGGAATACTAAACAGATCTTTAGAATGTTTAGAAGCCCTGATTTTCTAGTAGAACTTTCCCATGTCATGGAACAAAACTTCTCATAGCTGCTCTACAAGTTTTGGTAGATTTGCATTACAAATCTACTCTAGATTAGCCACGCCTGCTTGACTATATTTTCACATAGGCAATCTGTCAAGATTTGTTGGTTGCAAAAAACATAACGATGCAAGCCTGGATATGGCATTCAACATTTATACATTAATATTTTTTTTTAATTCAAAAGTTTGGATTAGGTCTGATTTTTAATCAATAAATGACACGGAATCTTGTTTAAAGAAAATAAAAACTCGACTAATCGGTAGCAACTTTAATAATAAATAAAATACACTCTTTTAAAAGATCAAGTGACCCGATTGCTTGCCACTAATTGTAAGCAAATTGGTCAGAGCTGATTTTTTCCAGCAAGATAGCAGCGCGGGCGCCATCACCAATTCTACCAACAACGTCGTGAGCACAGAGAAGAACGGAGGGAGTACGGGTGGGGTGCGGTCCAGCCAGGTGTCTCTCAGCTCCAACCCGGATCTAGACTTTAGGTAGGTTTTGATTGATAGCTACTATAATGATTGCCTAGACTTCTATAAGATACAATATATCTGCCTACTGCCGAGCACGGGTGTCATCACACTTTCGTTAGGAGGCATGCCAGCCCCATTGAACCTAAACAAGCACTAAGGTCTGTGGGACATTAATTCCTCCATGCCTCTCCCATTTTATAAAAATATTTTTAATAAGCAAAGCATTCTTACAGGTACTCGGCCATATTTACAGAAGTAGCCTGGTATAGAGGGAGGCTGCTCTCAGTCAAGCGAGTGAGGCGGCACCACATTGATATCAATAGAGAAATCAAGAAGGAACTAAAAATCGTAAGTGTTCGCTTGTATACCCACCCTCATTTCATACAAAACGTGTTTATTTTGAAACCTATTTACTCGTAAAGCTGCATAACCGTACCTACAATAAAATAAAAAAGTTTATCTATGAAGGTACGGTAAGGTAAGGTACCTTGATTAAACTCGCACGTTTTCAGAATCCGACGCAATCCTTCTTCGTAGTTTGTAAGTAAAAGTATCATAAAAATTTCCACATTGTATGAAGAAGCTCATTTCCATATTATCATTCTTATCCCTCCCACTCCATTCGACGTGATCTGGCATTAGCTTATTTCGCGACGCTGGGTCGAGGCACATTCCACATCTGTTTGCCCGTGGCGCGCCGTACTAACGTATTTACTCAGATCCACATAAGCCAGCATATAACGGAGCTAAGCCTTCCGCAAAATAAACAAAATGTACAAAGAGCTTTGCCTACGACACTGACTGATACAAATCGTTTCATATGTACCCTCAAATACGTATTTCTTCAGGCCGTAGTAGGTGGAAACAGATGGGTGCGTAATGGCATTATGTTTATTCTACACTGTTATACTATACTAGACATATACTTCGAGATTTTCCTAAAATGTAAATGTAAATGGGCACTGATTCGAAAAGATGTTTGATCTGCTTTACTGGGCGTCTCGTTATAAATAAATAACATACCTACTAGGGCTTACCCTGAAAGCTACAGCAAAACAAAATATAGGTATGTACTTACCAGCGTTTCCGACATAAGAAAGCAACTGACTGGAACAAATCGCTTAATTCATTCACCTCTTTACCGCTCAGGTAGAGATATAAATAAATAGCCCTGTTTATTCACCTCTGAATATATGTTGCGGAAATGTTTACATATCAATCTAGTCACTGAAACAACAACATTTGCCTACTCCTGAACAATTTGGATATTTGCTACTCTGCCAAGTGAATATGGTTCTATGTCATTAATTTCACAAATTGAGTGTCACAGAAAATATGTTTTCCTCTTATATTCTGAAGCGTATTTAGTAGCTACCCAACATCGATCGTTAGCTGTGACTCTGACTGCCCAACTTTTCATATTTAGTTGTAACTTTCAAGTACCATAGTTATACTATTTAATCATATTTTTACTTTGGAGCTGAAAAAATATAAGTAACTTTCTACTGATTCCTTACAGTCATCCTTATCATAAATATGTTCTCAGAAACTTTAGAAGATTTTTCGATGGTAGGTAAGGTATTAAATATTCTTTTGTCAATAGCTTTACTAGTATGTAGTAGGTTTCTAATAACAATAAATGTTAGGTACTTCATGTACCACTTTTAATCACACCTACTGTAAGAGCCTACTTATAAACGTTAATAATTATGATTGTGCACCGTTAAAACAAGTGAGTTTAAACAGTTAACTTTACTTTCATATTTTTATACCTTATTCAGAGGAAACACGGTTGAAAATTATATATCAAAATGTTGGAAAATAATAAAGCTTGCCGTACGAGTATGTGAAATCTCCAGACGAAGTCCCGAGAGTGCTGAAAAGCAAACGCTCACAAGAACAAAGTAAATAACCGAAGTTTACTCAGGTGCGGATAAATGCTAACTTCCACCCGTTCATTCTCTGGATTCGAGCTGCAACTTCAATAGCTAGTTACATAAAGCAGAGTTGCAAGTTTGAATACACTTGCAACAGCAAGCAGCATGAATAGGTACCCTTGTCACATATACATATGCCTACGTTCAGTCAGTACCTAGTAATTTCAACGAAAGCTCCTCATGTTTAAATCAACCTACGATATATAATTCGTCGGCAGCAAAAAAATATTATATAAAAGTGTCCCACTTCCACCACCTTTGCTAGAATAAAGAATGCATGTGTTGTTGAAATTTTAAAATGGTAGATCACAAAATAACGGCGCTGGCTCTTGAGATACTATGTACCTACCTATCTCTTCGTGTGGAATTATTTACGCATCTTATGATGACGTCAAGAAACCAGTCAGAAGTGATTTGTTTACTAACATTTATTGCTCATAACCCACTGCGATCTGGTAGTTTATAATATATTAACCTAAATATCGAGAAAATATTTTACTGCCATCTTCTATTTTATATCTAGGTAATTTCATACCGACCTATTTACACGTCTAATACTTTAAGTATCGCGTATCTAAACAGGGGAAAACAAAACATTCCACATATTTTTATGTGAGACACGAAGCCGCTTGATTCCGTAAACCAACGAACAAACCACGAGTTAAAGTTAGTATTAATTACTTAGTTCATCATTATCATTATCAATCCATAACGTCCCACTGCTGAGCACGGGTCTCCCCTTTTCGTGAGGAGGGTTAGGCGATAATCCACCACGGGGGCCCGGTCCAGATTGGTGGATAACATACCTACCTACCTCCGCAATAATTCTCGTGTAGGTATGTGGGTTTCCTCTCAATGTTTTCCTCACCGAAAAGCGAGTGATAATTAGTCAGTTAATAGAGATTAATAAGTACTTATACCCAATTATTAACTTTATTTCAAAAGACAATTATTCGAAAATTTAAGTTTTATCTACTAAATAATAAAAGCATGTATCTAAGTTGCAAACTTTAATTGTTCTTGGAAAACATTTGATCGTGAGAAAGAATTTTCCAATTAGTTTGAAGCGGAGTGCCTTCACGCTCCCCTACGTGGGCTTTGGATATTTCGTTATTGCTTCAAACAAACTCTTGCGGGTATAATTAGTTTGTTTCCTGCTGCTGTTGAAAAACATATCCGATTTTACATTACATTAGGTATTTAGGTACTTTACAGATAAGTTAACGATATATCGCTTCAATTCGGACGACAGGCGACGATAGACGACGCGACGACTAGGTAGTAGTAGTAAACGTTATAGGATCGTGTCACAATATATTTTTTCGTGTGCCTTCGTATTATCAATTAGACAGTGAGGTAAAACATAAAACAACTTTTTCCACGTAGTTTTTCGAGTAACCCATCTAGGATAACTTTTCAGACAAATACTTACAATCCTGCTCTTCTGTACGCTCCGTTAAGTCGAATCTTTTCCGGTACTTTGGTAGTCGAAAGTCAGCAAAGCTCTCACAGCGGCATGTTTTGTTTACGAAGCTGTTGTGTCGGCAGATGCGGGATTTGCAACATGACAACGTGAACGGATTTGTGGGCGCCTGCATCGAGCCGCCGAATGTTTGCGCTCTGTCGGAGTATTGTACGAGAGGCAGCCTCAAGGTAAACATTTTTACTCTTATATTGCCCGTACTTTGGCGCTCTATGTAAGTACTACGAGAAGGTATATGAACTATAATTTATTTTATACTTATCAGCACGATACCCAAAAGTTTACATTGAAAATCTTGCGCGTCACTGCTGTTGGTTTTGAAGTCTCAACAAATATTGTTTCATGTTCCAGGATATTCTTGAAAACGATGACATCAAACTCGATAATATGTTCGTCGCATCTTTAGTTGGAGATATTATCAGGGTAAGCCTAACTTTACTAGCTTTACACAAAAGAGGGTGCTTTATAATGTTGATATCCTGTCTTAGTATTATCATAACTAATCATCAGCCATTATAAGTATTCCAACTTCTGGGATACTGGCTTTCTCCTAGTTTGATTTAAAGCGGTGAAGTGAGGTGTAGGTAAAAGCTAGAGGATGACTTTCGGATAATAATGTTGATACACCTACTTGTAATGGTAGCTCGTAAGTTTTAATGGCACTGGCGATATCGAGCTTATCTGATGATTGAGACGGAAGGTAGACAACAGATCTCCTCAATGACTTACAGTAGATAGATGGTGACCTATGGCTAAACTTTGGACTCACTTTGGTCAGATTCCAGTACGGTATTTTACTTATAATAGCTTGTCTGGAAAAACTGTTTTCTCATAGGCCGAGCAAAAGTAATGTATTGTTTTTGTTTTCAGGGTATGATATTTATTCACGAATCTCCGCTGCAATACCACGGCGCGCTGCGTCCGTCCAACTGCCTGGTGGACGCGCGGTGGGTCGTCAAACTGTCAGATTTCGGCCTCAAGGAGTTCAGACGCGGCGAGCTGCCGCCCTCAGACCCCAACGCCTTGGGAACTTATATAGAAAGTCAGTTTAGTTATCTCGGCTGCGATCACACATATTCATATTACTTAGTCCAAAAACAGGGAAAATGTACATTTTCCTTTATTTGATACTCTGCTAATTGTACTTAAAATTTTAAAAAGATGTCTTTTCAGCTTAATGCATTAAGGTTCAATTCAAGTATATTTCTTCACACGGGTCCCAAGAGAGTACTAATCTAATAAAAGTTGACTAACACTGGGCTCGGAATAGGATCCATTCTAGAAACACCGACAAGAAACTCAGCACCATTATTTTCTAATCTAATTGTTGCCGTTGTAATACTTTTATACACAAAATCTTCGATATTGTTCACTGGCCACTGCCTGCTCTCTGCTTTATGTATAAGTATTAAATATACTAATGCCGTGATTTTCTATGACAGATCTATTATATCTATCGCCCGAGCTACTCCGCGCGGCGGGCTGGGGCAAGGACGGGTTCGCCCTCTCGGACGAGGGCCGCCACGGCTCGCCCCTGTCCGATGTGTACGCCTTCGCACTAGTGCTATACGAGCTGCACACGCGGCGGGGCCCGTTCGGGGCGGACGCGCCGCCCGCCCCGGCTCTGCTGCGGCGCCTCGCCGTGCCCGACCCCGCGCCTTACAGGTAGGTATGTGTCCTAGCTGCTACTATGACGTCACTCAGCTATGTGACCCCGTCGCCCTCCCTTCGCACTAGTGCTATACGAGCTGCACACGCAGCGCGGCCCGTTCGGGGCCTATGAGCTATCGTCCGTAGTATAGGTAAATCCGTACCGTATGCTATCTGGTTTTACTGATGAAGGTGGTAGGTACCTAATCATGCTTAGTTCAAAATAGCTAGTACATTGCAACTTTTCATTATACAAAGCCTTTGACGCCATGGTGGGATCTGGTCAAAAGCTAGCCAGTAAAGTATAAAAAAAAGTTTATGAAACTCAATAGATGATAAATAATGTTTCCGCAGGCCGCCGCTGGAGTCGCTGGCAGGCCGGTTCGACTGCGTGCGCGAGTGCTGCGTGGAGTGCTGGGCGGAGGAGGCGGCCGCGCGCCCCGACTTCAAGGCGGTGCGCACGCGCCTGCGCCCGCTGCGGAAGGGCATGTTAGTACCCACAAATAAGCAAAAACTAGTTATCCTATCGTGTTCATGGATAGACGAAGAAGACGGAAAGGAATGAAGAAGGAAGAAGACAGTATATGTTTAGCGCTTTTAGGGATCGGTACGAGTTTAAGAAAAGACGATCTTCTGTTTCTGAAGGGGTTTAAAAGACGGCCATGAAGATATAGTTATTTTGTTTCCACGGAACATGATATAAATTCTTTAATACCTGCCTTTTACTTTCAGGAAACCAAATATATTCGACAATATGATCGCGATAATGGAGAAATATGCCAATAATCTGGAAGCTCTCGTGGACGAGCGGACGGATCAACTGCAGGAGGAGAAAAAAAAGACTGGTGAGAACTTTTTCAATCCAATCTGAACATATCAACGCGGTTGCTATTCAAATTTTATGTATCCAGTGTCGGATGCGGGCCAGTCTTGTATTCCTTTAATTTATTTTTAGTGGCAATAAATCTCATTTCATTCATTCACTCATTCAACTCGTTCAGATCGTTCTTTGTTGTATCGTTTTTCGTTGCCCGGTGCAGACAGCTACTAAAAGTGCAGTTGTTAATGAATAAAGACTACTTATATTTCAATATTTTCCAGAGGCTTTACTAGAGGAAATGCTACCGGCGCCGGTGGCGGAGCAACTGAAGCGCGGCCGCCGCGTTATGCCGGAGAGTTACGACTGCGTCACGATATACTTCAGCGATATCGTTGGGTTCACCGCCATGTCTGCGGAGAGCACTCCTTTACAGGTACATACAATAAGTGTATAATAGCTGCAATAGACTTGATCTAGTTGAAAATCGGGTGAGAATGTATGAAGCCTGGTACAGACAGATAGTGACTGAGATAGTTCGGTTGCTATGTGAAGTCTTGATTTTAAAGTCCGATTCAGTGCAAGTAAAAAATATATTATACAGTCATGTAGATAATACGAAAATATTTCCATAAATAGGTAGGTACCTACCTAGCTAGATGCATGAATTTCTCTCTTCAAACCGTGACTGGTGATAGTGACCATCAGATGAAGCATTTTCTCAATGTATGCAAACTTGTAAATATAAAGTTTTTTTTTACTTTTCAGGTTGTGGATTTCCTGAACGACTTATATACGTGTTTCGATTCAATATTGGAAAGCTTTGACGTTTATAAAGTGGAAACTATTGGCGACGCGTACATGGTGGTAAGTTAAAGTAGATCCTTCCTAGTTTTCGAAATCCTCACCAGTTTACGGGATAAAAAGTATCCTATCCTATGTTCTATTCCAGGACCTAAATTATATATACTAAATTTTATTGAAATCCGATCAGCCGTTTCAGCGTGAAGAGGGCATTAACACACACATGCTCACACACACCCAAACAAACTTTCGAATTTATAATATAAGTGAGATTTAAAATAAAATAAAATCCATCCTAGGTGTCCGGGCTGCCGATCCGCAACGGGCTCGTGCACGCGGGCGAGGTGGCGTCCATGGCGCTGGCGCTGCTGGCCGCCACGCGCGCCTTCCGCGTGCGCCACCGCCCCGACCACCGCCTGCTGCTGCGCGTCGGCATACACTCCGGTACGTGCCACGTCCTTACTGTACCGTCTCGTTCTACATACCATAGTAGAAACAGATAGGTAACCTATCTTTATAGAACGATACCGAACGTCCTTGTATCGCACGCACACACTGAGTTATTCTGGTGACTGTGGCTAAGACAACCTTTGGATGGACAAGATAGACAGAAGCGAAACTTAAGCATTAAAACGTTTCACCTATAGCACCTACCTATTACTGTTGTCTTTTCTGTTTTGTACATCTTATTAATATAAAGAGTTGTCTGTTTGCTTAACTTCGTTAGAAAGGAAAACGGACACGGAAGACCGAAATTACACATTATTTTTTTCATCCGATCGATCAGTGTCCGATCCGATCATCCCACACTCAAACGTAAAAAGATCTGAAATGTGTCTTCAAAGTTCCATTTTGTAATAGTCTGGAAGAATAGCTACTAAATTATGTAGTCTACAAATAAGTTAATCCAATTTCAGGGCCCGTTTGCGCGGGGGTAGTTGGACTGAAAATGCCAAGGTATTGCCTTTTCGGTGATACTGTCAACACAGCCAGTCGCTTCGAATCTACGGGAGCACGTGAGTAATGTTACTTAGTTTGCTGACAGTGTAAAGGCGCCACTCCACCACGGCGCACAGCCGTTCATGATTTCATACAAAACTTGAAAGATGTCGGTCTATCGGATGTTTGATGTTAGAAATTGTGTACTACTTACTAGCCATGTCCGTTTGCCGCAGTGGAGCCGCGGGTTTATGTTTAGTTTTTAGTGTACTGTGCAATGACGCCTGCGTATCAAAAACGGCGTTAGTTTTTTATTGTGTATTTATTTTCCATTTAGATGTGTTTACAATATTGGTTTTATTTCAGCGTTGAAAATCCACTGCAGTTCGGCATGCAAGGTACTTTTGGATCAACTGGGAGGCTACATACTGGACGAAAGAGGAATAGTTTCAATGAAAGGAAAACGAGACCAGGTATTTTTTAGTACCTATTTGCTTATATGTGTTTTCCGCAGATGCTAAGTAGTTAGTTGGTATTTGAGAGGCTTGCAGCGATGACCTCAGGTGGGACTTAATCTTATGTTTACCCTTTTGGCAGCTAAACCTCACCTAGATCAATATTATAAAGGGGTAATGTTTGTGAGTCTGGATGGTTTTAGGTGGTAATATCCTGAACTAGATCCAAGTCTAATAGTTCTTTCACTAATTATAAAGCTACACTACTCCTGACTGACATTTAAGGTATGAAAAGCTGAGTTTGTGCGTAAAAATGGGAAACACGAGGCACAGATAGTCTTTGACATAAATGTTATTAATAAAAATGTATTAACCTATACTGTCCGACTGCCAGGCTGAGGTCTCCCGCATTTCTATCTTCTGACACACCCGACCACTCTCCTGGAGCGCATCCAAGTCACCACGCCGGCGCTTTCTGGTTCTTTCTCGGCGTCACCGCCCTTCAAGTAGCACCCACTGCGTTGCGATCTTGGCCCATCGGTCAAGATGCATTCGCGCCACATATCCCGCCTAATCCCATTCCCATCTGACAGCTTTGATCCCACATCCAACTGACATCTACATAAGCTTTTTTTCTCTGTATAAACGCAGATGACGTACTGGCTCAGAGGCGAAGAGCCGAAGGCGGCGGCGGCGCGAGCGCGGCGGAGAGCGCAGCGGGAAGACATCAGCCAGCCGCCAGAGAAACGAGGCCAGAGGAGCTCGCTCAAAACTAGGAACTGGAAGCACCAAGTTGGAGGCCTACATAGGTAAACCATGCTTTTTCACATATTGTTCTGACGTATAGAAAAAAACAATACAGTCGAATTGAGAACCTCCTTTTTTGAAGTCGGTTAAGTATAGGAAGCTTATTGTACACTAAAAAAGAAACTGTAGAAACAGCAGATAGTTAACCAGTTAAAGGGTATTATTCAGGCAGTATTCGACACTAAATAGATCTAATATTTTCTAAAAAAGATAAATGATTGTCAACGCGAATCGAACCTACTACTCTGTAATATTATTGTCGCTACGTTACGATGTAGTCGCTTGCAAGTAAAAGAGTATCCCAAAATAGCAGGTTTTTGTTTAATTTCTGTCGAATTTTATTTCTACTAGTAAACACAAAATTCGTTACCAGGTGTTGCAGTTTAGAATCTCCAAAGAAATTGCGCTTCGCGTCAGGCAATCATCTTGAATCTCATACAGATAGCGTGCTGCACCATCGGAGCGATGAATATCTGATGGAGGTATGTAATCGTGTGGTCGCGACTAGGGCCACGATTTCCTTGATTATTAACTAAGTTATGTAAGATCTTAAATTTTTGTTGAAATTGTGTACGTAGACTAACGTGATGAAACGTTCCAGGTCGTCGGCGAGGGTCGCCTGGCGCCGGCGCAGCGCGGCGACCTGCTGGAGGCGCCGAGCCTGCGCCACGAGTACACGAGCGTGTCGTGCCCCATCATCGAGCAGGCGGAGTGTGCGCCGCCGCCGCCGCCGCCGCCCGCCGCCGCGTCCTGCGCGCCGCTCATGCAGGACAAGTGCGACATCCGCCTCGTCGTCAACGGCCGCTCCATCGCGGAGGCCGACGGCGCCGCCGTGCCGCTCCTCGCAGACGCGTAGCGCGCGCCCTCGCCGACCTCCGTCTCCGGCGCTTAGGCGTCCCCTAGTCAACGTCCGCGTCGAACGACCGGGTCGTAACTCAATTGGACGTTAGATGATTATTATTTTATCGTAACGGACGTTCGAGGGCGAGCGAAGAGTCCCCGGCGTCCCTCCGTAGAATAGGTGCAACGTGATCTACGTCAGTATTACTAAGAGACAATCGTTCAATAGAAATTATTTAATAACATTAAACTCTTATTCACAATTGACGGTAACATCGTTTTACTTACACAAACTATTTACATAGACATATCGGGGCGCGTCAGACGGCCGACTCGCGGTCCAGCAGCGGCGGCGCGCGGCGCAGCGACGCGCTGGAGCCGCGCGGCGCGCCGCCGAAGAACCCGAGCAGCCACGAGCGGATCGCGAACCGCGGCAGCTTGCGCTCCGCCTTGCCGTCGTCCACGTTCTCGAGCGAGCGCCAGCGCTTGTAGAACTCGATGTAGGACGCGTCGCGCGCCTTCGGCCGGCTCCGGTCCGGCTTCGAGAACAGGCTCGCCTTGCGCAGCAGCGGGCTCGCCTCGCAGCGCGGCGCCTCGTCCGCCACCAGCCCCACCACGGCGCCGTTGAACACGGGGTCGCCGCACACCGTCGCCAGCGGCGCCGCCGCCTCCAGCGAGCGCGACGTGTGCGCGCGGCGCATGCGCGGCGCCGCCAGCGCGTCCAGCGAGCGCGCCCCGCGCAGCGCCGCGCCGCCCGCCCCGCACCCGCCCGCCTCGCACTCCGCCTCGCACGCCGTCGACGACGCTATCGAGCTGAGCGCGTTTCTACAAATACATACGGTCCAGTTGGAATCGAACATTTAACTTCTGACCGAAATGACGACTATCATTGACGATAGCGAAATTTAATAAATTAAGCGACGGCTTTGAGATGTTCATCTTAGTTCATATCGCAATGTCGGTACCAACGTATGATCGATTACCTGGGTCGCGTGGAGTTGTGGTGCATGCGTCGCTGCGAGGGCGGGGACGGCGCGGGCGGCGCGGGCAGGGAGCAGCGCGAGCCGCGCATCCCCGCCTCGCCGCCCGCGCCGCTCGCCACGCGCTGACGAATGCCGCCTGAAACGACAAAGAACTCCATGTTACCAAGATTAAAGAGAAACTTAGAATTTCTAGACCACAATAAAAATTGATATTCTCCCACGTTGCAACAGAAATTGTATTAAGTTTTTCGTAAATAACATAATTATGTGGAGAGATCTGACCTGAAAGCGACGGGTGCCTCGAGTCAGTGAGCCTGGGGCTTCGCCGCGGGCGCCGGAACAGAGGTCTCTCCTCGCCTTCCACAGACCGCTTCTGAATAGCCTTCTCTGTACCACTGACTAGCCAATATGTTTGGAGCTGAAACAATTACAAATCGTACATTTTTACATGATGCAGATTTATTCACATTATAAATAATAAAGACCGATAATTTCATCTGTGGTTAAACCAGAAACCGCTTTGACTATTTATAGTTACTACGGATCAAACGACTAAGGGCCAACCCATAGTTACGTAAATATAAACTATGATAGACACCTATAAAAATTATAAGCACTTTTGAACATAGATATATAATAAACCCTCCCATAGTTTACTATCAGGCGAGATAGTGGACAGACGCAACATGGTAAAAAAATATTCATATAGACTACCACCGGAAGATACAAAGGGAAATGAACCTAAAAGATAGACAAACCGAGCCCGGCGTGGCCCTCACCTGCCCCTTCCCCTTGATGGGGATGGCCCCCCGCGGCTCGACGATGTAGCCGCCCAGCTTGTCCAGCGCGTGCTTGCAGCTGGGCGAGATGTGGATGCGCAGCGGCTCGCCCGTGGACTCCATGCGGGACGCCGTGTTCACGGTGTCGCCGAACAGGCAGTAGCGCGGCATCGTCAGGCCCACCACGCCGGCCACCACGGCGCCTGGAAGTGGAACAAGCTTTGGAGTCCGCACCGCACCGGCTTTACACAGTGGCTTCATATCGCTCATTTCTGGAGAGAACTTGTTATCTCCTCGACGTATTGAATGTGGGATAATACGTTCTTGTCGCAAATGAGGGATATATAGATGGTGGTCCCCGACCTAGAGGTTTTTGAAATAGATATAATTTCTCTTGTACCTAGTTAGAAGGCTACTAAGCTAGCGGATTAGAACCATTATTGTTTTGCACTAGAACGTAGGTTTGCGCGTGTCGTGACGTAAATACGCGCGGGAAAGCGGTGGCGAAATCTGAAATCTTCCATCCCATTACCTACAATGTACCGACAGCGCCAAGATCGAAAAAACGCTGCTGAGAGTAGAATAGAATAGAATAGAATAGAAAAACTCTTTATTGTACACCAGAAACAAAAATAAACACAGTACAGAAGAATTACAATAGGTAAACAAGGGTAGTACAATGGGCGGATGGAGATAATATAGTATTCATGCATTCGAGAATTGATTTGACTTTGCGAATGGTCATACATAACATTAAAGGAATAGTTATGGAACGATAATTGCTATCAGTTCAGTCTTCCCATTATACGCCCCGCAAGGCATAGGTTTTTGGTAATGATAAAAATCGATAAAAATCCAACAATCAATATGGATATTTAACTTACCAGTATGAATTCCTATTCTCAGTTTGAGAGTTTCGTTTGGTCGGTGAGATATCTTGTGACTCTTCACTGCGTTCAGCAGTTCGAGTGCCATCGATGCGATCTCGCCCACGTGTCTGTCGTAATTCCTTATCGGAAGTCCAGATACCTAAAAATGTCATGAAACGACGATATAAAAACATGATTGGACTTGTTTACTACCCTAACAAGATGAAATGCGGTTGTATCAATGGTGATACGGAAAGCAGGAAAACGTCGGATAGCATACAGTTAGTCGTAAAATAAAAATGAATACGTACCACCATGTAAGCGTCTCCGATAGTCTCCACTTTATATACATCATAGCCTCTGATGATCCTATCGAACACGGTGTACAGGTCGTTGAGGAAGTTGACAACTTGCAGCGGCGTGCTCTCGGCGGACATCGAGGTGAAGCCGACGATATCGCTGAAGTATATCGTAACGGAGTCGAAAGATTCAGGCTCCACACCCTCTCCAGTCGTAAGACGCCGTGCAACTGACCTGAAACAAGGCATCACATCTTCACTTTGTAATATTAACAAGCTTAAAGCCATTACCACGTGGGCGCGATATTATCAGCAAAATTGTCGCAGCAGCGTGAAGATCGCGCAAAAACGCGTGCGAAATTATCGACCGATAAAAACGCGCCAGTGGGGGATAGGCTTAATTCGATGAATCGTTAAGAGAACTTCTAGCTTAACGCAGCTGAAGTACTCTAAATTTATTTGTTGTCTTATTTCTTTTCATGCATCACACGCATCTCTAATGAGTCTACTGAGGATGCAATTTAACTACTACTACAGTACTACTAGAAAAAACATAATATATGTTTTGGGGTTAAACTCAGAAATAGGCACACGGTGTAATGAAACGCCATAAATATAGTGTTGTATATAAGTGATATCAGTAGTGTATATAAATGTAAAAATAGAATACAGTACTAAATTAAAATAACTACATTTTTTGAAATTCATGCTCATTCATTACGATACAATACCTGCAAGATAAAAATGAAGGTGCAAAATCTAGTCATAAACCGAATGTTAATTCCATCATCGCCTTAATCAGAAACAATTGTAACCTTTACAAAGACGATTGATTTGACATATCAAAATTTTAAAACGCTTATCTACTCTGTCAAAAATTCCGAAAGATGAGCCAACAAGGAAGTTCACAAGTTGCGAAGCTAACTTATCAACAGCAAGAAAATGTCCATCACCGACCACGGCGAGTCGCGGCACCACAGAATCCCAAGCCAAGCTCTACTCTACTCAAACTGTTAATGAAATAGTGAGCGCACGCGCCACTGCGCCGGAGCAGGGCGGTGGTCCGGCACCTGTAGGTGAGGCAAACCGTATTAACTACAATCACCAATAGGGAGTTAATTACCTCAAGACATTTTCACGAATAATGGATTCAACCTCCACATCTGGAAAAGAACACAAGTACAACAAAGTGAATATATTTTTTTAGACAATGCACGACTGTTTTACATCAAGTCCATGTCGATGCGCCAACAGGGTTGCGGCAAATAAAACAACATTATGTCATTTCGTTTATTACAAACTTACAAACATTGTCTTTTAACTCCAACTCATTGTAGTATTCACTAGACAATGTTTTGCATTAACTCATAAAGCTACAGATTAATTAGTGTTACCATTTAAATGGACAGTAAATTGTATGAGATAACTCAGATAACGCATGTTCAATTCAATATTAATTCAGTCTCTTAAAGAGGATATTTGTTTACAGCATCTTGATTATGTTAACCCTAATAGTAATGTCAATACGAATCGTGGTTTTGTGGTTTAACAATTACCTGTTAGGCCATAGTTTACCTACCATTCAGTAGTTACCTGCAATCGGTGTACTCCTTACATCTCTAGACCTGCCTGTGACTCTATTCAATATCTTAGTGACTGGGGCTCAAGCTCGTTTTGCAATGTTATGTGTTTGATGTTTTCATTTACTTGATCCAAATATTCGTAACTGCGTTGTACATTGAATGTCAAGTCTTCGGTAGAACACGATGGAAGCGTGAGTGCAAGACGCGACGCGTGCTAGCGTGGATCGAACTTGAATAGTATACCTTCTATGAGTATTGGCTCTTATTAGAAAACTTCGCACCTGATTGTGAAACAAACGCTAATCGGGCCCAGCGCCACATCGTGTCCACTATCATTTCACACACCGTAACCTTACATGATTGAGGGTACTATGCAAGTGACCAGACTTGGACTAAATGTAAAGCAGTGCGCACATTACTGCGCCGTCCAGTTATTTCATACAGCTTGTTGTATTTGCGTCTTTGTGCTCACATTATTACACCAAACTCTTACAACAAACCCTGAATTAGTACAAAAAATAAACAGTACGACTTCGCTTACAACTATACAATGATAAATGTACGCAGGTTATTGATAACATGTACATGCAAGTAACTAAATGCCACCAAAGCTTCGACTTGCCTGTACCGGGTGCTACGATCATTGGATTTAGATATTTTTTTGATTTTTACTTCGAGGCACGTAAACTTTGTAATTACACATGGAACTACGTTAGAAGATTGTGTGATTCCTTTTTTACTGAGTAAACACATAGGAAGATACTTACTTAGGCAACATTCTGTGTAGCAGATCTTCCGTTTTCTGTTTCTCTTCGATCAAAAGCCTCGTTCTCTCATTGACTATTTCTTCCAAATTGTTGGCGTATTTCTCCATCATGTCCATCATTTGGTCCATGATGTTTCGTGATCTGCGAACAAACATAGATAGATAAACTCTTTATTGGAAACACCACAGACCTATGAAAAACTTAAAAACTAGAACAAAACAAATTTAACAGTTAGTGTCAAAATGGGCGGTCTTATCGCTCAGAGCGATCTCTTCCAGATAACCATGCATGGAGAGGAGTAAAGAGGAGATCGGACAAAGTGTACTTGTTAATACTGACATCTTCATGGATAGCGTAATTCTTTGATATTAACAAATCTATACTAATATTATTCAGAAGTTAAGTTTGTTTCTGGAGCTTGTTTCTTTGCAGAGGGTTTTCCGAAACTATCTGATTCTGAAAATTCTTAAACTAAAGAGAAGCTACATTATCCATGAGTGCTATATATAGGCTATGGTTTATCCTGGGAAAATGCACAGTTCCTGCGGGAAACGGTGATTACGTGCGTGAAACCGCGGAGCTCCGCTAATGTCGCATAAATGAATTTACTCACTTGCCAGATTTCAGCTTCTTTAGGCGGCTTCCAATGGTTGGAAAGTCTGGTCTCACGTTAGGGTCCTCAGCCCAGCAGTCTTTCATGCATGACACTATGTAGTCTTCTGTGGTATCGGGGAGCGCGTTCGTGTCCGGCCGGAAATAATCCTCACCATCTAACTTTGGTCTTTTCAGTCTGAGTATTATATCTGAAAAATGGAGTACACGCGTCAAGACCCTGCAGAACCTGACCTCCCAACTAGGATTCCCTGTATATAGACAATCAGAAAATACGACAGAGCAAAATTACCCGTGGTTCACATAAATGTTTGCCCTGTGCGGGAATCATACCCACAACCTTAGCTTTTGCTGTCGTTTCATCACCCACTACAGAGACCGTTCGTCCGTTTAGAATAGGCAAGTCTCTTAGAGAATACGTGGTAATTGAGAGTCCACACATTGACGTGAAAGAGTCCGGCCGCATTCACGCATCAAGAGAACTGACCTCGCTACGGATGATGGTTTAAAGACGTGTTTGTTAGGACTGATAACATCTAGTTTACCTTTTGGCTCCATAGCTGTGACTCCAAACGGACCCCTCCTAGCGATAATCTCGTAAAGAATTATTCCAAATGCATAGACGTCGCCCTTCTGCGTGCCTCCGATCGCGCCGTTGGGGTTATCCATCTCGCGGAGTAGCTCGGGCGATTTCCACAGTAAGCCTGTAAATAAGGAATTTGACGGTTTGAACCTCATCAAGTTTTTTCTTTTCCTTCTACTTTTCACTTCATTGTATTATTTTACTCTAATATAAATAAGTTCAGGTTGAACTCTAATTTCATTGCAATGATGTGGTTGACGAAAATAGACTCTCTTGTATCTTGTAGTTGTAACCATAAATATTATCATTTTGAAGAGGTTTAGTTATTTAGTTTAGTGTATTTTTATTACATCCTACATAAAATATAATAAATACGCTCAAAAATAACGAAACAACGTAACGTAACGTTTCGAAATATGATATTTTAGAATTTTTTAAAGTTATTTTAGTTTAGTTCGTATTTGAAAAGTAGTTGATGATTCATACCTCTATAATATTGATGTTCTCCAACATTGAACTCTATTGAGTTATTAGCACAATACCGTAATTCTGGAAGACCAAAATCGGTCACCTGAAATATATATATAATATATTAGACATCAATAAAACACACAAAGATAAGAATTGAAATAAAACTGGTTTGAAGGATCATTTCAGGTACTATTAATAAACATACTGACCTGAAGCATCCACCTGGATGTAACTACGCAATTCGAAGATTTGAGATTTCCATGGCAAATTAACGGCGATGAGTGAATAAAATTCATACCCTGCAAATGAAACATTTAACACAATCAGTACAATAATTCAGCAACAATGATACAGACCGATGATGATTTCCGGTTAGTCTAATATTACCTTTATGAGATCATGCACCAATGATGATATAAACATTCTATCCAATTTTATATCTTCATTTTCAATTATATCCTGAAAACAAAACAATAACACATTAATTAATGATCGCGCAAATCCATAAATAACTCATCGTCCAATAAATTAGTTACCGGTCACATTACAAGGAACATGCGGGATTGCTTTTAATTTTAATTAAAGTAGAAGATTTTCGACGCAATTGATTTATTCAATGTCCTTTATGAGAATATCATTTTTATTTTTATATGATGAAGTCACGGACAAGATTAGTTTGTCATGATCAACTTAGTCTGACTGACTAGACTGACTGATCAATGGAAGCGGTCGCGAACCACGACGATAGCCTATCGGGATGGCGTCATAGGCTGTAGACAACTTACATACAAGCTTCCCTTGGCGCAGTAGTCGGTGATGAGCAGCACCCGCATGGGCTCGACCACGGCGCCGATAAACGAGTTCAGGTTGTCGTGCCGCAACTCCCGCAGGAGACGCATCTCCTTCATCACATCTCGCGTTATGTCCTGTGAAGAAGGAAACATTTTGTTGCCATTCAGTTGTTTTCTTTTGCATTCGTAAGGCTAAAACACTGTCCTTTACAATACAAGTACGCTATACTGGTAGGCGGACGATGCTATTGTTGCTTCAGAGGTGAAACGATCATCTAAATATAATATTTGACGTAACTCACCTTCTTTTTAGTAAATTTTAGCTCTTTTATCCTGACGACATTGCCCTTGTACTGTGCCGTAGTTGTGAATATTTGCGTCCAGCATCTGCTCTCACAGGATATACCGCTGGCCAAACTTAACTGCAACAAGTTAATTAACATTATTGGCCAGTAAATTTGCGTGGAAAACGAGATTTTCATCAACAAAGACAATATAGATTTCTCAACTATTATACAAGCTTTAAATAACCAGTACGATAAACCACCACCACCACCACAAACCATCGACCACCGACAAAAGTATAATTAGAATAACTATCAAATTATGAGGCCACATAGCAAAACTTACAAGAAATAGACTTTTAAACAAAAGGTTACCTTACTAGGCGAGCACACGAGGCCGCCGCCGAAATAGCCAGCGATCTCATGCGGATCCACCTTCCACAACAAGCCTTCTATCTCTTGCTCTATCTTCCACTTGCGGTATATACTGACTGTGACCACGAGTGCACAGAACAGAGTGACGGCTAGGGTGCCGGCGACGACTAGAGAGGTTATTTGAGAGTCGTCTTTAGGACATTTCTCGTTAAGGAACCCGCACGACGGCTCGTCTTCGGGTTTGACGCTGTCGGGCCAGTCGATGGGTAGACGAGGGTTCAGTTTGTATTCCTGCAACGTATAATATAGAAAAGTGTTTAAAAATAATTAAGGATTTTCTTGCAATGACTGGAACTTTCCCGAGTGCGTTTTTATAAATCGACTCCCTTTGAAGTCAAAATCTTCTGAAGTTCCGAGGATTCCGAGGATTCCTGGGACAAGACTGCATCATAGTAGGTTATTATGTTATTATGTCCTGTCACCGGTATTCCGTTCGATTTTGTTGCTTGTGAGTAAAATTCAACAAACAAGAAAACAAGGCGATAAAGCTCAATTCAAAATTACTTTGTTTACTTCGTGATTTTCCTTATTAACCATTTTTGAGCTATACATCTATATAGTAAACTAGCTGCGCCCCGCGGTTTCATCCGCGTAGTTCCTGTTCCCGCGGGAATATGGGGATAAAATATAGCCTATGTTACTTGCTGTCAATGTAGCTTTCCATTAGTGAAATAATTTTTTAAATCGGTGCAGTTGTTAAGCCGAAACCTTACATATTTCTATACATACTTTCATCCCTTTTATTTTTAATTTACTCCCTCAAGAGTAAAGTTTTACAAACTTTGAATGCCAAATTTATTTATATCTAATCAAAAGACTAAAAAATAAATTTAAAAATTCTAGCTTCAAAAATGACGAAACTTTTATCCCCTATTTCAAACCCTTACAATGCTTCTTTTTTCGCGATAAAAAGTAGCCTATGTCCTTTCCTGGGCTCTAGACTATCTCTGTACCAAATTTCATTTCAATCGGTTCAGTAATTTAGGCGTGAAAGAGCAACAGACAGAGTTACTTTCGCATTTATAATATAAGTAAGGATAGTTGAAAACAAGAACATGCCTTATTTCTATTTTTAACCAAACCACTTAAACGCTTTATTTCCTCATGGTTTATCAATTCTATATTTAGAACAGCCGGGCTATTTAAAACCACATTATAATAAATTTGTTTATGTATGAACCTTTTCATTATTTATTCATGTAAACGCTGCAATGATTTAATGCTATTCGCGGTGTTCAGTTACAACGTAATGACGGTAGTTTCACAGAGATAAATAAAATATTTATTAGGTTAAACTGTACAGTGACTTTTGCAAACATACGTTTTGGGTAGCACTACAAGTCTAACAATACACGCAAACTTGCCTGTTGTTAAGGTCGTTAATTCGGCGATAATTACGATAGTGATCAACCCATCTATCATCAACGATTTTCACACCAGCGTGTTTTCTGCCTAACCCGCCCATCACCAATTTTAGAAAGACATATATTGCATGATAATCTTAGGGGCAAGCCACATAGAACGGGCTTGGGCGGGACGAGCGGCGTTCTCAATACATAACCGCTACGCCATTTTCTTATGCCAGTATGTGCTAAAAACGCCGCACCAGCGTCACGGCCGTGCGTTTAATATAGCTTGCGCCATAAGTTAAATAAAAATAGAATAGGTACTAACGGGAAACTCCTTGGAGCTCTGTTGGAAGTGGCCCACCGGTATCATGCTGTAGGAGCAGTTGCTCGCGTTGGACGGCTTGAAGGCCAGCACGGAGAAGTTCCCCTCGGAGTCGGCGCGCTCGTCGAGGCGGATCGACATGCCAGATATACCTGAGAGATAGCAAAATATACTTAATCCTACTAATATTATAAATGTTAATGTTTGTGAGGATGGCTGGATGTTTGTTACCCTTTCACGCAAAAACTACTAAACGGATTTAAATGAAATTTTGCATACAGACAGCCTTACCTGGATTACCACATAGGATACTTTTAATCCCGTAAAAAATAACGGTAACGTTATTGTTTCTCTTGGCTAGTTAATTTCAAGGCAACATTTATTCTGCGGTTATTGGCCATTGCGAAACATAATTTGAAGTCAGGGAATCTAGATCAAGCATACAATTTTGTCCCAATGAAACGTGACTACGTTAATACTACTCAGGAAAACTTAATTTCGTGCGTAATATAGTGACTAAACAGTGATTCACTGTCTAGTAATTACTTACCTACCCTATGAAGTGTGTATAAAATCAAAATTCTCTTTGAATGGTAATAATAATTTATGCAAGTTTCCTTATTAATAAAATCTACATTCACATAAAATGTAAATATAGAATAGGGTACTAGAGTAATAGGGGTGTTTTTAAATAAAATTCGTGGTAATTTGAATATTTTGTTTGACAGGTTCAGTACTGCTAATATGAAATTTAGAGCCAATAACATTCTTTCCGAATAGTGGATGTATTGTAATTGTAAACAGACTATGAAGAGCGACTCTTCAGATTCCCCGATTCCCTAGATAGAGGTAATACTAGTTAGGGGTCCGGATCTACATGTATGATCGTAAAGCGTTTGTTTGTTGTACGTACTTTTGTAAGGCGTGTTCTTGATCATCCGAGCGACGATCCGTGAGCCGTTCGTAGCGATGCTCATCAGTTTGGCGTGCGTCAACTTTTCCTTCGCCGTGTCCTCTTTAATAAGGGAGTCCAACGCCGTCGCATATAGCTTCACTGAGTCGTATAAGTATGCGGCATAGATGGAAACAAACTGCAACAAAAAGTCTTGATGAAGAGCTGATCGTACTCAAGTTTTTCATAATATCAAAGGCATATCACACAAGACTTATAGTACTACGTACAGAATGGATATCTCCACCCCACGCGATCTACTTCCCCACACCTCTACCCCCAATCGGGAGGGCAATCGCGTCAATATTACACGCCCAAATGTAAAAGACAAATGGGTTAGTATGAACCGCCACACTTGCGGTTTGTCTTTTGTGGTCGCGTAGTATTGAGTATTTACATACAATTGGCGCGTGTACTAACGTCATTTATATGTTTCTTTTTTATAGTCGCGTTTGTATAATCCAGGGCGTGTGCATACTTTGACATGTTCACTGCTGAAAACACATTTGTCGTGTTTTTCATAACTTGCCGCGAGTACGTTTAACACAACTGTGGTGTTAGCTGTATGGAAAAACAATACGTCGTGTGCAGATCCGCAACCGTTGCTAGACAAGAAAATCGGCTCAGCAGTCAAAGTGTTAATGCACTTATTTATTTATTTATTTATTTATTTATTTATTTCAATATACTTAAATAACTCTATTTGAAAGAAGTACGTCAAATAGGTAACTCTCAAAGTAATATTGTTTATAACATAGGCTTACCGTATTGAACTTATTTGCAAACACTTCAAGGAACTTAAACGGCTCTGCCTTATTGTGCTCCCGAACCCTACTGGTGAACTCTTGGTAGGAGCCCGATGGTTCCGAGGACACAACGACTAGTAGAGATTGTGCCCGTTTTTTGAACTCCGGCGTGTTAGGGCACATCAGTTTTGAAGAACCGCGATCTTCAGTCTCTGTAATAACACGCCATTTTCAACACATCGGAAATGGAAACGAAAAATCAGTACACTTTCATTGCTTTTGACGCGTCTGCGCGTTTACCTTTAATAGTGGGCACTGATATAAATTAGCTGGGCAGTGAATTTATTTACAGTTGACTTGAAATTATCCGGCCAACTGTTATTCAACTTATAAAATAATGATGAATACAGTTCTGCTGATGCTACCAAATAGAAGCATCATTTTATCAAGATGCTTAGCTTAATTCATTCAGTGGAAACTAAACACCTGACAAATCTTATCATTTGCATAAACATATACTGCAATGAATAAGTACTCGTAAGTAGAATTATGATTAAAAATGTGGTAGGCATTTGACTGAGGGCGGTAGTTCACAGACTACGTCACGGAATAACGGGTTTATTTTGACCGAAAAACATAATTATATTAGCTTGAACCAAAAGTTGTCTGCTGAATCGTTTGGAACAACAGTATTCATTTGTTTTCTACCACGATTAATTATAATCGCTAAGTCCTTATTGGAGTACAGAGAAAGAGAGACAGAGAGAAAGAGGAAGAGAGAGAGGGGAAGAGAGAGAGGGGAAGAGAGAGAGGGGAAGAGAGAGAGGGGAAGAGAGAGAGAGTATTTGGAATCAGTAGATTCAATTGAAGTATTAATGATCATTATGTACGTACTTATCAAGTAGGTAAGAGCTTGCTTGGGCATGTAAGTCATCATGTCGACAAATATGACCATATATTCTCCCTTTACGAAGAGTTGTAGCGACTCCATCGCTGTCATCATGTCTATTAAGCCAGCGGTGGATCCCAGGAACACGTAAACTGAAAATAAAGGACAGGGGTTAAGTGATATAAAATACTTGTGAAATTATTGCCTTGGTTATTTAGTTATGTTACAAGCTGCTCCCTGCGGTTTAGCTCGCGTAATTTCCGTTTTCCCGGAATAAAACATAGCCTATAGCGCTCAGATTAAAAGATTCTTAGGTAATACCTGGACCAGATCGGCTCAAAGCCGGGATGAATGGCGTAAGAGGGAGGAAGCTTATGCCCTGCAGTGGATTGAATGAGCTGTCTATGATGATGATGATAGCGCTCAGAAAAACCTAGCTTCCTTTTAGTGAAGGAATTTTGGAGATAAAATCAAATCAGTACTTTCGATCGTAACTTCTTTCAAAGAAACAAACTCACAAACAAACTTTCCCCCCGCTTTATAATGTTAGTGTAGAAGTGTAGATTCGTTATTAGCTAGCATTTGTAGCGTTCCCATAGTGTTAAGTGACGATGAAGTCGAAGGTGATTAACACGTTAAAAGGATAAACGGGTTTTAACAATGTTTTCCTGTCATGTGAAATTGTATTCTTCCAACATAGTAGCCTTCAGTGGGGTTGTAAGACAGGAGTGCATTTTAATAAATAGATTCTCATCATTCTTCAAACGTCCAGCCCATCCTGCACCTAACTGCACCATCATAGTCTGTTACCACGATGGTTCAGGCAAACCAGTTACCTAAGGACTTAGCAGAAATAATTACAGCTTAACTAAACTGAACTGAACTTAACCCGTAAAACAAAGGGGGGTGCCCCATAAACAGTGCGAGGCAATAGGGTTTGTGTAAAATATACTTCTTATTTTGATAGTGAGTCGAGATCCGTGCACAGCAGTGGCCGGATGTGATTTGATGATGAGCATAAGCTTATTAGCTTTTGCTCGCGACTTTGACCGGTATGTCCATTCCCAGGTTGTAAATTATCACCATACCAAAATTCATCAAGATCGGTTAAGGCATGAAAAAGGAAGCCAACAGAGTTACTTTTGTTTTTATAATTGTAAAAGGATTGTATGAGCTCTATAACACTTAACTGAAAATAAGCTTCCAGTATTTAACCACCTAAGCTGAGAGGTAGGTAAGTTTTGTGCAGCCGTAGCTTGGTCTTATTTGCGTAAGACTAAATTATTATCTGACTCATTACTTGTATCATTCTTGAGAAATAACTTTTATTACAATAATGAACGTCATCTCCCCTGGTTCTGGTTAGGTCTTGAGGTTCAAAGTTCCTATCCACTGTGGTATTACACTCCTGTCAAGCTTCATCGTCACATCACCGCTTTAAATCAAGTAACAAAGGTCGAATTGTGCTATTTCCAAGGTACCTGTTATTAATAATAACTACTAAATATTGCAAGGCCTTTACAATAATTAATCAAATGTAACTTATGAATACTATGGGCATTTCATTTGTTGAGAACGCTCCTGATACCTCTCTAATGTTTCTTATCTCTGGATGTTGAGAAAAAAGAAGAAGCTATCTTTTTTAGCCACTAAGCTAATGATAAAGACAGCAATAGACTTGCCAGTGTTGTCTGTTGTCAAAGTTAACAATTGTTCCAGAAACCGTTGGTGACTCTTTAAAAAGCAGCATAAATGTTTTGGTATTCGAACCATCGACTATGAAATACCGATCCAAGGTTTTCATCATTCGGACTCGCGAGTTGCGTGGATCGTCATTGAGTATTTGGGTTCCGTGCGCTCAAGTCGTCCACACCTAGTTCTATAAGGTTCAAAATCGTATTGCATCCGACTTACTCCTAGTCTTATTCTTGGTGTCCTGTATGAACTGGTACCAGAACCCGGGTGCGCAGCAAGTGAGCTTCTCCTCGCAACACTTGAAACCGTCGATCACCGGCCGCTGGTGGTTCACCGTCATATTGTTCTTCTTGGCGTGGTTCTCCAGCGTGAGGGCTACCGTCACCCAAGACTCCTCGTACAAAATGGAAAACTTGTTCCATCTGTAGTACCGCAACAGTGATATCACAGATTTGGTAGCCTGAAAGAGTTGCAGTTCTTAGAAATTGCTCCCCAAACGGAAGAAAAAGATTTTTCGGACATGCTGCGTTGAATCCGATATCATACCTGAGCGCCCGGTGGCTCCAGTCTAGCAAAATTCGTCAGTGTAGATGTTTGGTAGTCGGCGCATTTCTGGAAATAGAAATAACATGTTTATCTATATGATATATTGTTTATATAGACCCTTAATACTAAGTACATTTATTTATTAAGTCGAAATTACAGACGAGAATATTGCACATATAATGAGGGTAAGGATTGTAAATAAAATAAGGACGTAAGCCAACTGCGGAGCACAGTCATGGCCTCGGACACGATTTTATACAAAAACTAACTCGCGTGTTTGACGTTAGTTTAGTTTAAATTATTTGTGTAAGCATAACTGGGCGCTAAATTTTTTTTCACTCCATCCATTCACTTCCATCATAGTCAGGCGTCAAAAGTGCGCGTCGGAAAAGCAGCGCCGGAGCCGTAGTTATAATTGAGGGGTGCCTGAGCAAAATCCACTAGCCACTTTTAATCAGATACTTCTCAATTATACCAGCAGCGTCAGTGACGGGCCCATTCGTGGCGATAACATAGAAAAGCTTTCATTATATAGTTTGACGTCGTCCGTACTCCGTAGTTACAAATGCGCAGACACGGTACACTGGGACAGCGTCTCTGACGTTCACGACAATCGCCTAACTCTATAACCGGAAAGGTATAATATTTTTACAATGAATTAATGGCATAGCGGATGTGTTTCAGTTAATACCAAAAGTAAGAATCTTTGAATGCACAATACCTCGAGTAGGATGAAGTGTCTCTGTTTCATGAAGGGTGAAGAATGGCCAATCTGTGCAGAGTATATTCAGTGTTAAACTATCCACAAGTTTGCTAATCAGCTCGACGAGTTATGAAGAGAGCTATGCGCAGAGTGTCTCAGAAGTTGAGGTCGCGCGAAAGTCAAATCATAAGCAAGATGAAGTGGCAGTAGGCTATTAGCCCAGTGAGCGACTCGAATCTTATGGACTAACCCGTAACAGTAGAGCCGTGGACGACTCGACTGTTTCAGGTTGATACTGATGTGATGATGATGATGACGATCCAGTCCCAGGAACTGACACAGGACACCGCTCTGGACCGGCCGTTGACCTATTCGCAATAGCAGTACTTACATAAGAGATCATGGGTAAGTTCCGAGACTGCGCGATGATGGCTTCCGTATGGCAGCGGCCCTCGGGCCCGAAGAAGGCGACGACTCCTGCGCAGCTCATGTCTGTGAGCAGCCGCGTCGCCGTCACCGTGTCGAACTTGGTGTCGTGCCATTCTAGCAGGAGCTTTACGTCTGGAAGGTACTTTGTGCTGTTGTTTAACTGGAAAAGAAAAGTTATCGCGCTACTATTATGGTTCAATTTCGGATAAGTTATTTCTGGTGACGGAAATCCTCAGCGAGTAGGTAACGGAAGATTGAAGGTATTCGGGCTCATTTTGATCAACACGCCTAATATGCATGTTTTAAAAAAAACATGTCTGAAAAAAAACATTTTTCAACAAAAAGTGTTTAAATATAACATTAAACACCCATAAAAGTACTTAGCGGGATGCGCTTGATATGTAATCGTCGCGTTAAAAAATCTAAAAATAGAAGCATGCCACCACCTACGTGTTTTGTTCAACTGCAGAAATAAAAACAATGAAGTGCGGCCCGCATCCGAATATTGTCACCTTGAACGCAAGACTTAGCAAAGATTTTTCACGTGGCTGGTTGGTATTTAGCGTTCCAAAACTTAACTGAGTTTGTTTGTCCTCATTCTATAAATAGCTACGGAAGTATACATATCATTTTGTGCTGATCAAACAATGTTTATCAGTGTATGTGTCCGAGTTATTATTAAACATTTTACTAAATCCTTATGCAGAGAGATGAATCGCTCGTTCGCAACTACATCTCATCACCGTACATCATTGGAATCGCTACTGGAGCTACATTGGTCGAAGTTATTCGTGAGGTACTAAAAATAACACATAAAAATATTCATTCGAACGTATGACGTGGCTAATGGAAAGATTAGACAGGGAATGAAATTAATTTTATGACTTGCACTTGGCGAAATTAAAACAGATTATACAGACATATTTAAGTCTCCTAGTTCGGTTAATTTCGTCTGCTAAACTCGTGGAGCCGAATGCGGACGTATAAATTGCGGTAAATGAAGATGTTGAAACGGAAATCCTTTACAGGTACGTTAAATTTGGCGCATAGCTGATGAATTTATGTTCCTGCTTTGTTAACAAGAGTTTCGAAAGGGCAAGGTTCTGCAATTATTATCGTTCAGCCAATTCTACCCATGCAGTTTTAAGATGTGCCGTACTTGAAGTACGGTATATAGGATGTAAATAAGTATTCTGTGGTAAAGTAACGGTACAAATTAGAAACGAGAATTTTAGACGGTGACCAAGTCATAGTCAACTTACAAAATGCATGATAAATAAAATGTAACTGTGGTTTAACTTTTAACTATTAGGGTTAAATATTTGTGAACTTCTAGACAGCTATATAAGCTCACAAGAACATCGAAAGAGGGAAGAAACTTATGCTCTGCAGTGAGGAAACAATTAGCTGCTGTTGATAATGTACCTCGTCAAGCGCGATAGTGAACGCCCCGGAGATGGCGAGGCCCTGGCGATCGCGCAGCTCTCCGGTGATCGAGGGCAGGTAGCCGACGGTCAGGTTGTACTTCTTGTCGACGGCGGCTGAGGCCCCCCAGGGTAGCAGCGCCAGCGCCGCGAGCACCAGCACCCGCGCGCCGACACCCATGCCGGCGCCTTCACCGCGTCGCGCTCACCTGGGCAATACAATATACATACGTATCAATCACAAGTTACATAATACTATTAGGTATGAAAGTGGTGGCAACACACCGACGTAACCCACCTTAGTGAGAAACTGTCTTCTAATATGCTATATAATATATAAACACTAAACGTAATTGTAGTTAACAGATAGAATTCTATATTTGTCTTTATTAACCCTTTCAAAAGCCTGAAACAAAACCTGAAGATTTTAGTTAATTCGTAATGATTTATCTTCGCTCGTCTTTGAATTATTTATCAAGTACACAGACGAACTGTCTAACCCATAGGGTTCAAAGCGGACCCTATAGCTCAGAAAAAATAACAAATAAAGAAGAGCCCATAAAAATACTACAAAAAAACTTCCTACCGCTGGTTCATCTCAAATCAACCTTATCCTGCTAATGATATAAGAATGATATTAAGCATCCAACAGTAACTACTAACTAAAGATGAGGAATTCAATTTCTTTGCAGTACCACTACAGAGCAAACCTTGGACTACATAAGTAACGACTCAAATGTCAAAATGAAGTGATTCATCTTTGCTAGGTAGACGACGGAGATTCATATGAACTACACAAGGTGAGGCATCCAACATTGTCCAGTTAGGAGACAGTTGGGATAACTTCAAGATTAATGGGAGTAATCGACCGATAAAAAGCAACCATCTGTTGTTTTAGTGTGTCAACCACGAGGATATGTGCACATCCAAACAAAGAGAAATAGCAAAGGTGACCAAACTCTGGGTAAACACATGAGGCATGGTATGATCGATCGTTTCCATTTGCAAAGCATCAGATTTCATAAGTCATTGTCCTGTTACGTTACAGCATGAGAATGATAGGTTGATAAACAAGCGATCAAACAGTGCCGGTTTGATCGCAAATAGCAATCTTATTGTGATGTCAGTTGGAACTTATCTTGATAAAAATATCAATTAGCGGTTACGTGCAAGGAAATGTAGAACAACGAAGGTTACCAAATAGTTAAAGCAGCCGAGAGAAATATCAGTTCGTAGATTGCGGAGATTACCCTAACGGAAATGCACTATCAAACTTTACAAAGGTTTCAAAGACTCAAATCATAACAGCCATGCATAAACATTATCTCTCACAAGAAGTGTAAATTCATACTGACGGCGACGCCATGTGAATTCATATGTTTTTACATTTTGGAAGTGATTAGTTCTCCTTGTCTTTAGTCAAGGTTTTAGTTTATGAGAGCTGTCTCTCCAAGGATCAAACCTTACCTTAAGGAAAGGGGGAGTGGGAGGCGCGACGATGGCGACAATGAGCGTGTCTATTTCTGTAACTCAATAAAGGGAAGTCTTCCTGCAGCGTTTTCCGCCCTCAAATGTAGGAATTGCTTCCATGCTGTCAAGTAAGTAATTGGCTCGCAGCCGGCGGCTGATTAGACCAATTGACTTGCCGGTGTTTTGACAACATGCATCTTGTCTTGTAGCGGCTCAAGATAAAGTTATCCAAAATTTTGAACATGCCAGTCTCAATCCAAAACTATCAATATGTAATATCACTGATTATAAAACAAGTATTTATCTAGTAAAGAAATTATTCATTTACCTAACAAATAACAAGTTTATAACGTTATGTTGGTACGTGGTAGTATCGATATCTCAGATTATTCATATAGGTTAAAACGCGATTGCAAATATTGGTATCTGCTCCTAGAGTCAATAACCGCAGATGGCCCTGTGGGCCGCTGTGGGCACCAGCGCGCTGCCTCGCCGGCGCCGACTGGGTCTCGCAGGGCATGCTCAGTTGCTCACTGCTGTGCCACGACGCGCCATGATCTCGCCTTGAGATAACGTCAGCGATAACGCTTTCTCAAACTATAAATAGAACTTAACAAAAAGGTAATGCGGCTATCATTACATTTCTTGTTGCAATCGTTCGTGCTGCAAACCCTCGAAATACGAAGTAGAAAACTATTATAGAATGACATCAATTTGCATATCGCATCACACGCGATACGTTATCAGCGGCTTCGGAGTGGCTCGTCTAACTGTCTAACAGGCGCGGCCGGCAGTAACTTATTTGGTTATTCTTAGTGGGAAAATAACAAATATTTAGTTACAGTCCAAACAGACTGGCGCTAAAGTTCGTTCTACCACCTGTTTAACGGTAAAATTGCTTTACACATCAGATATACGCCGCCGGTCTTAAAATATTTTCATACCTACGTTGTACCTACTTCTAGTTCTTTTATTATGCAAACTAAGTTCTACAACGCCAACCGATGCAAATTGCTGGCCACTCCGATATAACGAGTAGCATTCGCAGTTTTTCTTCTTTAGTCTTAATAATAATAACGAGAAGATAAAAAAAAAAGATATTAAGATATAGGTAGAATTAAGATGGTATTACTACATGTTCAAAAAAGTCATGAAACGCGTCTGTCTGTCTCTATCTGCAAAGATATCTCGGAAACCATTGTAGTACACAAACTCCAAAACAAACAATCTTCAGTCAGTATTCAAAAGTAATGATTTTTAAGGTATTTTTTCTAAAGCTCTATGTCCAGACCGGGCACCGTAGCGGATTATGGCCTAATTCTCCTCACGAAAGGAGTGGTTTGATGATGATGCTAGTCTTCCTCAGTCATTAAGTTTAGTCTTTTATATGAATTAAGTCATCTTTCGAGGCATTTTTTTTGACGAGTGTTACAATGGCGTTTAAGCTAGGCTAGCCTAAACCACTCCACTCCACTCATAGGTACTCCTGAATTTTATAGAGCTTAAAGGCTAGCAAGTTTAGGGAGCAGGACACAGGCGGGTGTACAGTACATAGCATAATATTACTCGTAGAAACAAATATTCAAAAGAAAACTTTTATAACTTCGCAGGTGTTGGCCCGCTACTCACCCCGCGGACCGCGAGTAGTTTACCAATATATAAGACAAGGATATACTAGAAAGAGCCATAGTAAAAACAAAAAGAGTGTCATAATGTAGTGTCATCCCCGATGTGCCTTCGTTTAAACGTTTCATATAAAGTACGTATAGCTACTCTATAAGGATAAATAGTAACAGAAGCTACAAAGTAGGAAATGTACTGTTAGCTTAGGTATCCGCCAAATATCACTTGATTGTCAAAATACGATCGAATAGAAACTGCTTCATTTCGTATTACGATGGATAATATCGGCCGGTTCGTCGAGACTGCTTCATTTAAAATTTAGATGCTTTCAAAGTGAGTTTGTAGGACACTACATTTAAAGTTTTCAAAGAAACGTATAAAAGTATACATAGCTTGGGACAATGTGATCGTGTCTATAGAATGAATTCCTAAACCTCTATTTAGGAACTCATTTAACTATTTGAATATATTTTAATTGCCGTGCGGCCGTACTGGGCGCGGCGTCACCCAAGCTCTATAAAATTCAGGAGTACCTACGTGAGTGGAAAGCAGCGTTCGCGAGATCGATATACACGTCAGTAAACTGCGATGGTAC
This sequence comes from Campaea margaritaria, assembly GCA_912999815.1. NCBI lineage: Eukaryota > Metazoa > Arthropoda > Insecta > Lepidoptera > Geometridae > Campaea > Campaea margaritaria. The sequence goes on from OU538792.1 coordinate 5,973,999, forward strand.
GGATGGACGTAAACAAGAAGCCGTCTTACTGTGTGGGGAACTTGGCACAACGCCTTTCAACCCCCCATCAAAGTTCCAGAGACAGACCCGAGACAAAGTGGAAAGATCTAGTAGGTACAAATGGAAAAAGATATCTGGGATAGAGCAATTGGAGAGAAAAGATAATAAAGGATGACCCCATCGGCATGTGAGACAGATGGCCCGGAAGAGAGATAGAAAATAATTTAAAATAAATAGAAACTGCTTTATTACCAGTTCGCAAAGTACACAAGGTACTTACAGAAAAATAAATGACTAAATTTAAAGTACACTGGGCGGACTTATCCCTAAAAGTATAGGTAATAAAATAAGGCAGGCAACACCAAAATGTACATAAAGTAGCGTGCCCGCGTCCGGTAGATATAATGTAAACATGCTTACCGCAAGTAGCGAGCCAGAAAGGTAAAGTGGCCAGTACGTTTCGTAAGTGTCGCGTCGCAAACGGAATAGTCCATAGCGTTATCGATCTGGCTGGCGATGTTTGGTCTGCCGCTCCCGACCGCACCTACCCCCACGTTCATAAAAATCGACCACACCGCGTCCCCGCCAGCTATCGACACACAACCGATTATTGTATACTCCAAATTTTATCTAATCTTGACTACCTTTGTGTAAGCAGGCTCCAATGTGGTTGGACACAGGCGCTGGAATATTTTGGACCTGTGCTAATACATACATTGGTATTAAGCAGGGCCGGAGGAACCCTATCGGGGCCCCTAAGCAATGCAATTCTCGGGGCCCCTTTAAGTTACCCTTTTCTTAATTTTTAAAAATATTTTATCTATTTCAAAAGTCGAGTCGATCACCAACCAAGCATCTCGTCAAGATTTAAAAAGAAGAAGGTATAGTATGGGATGGGGAAGTATACAAATTCACAAAAAAATAAAATTGTTCGATGCAACGTTTTTTTTCTTTGTGTATGGTCCGCTTCGGCCGCATCGACTAGGCCCCTGAGGGCCCCTAGTCAGTTGCCTTATCGGCCTTATGGATAATCCGGGTCCTGGTATTAAGGCAGTATCAGTATGTATTGGCCACTTTTGCAGTTTTGTCTGTATCGACGTAGATCATCGAAACAAAGAAGAATCGTTGGAGAAAAGATAAAAGGCGCTAAAAAAAGATAAAGTTATGTCATGAAAAACTACAATTGATTTGCGATTCCTGAGTTAGGTAGTAAAAAAAGGTAAGTGAGCATTATTGAAAACAAAATAAGAAAAACCGGCCAAGTGTGAGTCGGCCTCGCGCACGAAAGGTTCCGTACCATTATCTATAAAAACGGCAACATTATTTTAATTTAACTATTTGTTTTTAAAGTGAATATATATATACATATATCTAAATATTCAGTTAATATTTCAAGCGTGTACTTGTTGCCGTAACGTAGTACGTAGTACGTTGTACGGGAGCCCCCTTAAATGTCTATTTTATTCTGTTTTTTAGTATTTGTTGTTATAGCGGCAACAGAAATACATCATCTGTGAAAATTTCAACTCTCAACTATCACGTTTTCTGAGATAGAGCCTGGTGATAGACGGACGGATGGACAGACAGACATACAGACACAGACAGCGGAGTCTTAGTAATAGGGTCCCGTTTTACCCTTTGGGTACGGAACCCTAAAAAACGAAGAGATAGTCGCTCAGATTTCAAATAGGTAGGTAGGTATACCTAGACACATAGATTTTGAGATATACGAGGTCTGTGGCTTGACACAATTACAAAAAATTAAAAGATTGTGAGCAACCAAAAGAGGAGAGCGAACTGAAGTGATGCATAAGGGTGTGGAGGGTCCAAACTTGATATCTGTAGAGGCTATAGGGCTAAGTTCCGGTCCGCAATATAATTTTGTCGTCGTCCGTAAGAGAGTTATTTATCAATACAGGTATATAATTTTGTCTCTTTTCCGCACGACGACAACTTTGTCATCTTTTTGGCGCCGCGAGATGATTTTATCGTGCGGCGAGCATTTTGGCCTGGCTGTCGTCTTAACTTGATATCTTCACTGGTGATTCTTGGTAAGAGTTGGTTTTCCCCCTACTAAAAATACTTATATACCTAATAGGTACCAAATAAAGTTAAAATCGAATATATTAAAAAACTAAGACTTTTTATAGCTAAATATGATGATGCCAGTTCAACTTGAGCAGAGATATGGGAATTTCGCGAATTAATAAATTTCCGGTTGACATGTCTACAAAAACGTAATTATTGTATTAGGTACATAAACAAAATTCAAAGATAAGAGTCAAAGCAGTGTAGAAAAAATAAGTATTTGGGTTCTCAACGAAAATATTAGCATGTGGTAGAAAGCCGATTAGACATTATCAATCTATCTATATATATAAAAATATTATGTTGGTTTGTGTACGCTTCAAAAACTCAAAAAAGTTCTGCACCGATCGAGCTGAAATTTTAGCATGATATATAATCCGCATCAAGGATTGTTTTTATCTATTTTTTCACCAGTGACATATCAGCGAATGTGCGAATATGCCACAGTGAAGCATGGCAGGGTACAGCTAGCAACAAATAATTTCTATACATCACATTCACATGCTACTTAGGACAAATTATTGAGCTTTCGCTCTTATTAACTAGAACCCACTGTTTTAATCTTCTTTCTAGTCAATTCCCTTCACTGCACAACCACAAGGTTTGAATGTATATAATTATGACACATTATTATTATGTATATAAGGTTATTTAAAAACCTAACATGATACAAAAGAGGTATAAACCTTGCATTAATGAGAAAAGGTTTGTGAAAAAATTGTCATCCGTCAGCTGGAATGGAGGATTACGGAGTATCCTTAAATAGTATGGAAATTGAAAATGTATGCAAAATGTGAGTGACAAAGCAGAGCTTCTGTGAACAACTGGAATTGAATAGAATAGAAAAACATACAAAATTTACAGAAAAACAACAGAAGCAACATGAGGCAAGCTGGATTAACGTGCATTGAGACTTCAAGACAGGTTTTAATCCAACTCTCTAAGATTAGAATCAAACTGGCTAGTGAAGGCACCACTGAAACAAGAGGAATCGAGCTTTAGCGTCAAACTTTTTCCTTGACCAGATAATAGAGAGACCAGAGAATGGAGTGCACATGAGGAGGCCTATACCCAACAGTGGGTTGATGTGAGTTGAAAATAGAATAGATAAAAATAGATAAGAAAAAAAATTCAAAGGAGGAATCTCCTTTGAATTTTTTGTTGAACTAAATCCCAGGAATTAAATTAAATTAAAAACCACATGCACAATCTGCTTAATACAGTACATAACAATCTAATATCAATACATATACAGGGTGTAACAAAATCCCTATTATATAAATGTGTGTACACACACATACAAGTATACCTACAAAAATTTCAATCATTATTATTTCTTTCTACATATTACTAAATGGTAGGAGTACCTACTTAGCTAGTTTGCATTAAATTAACGAAAAAAATAACTCTGATATCAAGACTGAAGCATAATTTTATACGAGCAAAGAGAAAGTGAGCTAGTTTAGTAGGACACATTTTTGTTTAACAGGTCCTGATAATTGTGAGTGTGATATGTGGAGGTAGTGTGGAAGATTAGTGCCTATATATATAAATATCAATTTATGGGTGTTGGTGGATTATCTGAAAATCTTAAACGGCCATCATCGTAAGCTGTTATAAATAGCCTAGTAAGTACTTAACAGTGTGCCTTTTACATTCTTAGTACTGGGATACACATTCTCTCTATGGACCATAATTCACCACACTGGCCCAGTGCTCACAGCCAGGTTGCGACCAGAGAACTACAAAATGCACTATTTGGAGAGTATTGTCTTAACTTTTTACCTCGAGTTCCCGAGTAATAAGTAGGTAGGTACTTTCAACAATATATAAGTAATAAATAGTAAGAGTATAATACAAGTAATAGTAGAGCATTTAATAATAATGTACATAAATTGTGTAAAAAAATATAAGTAAATATATTAATGCGAGCCGATGTAGGTATGGTATGAGAAAAATATTAAAAGAATCTTCTATTATTTTATTTAATATACTTATGTGAATAATCCTCAAAACCCACATAAACTGTACAAATGATGTACTAACTAGAAGTTTAAATAGTATAATAGCTCAGTGTTTACTTACCATGAATGCCAAATTATCCTTTGATAAATGTCTTTGTTTGCACTTCATACACTCATATTTCATCACAAATTATGTATAAATCTATTAGTTCTTATAGCACTGTAAATTGTTTCTCACTCACTGCAAAAATGCTCAAAAATGTTTACAAAGACATGAAGCGAGACTCATTGGATAGTAGGTAGGTATACCTACATAGGTTGGGTTCTAAAAATACATCAACATGATAAAACCGTATGAATGTGTTAAACATAAAAACAACACAATAATGACAAGTGTGGATCGCGAATCTAGTTGGATTAACTACTCGCGAAGCGCACTCGGTGTTGGACCACTGATTTTTAAGGTAGTTTACATGCAGCTACAGAAAAGGTGATTTATTTTATTCCATCAAACCACTTGATCCAATAAAAGGTGTAATATTGATGTTACAATGTAGGCACCAACAGCCAACAGTATGGTTTAAAGCTAAACTTGTTGAGCGAGCTCCTAGGAGACAAAAGAAGCAAAATGATTACAAAACACAGGAATTAATGTTTTTACATTACATATCACTGGACTTTAGAAAGTCATAGGTTCTTACAGTTTGACCTGCACGTTGATTATAAAATATTTAACCACAGAAGATGCCTATAGGCTTTTAAGGATCACAAAACGTGAATTTAGCACATAGTATTGCACGATTCACTACGCAAAACATTTGCAGTGTTCACTGTAGAAAATTCAATTTCGTTTCATGGTTCATCTACAATTTTGACAAACAGAAAGCACCAAAAGGACGATCAAACGAAGCAAACTTGAACAGAATAATCTACAAAAAAGCGAACTAGCTGGCTTCGCAGCACTATGCAGTGCTAGCTACTAGCTCCTTTTGCTTGCTTCGCTAGCGAGCTGCTAGCATAGCGATTAGGCAACTAGCGACTCTCGGGAGCGAGCGGACGAGGCGAAGCCATATCGTTCGTTCACTTGGTTCAATCACAGCCACAGATATTCAGAAATACTCAGGTTAAGACTCGTATGAACAATTCTACTCTTATATTAAATTCTATTTATTGAGACAATCTGTGAATCCACTTGTATAAAGTTCTATTCAACTTCTGTGTCAATAGCTTTTTTTGCGGGAAACCGAAACTTGATGCTGTTGATTTGAAAGCACCCACAACTTTATGGAATCGTGACTTTTCTAGACTACTGACGCTAGAAGTAATAGTGTTCTGTGTTACACATTGACTAATATAATAATTATTCCAAAAGTAATAACTTGAAAATTACTCGTACATGACCTTGACACTGGCTAAGTGCACAAATCATACGAAGCCAGAGCAAAAAAAAAGTGTCAATCAAACGACTGTTATGTATAATCTGCTCTATCCATGATCTATGATTGATCATTCACTCATTCACTCGTTTGCAAAGAGAACAATAATAATTTGTTTTGTGTTGTGTAAATCAATTAACTTATTTTTGAAGATCTTTGGTGTAAATACTATGACAAAGAAGAATAAATATTTCTTGTAAACTCAAACGATTTAATCATCGTCTGGATCCTAGTCCCTCACCTTAAATATTCATTCTAAAATTTGTGTTTATCACCATACACCGCCGCAACAATGGGCAAAGGATTTAATAATTACATGTGTAAGAAATTCTTCCATCCTGCATCTAGGGACAACTTGAAAAGAGTAAGTTAATAACAATAAACAAACATAATGTAATGTAAGACATCGTCCTTGAAAATAGGTATGTAGGAGTAGGTATCTGTAAACTCTTCTGTTGCTGCAAACACAACACTTGTGCTGCCTAATATCCGTATATTTTGTCCAACTGTTATAGGTAGTATTTAGTTGTATTCTGTTCTGTAGCAGTTACATTGGTATCGGGAGTCACTTGTCCTCTATTACTTATTATTATTTTAGGTATGGATGGCAGAACAGAAAACAGATGCTTACAAGAAAAAACAAGAAGAGTTACGTGTACAGTACGAAAAAGAACAAGAATTACATGAAAATAAGTAAGTAACTTTTGGAGAACCTTTTACAACATATTATAATCTTTTGATGTTTAGTTGTTGATGAACCATTTGGGCAAGCGGCAAACAATGAATTGTGGGGGCAGACAAGAGACAGAAAAGCCACCAGCGCCCATGACAGCTTAAGAAGTCATGAGTAGTCATTGTGTCTTGTATTGTTGACACCAACAATAATTGAGTTTCATGAAGAACTCGGCCTTGGCTGATTTAAGGTGTCTGTCATTTCACTCATAACTGTGGCAAGCAACCACTTGACTTTTAGGGTGCATAGTCACTTATCTGGCCAGACAACAATTAAGTCTATTTCTCACTGTAAATACTACACTGTTTAAAATTTTATTATGTACCTACATCTATTTACTACATAATTTCATATTATTTTTTAAGGGCATTGCTGAGTAAAGACAGCAAAGACAAGCTGAGTTTGAATTTCATGTATGAACCTCCACCTGGTGTGAAAAAGGAAAGGGAACGGGAAGATAATGAACCAGAATACAAGTTTGAATGGCAGCGGAAATATAATGCTCCAAGAGAGAGCTACTGTAAGGGTGACAATGAGATCAGAGACCAGCCCTTTGGCATATTGGTCAGGAATGTACGCTGTATCAAGTGTCATAAGTGGGGACATATTAATACAGGTAACCTACTAGTTTATTCTAAAAATATACTTTTTTTCATGTAATCCTCTCTATTCTGCTGTACCCCTATTCACAAGGCCTCGCAAAGTTTTTAAAGCCGATTCCAATGAATTCATTCCTGATCTGACGCATTTGAAAAACGACCTTCTGACAGAAAATTGAATAATGTTCTTTAAATGTATCGGATTGGAATGAATTTCTCAGCATTGGATTTGTTAATAGGGGTATAGTCATACATTGATGGTTGCAATTAAATTTCCTGTCCGTGTTATGTAAAATCATATGCAAGTTCACTTACAGATGACATCTATATGGTAACTTTTCGATTTTAGATAAAGAATGTTCAATGTACTCTCTGTCCATGAGTGAGGCTCGCGCACTACAAGCTTCTGCATCAAGCTCCACACCTGAAGAGGAAGAAGAAAAACCTGACATACCAACGTTGATGCAGCACATGAGAGACACTGGCCTAGTCATGAAAGCTGGTGCACTACCCTTGGCTGCTCCCAAGATAGAAGAGAATGATCCCTCTAATCTTACTGAAATGGACTTGATCAGTCAACTTACTAAAAAACAAAAGAAAAAACTGCTGAAGTATGTACAATTGTATTCTCCCCCTATATCACAGATCACTTAACACAATCACTGTTGAAAACACAGACATTGTGTTTTTATAACTTTATGTGGGACCAGGAAAACACACATGTTTTGTTAGCGCAGCTTACGTGCCGGCTGTGCGGCGAAACAGACGTGTGTGCTTAACGCGGCGCTGCTACAGTGCGGCTCACACAGACGGCATGTCATTGCCGAAAAACACGGTCCGTAACGGTGCCCAAATGTAAAAACTAATTCAGCCGTCAACATGTTAAACTTCGTTTTCAAAGATATAAGTAGAAACTATACAAGTAAATCTTATATAATAATATGATATTATAGTTTTAAGTTTCTTTGTTCTGTTGAAATCAAATAATTAATTATTTTATTGTTTCAGGAAACTGGAGAAACTAGAGAAGAAGAAGAAGGATAAGAAACACAAACACAAGTCCAAAAAAAGTGATTAACTTTATTGATGTTTAAACAGAAGTTTTAAGTGCTTAACATTGCAATTCAGATAATACTCTTAGAAAACCTATTTATACATGCTTAGTATATTTTATATCTTCAATTTATGCAGACATTTAATAACACTTGTAGAATACAAGGCAAATCTTTTTCCATACCTTTACTAGCTATAAATAAATGGTAAATAATTTCTTTCATAAAATCCTAGTCTAAGGTACTTTTTTGATTGACAAGCACTAGCTTAATATAAGTTTAAACATATAATTTATATTATTCTATACTATCACATTATAATTGTAATATCACAGAATGTAAAATAATAATATTACAATAAAGGTAATGTACAAAGAAACTGTTTTTCAATACATAGATGAACTAATCAATTTTCAGAAGACAGTCAAGAAAAAGTATCACAATTTAGAATGATAATAATAAATATATGCTCTGTCACGCTATATTATTGTAGTCTAAAATCAGTAAACTGGCAACCTCTAGCAAGGCGAAGACAAATATTAAAGGAAACATCAGGATTTTGACTTTGAATAGATACAAAAGACCCTTAGCAAAAAACTTTTTTCTTTGTGGATATATTTACATTTGACATTATTACTCATGTTGCAAAATTGATACTGATTAAAATAATTAACACATTCACTGCTGAAAACACAACTGTTGTGTTTGTTGTATGGGAAAACACTGGAGTGTACAGAGCCGCACCTGTGGCTGGACAACACTTTCACTGCTGAACCAGCAGTGAAAGTGTTAAACCAGTTGTCTATATTTTAACATAAGTTTTCTCATCAATTTCAATAATATCTTGCCGGTCATTCCTTTCTTTCCAATGAAGATATAACACACACCCAGTAATGATAACAATGATGGCAGTCAAAACGAATACACTCTTCAGAATAACTTTACTGGGGGTCACAAAAAGTTGTGCTTTCCATTCAGAAGGGTCATTAGGTGGTGCAGGTATTACTACTATTTGGGAATTAGGTATGATTTGAGTCCAACTTTTTGAGTAACCTAATAGACCAACATTTAGTGTATCAACAAAGTTTGGCGTGCGGTCCAGTCCAAAGATTGAGTATGGAAGCTGAAGTGAATAATAGGCTGATTGGGACAACTGTGCACAAACTCCTTTTCTGTAGGTGCCTTCTTGAGACCATGTGTTGTAACCAATTTTGGGTCCAGGCAAATTGGTACCTGAAACAGGAACAATGTAAATATGAAATTGTCAACCTTTTAAGCCGTCAATACCAATTTTCCTATTAACAAATACTATGGAAATAGTTACCAAATGTTCCTTTTCTGTTGTACAAAGTCCTATTGATAAAAGGCATCTTCTCATTGGTAAGACCAGTGACAACAATGACCTTAACAAAGTTTGTATCATACTCTAGCTCATTTCTAAAAGCATGCATTGTGTACTTTTGAGTAGTAAGATTCTTTTTAACATAAATTATATCCAGGACACCATCCATGTAAAAGTCGTAAAATGTTCCCATAACTACTTCTTTCCCAAAAGAGTCAAATAAGTCCCACTGCACTTGAAATGTTCTTTGGAATATACATCCGGGCAAGTCACAGGGACTGTTGTGTAGTAGGAATACTCTAGTACCATTCCCATTTGATGGAGCCAGGGTCATTAGAATGTCCGGGTAACCGTCCATGTTGTAGTCTCCACTACGCATAGTGATTGTATCTAGGTACAGTTCATTTTTAGGAGGTACAAAACGCCACAATGTGCCTTTTCCATCATAAAAGTCAACCTGCAAATCATGCCATTGATGGTTGTCGTTTATCAATATTGTACTGTTCACACATTCAACATCATAACAAACTGGAACAACCAGATAGAACTGCCCAGAGAGTGCTACGTCTATGAAGATGGTTTGTCCATAAGTTGTCGGGTGGCCAACAAGGAGCTCGATGCTGTTGTTATACCGGAATCCTTCTACCTCATTATTTAACCAAACTTCAACATCTGAGGTAGTAGTCACAAGCAGGTCGGCAGCATTGTCTTCATTTACATCAAGAAATGAATGGGAGTGTGGACGTTTTATTTCTTTGAACAATCCATCCCCCATGCTTTTTTCTAAAGGAGTTGTTCTTGTCTTATCAAATAACCAAAAAACTCTTTCTTTTTTCGTGTTGATCCCAAAGAGATCCAGGGTCATGTCGCGATTGTAATCCAATACTAGAGGTTGGCCAATAGAAGTAGCTTTAACTTCTAGAGCATCTGAACAATTCAAACTGTCTGTACCTCCCCATAGGATTCTGACTGCGTGTGAATCAGATGTGTCGTTCTCAATTTGTGTAGTGAACATAATGTCCATATACGCATCTCCATCGTAATCGCCTGGCACTATACTTGTAATAACAACGTCGATAAAATTGCAAACATATGATGATGGCCGTAAAAATGGTTCTTTATCGTATGCAAGAAACACTTCTAAGATTGATAAATTTCTTATAACGAAAGCATCTGTGAGCTCGTCCGAGTTGAAGTCTCCAAATGCAGCTATAACACCTTCTGTATACTGTCCAAAGGAACTTTGAGTCATATCACTCACAGCTAGACATTGTGATATTATCACAAATATTAAATAGAATATTGTTAACATAGTTACAATTTATATTGTTTCCCTTTGTTGTTGTTTTTTTATTTTTCCATAAGAGTAGCAATAACTTTCAACGTTCATCAACAGGGTCTCCAGATGAAGTTAATGGAATTCCCCCATAGGACAAAATAAAATTCCCCAAAACGATAAAAATATCGGCATGTTTTCCCCATAACCGTTTATATTTTATAGACTCCCAAGAAGTATCAGTGAAACAATTTACTCAACTTGAATTTAACTAGTCTATCTACTGACCGGGACTCGACATTTTAACTATTTTGAAAAATATTATTAATGACAACCTGCGCTCTGCACAGTTAAACAATAAATTATACTTATTTTATTCTATTCTACTCGCATTATTCCACAGGAACTGAAATTTTGTACGGAATAAAAATAATCCTATGTGTTTACACCCAAGTAATAAAGTACGTGTGAGCCAAAAAAATCCAAATCCAAATCCAAATCCAAAATCCAAATCCAAATCCGCTCAGCCGTTATTGTACGATTGCGTTACAAACATACAAAACTTTCACAATAAAAATATTATTTTATTTGCAAATGTCTGGCTGGTTAATTGCACCAATCCCGCGAAGCCGAAACGAAAGAAAAGCCTAATATTTTTCATGTGTAAGTCAAACAAACGTCATTTGTCAAATCATTGTCATTGTCCAGTGTTGGTAGAACAAGGGGTTTCCCTTTAAATTTAGGGAAATTCCTTCATCTTAGAGTGATTTTCGATCGATTGAATTTAATACCGAATTTTCGGGGAAAAATAATGAACGGAGGAAAATTGGGATGGTTGACGTATTTGAGGAAATATCATAAGGTGTGAAAATACTACCTATTTTTAAAGATTTGCTGCATCTTATCGTCATTTCGAGTCAATGATTATTGGTTTTCTGTGTGGTTACATCTGTGAAAAAAATTCAGTTATGAAAAATATGATGACAGAGATCATGGCAGGGCTAAAATGAGCTAAAAAATTTTGGTAATTAAGTAACAGTTCATGTAAATTTCGAGGATTTTTTTGTGAGGAATTTTGTCTAAGTTTGGGGGAAAACTGGACATCCATCCATCTGGCAGCATTATTATATCCTGTCATCATATCTTTGAGTTTTCGAAAATGGCTACGATTTGCACAGCCTAAGAAGCCGACGAACGAAGTCCTTGTTGGAATTTATAGAAAATCAGTTGAAAATCAAACTAAAATATTTTAATTAAACTGACTTCTAAAATGGCGGATGCTGTTCAAATATTGAGACGTAACCGACCCGGTTCAAAAGCAAAGGTAAACAAATAAAAGGCTTGTTACAATTTATTGTTTTACCTACTTTCAAACTGAAGTTAAAACGTTGAACCTTTTATCCGTTTCAGGACTTTTGCCGATGGCCCGATGAACCCTTTGAGGAAATGGATAGTACCCTAGCGGTGCAGCAATTTATTCAACAAACCATTCGACGTGACCCTTCCAATCTCGAAGCGATATTGAAAATGCCTGAAGCCCAAGATGAAGGTGTCTGGAAATATGAACACTTGAGGTAAAGAAGACATAATTTTAAATGACTCAATTATATATTTTTTAAACTCTGTAAATACTATTGAGATTGTTTTTCAGGCAGTTCTGCATGGAACTGAATGGATTGGCTGTTAGATTGCAAAGTGAGTGCAAACCAGAGACCTGCACACAAATGACTGCTACAGAGCAGTGGATATTCCTGTGTGCTGCTCATAAGACACCCAAGGAGTGTCCTGCTATTGACTACACAAGGCACACTCTTGACGGTGCAGCCTGCTTGCTCAACAGTAATAAATACTTCCCTAGCAGGTAAAAACAAATTTATAAACTGTAGAAGGATTTTTTCTGTTGAATGATGAGAAAATATAATATCTAAATTCAAAAGTATCCTAAGAAGACCAACAATTACCAACCAGTTACCAGGTTTTACAATTGTTTCACTGATATTATAAGCCACCCTTTTTCACTTTTACTACTTTACCTTTTTTATATTTTATTTCACTGAGTGACGAGAAGAGCAAGTAGTTCACCTGATGGTAAGCGCTACACCTGCTCATAACAGTCTCAGCACCACCCAGAACACTGCATAATCCTGTGTGGCACTGCACTGCGCTCATCACCCTGAGATATCGGCTCTAAAGGCTCATATGCCCAATAATTTCACTTGTAACAATACCCTTCAAACTAGAACACAGTAATGTTTGCACACTACTGCTTGGCGGATGAATATCTGGCAAAGGTGTGGTACTTCCCCTGGCGGTCTCTTGTAGAAGAGGCCTCCCACAACAACTGGTTTAATGTGTGGCATTATAGCTACCAAACAGATGAACCAATTTTGATTCTGTTATTTTCTTGGGTGAAAGTGACTTGCTTAGCTATGATTAAAAAAAACGTTTTAGCTGTTTAACAAGTTCACTGCTGAAAACACAACTGTGGTGTTTGTTGTATAGAAAACACTATGGTGCGTGTAGAGCGGCACCCGTGTCTAGACAAGAAAATTGGCTCAGCAGTCAGTGTTAAAAGATTGTCACCTCTTTTTATCTAGTTTTTTTTTTTATGCTGGGATTTTTTAAGTTTTTTGTTTATAATTAAAACAATGTATACTGTATAATCAACATGTGTTTTTGGAATATTTTCAGAGTGAGCATCAAGGAGTCTTCAGTTGCTAAACTGGGATCGGTCTGCAGGAGGGTGTACAGAATATTTTCACATGCATACTTCCACCACAGGTCAATATTTGATGCTTTCGAGAAGGAAACCCACTTGTGCAAGAGATTCACTTACTTTGTCACAAAGTATTCAATAATTTCAAAGGAGATTTTGATTTTGCCCAAACTTGACGACGAGATACCTATTGCTCCACCAGTAGGTGAATCGGAAGCCTGAGTTACTCAAACTGTGGATTTTCATAACACATTTATTCAGTATTGAACTGATATACTTCATAACTCAAATATTTAATTAGTTATTATGACAGTAGTAATGTAATTAAGTCCCATTGTTAGGGGTTTTACCTTATCATATTGTATTCTCTTTTTATGGCTCTTGTTTATTATACTACTAGATGTTAAAATAGTTTGACTTATAAGCATTAATAATAAGTCTTTTGATCTTATAAAAAGTTCCATTTCAATTTTTTATTTGTAGCTTGTGGAGGAACCAGCAAAATCTACTATTAATAATATAGTGGAATTGATTTGATTTGAATCACTGCACCAGTTTGTATTTTTTGATTTGATTGTCAACAACTTTATATTTCAAACTAAGTGTTTAATTGGCACAATATATAAAAGCCAACTTGGTTCTAATTTTATTGTTATTCATATTAAAATTCTAAGATAGATACAGAAGTTAACAGGATCTCAAATGTCATAACGGGTACAATAGGATCATGTCTAATTGAGTACTGTGAATGTTTCAATTTGTTTTGTCCTATTCATTTATCATTACAAAGGACCTGTTTTAAATTTTCTAAAGAGAATTACTGTTTTGAAAATAACTATATTATTATACAATCTCTTCTAATTGTTTGTAGTTGATATTTTTCAACCTTATCAAAGTTCGACAGCATTGACGGTTTGTCTGTGAAAGTTCGAAATAAAAATGCATAATCTCTTAGTTCCAATAGAAGAAAAAAGTAGTATATTGAAGTAGGCATTTATATTGTGCGCCCAGTATCCAAATACCAGTGGTACGTGTTTGTGCAATCAATACTATGGTATGGTTGCATATGATTTATTAGAATTCTGGGTGGGTACCATCCAAACCTCTGTAATACTATTTTAATAAATTATTATTCATGCGTAATTTTTTCTGTTTCACTTGTACTTTCTCTAAAGAGTTTGCTTAGGAAAAAATTGCTTTCTATTTGTGGTCATATTTGTTTGTCATAACAGTATAAGAATGAGGATATAGGTGTCCTCGACTCCTCATAATAATTTTTCATATAGGAGATGACAAAATCGAATGATTTCGTCATCTCCTATATGAAAAATTATTAGGCAAAAAATATATAGCAAGACATGAACTGCTGCTATTATAACAGTTTTGGCTTGAAGAGAGAACTAGCCAACTAAAATAACAGATTTTATGATCCCTGACAAGTTCACTGCTGAAAACACAGACGTTATGTTTTTTACAACTTTAGGCGGGTGCGGGAAAACATACCTGTTGTGTTAGTGCAGCTTACGTGCCGGCTGTGCGGCGAAACAGATGTGTGTTTACGGGAGTCTGCCGCGAGTACGGGAAAACATAACTGTGGTGTTAGCTGTATGGGAAAACAACGGTGTGGCTAGACAAGAAAATCGGCTCAGCAGTCAAAGTGTTAACGCGGCGCTACACGGCTACACGCTATTACTGGAAAACACGGTCCGTAACGGTGCCCAAATGTAAAAACCGGTTCAACAGTCAACGTTTTAAAGTTGATGTCAGGTTAGACTGTGCTGCACTGAAATACTGCAGGCATTGGTTGTGACCCCATGGGCCCCACAACGGCACACACTTTCAGCCGTAATCGGCGGGGATCTGTCTGCCGAGCGTGGTAAACGCCATACTCGG
The DNA here is from genome assembly GCA_912999815.1 of Campaea margaritaria. Taxonomy (NCBI): domain Eukaryota; kingdom Metazoa; phylum Arthropoda; class Insecta; order Lepidoptera; family Geometridae; genus Campaea; species Campaea margaritaria. Next base: position 5,989,098 of record OU538792.1, read on the forward strand.
CGGTGAGAGATCGTGGCAGGCGGTGGTCTCCTTCTGCGAGGCGGATATGGCGCAGACCAGAAGGAGGCCGCGGAGCGGGTCAGAGAGGATGACGCCCGATCTGACCCAATTCGGCGCAGACGTCCGGGGGAGCGGACGAGGCGGTTTGCCCGCCTCCCTCCGTAATGGAGTCATTGGAGGGGAGTCGGGGGACTCTCTGCCGGCTTGCACGGCTCGATACGCCTAGGAGGTGGCCTTGGTGAGCCAGGTCAGCTCCCCACAGGAATAGACATTGGTTGTGACCAACCTGCATAGACCATAGGAACTTTTGTACAATGAGATTACATTGAGTAGTCAGTGACTGCTGAGCCGATTTTCTTTATTATTATTATTCGGCATCGTTTCCACTACCAATTTGTATACGGCCGAATTATTCGGTTTTGTTTCCGAATATATTCGGTTCAAGAATTTCTATTTTCTTGACTACATGACATGGTGTAGAACTAAAAGACAAAACTTATGTAAGATTTATGTTATATTATAAGTCAAAGAAAACATTTATTTCTAACCTGTATAGTCAACATTTTTATATCATCTTTTATCAAAATTTTTTTTAAACCTCAATCAAATCCTGAACACAACAATGTAATGGTTAACCAAATAATTCGGCGGAATATCCGTTTCGGTAAAGGTTAAACCGTATAATATTCGGTGAAACCACTATTCCGAGCACCTTTAGTATTTACTGTCTAATTTTCTTCTTCTGATTTTTTTTAGACTTGTTTGGTTTATTGTTGGTGCCTGCTGCAGCTGTGTCCCTGCCTGAAACTGTTTTGCCGCCAGGAGCTACGTTCTCAGCCTCCCAAAACTTTTTGCTGTCCCTAGTTTGGTACCTGCCAAAAAAACCACCAATTCATTTGCAATTTAAATTTGCAGACCAATATCAACATTACGACTATTTTATTATAAAATACAGATAAACTTCCGTATTCATAAAAAGTTTTCAAGCATCACTTATTGTAGAGCCTAATTTTATTAAACATCAGATAAATTTTGAAATAAGGTGGAAAGACTGCTTTATAATCATAAATACCACTTTATATAGTACAGACGGACAGTACGAATAAGTAAGATGTAGCCAATTACATGTTTCTTGGTGCCCCACTGTGACTATGACAAGTACTAATGACTCAGGAATAATAATGTAATGGCAGAAGCTTACCCAAGTTGGTTTGTGTCAGCAATCTCATCAATTGACAGCAAAACATGGATGACTGGTATATGCCTTTTGACTACCAGTGTTTCTAAGCCATCTATTCTTGGTTCCCAATGTTCTTCATCTCTGAAATTACATTTGGGTAGTCATTATCTAGTGCCTACTTATGTAGGTACTATAAAATTATTGCCTTATCAAGACAAATCACAAACATTATTGCAGAGCAAGGTGTAATTGAGACTATTTTAACACTTTGAACGCTGAGCAGATTTTCTTATCTAGTTCTTATTTTTCTTATCTCTGCACACACCGTAAAGTTTTCCCATACAGCTAACACCCCTGTTGTGTTTACCCACACTTGTGGCAACTTATGAAAAACACAACAGTTGTGTTGAGCAGTGTGTGTGTGAGTAAGCAGTGAAAGTGTTAAAGCCTTCTTAGAAATTTTAAAACTAATAAAAATTGCACCGTCTATCAACTTACACTTTATAAGTTAGTCTTGTGACTTGATACGGAAATACAAATTGTTTTTTGAACATTTCTATGCATGATATAGTTTTACCGACGGAAGCACCTGCTCCAGTCCACACTATAGTCCTTACAGTACGGTCCTCAAGCACATGTTCAACATATGCCAGAAGATTTGACATTGAGCTGCCACCTTTAACCTTAAACATAAAAGTAAACCAAGTGTTTGTTTACTGTTCTTTCTTGGGGCACAAACAATAAATGTAAGTCTTTCTACAAATAAAATAAAATAAATAAATAGAGGTTGTTCACCCGCTGATTATCCTGAATTAGTTTATGGGGAAGATTTTATCCCTAGTGGTAACAATTTCAATCCCTTTGTGGTATTGTTTTGAGCTCTAGTGGTTGGTCCAGCCTAGGCAGCCTATTATTAATAATAATTCGTGATCACATATTTTGTGTTTTGTTTTGCTTAATTTTACTGTCAGTAGCAAGTACTTTTATTTATAAATGTGAACTTTACCTATCTTTAGTGAATAAAAAGTAAATTATGATATCCCACCTGCATCCATAGAAAGCCGTTTGGTAAATCTTTAAATGGCACTTTACTGCGATCTAATACCTCTACCACATTTTTACCTTTGGTATAGTTTTCCATTTTTTTTAAATTTCATCTACTTAAGTTAGATAGACCAATAAACAATTTTTATCGAAATTGTAAGGGCAATTATTTCGAAACATTTATAAAAAGCTTTACTTTGGCGCCGGGGCTTAAAAAGGATAATTATTATTTTTCTCTCTTTGTCACTCAGTCACAGTGGCCGTCAGTTTGCCAGGTGGCCATCTCAGTTTTCCCCCAAAACTTGGTCAGAATTCTCCGTAATGTAAAGATTTTCAGAAAAAAACCCTCAAAAATTAAAAGCTTTATTTGTACTTAAACATAATTTGTTTAATTTGTCCGTGCCACGCATGATGCAACGTTAGAGACGTTGCATCTTCCATAACAACTTCAAACATCTTACATAGAAAATAACCATCAATGATTCGAAATGTCAACTTTAGACTACCAGTAGTTCGTAAATTATAACCGTAGCTTTAGATAAGTAGGGAGCAATCTTCAAAACTTTTTTTTTTCACATTTCATTCTATTATATATGCTCATTTAGTGAGACCAACACAATTTTCCACCCAGTTCATTTATTTTTCTCCCGAAAAATTCTCAAATTTAGAGGAACATTCCCAAAGTTTGCATAGCAACACTGGGCAAAACAATCTTTGTTCCACAGAACACTAATGACAAATACAAATAACCTTTTTTTGTTTTGGCGACTCACAATTATTGCACTTAGCCAGTGTCAAGTATTAAAAATTATTGAGATTTTTAGATATTAGTCAAAAAGTCAAATCCCAGTCAGTAGGTACTCTAGATAAAGCTAAAGTAATGATTATGTAAAGTGGTGGGGGCTTTACTGAATCTTCTTGGAAGTTCTGGAAAGAACACCAAATGACACGTCTTTTGAGTTTGTATCATGTGCCCACACGCGTGCACGTTAACAAACACTTAATGGATGGATAATATTACAAAAACACTCAAAGAAACACAAGTTTGAGAAAAAATACAATAATAACGTCACATTTTTACTTCCCCTCAAACCTCTCTCAACCATAATCATTTTGGTTCATTACAGAAATGTATTATTTATTATTATTTTATTTAATACTTTATTGCACAGATTAACTTACTAGTACAAATGGCGGACTTAACGCTAAGAGCATTTTCTACCAACTACATCTACTACGACTACCTACTCTACTACTGCCTATCTACACCTACTATCTACCTAACTATCTACTTTTTTTTAAATAAAATCATTTCTCTTTAAAACACAGATTTTTGTTTGGCTTAAACCCACAGATACCTACTACTAGCGGGCCCGGCAGACGTTGATCTGCCCTTAAAATAAAAAAAACCTAGAACCCGATTGCAAACCACCAGGTACAATTGTGTTTTTAAACCATCCAGGAACTCATTGAAATATATATACACACAAAATTTTATCCAAATCGGTCTAGCCGTTTAGGAGGAATTAGGTGACAAACACACGTCCAGAGGAAAGGCCCCAACCCAAGACTGAGTAAACATACATTCAAATAAATGTTTAGTACTTGCTGGCCGGCTACTACCTAAGCTTGCTGGTCGGCCAATGCTTGATGAGAGGGCAAATGAGTGTCCAACCTTGCCGTTTCATTCAATTCACTTTCCTCTCTTTGCCTAGAATCTTGTTAAACTTAACAAATCGCGTAACAAATAACGTCATTCAAAATATACTTATTGGTGCCTTTTAGGGGCCATAGTATAACCTACCTTTGTTATTTATTACGTGCGCAGTCGGTGAGAGCTTTCGTAGATTTGTAAGTGTTATCCTTATCGTCGACCTCACTAAAATATTTGATGTAAGGGCACCTACCTATATAGATAGGTAGGAATTTCATCTTTGATGTAGATAGGTAAAGTCTCAACATAAAGTGCATGGAGCTCAATTTATTATATTTAATTGGTACAGTGCTTTTGTGATGCTGCATTAGGTTAAATTGTATTGAATATTTTCAACTATAATATATTACTTATCTAAGTATATTACAATTTATTAAAAAAAAGAAAAACACCCTGAGTTTCCTGAGGGTGTTTACTCGGCGTGAATTATTTCGGAGGTAGGTATTTATTTATTTATATGATTCAAACTGTTTAAACCAATTACATTAATTATTTACATATAATAGTAATGTACACTACATAATTTCACACAATCATTCATTCCTCTCACAATAATCACAATAATAATGGTATATGTTATCCACCGATCCGGACTGGGCCCCCGTGGTGGATTATGGCCTAATCCTGCTCACGAAAGTGAGGGGCGACCCGTGCTCAGCAGTGTGCCGATAAGGATTGTTGAAGATGATGATGATAATTCCTCTACACGTCTTATAATGTTACCTATACTTAATTATTTGCATTTTTACAAATGGCCACTCTAAACATTTTATAGAGCTACCGAGATCAGACATCATCGTTATATTTAAGTCACAATGAAGATCACTAAGGTTATCGGATGCGATGTTATGCGTAAATGACGAGGTACCTACAACATGTCATGGCTAAACAGTTATCGAGCTGCTATTTGGAACAGCGGTATCGTTGGTTCAACCGGATCTAAAATTAGCAATTACTTATCTTAAAAATGACCATATATCCTTTGCTTATTGTTTGCACATCGATAGTAATGGTGACAGCAAGGATCAACTACACCATGGATGAACGTTGGGTGTGTAGTGTTAAAAATACGTGTTTGGCGTGTTTGAAATTATCACACTGTTCGTGGTGCAGGGCGGAAAATAAGTGCTTCTCTTCAAAGTTACCAGTGTTTAAAGGGTTCTGCGCGAACAGCACTGTTAATCATGATGAGACATACGGATGTAAGTATACTAGGATAGGACTAGGATAGGTACGTCTGGCGACGGCGGCGGCCAGATCTGGTGGCAGTACCGCGAGCGCGGACCAACCTCTTGCAGGAGGCGCCTTATTTACGCGAGCACTTCGCAATATTAATAAAATAGCGGTTGAAATTGACCTATTTGGGTATGCTCTGTGTGAATTCACAAAGGTAGCTTTAAGGGTTTTGTGTTATAATATGTAATAAGTAAGGTATGATCTCATAAACTCTGTGTTCATGTCACTGCACTATCGCATTGGGACCTACCTGTAATGATAGTTGTAAGTTATGAATAAATATAAATAAATAAATAAAAATAAATAAATAAATACTCCCCCCCCTTAACTACTGGGTTTGTAGTACAAAATCGCGCGATCGTCGGTCGTAGCGGTAAGCTTGCTGAAATTATCGAGAAATAACTAATTTAAAAACTTTATCAACACAAATGTTTCGCCCTGCTGCCTATCTATCTAACCTATTGATTAACCGGGACATATCATCTAAACTGACCCTTAAGAAGAATAACATTTAAACATAGGTACATTCGGGATAAAAAACTGCTTGAAGTAGTAAGTAGATAGGTACCTATATTCTACTATCCTAACCTACTTATATTATAAATGCGATAGTTTGTGAGAATGGATGGATGGATCGATGTTTGTTCCTCTTTCACGCAAAAACTACCCAACAGATTCGAATGAAATTTGGAACACAGATAGTGTATAGCCAGGATTGTGTAATAAGGTATTTTTTATCCCGATAGTATGTTCCCGTGGGACAAAACGGGAACTATGCGGGTGAAGCCGCGGGGCGCAGCTAGTATAATATAGTTTTGGCTTCATGTACCAACATTTGTTTACAAACCATATACTAGTTTGACGATCTAATTTAGATTTGTTTCTCAATGGTCGTAAGGTGGCATTGGTAGGTAAGTCATTATAGATAGGTACCCACTAACCTACTAAAATATAGGTACCTACTACACTTTCCTAATAATTTAAACCAAAAATCGTAGAGATATCTATAAATATAAATAATCATCTTATAATACATATGTATACGTGCTTTTACATTTATTTTTTAATCACTATATCATTAACCTCGGAAATGAGATCATACTATACATTTAGCGAGAATCGAAACGCCTTCACTTCTAAGTTTTAGATAGGCTGAGGGAAGGTATATTTGATTGTAGTTATCAGCAATATTGTTTATGAATCTTTCATCTAAACGAAAATACACAATCGTGCGGGGCCGCGGTTTCAAACCCGATGTTTTAGGGTTGCAAAGCGAGCCGATCATGTCTCAGCTACAACCGCTCTCGATACGTAATTTACACTATGAGTAATTTTTATACATAGCTATATTTGCTGGGAACGGTACCTATAAATAATGGAATACGTAACTTTAATAATTTCGACGCCTTTTAAATTTTAGTAAGTTTGGAAGAGAATGCCGAGTGCTCATGCGCCGATGGCAAAAAGGACATACACTGCTACCCACCTGGCACCACCGAGGGTCCCGAATGTTCTGCCCGAGGGCAGTGCCGATGTGGACACTGTATCTGCAACCCCAATCCAGATCCTCAGAATCCCACGAAGGTAAGAGTTTAGGGTTTGGAAGGAGGCCATGCATCTTAGCTTGAATGCATCCATTGCAGAGTAGCATTGTAATTAGCTAAATTACTGAGCAGCGGGTACAATCACGCGAACGACTATAAAGGTAATAAAAAAAGTTATAAAGGTATTCGTCACCCAGATGCAAAAGTAGAATAGAATAGAATAGAATAGAAAACTCTTTATTGTACACCAGAAACAAAATTAAACACAGTACAGAAAAATTACAATAGGTAAACAAGGGTAGTACAATGGGCGGTCTTATAGAAGAATAATACACCACATACAAAGTTTTACAGTGGAATAAACAACACAATTTACGAAAAAAGATATGTTTGTATGAAAATTATTGGACAAGATTATTTTATAGATCATTGGGTTTGTTCCTTTTTTAGATATAATTCAGTAAATTAGGAATCAGCAGCAATCGGCGTTTAATTACGAAGTTTCTAAACGTTATACGTAGTTAGTGGAAAGCTCTGAGATAATAAAATCTCCGTCGCCTTATTCAAGTAAGTACCTAATAGTAGCAAAATTAATTCTCTGGTTTTGGGTTTTCTAATTTTGTATTAAGTAAACTATGGTGCGACAACACCACGATATGGAACAAATCCCACTCTTCAGACCTCTTTCTTGTACCTTAAATCCACCAATTAATTGTTCCCTTCACTGTGCAATAACGTAAATATAAATAAATGTTTTGCAAATTCCTGTTTGCTTTTTGTTTTTCCAGATTATAATGGGCGAATATTGCGAATTCGACAACTTCTCCTGCGACGATCCAAAATGCAACGAAGGTCCATACTCAATCAGCCAACTGGCGAGGAATGAAGACGTTGATGGTTATGGGAATTACGATATTGATGACACCAGACGTTGATCCATTTTATTCGATTTAAGTTTACAGGGATTTACTCTGAGTAGGTAAGGTAGGTGTAGATAGAGACAAGCTCTATACCATTAATTCCAGGGTGTGATATATTTAGATAGAATTCGTTGTCTCTACGAGCGACGTAGAGACTTGCCTCTCTTTACTTGTCGTAGAATCGCTACGATGTAGAGAGTCATAGACAAATTTGGATAAAATAAGGTTGCATCTATAGATAATAAATAAATAACGATAACAAGCACAAAGAATGGACCAATCATAGTAACATAATGTTTGGTGTTTTTTTTTATTATGATTGTTAGTATTTGTGGCCCTAATATATTATTATCGGTACACGAAGCAAAAGCCTGTCATAGATTAATTAATACTTGGCAAAACGTTTTTTTAGTAATGTTGAAATTACGAAGTGTACATCTCCACCGTGCCAAGAATAGGGTTTTGATATTCAACTGGTAGTCTGAAGGAAGTCATTTTATCGTTGGTTTGGGATATCTAATATATGAGCAATTACATTTTTAATGCTATAGGTAGGTATGTATAGATATATACTCAAGTTCCTAAGTAGTTATATTTTTGGAAAAGTACTACAAAAATAAAGGTTTTTATAATCCTTTGTCATATTTTTTATTGCAGTTAGCAGCGTTTAAAAAATTAAGTACCTACCTAATACCTAACTACCTTTCAACGGCTCAGATCAATGTAAACTAGAACTGAACACTGAGTAATCATCTCTAGCCTTTTTACTCATCTCTACTGTTATTCAAATTAAAAGTCCGCAGAACCTCAGATTCAGAAAAAGAGAGTGGTCGGGGCGCCTCGTTCGCTCGAAGAAATGAGTTTTTCAGAAGGAGCGTTCGAGCGAAGAAACGCCTCAATTAAGGAATTGATATGAGCCGAGCGTCTGTCGCGGATGGCTCATCGCTCTCGAGTGCCTGCCCGTTATGGTTACGCGAAATTAGATTTCAACGAGTCTATTTTCTCTTCCACTACGAGTTCCACCTTTTATTTCCTCGATATTTATTGAGCGTCTGCTTCGAGATGTCATAAAAATCTGTCGGTGGATGTTGTACCGTTCGTTTGTTCGGCGGATGGAGCGGCTATTTACTGAGAAGTGCTGGCTATTAACAACGCAGTTGGTATTTGCTTTTCATCGGAAAACTTTAGGGCTGATTCGAAATCTACCCACACAAAGTGTAGTTCTGATTGGAAATGAAACAGGCACATTCCTACTTAAAATTTTTGATCCGTTCAGGGAGAGATTTGCTGTTATTGCTGATATCAAATAAGTTATTCGAGTATAATCCACGTATCAAGCAGAGAAAATGATACTGATATGGGAGTTCTACATATTACCTACTTGCAGGTACGTTTATAGATAAGAACATTAAAGGCTGATGTTTTTGACACAATGTAACGGCGCAAATATACTAATTATTATGGTGGATTATGGCCAAATCATCCTCATGAAAGTGAAGAAAGACCCGTGCGCAGCAGTGGGTGGATATAAGTCGATGATGATGATACTATTTATGTTTCGGTATATAATTATATTAAGCTTGTACTTTGCTTATTTTAAGCCAAAACTGTACCAGATAACCATAATAAGGAACCTTATTTACCAAAACATTAAAAACGTATTCAAATAACGTAAACGGGGTTATTGAGTTTACGTTCAATAATTGCGTCTGGTGCGGCGCGGGCGGCGGCGGCGCGCGGCGACGGCGGCTGGTGGCGCTCTCAAATTCATTCGATTAGAGAATGAGCGGCTAAATTGTTTTACCCCCGATCGACGACGGTCACATCGCAATCGCCTGCGAAAAAATCGCATCTAGAGCTCTTATTCTCTTCGAAAATTTAACTATAAAAACGAAGCTAAAAATAAGTAGGTAAGTATAGTATTATCATACTGCGGTTCGCCGTTTTGTTGTTTTAATTTATTTTCAGGGGTTTCATTTGAACCAAGCAACCCAAAAATTTGTTCAAAATTGAAAAAATAACCGTTCAGCCACTTTGGCGTAATTGAGTAAGGAGCAATAAACGAACATTGAAAACTTTTACTTTTATTATACCTACATAGTCGGATGGTAGGACACATTGATATTGTAATATGATAACAGCTGAAAAATAAACAGCACAACAATACATTGAACGAATGAAAACGTTTCCTCGCAGGTCATTACTTGAAAGTCGTTTGTAATAAAAAAATTATTGCTTTATCATTTTATCTGGACTTGACCTAACTAATAAATCAAGGTTTTTAATAATTAAGTTTGTTTTCAGGTTGTGTAGAACGTATTGCTTGTATAAAAAAAACATACAGTCGAATTGAGAACCTCCTCGTTTTTTAAAGTCGGTTAAGCAACAAAAATGGTTTTGCTACACCATCGTAGATAAAGCGTAGCACCACCGTAGCAGTGTGCGTAGAGCTAAAAAAAAGTGAGTGGTCTAATAATTGTTAAATGAGGAGTCCCGGAACAAAAACCATAAATCCACTTCCTAAAAAAATAACAAAAATATCTGAAATCTTTAAAAATACTTGTAATGGTCGGATTTAGTTTCGGCTGCCCATCTTTAGAGCCTCATTTACTACGTTACAACGAGAGTGCTGCAATCTGAGTGATGTAGTACGTGAAATATGAATATCAGAAAAAAATCGGTTGTTTAATGGATTTATCGGTTTTTAGTCGGCACTCCTCAAATATAACGAATAGTATAATTTGGGTGGCCTTGAGCTGTCGTCCAATGATCCACAAAAGCGAGCTAAATACTGCGCAAGCCGAATTTAGTACGTAGTTATTGAATAATTCGAGCGAACGTGATCGGCGTCCATAAGCGTTGAATGAGATGTCTTCCGAAGCTATGCCTAGATGTGGGGTACAATTTGAACGTCGTATAATAATTGTGAACCAGTAGGGACTCAACGGTTTCTTACAAGTTGCTCTATGTTAGTATGGACGATAGCTGCATGGGAATAGGAGAACCTAGGTGTTTACGTAAATAATGACTAGTTGTTCCCCCTGAATCGTCTTAAGGTTATTCTTTTTATATTTTGAGTCATACCTCAAAACTGTAACTCTAAATTAAATTAAATTATTTTTACGGGCACTAGCAAAGCCCTTTCTTATGTTATACTACTTGACCTGATTTTCTCACTTAGATATTAGGTAATAAATTATATTATGGAGATCGATTCCACGGTTCGAGAATTATTCTCGGGCCAACATAAGAACTTACCAACAAACATATAAAACCGATTCATCATCATCATCATCCCATAACGTCCCACTGGTGAGCACAGGCCTCCCTTCACTTTCGTAAGGAGGGTTAGGCCATAATCCACCACGGGGGCACGGTCCGGTAAAACCGATTCACCCTAGTTAATTAAGAAACCTGGTTTTGTTCGGTAATACTTTAATACAGCATACATCGCAGGAATTCTGGTATCTAAACTAGAGAGAACTATGAAGACCATGGTATTTTAGTACCCTTGAGAACTTGAGCAAAACATTATTCACGTAAATTATAATACATGAGTCGTTGATTTCCTCTTTAGCGGCGAGGTGTGCGTGAGAGGTGGTTTTGACTTTTGTTTGAAAATTCCCTCCTGGCTTCGGATTATATTGTGATATGGTGGAGATCACACAATAATATGGCACCGGTATGCGGGGGTGAGAAGAATGCGAATGCCGACGTCGAGCCGGCGACTCCTGGGCGTGCCTTTCGCTATAGGATCTTATTGTAAAGTGAGATTTCCAGTTCAATTAATTTTTCAAACTCTGGCTTGGACGTCAATAGGTTTGCAAAATAAAACCAGACCTATAGGATTAGGTAAGTACGTATTTATACTATTTACATTTACTCGTTGTTGTAAGCTATTGTATTTCGTGGTAGTTTTCGGTGGTAAAGGCTGCAATATTATCATACGGCTGGAAAATAGCAGTCAATATGGATAGGTGCGACAACATTGTGTTACTCAACAATTTTAACCAATTAGTGGTCAGCCCTGATGGAGTGAGGACTTTTACCAAACTCTGCGAACTTTTTAACATAAGCTTTGTTTTCATATTTTAGCTTGTAACTAAATTACTATGAGCTCTAGCATGAAACAAAACGTAGTTTGAAATATATACAAATAACACTATTCCATAGCATACTGAATGCTAAAAATCTCCTATTTCTCAACAACGTATTAATCGCTATGTAAGTATTTCGTATTCGAATTTATAAATCTTATTACTACAGAGTACCTTTCTATTAAATTTCCTATAGATAAATAAAATCAAGTGTTCTGAAGTTATCGTCGATCAAACATATTATTATGTAAATATATGTTACTATATGTAATAGTAACCCCGAGATACTTCGCTCGGTCAATTAACGTATAAAAAAGTAGTAAGGATGGTAGCAATTATATCTACTCAGATTTTTCCATCCGAAAGTCGGATCCGATAGTCTGAACCAACTACAGAAAGGCATTAATTACATACATTTTTTGAACACTCTATTAACGTCCGATCCAACAGTCGGATCGGAGTTCCGAGTCGGAAACAATGCCAATGTGTACGATCCGATAGTCTGATCAGACAATCGAAACCCAAACGGACGTATATTGCCGGGCTAACTATGTTTGACATATAAATAGTTTAGACGCTCCATTAAACATTACCTATATATACGATGCAGTTTTTACGTCTTACGGGGTCTTAACTGAAAAAGGATTCGTAATCTATTAAAATTATTAAGTTAGCTACCAAATATAACGAAGGGTCGTAATTGCGTTACAAAAGATTTCAACGCGTGACCCGTAACTTAATTTGTCCTACTTAAGGTAATATACAAACAAGTATAGTATCTAGGTCTCCATATCACCGTCATCAATAATGTCTGTTACTTATGTGTGGTGTCCACATACCATATAAGTAAAGTAAGTGTTGAACTCTGCAAGTTCTCTGGAGATCTAAATTTATAAATAGGTACGACACATAAATATACTTATGCATCTAATAAAGGAGTAATCATTTTTAAGTTTTAGATTTCTATTTAATTTTATCTAAAATTATTGCTTTTTAAGTTCTGTATCTCATTAATATAATTTATAAAATAGCCAGTGAAATGAAAGACTGCCCTGAACGCTGTAATGTCATTTTTAATAAAAGTTCTCCCAAAATTTTATATTATCCATTCGTGAATTTTAAAGGAGATAAGTTGAATGAAGTGACAATCTAGGAGGTCCAGTAGGTAAGTGTTCCGTTTGAGGAGATGAACCCTGAATATTCATGGGGCCCTCCCTAGCCACTTGAGAGAGTACTCTTTCACCAATTTCGCAGCGTTCAATTATTTATAACCAACTTACCTGCCGGATTATCCTGAAGTGATAAGGAGAAACCCCGCATTTGCATTTCAGTCGTATTTAACGTCTATAGTTGTATAGAATACTTCAATAATCGACGGATTGAAAGCTTAGAGCTGGGTACTTATCCTAAAATAATTCTTGACCATTTGCAATGTGTTTCCAGTAATCAATTAATAGCCTAGCTAAACTGCTGGAAAGATTAGAACTAAAAGGACGTAAGTAAAAACATACTAAATGAATGAAGTTTCATCGCGCGATGGCCTGTGGTGATGACCTCTTTAACTGCACTTAAACTGGGGGAACTACACTGGGCACTTATTTAAGTGTTCACATAGGAATCCCATGTACTAAATATATTATTATCCCATGAATATTACAAACACTTTGCCGTGTAAAAGTATTTAATAAATTTGCCAATAGATTTAACAGATAAGTACATATTTCAAAAAGCCAGAGAAAGATACTTTTGGCTGTACAATAAATCAAGATTACTTGATACAACGTTCACGGTTACGGTAAATAGTTGCGTCACCGATAACAACCCTTAGTAGCTAGTCAATCAATATTCCAGGTCACAATTGCATTAAATATGCAGCACAGCTATCTTTGTTGACGTGATTGTGGCTTATTTTCTAAGTCTTTCGCTGTCTACACGTTGGTTGGTGGACATTAGTGAATAAAAAATAATCGTCTGTAAAGTCCTATAGATACCTACTTACTTACTATCAGACTTTAATACTTCCCGCATTTAGCTGACACAATGAAGTGGCGTCGAGGGCGGGCGGTAGCGGCTGCGACGAGCGGCGGCGACATGTCGTTCGCCGAGCGGACGCAAGCTGCAGCACGGCACGAGCGGAGAGTGCGCGGCAGCGGAAGCGGATGTGTCCTCTGTATCAATGATCGTTTATAATTCCTCTACATTTCTTTAAACTGTATCTATTCCTGAAGACATCCCGGGTTTTACTTTTTGATTGTTACTGAAAAAAGGATAAGTCTGTATAAATAAAAATCAATTGTAGCATGTCTGAGAAAGGTTCAACCGATTTCGCTGTTTTTTTTTTGTTATGTTCATTGTTTTCCGGACAACAATTGTTAATAGTTTAGTTAGGCAAATATATGCATTGTTAAAATATTAAAATGACTATTATAAAAAATAAATTGATCTCACACGTTCTGTATAATTATCAATTAACAATAACTTCTAATGGATAGGTATAAATTAATTTTCTTATTTTATTATCCATATAATATATTCACTATTTCAACTCACATGCGCGGTACATCATAGAATAATCCTATACGCATGTAAATCGCTAGTCTTATAATCTCGAGTCTGAGCGAAATGACATGAAGCGCGCCTTCACGCTCGCGTCCACCCCCCGCGCACTCCACCTTCCTCTCAACCGCAAGAGTGCCGACCGCCACTGTCGAGTCAGCCGGAGGCCGTCGCGGCGCCGACATCGCAGCGCATGCACCACCAACACTCACTTACCAAGTTAAAAAAGTCCAACTAAAAGCCTAGGAACCACATTCATTCACGAACTTTGACAAAGTTAGCCGACAGTTAACAACCATGGATGTGGAAGAGTTCCGTGTTCGAGGCAAGGAGATGGTGGATTACATTTGCACGTATATGAACACGTTGCAATCGAGGCGGGTGGTGCCATCGGTGGAACCGGGATACCTTCGCGCCGCGCTGCCTGCGGAGGCTCCGCACTACCCGGAACCCTGGGACGAGGTGATGGACGACGTGGAGAAGAAGATCATGCCAGGAGTGACCCATTGGCAGCACCCTCGGTTCCACGCTTACTTCCCGGCGGGCAATGGGTACCCTTCGATCCTCGGAGATATGCTGTCGGCCGGCATTGGATGCATTGGATTTTCTTGGGTAGGTTCTAGACTAACTGTTACTCATATCATTTACGATTTTATGATTTTATATCTGTAAAAGATTAGGTAGTAGGAGGTGTACATAAATTATGACTGTGTGTATAGTGGGTATAGTGTCGATTATTCAACGTAGGCCATTCGAGTATCCCCTAATTCGTTCGAAGGAGTAATCGATGATCAAACCGACCTATTTGGAAAAATACCATACCTAATAATAGTCTCAATTTCTCAAAAGAAAAGATAAAAAATATTCTAGGCAACTACGATTGCAGCGCGGTTCAGTCTATTTCTAATCAAAAACAAAAAGGCATATTATATATTTATAAAGTTTAGTAATATTTTATGACAAAATAAAATTGTGATTGTGGAAATCTTTTGTTAATTTGGTACTAGATTGATTTGTTGATTTGGTTAAACATAAGTATTTTATTTAGACTATGCTACACCTGTGTTTAATAAAAAAAAAGATTTGAGTTACGTAATATAAAATCAAAGATCTTGTTTAAGTATAACGTCTTTGCCTAAAATATTTTGTGACAAAAAGTATTACTTGAACTTCGACTCGTCGCGCCAGGCAGGCGTTACAAATAGAGTTTTATTTTTGCCATAAGAACTATTTTATTAATCATTTCAGTGTAGTCACAAAGCAAATTATAGTATGAAATCATACTATAATTTGCTCTAATAGTAGAATAGTGTAGAAACTCCAGTGGGCTCAACGTGATTAGTGATAACAATAAAAAACGTTATTATTAGAATTCTCCATGCAGAAAGTTCTAAGGGTTTCGCTTAAACATATCGCGTGGAGCGTAATATTATCTAGGAATAGTGAACATAATAAACACACATAATTCCAGAAATTCTGAGTAGGTCTAACGATCCGTAATGTAAAAACCACGAAACCTACATTTTTATAATCAAAATCAATATATGTATTCGTAGTTTAGAGACAGGTCTAGTTGACGATAAAAAGCTATAAAAAGAACAATTACTACAAGTAGGTACTCCAATGTGGGGGTGAGCGTACGTGCCGTAAACGTTTACCTACTGTTCAAAGCTAAACTGTGATTGATCGGCGACTAATTGCAGGGTAAGGAAGTACCTCATCAAACGATCATATTGCAGCCAAGGAGGGCTCTCGATGACAACTAAGTACATTTTTATGTGCTTTTGTCGTTTGACCAACATAATTTACTGTAATAACTGGTGCTATCTATACCAATAGTTATTTTCAGTACCTGTTATCTCACTAATAATATAAATACGAATGTGATTCTCCAATGGTGTAATTTTTACCCGACTACGGCAAAACCAAAACGAAGGGCAATGTTTTAGCAGTCTACTATGTATTTTTTGTTTCAGGCTGCCAGCCCTGCTTGTACGGAACTGGAAATTATTATGCTGGATTGGATGGGCAAGTATTTTTAACATATTAGTTCCCAGATATACTTACACAAGAAGACTTAAAAAAAAAAATTTAAAAGTGACTCCAATTGAGTATACTCATACAAACAACTACTGCACCGATTTTGATTTAATTACTACAGTATATCCTTTTAACTAAAAGATAATTTTTCAATTCGATTTATAAATTACAGAGTCCTAAATAAGAAACATAAAGTTGATTAGTGGACCTCCTCTTTTGTTGAATTCGGCTAAAAACACTAGTAACCATTTTTGAAAATCTAAATTACCAGTCAAACTGTGCTTTCAGGTAAAGCGATCGGTTTACCCCCAGCTTTCTTGGCACTAGAAGAAGGGAGCAAGGGAGGCGGTGTTATAAATGTGAGCATAATATTTGTACACAACTTCCTCTCAAATTTCTGAGCGTTCCCAAGTTCATTTGATGAACTTTTAATTTAACTACAGTTAACATATTGGTTACGAACGGTACTAACACCTGCAGCTGTATCATATAACACAAATGAAAATTAAAACCGGATTGAATTGATACTTTGCCCATACAAAAAACGTTAAATAAATCCGATTTTCATTATCAATCTCACAAATTTATTTATTTACTTATATAAAGCTTGTGTTTGTATCAACGTCTGTGTGTTTGTCCTATCTTCACCCCGAAACCGATCAACGAATTTTCATGA
Organism: Campaea margaritaria; assembly: GCA_912999815.1. NCBI lineage: Eukaryota > Metazoa > Arthropoda > Insecta > Lepidoptera > Geometridae > Campaea > Campaea margaritaria. Next base: position 6,006,105 of record OU538792.1, read on the forward strand.
ATTTTCCTATATCGTTAATCTAGGTCCTGGAATAGAACATTAGATACCTTTTATATCCCGTATGCAATTTTTTTATATTCTATTTTTTGTATGTTCTGCACAAACTTATCCACCATAAAAGCATCAAAGCAAAAGTGGACATGATTTTGTGAGTAGGTGTTACTGCTAAAGTACTTAGACCTTTTTGAATGTGTCATTGTTAGACCAGTTGATCAGAAAAATATGCTTGCAGAGTTCGGCCAGTGAGTGCGTGCTGGTATCAATGCTGGCCGCCCGAGCAAATGGGATTAAGCGCTTGAAACACCAGTTTCCAAACGTAGATGAAGGCCTTCTTCTGTCAAAACTGATTGCTTACTGCTCGAAAGAAGCGCATTCTTGCGTGGAAAAGGCAGCTATGATCTGCTTTGTGAAACTGCGGATTTTGCAACCGGACGAGCATGGATCTTTGAGAGGACCAACTTTGAAAGAGGTATTTAAGTAAGCTAAATTAAATAGAAAAATAAATAGTGATAGTAAGGATTGGTAAAACTTTTAATAACCATTATATGATTAGGATTACGTATCAACACAACACCCAATATCACCCCAAACACTGTTGTTTCTAGCTAAGTACTACATTAGTAGATTGTACCACAAGGGAACAAAATAATGTATTTACGGCGAGAGCGATTTTTGAATCCAGAGCGAAGCGAAGGATTCTATAGTAGAATCCCGAGCGTAGCGAGGGGTTCTAGAGTAGAATCCTAAGCGTAGCGAGGGAGTCAAAGTACTTCGCTCGAGCTTAAATAATTTTGTTACCGTGGGGTACACGATACTTTTCATCCCAAGCTATGAGAAAATATTCATCATACGAGAAAAAAATCTTTTGACGTGACAACGTCTAATAAATTGATGAACGCCGGCTGCATGCACGAAAAAGTTGACAGATTGTCTCGTAACGGTCATTGTCCCGTTACGCTCATTGTACGCTTGCGCCGCATATCTCTCTTCTCTGACAGGTTAATTATTCTTGCATTTTAAAATCTGATTACTAGTTCAAGTATTTATTCTTTAATTATTAAAAAATGATTCATCTTTATTCATAAAAGTAGGCAATCACTTTTTAATTAAACAGTGTTCCAAATTCAAAACTCATTTCGTCACTGTTAATAAGTGCGCGGAAAAGACGCACTTTGCTCGCACATATCGAGGAGCAAAATGCCTCTTTTCGAATACATGGGATGAAAAATATATTATATAACAGTTATATTGTTGTTATTTCATAAAAATAGTTAATCATAAAAAATATGTTTAAATAATTTGTAATAAACTTAATCAGCCAAAATAAAGGCTGGCCAACGTTACAATTCTCTATGAAATTTTTAATTTGAGGTGAAATGAAGTCTTCAGGTCGGAAGAGCGCAGATAATCGGGCGGTAATTGAAGCAGTAGGTAGGCTGTAGAGGCTCGGGGCTGCCCCGCGTTTAATGACTCGCCCTGGCATCCCGTGGATGCCGGAAATACGTTGCGCGCCGAGCGGTAATGGAGCCGCATTGTGTGCCACTTTCTATGCCGCAAATATTGAAATTTCACGATACGATCTTTATGAATTACATTTTTTTAATTGCGCTTCAGTTCAGTGGAATTTTAGAGATAGCTGAACAAAAATTATTATTTAATCAATTGCGCGTTCCAAATTTTTGCGACGCTTATAGAAAATCAAGTTCAAGTATCCCGGTCTTCAATCAATGATCACTAATAATGTGTGGCTTTATTCACTTGGATTAGGGTAAGTATAAGTAGCACTTAATTGGGTACTAATTTCTACTAATATTATAGGCTATGGAAGAAGACGAAGAGGCAGGCCGCGTGCCGTTTTTCGTGTCCACTACTTTGGGCACGACATCATGCTGCTCTTACGACAACGTTCCAGAAGTCGGACAAGTGATCCGAAAGTTCCAATGCGTGTGGCTCCATGTAGACGCCGCTTATGCCGGCAGCTCGTTCCTTTGCGCCGAGCATAGGCACCGTCTCGCCGGCATCGAATATGCCGACTCGTTCAACACTAACCCGAACAAACTGATGCTGACCAGCTTCGACTGCTCTCTTCTGTGGGTTACTAACCGCTACTTACTGACGTCCGCGCTGGTCGTTGACCCGCTTTACCTGCAGCATTGCTACGACCACACTGCCATCGACTATCGACACTGGGGCGTCCCGCTGAGTCGCCGGTTCCGGTCGCTCAAGTTGTGGTTCATGTTGAGGAGTTACGGGATTAGTGGTTTGCAGAAATATGTCCGGAAGCACTGCGAGCTAGCGAAGTATTTTGAGAAGCTCGTCAAGAAGGATGATAGATTCGAAGTCTGCAACGAAGTGACGGTATAACATTCTCCAAACTTATGATTTCATCTGTATTTTTGACACATCAACTTTATTTAAAACTATAAACTTTTTTTTTTATTTGACTGAGGGAGGAGACGAGCACGTCGTTCATCTGTTGGTAAGCGTTACGCCTGCCCATAACAGTTACAGTGCCACCTAGAACTTTCCATTGCATAAACCTGCGCGGCACAACACTGCGCTCGTCACCCTGAGACATCGGCTCTAAAGTCTCATATACCCAGTTTATCGATTCCATCACTTCATTAAACCACGCATTGATACTATTATGACTGTATGTACTATGTCTCAAAGTAGACGATCCATTCCTTTTAGTTGGGGCTGGTGTGTTTTCGCCTGGTGGGAGGTCCAGGCGAGACCAAGGAGGAGATAGACGACATGAACAAGAAGCTGTTGACCAACATCAACGCATCTGGTAAATTGCACATGGTGCCCGCATCAGTGCAGGAGTATTTCGTCATTCGCTTCTGTGTGGTGCACCAGCACGCTACTCGTGAAGACATTGGTAAGATACAATTTTATAAGACCAAATAAGGGCAAATGGTATTAGAAATAGGAAATGCCTCAAAATCTAATTAGATACAACTTTTGTAATTACTTCTTTTCCAGAAATAGCATGGGATATCATAACGGACTTTGCCACCGAGCTTATGGAAGGACCGGACAAAGATCGGGTAAGCAACTTACACAATATCAAAATATTCAATTGAAGAAGAGACTTGAATGTGTATAAACCTTCACATATGTGAATATCTTTAAAAATTATGAATATCTTTAAAAATTTAAACATAACTCAGAGGTAAGTAATTTTGTTAGGTACCTACTTGCACCTACTATCATTTATGGTTTTTGTTTCTAACAAGGACTTGAACGAAGAGCGTGCTCGCCGCAACCGCGCCGCGCTTGCACACAAGCGGTCATTCTTCGTGCGCATGGTCAGCGACCCGAAGATCTACAACCCAGCGATCAACAAGACTCCACCGCCCGTGGCCACGTCTCCCACTTCCCCCGCTATCATCGCCGCTGCCGCCGCCGCCGCCGCCGCGCCCGCCACTCCAGACACACCCGGGCAGGACATGCTGCTGCTCCCGCCTACCCCGTAAGCACTAACCCCAGCAACTTCTAAAGCCTCGCCGTGAATTCGCAGCGCAGACTAGGTACCCCATAAATCTTAGGTCGCGAAAATTACAAAAATTAGCTTCGAGGCGATTCAAACTCGCAATTCTCTAGTTCGCAGACGTCCGCCAGGAGTACATTGAGGATATCATTGATAACAAATGCTTGGTGTTAGTAACACAAAACAATGAACTAAAATTTATTGGCCGTGGCGACGACGTCTCGTTACCGACCACCACTACCAGTCCACACTTTATACCTTATAGTATCCTACACCGACCAAAAGCAAAATAAGAAATTTACAAGATTCTTCTTCAAGTGTTTATTTATAATGTTAACTCGACGAAATTAATTCCAGGAAACAATCTTCGTGGATCAGCTGGCCGCTCGGGTTCTTCTTCCAGAGCGTAGACCATGATGCTAACGATTTGCCACTGAGGTAATAGGAATATTGTTTATATTATTTTCTACGTGATTTGACACTTTGCAATTAATATTCACAAAAGGTCACGGAAAAATCCCATCCCACTTCTGATAATGTAGATAGGAGAGAAAAATAACTAACGAATATTCGAAGTGGATTGGATCTACGCTCTACATGGGCAGCTCTCTAACATTATATAAGGTTTTTCGGGTCAGACACAGCCGAGGGATTCTGCACCAAGTTTGGCGACATTATCACAATGTGGTCTATGTTACTGTAATTTAGTACTTTCTAGTGATCGAAGTTTCTAGTATAATCAGAGCGTGTCATCAATGTAGTTTTTTGGATTCCAGATTCCGTCACTTAGACACAATGGTACGACTTAAGAGCCCTGGCACCAGCGGCCGGCGGGGCTCGTCGCCCTGTGCCTCGCCGGAGCGCCGTGCGCCTTCGCCCTCTCACTGAATCCGCGTCCAATAGCCACAAATATATCCACACTTACAATACATTAATCGAGCATTTAGCTGTGTATCATTGCACCTTGGATATTCATTGGATCGATTGACCTGGCGATGCGCCCTACTTCGCCTTTCCACGTACTAAGTACTTTGTACTACTCATTATTTATTCCTTAGCACGGCACGAACATGTACCTATTATAATTTAGTATAACACATTTCAATAAACGATAGAATTTTGAGTCTTGCTTTACTATACAAATGTACCTACAAGTTTTTGTACTTATTTGTGTTTTAGGAGTTCATAATATGAAGACTAATTTGATGTAACTATGCATCTCTTAAATGTGCATTACGTTACAATAGATGTAATAGTGAGTAAATAAGAAGTTTATTATATTTTAGTACTTTATTTGGAATTCTACTAACTATAAATATAAATAACGTGCAACGATCACATAGTTAGGTACATACATAGATCCTGATTCCTGGTATCTAGGGAATAAGAAACTATGAAGACCATGGTTGTAACCACCTAGGCTAAGAGCGTATATTTGTAGTTAACACAGATTATTGCCATGTGCGGGTATCGAACCCGAAACCTGAGCTATTGCAGTGGACTCATCACCCACTAAGCCACGGAGGCCGTCAACTTTATTTTATCCTAATCGTTTACCTAAGCCACTGCGTGCGGTCTATGTCGGCGGGTCAACTCGGCGGCAACCAGTGGCATCAAGTCGTTGGAAGTCCGGCGGAATGAATCCTCAGCGCCTAATCCGCCGGGCATCAGTGTACCTACTTAAAAAAATCATGCAGACACACACATACAGTGTGATACACTCACTCGTGTGTGATGATACAGTCATCTAATACTTAAGAGAAGTTCCGGAACAAAAACCGATAAATCCATTTCTGAGATTTTGACAGAAAACACAAAAGAACGATTTACATGAATAGTTGTTTTTTGCTAACCTAAAATTAGATAAACAAAATACGTGTATGTATTTGAGTGATGTGTGGTGTATGAGAAAATATGACTATAAAAAAAAACGGTTGTAAAATGGATTTACCGGCTTTTGTTCGCCATCTCTCTATAACCTCGTATTGCATTTTATTGAAATATCAAATGCTTGTAAATAATGTATGCTAGTGCCTCAGAATATAGAAAGAACGAGGCTAATTCTAAGATGAGTAAGGTTCTATACTATGGGTCATTAAAAAAATTCTTTGTGCTTCAGAATCAAATGTAATCCAATAATAAAAATAAATTTTAGCTTCTTAAATAATTTAATAGCACAGTGTAACCTAAACCCGCATAAAAGGTCGGTTGACAGACAAGGGGATATAAGTCACACTTTTCCGTGACTTAAGTAGCCCTTTTTTACACGGAAAAGCGTGACATAAATGCCGGGTTTATGTCACAAGTGCTAAAATAGTATAATATGATACTCGTGACAGTTGTCTATTAATGCACGGCTAACTTCACGCCGCGCAATAATAGGCTACTTAAGTCACACGCATCATAATGTACAATATTGTGAGGGATCATACAATACTATGAGTTTTAATGACACTGTCCCATCCAACTGTATGTAGCAGGTTGTTTTGTTGATGGTCCCATGCGACTCCTCTTACGAAGTCGTTATGCATGTGCCTGTCGTGGTACACCACTTTGCATTTGGAATCTCCAGTTATTTCACATACTGACACAATTGAGTTATCACAGATTACTGCTACTTTGTCCTTCCTGAAAGAAAATAATATAAGTATAGAGTAGATACTAAGCAGGAAAAAAAGAGATTAAACAACAACAATCTTCCGGAATTAATGAAGGATTCCGTTTTAGTCTATGTTAGGAAAAAATAAGAGATTTTTTTCATGGAAAATATAGCCTGCTAAAGGTATTAATCTACTCACTCTGCATTAAACGCCAGTTTATGTACAGGAGCAGGAAATTCTGTGAGTATAAACGTTGATTCTGTGTTCCTAATGTCTAACAATCTCAGAATACCAGCTTCATCTCCAAACACCAGCTTGTTTTCATCAAGCCACTGTATGCAGCGAATACCGCAGTCATTTTTGACTAAGTCTGAAAAGATTACAATAAGTTTTGTTTCAAAAGTCAAATTATTTATTGTAAGGCAAATATAAATCACTTTTTCAAGTCTTGAACATAGAGAAAAATAAAAGAGAATCAAATGATCCACTAAACTAATGATTATGGTTTTTTACCTATCACTTCAAAGGTCTTAATTTTTATATGGTTTAACATGACCAAGACATTAAGTTGTAGGCTGTGTAGGCACGGATCCCTCCAGACAACAATTACAAATTTATTGTCTCTGTAAATGCCACATGCAAGAGATATAAGTCTTTGTTAAGTACTATTATGATGAAACAAGTTTAAAATTACTATTCTAAGCAAGCCAACATCATGGAATGCTTTGCATACAAAGTCTTGGGCAGTTGCTTAGATGTTTAACACTTTGACTTTGAAAGCAGGAGAAGTAAAGAGTTTAACCCCTAAAAAAAACTGTAAAAAAAGTATCCAAAACATTCGCACCTTGGACGGGTTTGGCAATATTAACATCCCATAGAGTTGCATGTTCATCATGAGAGCAGGTAGCAAACTTGTTATTTGATTTGGGCATGACGGAGATTCCTGTAGCGGGCATAGTGTGAGCATCGTAATGCCTCAAGCATATCATTTCATTGATATCCCAAACCTTGAACAGCAAATATTATTTTTAACGTCATAAAAAGTCTCCAAGCCAATCTCAGCCCGGCCGCAGCTCAGCCCAGAGATTTCACTGAAAACAGTTCCCTTCAAACCGGAACACAGTAATGTTTGCAGACTACTGCTTGGCAGATGAATATCTGGCTGTATTTGTGGGTAGCAGTGATACTTTAAGGAAAATAATATAATAAATAATATTGTTAAAGGAATCAAACCTTGGCATTGCCATCAGCTCCTACAGTGATGTACTCCTTCCCCAGGGTGAGACATTCTACTGCCACAGCAGCATTATCATGTTCAGCTACAGATTGCTCCTGCTTCCATAGCTGCCACGCTCCCGGCTTTTCAGGAGTCGTCCAGATACTGACAGCGCCACTGTCTTCACATAGAATAACCTAGAGTATGTGATTACAGTTTTACAAATTTAGGTTTACAATAAATATACAAATTGAAAAAAATTTAATGTTTACTTGTGAATGGTGAAACAATGTCATATGAAAATCATTGGTAAAATAAAGTGTCTAATCGAAAGTTACATCTGACCGTTTAGTTATAAGTACTACTCCACTTCATTATTTTAAAATCACAGAAATAATGTCCTATAATTATAAATTACTGGAATCCTGGAGGCATGTCTATAAATTAACAAATACGTTTGAGGTCATTGACCCCAAATCAATGTACCCACAGTCACTTAGATCCATGGTAATCATACTGAACAGGTTCTGCAAAATAAAAGTGGGATGTGGAAGTGGAAAAAGCAGGGATCATATAAAGTAATCAACTTTGTGAATATATCGTCTTATTCATATTGAAAGACAGAAGGGTAAACGAAAAGCAGTGTTATTTGCCAACCTTATGGAATTTGTCAACAAAACAGCCATCAGGTGATCCACTGTTAAGACCGATACTTCTTTTATCTTGTTTGGTTGAGCTTTTCGCTTCTGCAATATCTTTGAAAATAGTAGCTCCTCCATCCCAATAACGACCTGTCAGCTCGGAGCTACCAACTAGTACACTGCCATCTGAAAACATGATACATTTTGAAATTGTTTGATAAGCTTGTGGCCCTATATTGATGCATTATTTGCACGATTCCTTCCTTTGAGCCACTATGCTTCCTCCATGCTTTATGATATTTCCGAAAAAACATTCTTCTCGATCTGCTATGGACATAGAATTTTTAATACTTTACTGTTTTACCTGAGAACAGACGAATATAGTCCAGATAAGACACATACTGGTTTCCGGTGGTGTCTGTTCTATAAACCTCAGCATTGAGATGGGGAGCCACGATATCGCAAAAGTATTCCATAGCTATAATTTACTCTTTACAATAATAATCACTAAAGCGACGGTGGCGCTTGCTTCACATAAACAGAAAAATAACCTCAAAAATAATGAGAACGAGTTACGACAACCACAGACCATATAGTAGATTGTATATTTGTAGTTTGTATGGTTGGAGCTTTTCTACTTCAAAAGCAGTTTTTTTACTGGGCCCTTATTCGCTTTGCCACATGAGATTCCTTGCCCAAAAAGGCGTGATATCATAGATTCATAATGCTTAAGACCGGCCTTAGACGTCCGATTTTTCTATCCGATAGTCTGAACCGATTACCGGAAGACGTTCGTTACATACATTTGTTTGAACAGTCAATACACGTCCGATCCGATAGGTGAATTGTACATGGTTTGATCATATTTTCTATGTGGTCTGTAGTCTATTCTCTCAACTTTCTTTTCATTCATTTATGTCAAAACCAGGTGTTTGGTGTTGGTTTGACAATGATGAAATGACTTTGATTTAACAATTTCTTCTCCATTGACTTTGACTCCATCCATCCATTCAATATTCATTGATCAATCAAATCAAACTGAAGTTCTTTCCTGGAGTTTTATTTCATTAAAAATAATTGAAATAGTTTTATTACGAACCAGCCAAGAAAGCTTTTTATATTTTTAAATTAATCTTACTTCTGATACAGGTAAGTATATTTATGTAGATAATGTTGTCGTTTGTTCCGATCATCATACACTGTTAAGCGAGAGGTTACCTTCGTATTCAAATAAATTTAATTTCATTCAGTTTTGAGCAAAAGAATAATAAAACGCATTGATGGCTAAACTAGAACTGGCACAAACCTTGACTGGGCACAAGGGTATCGTCTGGAATGTGTCCTGGCACCCTCTTGGAACAATATTTGCATCTTGCGGAGAAGACAAAACTATAAAGTTATGGAGCAAAGAGGGTCAAGAGTGGGCGATAAAGACCGTGCTCGTGGACGGTCATCAGCGCACCATCAGAGAAGTGGCTTGGTCTCCCTGTGGCAATTATTTAGCCTCGGCCAGTTTTGATGCCACTACAGCTATATGGGACAAGAAAAGCGGTCTGTATAAAAATAGACTTTAAAATGATATAATAAATTGCAAAAACGTTTCATTCATACATAAATATTCGTTTGTCATAGGTCAATTTGAATGCAATGCAACATTAGAAGGACATGAGAATGAGGTTAAAAGTGTTTCATGGTCACCTTCTGGACAACTCCTGGCAACCTGTGGCCGCGACAAATCAGTGTGGGTATGGGAGGTTGCCGGAGACGATGAGTATGAGTGCGAGGCAGTGCTTAATGCGCACAATCAGGATGTTAAGAAAGTATGTAAAGATTCATTGAAGATTTATATGGAAATTAACGCTTATTGTACTTGAAGTAAGAGAGTTATTCTTTTTGTAGGTTGCTTGGCATCCTTCCTTAGAAATTCTGGCCTCAGCTTCATATGACAACTCAGTAAAACTGTACAAAGAAGACCCATCAGACAATGACTGGTCCTGTGTAGCAACACTCCAGTCACATGAGTCTACCGTATGGAGCTTGACTTTCGACAAAACAGGGGAGAGACTTGCCACTTGTAGTGATGACAAAACAGTCAAGATATGGAAGGAATACAAGCCCAACAATCAAGAAGGTGTCATTGTTATGGAGAGGGACTCGGTGTGGAAATGTGTTTGTACGCTTTCCGGATACCACACTCGCTGTGTTTATGATATAGCGTGGTGTCACAAAACTGGCCTAATTGCAACTGCATGCGGTGATGACATATTAAGAATATTCAAGGAGACGGAGGACTCTGATCCAAATGCTCCAACATTTGAACTCATCTGTACACAGTTAAATGCCCACGCCCAAGATGTCAACTGTGTCACATGGAACCCCATGGGAAATCAAGAGCTACTTTCGTGCAGTGACGATGGTGAAATAAGAATATGGAAGTTCACTGAATAGGAGAATGAAACAATTATAATTAAGATCAAAAGTAGTTGTAGGCAAATATGATCAATATTGACCTATTATATTTTTATTATAATGATATTTGTATTAAGTAATTGGGTTTAGCGGTAACTGTATAAAATGACACACAATGTTAACTGTTTATGTATAGTTTTATTATTGTTAGAATTTACTTGCAATTGAAACAAATGTAGGTAGGTAGTTATTAAAAAAAATAAAATAAAATATTCTAAACAAGCAATTTTATTTACTATACAATGCAATTAATCATACAATATGACTGTCAACCCTCAAGAAAGAGACACTTTAAACCATCTTAATGGAAAGGTATATAGGACATCTTAAAAAAAATTCAAGTCGTAACAAATCATTCTACGCTTTAGACTTAAGAGTATTATTAGAATTAATATTAAGAATATTTTATCTCCTGATTTCAGTTGAAACCTCATGTTTTTGAAATTAGGAAGATACATACTTTCCAGTAAAATAAGTATTGTAAGAAAATATTCATCGTCAACTGCTCTCAAAATGTCCACTGGGGAAAAAGTTGGTGTTCCACTGAACAAAGTGCTTGCTGCACTAGAAGCTTTTGCACCTTTAGCACTCTCCGAGAGCTGGGATAACACAGGGCTGTTGGTAGAACCCTATACTCAAAGGTATGCACCTAAATTTATATCTATACTAATGTCATAAAGAGGCAAACTTAGTTTGTTTCCATGTAGAAACTACTGATTGGATTCTGAAAATTCTTAGACTAATAGGCAGCTACATTATCCCTGAGTAGTATAGGCTATGTTAGAACCCAGAAAAATGCAGAGTTCCAGTGGGAAAACGGGAATGACTCAGGTGAAACCGTGGGGTGCAGTTAGTTAAATTGACAATAGTAAAGCCTAAGATCAGATATCTTAGGATATATATCTGATCTGTGATAAAAGCTTTATGCGCAGTGGGTTCTATTGCTATTGTGCGTGGTTTATTTTTATTCTATTGTGTTGTGCCGTGAACTTAATTTGGAGTGATTCATAGATACCTATCAGACGTAAAAAGTCTGATTGAAGTCATTCAAGTACAAGCAAACTACCAAAAAACATTGTTTACAGTTTTAGTAAAACATTTTTGCAAGTTTTCAATAAATGTTCATTCTGGAATCACTCCTTAACAATGTTTTATTTCAAATCAGGTAGATTTCACTATTTATTGAAGCTTATTGAAAATATTACTTTCAGGAATGTAAAGAAGATCCTTCTGACAAATGACCTAACAGAAGATGTGGCTTTAGAAGCGCACAGTCAAGGCTGCGAAATGATTGTCTCATACCATCCTCCTATATTTGCACCACTGAAATCTGTTGTGCAAAGGTAACTACATAACAACAACTAACTTACTTCCTACTTGTAACTATAGTCACAAGTAATTCACGATATTATCGTTTGTTGAGCAATATCTCAGCCGTTCACCCGATTTAGTACTGTGGTAACAAACATATACACACACAAAATCTTTCATGTTTCTTATTACTTAGTTGGATTAACATATAATATATTCGATATACCACCCTTTAAAAATTTTATGACCGTTCCTTTTCGTCTTTTATTTTGTTGGCGATAATGTGCGATAGGCACATGTAGTTCAGGCAGGTTAAATGATAAGAGTATTGAATAGCTAATTAAGTAGTTATCAACTTTGTGAATAGATTGGACCCATAATGCATGCTACTCAAAAGAATTCTTCACGAAAACCATTTTTTGTTATTTGACTGAGTGACGAGACGAGTCGTTCGCCTGATGGTAAGCGCTACGCCTGCCCATAACAGACAGCACCACCCAGAACCCTGCATTGCAGATACCTGCGCGGCACTGCACTATGCTCGTCAGCCTGAGACATTGGCTCTAAATTCTGATATGCCCAGTAATTACGCTGGAACACAGTAATGTTTGCACACTACTGCTTGGCGGATGAATATCTGGCAAAGGTGTGGTACTTCCCGAGGCGGTCAGGATATCAAAATATTGAAAAGAAACAAATAGCTGGAGTTGGAGATCGAAGTCCGCTGAAGGGATCGTAAGAAACCATTGTCCTAACTTTATAGGTCGTCCCTTTTATTTGCGTCTACGAGAGGATTTTTGAGTACTTTTCAAACTTATAAAGCCTGATCCTGGTCATATATTTCCTTTTCGAATTTGTTAATATTGTTGCAGCGCTTGGAAGCAACGCATCGTAGCTTTCCTTCTTGAGAATCGCATATCACTGTATTCTCCGCACACGAGCTGGGATTGCGTGAGGGGTGGCGTCAACGACTGGCTGGCTACAGCTTTCCCTGTCGCGGAATCCACGCCCATCCTCCCTGGAAACGATCCGAACTTCGGCTCTGGCAGGTACATATTATTTCTAAAAGCCTGTTGGGTCCCACTGCATGGTTTCTCTACACTTATTCCATTCTTCTCTGTTCTTGGCAAGGTATGATATTTCTTTTTTCCTAAAGATCTGTGGCGATCTCTTACGCCACATCGGATACGTGGAGGTCAAAGGTAAGGTAAGGTGGAGTGGAACGTGGTGCTCACGTTCCACTTCAGATGAGCCTCCAACAATTCGGGAAGTCACTGCTTAAGCCTATTATTCTTACTTGCCAACTTACCTTTACAAAGTTTTACGGCCAGTGCGTGCAATTCTTAATTTGTTTCGGGTTTCTAAAACTGCTCTCGCTATTGCGAGTGGAAGAAAACAACATAAAGTTTCATCTTCGGAAAAGAGCAATATTGGTGGACAATATGGATTCAACTAGCAACACTTACTACACTACTTCATTTTACTTTGGAAATAAATGTTTTAACTTTTACGTTATCTACAGACTTATTCTGTGGGTAGCCCAGCCCATCTATCAATTAGAAAGGATAAGGCAAAGCAATTAATATTGATAATTATAGCTTTTAAAAGCCCACTCCTTCCCACATACATAACGGCAACTTTGCCAATAAACGACGCACATAATATAATAAATGTATCGGTACTTCCCAATAAAAACTAACATACCGGAAATATATAGTTAAACTATGCAAACAGACCTAAATTAGTTTCGCCTTACACCCATTGAGTAAACATCAAATATTGTACATCCGACTTGGTACTATTTTCACTAAACAAGGAAATTGTCTGACCCTGGCCTACACATTAAAATAGCATTTTCTCATTATTTGACTTAACCACAGGTAACCTTGATCGATTAGATATGCTTAGATTTCCATCTAGTTCCACGTACTTATACTCAGTCCAATTATTTTGACTGAGTTTTCTCCACTATGATCGGAACAATTTTGTGAGAACCTGTTTTAAATGGACAACGATTTTATCCATATATTACAACTTTAATCACTCTGCCCATGACAAGGTTTCACAAGACATCGTTTTTAGCTATAAAATCGTTACAAATATGGTAACACAACATGATAGAATGTTTTATTTGTACATTTATGTAAAACTATCCACGCATATCTACAGCGTGTACACTCGGGTGCATAAAATCAGTTTTGCGTGTATCAAATCGGTCCTTCCTTGTCCGTAATAAATAAAATTCTTTATGATACAAATTGCGATCTATATAAAATTGAGTCACTTATATTTTTCAGACTTTTGAAGTTGAAATCAGCCGTGACTCTAGCAGATGCAATACTCAAAGTAAAGGAGCTGACAGGACTACCGCACGTGAGAATCGGCATGGGGAAAGGAAAAACTTCAACGTCAGAAGTGAATACTGTAGGACTGTGTGCTGGTTCGGGCGCGTCTGTGCTCAAGGGCGTGTCTGCAAATCTTTACCTAACAGGTAGGTAGCACTTCTTTGACAATTGAAATATAACTATAATGCATATGTAATAGGGCTTTATATTACTTACATGCTCGGCAACATGAAAAGTGACGTTATACAGCATGCTGAATTTCTGTATGGTGTGGTCTTTAGTAAAGTTAGCAAGTTATGAATGTCTGATGTTTGAGGTAGGTACCTAACAAACTAATTTTAATGTATTTTTGCAGGTGAAATGCTCCACCATGACATCTTAGATGCGACTCAAAAAGGTATAAGTGTTATTTTAACAAACCATTCAGATTCCGAAAGAGGATTTTTAAAAGTGTTTTCGCCGGAACTCCAAAAAAGGCTGGATAATGAAGTTGAAGTCGTTGTTAGTCAGGTTGATAAGGACCCCCTTGTGACTGTGTAATAGGGATATTCTAATTCATATTGATAAAAGGAACAAATAAAACAGTTTAAAATATCTTAATTTGTTATTTATTATATTTAGAATTACATAATAGATAGTAGGTATAGGATGTGAGATCACCATTATCTTAAATTATTTACGATGTTTCCAAGGTTTCACTAACATTCACACTGCGCAGAAATCCGACTAGTTAATCTTTCTGACTGACTACAACACCTGGCAAGATCTCTGCACATACACTTTCGACTTCTGTTTTCTTTCTCCTTTATTTGTTTTTATTTTGTAATTTCTTTGATGATCTTCAGGCTGCACTGAAAGGTTTTCATTTTTAAAGATGTGTTGATTTGTTGTTGTTAGAATTTTGTTAGAGCATGCACGGTTACTTACGCAGGGCTGTTTTGTCTGATGTCTTACTTTTTAAGTTTTCTTTAAACTTTTCTGTTACAACTTCTTTTGTTGTCTTCTTTCTTCTGGGTGAACTGGACCCAGACCTGACTTTGCATACTGAAGAAACCGTTCCATTTTTATCATCATAATTTATCACGTATCCATTCTTCCTCGGCCTGCTACTGTGTCTTTGTTTTGCATCTTTGCTGGATGTGTTTTTGTCTGTTACAAATTTTTCGATTTTTGGTATTAGTTTTACATTTTCGTTCTTTGAAATTGTTTTATCTGCGGAAGTTTGCATCTTCCGAAGTTTCGTTTCACTATTGCTTTCGGATTCACCTCCAGTCTTGCTTTCCAGCGAATCTTTTTTATTCCGGGTGGAGTCATCTCTGACGGTAATTTCTTTAGCAACATCTTTATTTGAGTGCCTTTGTGTTGATCTACTCTTGTGCTCTTGTTTGAGTTTGTTTGAATTATTGTTACTGGGTGAATGTTTGTTTTCCATTGAATCATTGGATTTTTTTGTGTCATACAAATCTTTGTTAATCTTTCTTAGACTTTGATTTGAGTTTTGCATTTTATCGGGGCTTTCTGTTTGCTTAATAACACTTTTCTTATTCTTAAGTGAATCTGTATTTTCGCCACTTTTAATCCCTGTCCTTGAAACAGCTTTATCAGTGCTACGACCGAGACTCGACGTTGGAGTTTCTAATTTACGACTCCTGTGCGTAGTTGAATCCCTTTTGGTTTGTGTATCTTGGTGTGCAGTTCTACGCGAGTAAGAATCTATTTTAGAAGTGTGCTTTCGAGCATTATTTTCGTCAGATTTATGAAGATTTGCATAAATAGGTATGTTATCTTCAGATACCCTGCCGTCTTGTCCTGCAGTTTTTTGGGTGGATGTTGAATACACGTCTACGTTTTCTTTAATAGTTTGCTCACGTAAGCACCTGTGAATCAAATGAGTAATGATCAGTTTGGTTCATTGCATTGCATGTTTGCATTTAAAATAGCCTTTTTTCCACCTTAAAATAATTCCAAGCAGCGATCCTCATTAGTTAGTTTGTTGTGTTGGTGTTGTTAGTATTAATTAGGTATAGCTTATTGATGTATAAATCTTTAAACTAAATAGCAGGATTAACAAATGAATAACAGGTATTGAAATAATCATACCTTGCCGGTTGGTTTAACTGTCGATGGGGCTTTTCTATAGAGTTATATTTATAACTCTTACGAGGTTCGGAGTGACTGCGGCTAGATGAAACGCTCAGTTCCTCTTGTCTCCTGAATTTAGACCGGCGTGTTGTTACAGTGTCATCGTTTGTCTCGCTAACTTGTTCAATTATTGGTTTCAGAACTTTGATTTCATCAATCTGATTAGGTTTGTCGTCAAACTTTGAACGTATTCTTGGGGTAGGTACTGGAGCATAGTTTGTATTAAACGGAATATTAATATACTCGGGAGTATCCTCAGTTTCGCTATTACACACACTGCTCGACACTTGCTGTATTAATTTAACGGATTGGAATTCATCTAGATCAGAATCATCAATCGACATTTGCCTAGAGTAAGGTTTATCGATATTCATAACTTTCGGTTCGTCGATACCGAAGTATGTCAGGTCGCTTTCTCTCAGATCCCTGGTTTTAAGCCTCCCGGGCGTGGGCGACCTTTTGACAGAGCGATCTTTCTTCAAGGAATTAATGGAGCTATGTTCTTCTTGGATTTTAACGACTTTTTGGCCTTTTACAGCTCTAAATCCAAAAGTCTCATCTGTATGTGCACTGCTTTTTGGTGAACCTGAATTAACATAAAAGTAATGGATTAAGTATACGAAAATTAGAACAAGTGCGTACCTACTTAAGATCAAAAATATTGTCTCTATATATAATACTATATGAATTTATATTTTCATACCTTGGTTTATGGTCCTGAAGACATTGTTGTTGACTGAGATTGCATCGTTACGTATAAAGCCAGCCCCATTTTCATTATCATTTCGATTTTCCGATTGCAGTTGCCTGTTTATTAGTGAAACTGCTGTTAAAACATTTTCACTGCCATCTTTTAAAATATCTTCAGACCCAAATGTCATGTTCTCTCCTAAGAGATATGGTTTGGGCTTCGGAATTTTATTTTTGAGAATACTTTTTGTAGCTGCCGTATTCTCATCGCTTTCATTAAACTCACTGAAGGTTTGTTTCAGAGAATCTATCCTTTGATTTATATCAGGAAAATCATTAATCTTTTCTCCATATAACGTTATAGGTTTTTCGATCATCTCATGCATAGGAACAAAGGCACTTCTTCTTTTTCTGAAGTCGTTTGTTGGTGGTGGTTTTTCATCTGTTGCAATTATATTAACTTTGCCTGTGTCTACAGTAAAATGCAATTCGGTTTTACAAAATTCTACTTTCTTGACTTTACGTTGACTGTCTTCACTCATGTAATTTTTCTGATAGTGATACCCGTCGTCAGTCTCAACCTTAATCGGTAAAGTTATTGAAACTTTTCCTGTTGATTGCAACGTGATGTTATTTTCTGCCGGATCTTCTGCGACCACTTCGTGTTCTCTATACGAATTATAAGGTCCTTTATAATAATGATTACTATTCTGTCTGTTCTTAGAAAGCCAACTTTGAAATGAATCATCCCGTTTACTGGATTCTCTTTCCTTTGAATCAAAATATCGTAAATGCGTATTGTCATCTACATGATCGTTGACGATTTCCGTCGATTTACAAATACCGCTATCTGTGGAGGATTCCATTGCTAAAGTGTCGTTGCTGTGTAAAATGCTATCTGATAAAGGAGAAGTGTCCTCAAAACTGTAACTCTTCCGTCTGCTGTTCCAATCGTTGCTGCCATTGAGAAGAGATTTAAACTTGAGAGTACTGAGGGTAACTGGTGCATCTAGAAGTGGTGATACTCTGCTATTTCTTCCACTGTGGGCTGTATCACTGTTTTCTGAATCATAAGAATATTTTCTTAATATATTTTTGTGATGAGTTCTGGGATCTAGGTCTATAATGCTGGCGTTGTCTGTTGAAGAAGATTCTTCGCTTGGCATTCTCATACTCCCAGCGTTTGAACTTTTCCATTTTGATGGTTCTGATATTTCGAAATCGTCTGGTTCTGTAACTTTGTAATTTTCAATGTCGGCGTCAAGGTGTAAATCTGGTGAAGATTCGAACGGTGTTGAGGATAGTTCTAAAGGTCTTGTCGGTAGCGAGGGTGGCGGCTCCAAAATGTTGAAACCAGAGGAGAACACCTGTAACATAAAAATAAGTTTTGTATAAGTAACCAAAACAACATAGATAAAATTGAAAGAATATCACAAAATTTATAAAAGTCTGTGTTCTTGTAAACGTGACCTTTGAACTTACCCTTCTGGACGCATGCATCATATAAGAAGAGGCGGGATGGCCAGGGCCGGCGGAGGAGTGGTACGCGGCGCGCATCACGCGGACCTTGGCCCCGGGCCCGCTGGCGTGGAGCACCTCCATCGCCCGCGCCACGTGCCGTGTCACGCCGCCTTCCACCACCTGCAACAGCATCATTGAACCTGTATTTCTGATAACAAACAAAGCGACCACTGAAAATGCAGTGATTGCAAGCGAACATTCGTCACGTAACTCACGCATAGTTTGTCAAATTAATCACGATCGCGTTTTATGAGTTACAAGATAGGACTGAGTAAAAAGCTAGAATCAGATTTTAGAAATGGTTGTTTAATCATTGGTCAATTCCGTACAACAATCGCGAAACTAGGTACTTATGATAATAATTGATTGCAATTTTAAAAACAGACTTTCTTTGTTGGTGATAGGTATAGTTAAACGTAGTTAGCTCGTCTCGCCACGTTCTCCGTTCCCCACCGAGCGAATGTCATTCAAAATATAGGTAAAGAGCGCTAGCTGCCCGCAACCGCATTGCCCTACTCAACTAAGTACCAAAAATGCCCAATAACGTTACATCATGTTACGTTAGCCTATGACGTTCGCTCAGACTGATTAATGATAGCAACGAGAGCTGAAAGGAGAACCTGTGACACTTGAAACGTAATACCGGTTCTCAAGGACACCTTGAATCTGCGCAGTAGAAAGTTTGCACGCAAAAGATATTGACTATGACTATGACGATCGTTTCTGGAAAACTGTGGGGGAAAAGGTAAAATGATTCATAATATTTATAGCTAGTTTAGGTGAGACACGATAACAGTTCAAATCCGATGCCGTTAATCTGCCCACACAAAGGTTTTCCCATGAACTTCATTCTATCTGATATTTAGCTTAAATTTCCCAAGCTAAGTAGGCATAAAATTATTACTCTCAGGTACGTCAGACAAAGCACGGACACCGTAGCATAACGTGAATCATTGCGGACCGTTATATTTCACAATACTTCGTCTACGGTATTCATTAAGTTTTTTCACGATCACAACATGCTAGTCAAGAATTTCGGCTAAGCATACAAATAACTGTTTTGGTTTGACTTAATGTAGCGTGTTATTATATTGTCTGTCAATTTTGTCTACAAATTATCTGTGTGTAACCTAGTTACTCTGTTAAAAGCCTTAAATCTGGGAAAGCAAACAGTTCTACTGAACTTAACAAATGATTGGAAATGCATGAAACCTAGTTCCGTTAAAACAAAAGCTGTGTTTGAAATCATCAATGAAGCGTCTGTGGCGGCCTAAACAACCATTATATACCTATTGTATAGAAGATTGAAAGCATCTGCGTCCTAAAAAAAGTACCAACAACAGTAGTTAACCTACTTACTTCTTTATGTGTTTTACTAAATATTAGCTTATAATCTTGCACATCAAACCGTTTCGGCCAAACTTTCAAGTGAGTAAATAGAGTATGAAATATTCATGACTGAGCTCAAAACGACCTCTACTGTTTGTTATAACAGTCAGTGAAGTGGTCAGATTCTGTGTATTCACCTTAGTGGCAACTCACCAGCTATTCCTCATACTTTATATATTTACTAAACTTTTTGTTCGTCTGAGCTACTCTCTAACTATCTACGTTCACTGACATCGAATAATAGGTGCCAAAAGGGACCAACAAGCATATTATGACCAAGCAACACTGCCTGCGGCAAAGTGGTTAAAATGCAAGCAATGCCGTATACCACGAACTTCGCAGCACGTTGACATAACTAATGGCCTAGCTAATGGCAATGTCGTAATGCAACTTTCGTCTCTTGCAATACTTGATGCCTATCTAGATATTCAGTAAACTTAGACCTCGCGAACATAAGGACATACATTTTTAGTGGAGGTTTTATTTCTATTTACCTTGTACTTATATAAGTAGGTATGGATTTCGACATATACCTAAGTCTTGTAGTATAGAATTGTTACTCTTAGGTTCTGGTAAATGCATGTCTGCGTAAGCGCGTTGAAGTCTTTTATACCGATTAATGTAAATTGGGCTATTTATAAATTGGGCATGCCTTAGTTTGGGTACCTACTACGTATAAAGGTAATTTCAAACTCACCGTTTTGGTCATATCGACTTGTCTAATCTAATCAGTATAGATATAACATTGAAGGCGTCGAGTTCGTACCAGTCGAATTTAATAGCCCGCATAACAAAGACTCACTTAAATTCATAGTTTAAGAAAACCAACATACTTTACAGAATTGCTAGTAATTTGCCAATGCTCATTGAGAGTGGCCTTCCTGGTAGGCTTAATGTTCACAGCCTTTAATATGTTTATTTGCTCGCGTGACGTGATCGGCGCTGCGCGGGGGCGAAATGAAATGGCGACGGCGAAGACTCGATTGCGATCTTTTCAATGAACTCACTCTTGCATTTTCATGTGGGTGTAATAGATCCTATCTAGCAAATAACTCATCGTACTCGAATCAATTTGTAATGCCGATAAGTTTTATAACTGTACAACGGTACAAACTTTCTCGGCAAAGGCTTTAACTAAGGCTACCTACACTTCATTATCTGTTTAGAATGCACTTCAAACAAAGTGTTATGTGACAACAAAGAGCACTTCTCTACGGCTATCAGTTTTTCAATACAGATTTGAACCTAAATTTAAATATGGCAATGTAGGAACTATGCAATGACGTAAGCTACCTACAAAACCAAATCGGTACACGGTATAACTAAATCGTAATCGTGTCCAATTATATGTTTCCATTTAAAGAAAATATTACTTAGATAAGTGTTGTGTATCCTGCATAAAAAAGCTCGCGTGCTAATTCTTGATTGGTTGATTCGTTGATTGGAACTGCGGCAGCCTTTACTAGCTTATTAATGGATCAAGGCGAGTTAATTCAAAGGACCAGGTGACGTCATCATTATAATCGAACAGTAACTAAAATCAAAAGTAAGGTCGCTGTCGCAGCCCACAATAAACAACTGTCTGCCTTTATGACAAAACAATGAGCTGTGGAGCAATCGCAAAAGCTAAATTGAACTAACCAAACTGACTGCGCAAATGTACAAATTGAAATGTTATAATACTTAGACATTCAAAAACTTTGAGTGGTAAACCTGTGATCCTATCCTTGATATTCGTATTTTTATACCTGAAAACTTCAGAATCAGGAAAATATGAAAAACGACCTCATACTTTTTTACTTCTAATTATTCACTGCCTCATTTTCCTAACAAGTTCCAAAAACTAATTCTGTAAAATAAACTAGCTTGGCGACATAACAACGTCTCCGATAAATCATTGATTAATTAGTAGATCGTTGATTTATAGAGCTAACGGGCCAATACCATGTAAGTACGTTAACTTTCGACATCTTGGACATCGATCTTTACTGTAAAACTGTTCATTCTAATTAACGATTGCTGTTCTCGTTTCAAGTTTTAATTAAAATATTTCGGAAATGATAAATCATGTATTTATTACGGATATTAGATTATTGCTATGGTAGAAGTGAGGAGAACTTGCATGATTCTATGTGACTGTTGCTAAGTATCCAACTAAGGGTTACTGTTCAAAGCGTTAGGTCCTTAACACTTGGACGAGCAGTAAAACAGCAAATAATATAGTTGACAGATATTTGTATTCCCCGACAGTGTACCTAATTGAAAAATTAGAATTCTAAACCAGTACAGTTAAACACGTGTTCTTTGTTTGTACTTCTACTTAACGGGCATATCGATTAACATTGTTAGTGTTAATCAAAACGTGTGAATTTGTATGGAACAAGAGTAGTGCGAAGGCGGAAGGTGGCTGGCTGGGTGCAGTGAGGGGGGAGAGGGGGGCGTCCGTGACGTGCGGGGGTCATCGACTAGCAGGCAGAGCACTCAGGGGCAACCACGCCACTCGTCTGTTTCACTAGAAACTCCTAAGGAAAACCCTTACGCAATTTTTATATGATTCATCTGAATTTTGCGAGATCATTGGAGAAACTGGTTTAAAATATGTCCTGTTTGCAAATATTAATTTGATGAGTGTGTTCGTAAAAGGTATAATCCCAACATGCAAAACCACTCCAATTAAGAATATTTATTGGAGTTCCAACGTAGACATACGGGTGGGATCTTTTGTGATGCTGATGAATTTCAATTCCTTATAGCGTTTAGAACTACACATTTGGCACGATTTTTAACTGGGACGATATGAGTGTTAAAACATGCTTGCAAACATGTAGGTACCTGCATAATAATTCTGAACCTTTTTTTGGAGATTGAAGTATAATGTACACATAAAAACAAAAATTAACTTATGCATACATTTTCGTAAATTGATGACCAAACAACGAACAGTTCATCATCATTTCGGTACGCAGTGAAATTCAACAGCCGTTGTCGGTCGGTACCTACAGATAGAGTATGTGCAGATAGAGTGTGTACTTAGGTTCGCGTATAGAGCGATGCCGCATGCCGCTGCGATGTTTGTGATGACAACTTCATAAGTGGCTCGTTGTCATTCAACCCGAGGTGCTTTGTGTTTATATTTATGATGATAAATTGGCAGTCATTACGCGACAACAAGCAGATGGTTACTTGGCCTGCACAAATTACACAGCGCGGGGCGGATAGCGGCGCGGGCGCAGCCTCGTGGCCACGGCCTTTGCGCAGGATTTCCGGCACAGCGCACACGAACCCGAACAAATAACGTTTCACTCAATATTTTTACTCTTATTGTGTCGCAAAACACGAGAAAGACCTATAGTTACATCTGACATAATTTATGAAATGAAAATTTTAAAAGGCCCTAGAGATATCATTTAGTGCCTACGTATCTAATTTCTGTAGGTTTCTACGTAGGTGCATATGTCCGATATGAGCAAAACAAAATATAACGAAGTTAACAATTGATCAAATTATGTAGGTAGGTACTTACTTAGAAATGTTCAGATAGATTTAAAAGAAATGGAAAATATTGAAACCGATTCATATATATATTATATTCATAGTTCTTATAGCGCTAATATTATTGCAATGTTTATAACATTAGCTCTTCTCTGTACAAAAAAATTCGACGCGCTTGAAATTGCAACGCGTTGAAGTCTTTTGTAAGGAGTAACGCAAAATGCTCTCAATTAAAAAAACGCGTAATGCAACGGGGCAATGCCGCGCCGCCAGCATGTTGGGTACGCTGCCGATTTGTAGTTGGTTAGATCACTTACCTATGAGGTTGTAAAGGGTTGTAGGCTGTCCAACTGTTGATTACTTATGTAGTAGGTACTTAGAAGGCATTTGAACGTTAGAACAAATATGTAAGTAAGTACATACAATCGTTCACACGATTTCTTTGTGTACTGAGCTTAGGTATTAAGTGAACTACGAGTAACTAAGTAGGAAAAGTTACATAAGAACTTTTTCAAACTTTATAGTCATTCCACTTTGGTTCTTTGTTATAATAGGAAACTATTAAAATGGATGAGGTGTTTAGCAGCTTCCTCACGTCTTTGTAACTTTCACCATTCGATTATCGAATGTACCCACAAGAATCCACCGGATTTCGATTGAAACAAAATTACCAAAACAAAAGTAGAGTTGCTGTTTTGAGATTCATCACATAACAAATGGTTAAGCATTGTAAGTAGATGTAGATTCTTTTTTTTTTATGTTATTATTTGTTATTTCTGATATAAGTAACTAACCTGAGGTCCTTTAACCTAAGTAGATTTGAGGTAGGTATGACCTACCTATGGTAGGTATGGTAGGATGGTATGGAGGATGGTGAACTCAATACTCGGAACTACGTAGGCAAATAGCTATTATGGATTTTTTTCTTTGATTGAAAATATTTTATTGGTCTACTCCTTAAAAAGCCGTTGTGCCCTACACGGGAGCTTCTACGTTTTTTGGCACCCTTTTGGATCCTCAAATCTGCACCGACAACTTAGGTTCCTAACTAGGTAGGTAAATCCAATCATTAATCTGACTGTTTTTTATCGCTCAAACTCAAAACCACGAAGGAAAATATCCTGGGGAATCTTGCGTGTCTAAGAACTTTAAATGCAAGTGTCATTCACTAACCCCCACCGGGCCAGCGTGGACGTCCCATGCATGCTCTCTTTCTTTCTCTTGACTCTAAGACAATGCATGTGCCCAACAATGCAGTCGGAACGACTTAAGTTAAGGCTTACGATTGCTTCTTAAGTAAGAATATATTTAATTTCAAACTTTGTGGATGCGATAAACGTGGTTTGGTTTGAGTTAGGCCTTTCCGGCCTCCGTTTGCAAGTGTACGGTTAGGAAGGGCGATTTATATAGAGAAATCGAACCTAAACTAACGTTCAGCTTCAAAATAAGGCAGAAGACCTGTTACACGTTTAAAGGTGACCTAACAACAGCTGTATAATCTAATATAACTCTTGCACACCTGGTTTAAATTCTCAGATAAGAACTAAAGGAACTCATGAACAAAAAACATACAAAACTGGCTCTCAGACAGGTTTGGCACAACTTTTTAGCCGTCAACATTAAACCTTAAGTTAACGATGCATAAGTCTTTATTTCCAGAAATGCATAAATGTTTTATTAAATAGCCCAAGCTGTCTCGCTCCTCAGAGTTTTAACGCCGTATTAGGAAATGACCACTTTAGCCTTTTGGCAATGACCGCTTGTAGATCGAAATGCCACAATGTGCTATTGAGCTTTGCATGCATGTTATCTCATTTTGATCCTTCAAACGACTGAAATTATGATCGTTTCAATATTTTATCTCTTCATCAAAGTTGCAAGGCAACGATCTACTAAGTTTCAATCTCAATTTTACAAGACCTGAATAAACCTATAAGTATTGTACAGGACTTCCGCGCATGCCAAGCTCTCGTTCTCAACTTATGATGTTGTCATGATTACAAAGCTTTAATTTAAATGCAAGATTTAAATAAGCTTGTTTGTGTGAACTTACATTTCCATATTCGGCAGTTCCTGCCCACTCCTTCCGCCATTGGCTCTCTGCTACTTCCATGCCTGTGCCGGTGTGAGTCGATCGCTGCAGCTACACTCGGGAGCCCAAGGCTCGTTCGGAAAAGCGCACACACGTACGCTTCGCGCGCCGGCTCAATGCCTACTGGCGCGCCACTCTACCTGAGTATCCGGCCGGCGAGCCGCAGCTCCGCCGCTTACCGAGATACAGGCCACAAAATAAATTTAAATATCGAGAATTCGTCATAGCCTTCTGCTGGCAAAAACCATACCTACTCGATGTCAACGCCCACTCCAGATTTAAGGTAGCGACTGGCGAGCCCGCTAACCAGACGTAGGTCGCGACCCACGCGCCCCTTCAATGAGGTAAACATTGCATTAAGAGGCCAAATGGTGTTAGATTTTGTTAACCCGGGTTTAACCCTTTGTCAATATAAAGGAAAAGATATACATATTACTTATATTAACACATTTTCTCGAAAATTTTCTAATTCACCTCAAAGAACATTATTATTGTGTCATGTCATAACCATGATGTAATTTTGCCAGTAATTAATATCCTAAATGGTTAAATGTACTACACACTGTCATTACACTGGCCTGAGACCCTGCCTAGCTGTGGGAATTTAGGAGGAATAAAATCAGTCATTCATCCAGTTCCAGGAATAAAAATCATTATTTAATTAACATATTCATTATATTCAAGTAGAAAATAACACTAATATACACTACACTTAACTATACTTTAATATTTAGAATTAAATATACGAAATGAAAAGTATAATAATTACCAAATAAAATTGTACTATTTTGTTACAATGCAATAAATACATAGGTCACTTTATTACATTATCACAAATACAATAAAAACTTAACCAGAATTAAGTAATATAAATGCAAGTCTCATGGAATTACAGACTTCGAAGCTCATGTTAAAACAAAAACAACAAAACATATCAATCATAATTTTTAACAAAGATTGAGTCCCAGTATGACTTTTAGTCAGACTATAAGTCCTGTATATAAATTAAAAAGCAACGGTAAAGGGAACTTTATTCATTTAACATGTTCACTGCTGAAAACACAACTGTTGTGTTTTTCATAACTTGCCGCGAATGCAGGTAAACATAACTGTTGTGTTTGTTGTATGGGAAAAAAATATGGAGTGTGCTGAGCTGATTTATTTGGAACTTAATTGATTTTTTCTATATATTTATCTTTTTTACAACTTAAAGAGTAAAAGCAAATAATATGTATGTTGGTCTATAAGGTGTATACTATATGATATTAGAATTATTGAAGTCATTGTGAATGTGTTACTAGAAATATATGATAATAAAAACACATCCAAATGTAGAGTTATTATATTGGTATACTTTCCCTTAGTGGACAGCTACAATTTCACTAGTTTTATAATTGATTGCTTTTTTTTGTATCACTCTTCCGAAGATGGCTTATATATAAGTCCAACAGATGCATATCACACTTTTGAAGTTCGGAGACCTCAAGTAAGGATTCATGATTAAAATTACTTCGAGTATTAATGCATTTAACAAATTTAGCTGCTAGAACTTCACTTTGTGTGTTGGTGGCACAGAAGTTGTAAAATAGTTTCTGTTCATGGCAGAGACCTAAACTTATGCCGTTTTTAAAATATCTGTAGTAAAGTTGCTGCCCTGGTTGACACATTTTTTCTACTTCTTTCCATTCTTCTACAGTTAGGCCAAATAATAGGCATACTGACTGGCCTCTGATAACTAATATGGTCTGACCTGAAATGTCCCCAATTTTCAGGACAGCGACTGACGATATCCCATTTTTTCTGTTATTGATCTTCACGGATTCTACATAATATTCGGTGAGAACTCCCCAACCTTGCGTGTGCGGTTTGATGGTTTGTGTTTCAGTTAATATTACTGGAGCCACAGTGTCATAAAATCCATACGTTGCATGTTTATTGTTCATAAATTACCACGTTTGCTTGTAGACAAAAAAGTATGATTATGACTTGGTGGTGTTTGAGTAAAATAAGATATTTTAGGATTACTTAAAATTACATTCTTATTATTATTTGTCAATATTTTCAAATCAAAAGTCAACCACAGACAACTGTCACACACAACAGTGAATTGATAGTGACAATGACAATGAGAAGACATGCAGGAGAGACTGAATGAACGAAAGAAGAAACAACACTCAACAGGGCACAGACTTTGAAACTGCATTTGATGTTCTGGTTTCATGATTAATAGTGATGTCTAGATCGAGTTACAGCCGTAGCTGGTTTCTCCTCTCCACGAATTGTGACTTGCAGTCGTGGGCATGGCAGTCCATCATAGTTGAAATAAAATGGTGATGCCTCCGACTGTATTTCATGATTCAGTTAGTATGTTCGCAGTTGGGTTTTTGTTTTACTAATTTAAATCTTTTGGTATGTACTCGCTTTGTAAGAAAAAGTTAAATATTTAATCATTGCAGCCAAGACTTCACTATTATGACTATCAGAATAGAATACGAAACTCTTTATTGTACACAAAAAAAAAAACAGTGCAAAAAAATTACAATAAGTGCAAAAGGGTAGTACAATGGCGGGTCTTATCACTAAAAGTGATTTCTTCCAGACAACCTTTGGATGGAAAATAAAAAACATTAGCAGTCAGCATACTGAATGGTGAACTTATAAAATTTGAAAGCTTAAAGTCTGCCTTACCTCAGTTTATAAGTTTTATATTTATATTCTATGGGCCGGATGTACTTTAATGTCACAGTCACTTCATATGACATTGTTATTGTCAATGTCAATATCATTCATTCATTTACGTGCCGTCAAAATTCCCATAATCGGTAAGTCGTCGCTACGGTGTTGTTTCTTTCGAAAATTACATAATTTATTCATATCTAATAATTTTATGAACTAATAATTATAATTGTCCCTTTCAATGAGAGTTGGCTGGATTCAAAAGTTGGTGAACAAATGGCCAGGAAAAAAAACGTTTGGCATGTATAGATTCTTGCCAATGTTCTTCGTGCTTGGTGCAGCCCTCGAATTTTCTATGATTAACTGGAAGGTGGGCGAAGTGAACTTTTACAACACATTTAAAAAACGACAAGCTCACGAAATAGTCGAGGAAAAAATCAAGAAGTACGCAGCAGCCTAAAATGCCGGCTGGAGTAACATGGGGCCAATACTTGGCATTCACCACGGCAGCGATGTTCTCCATGCTCGCAGGGTCACAAATTGTGCATCAACGCTACAAGCCCCTTCAAAACTTAAATGAATATATCAATAGAGAACTCCAGAATTTACCAGATCATGTACAATTGAAAATAAGACGAGAATTAAAAGATGAAGGTATATTAAAGTAGTGTTTATGTTTAAAGTTGTTATATA
This sequence comes from Campaea margaritaria, assembly GCA_912999815.1. Classification (NCBI taxonomy): domain Eukaryota; kingdom Metazoa; phylum Arthropoda; class Insecta; order Lepidoptera; family Geometridae; genus Campaea; species Campaea margaritaria. The sequence goes on from OU538792.1 coordinate 6,034,878, forward strand.
TATAATGTATTTATAATTAAATTATGTAGATTTGATAAATCAGATTTTATTTCTAATTATGTTCGGTGCAATCCCAAACCTTTAATGAGACTTAAGTTATAAGTGCAAACCAATAAATACATGGTACAAGTCACAAGATGTCCAATTTTAGTTCTATGCACATTTTCATGTGATGCTATACAGTTTGTGATATGATATCTGATATCACTGCTAAATACAGGGAACAGGAAAGTCAGCATAATAAACATAAAATATTAGTTTAAATTTGATTAATCACAATCAGTGAATTGGTGGTAACCTAGCGACAGAACATCACCCTTCCAAGGAGAAGATTGTGAGTTCAAATCTTAGTGAGGGAAATAGCTAATTACTTCAGAGGTACCTATCTATGTTATCCACCAATCAGGACGGCCTCATAGTGGATTATGGCCTAACCATCCTATAATGATGATGATGAATTACAATAAACATATTTTTAAATTTAATATCACTACTACATATCTTATTCTACTATTATTACCATAGATATCTGAATTTTTAAATAGCATTTTAAGTGGAAGTTTTTAGTTTTTTTTCCTTATTGTTTATTAGTTAACCTAGTTTATTTAATGAAATTGGATCTTGCATCTCATGATTTCACACTTGTGAAATCTTTTGCATAAACTGTATCTGGAACTCATAAAGGACTAATAAATCATGGTTATTTTAATTAAAACACAGTTGAATAAACAAATAGTTAGTTATCTCACAAGATCTCCGTTTATTTATAATCATAATTACAATTTTGGTCCATATCTTACAATAATTATTTACAGTAACATACAATACATAATTAATTAGCTCATATTAATAAATTATCTTAAATTAAACATACATAAAAATAGGTACACATCGTAAAACTAGTTCAATAAAATCCAACAACATAATTACAACAACAAATGACTGCTCAATATGGAAACAACATTACTTATATAATAAAATTATAAAGAAAATTGGCAGTGGGTAAGTGTTCTTTAATAATGCAGTAAAATAAAGTTCAACATACACTCATATAATATTCATTATGGTATGGGGATTGATTTGTGTATGACTGTAACACTATTTATTGCAATCTAGGTATTTAATATTGCCAGTGTCAATGAATTGGTGAAATGCCTGTCTCTTCTCTGCCCTTAATCTATCTTATTTTAGGTATTATGAACTTTGTCACCTTTCTATCATACACAAACAATTGCAGTCTTTACCGATGTGTTACAATTCTGTGAGGTCACCTCGCAGAGTTGGAAATGGTTCGTCGTATCCAGTCGACATGCGAAGATATGGAGTCGTAGATTCGCGGTCGGCCTAAGCCGATTTTCGTGCACGCAATACGCCATCCACTGACACCCATCAGAGACCAATGCTTGGTTTGTTTGTCGAAACACATCATAGAACTCCCAGCATACTCTTCTTCCTGTTGGAAAATATCTCTAACTTAGAAATGGTATAGATTTTACATTAATTATATAATAGAAATATCGTTGTTACGACTTCCTACTATGTAAAATACTGATGACTTACATCACAATCATCTTGGTCGTACAATGGCTCTGCACAGATGCCATTCACCGTGGCAATACTGACGTTCTCACAAGTATTCATGGGACTGGACACCACATGAACCCTTTGCAACTGATCTCTGTTCCTCGTCCAGCCGAGAGTATTGCAGATATTTTTATCCGTACTGATACCGTCATCTGGTAGACATATAGGTCTGACAAAGTCTGTCGTTTCGACAGGTTCCTCTAATCGGACTAGTGCTAGCATGCTGCCTTCTACCGGGGACCGCACCATGCCGACTATTCGTCTATCTTGCTGCCAAGGCGTCGTGCTCTGAATTCTGACTGTGCCGAATCTCGCTGTCCATTCAGCTTTTGGCTGTCCCTGAAAAATAAAAAACTTTATTGTAACCTTTGAGATGAGAAAAGAACTTGCTATAAGGTTGAAATTTCGTTTAGGAATGTTACCTGAAAACAAGAGGCCGTAGTAACCAGCCACGAGGGATGTATGAGAGCGGCGTCACAGGCATGCACATGGGTTCTCAATAAAGCCGCATGCCATGGCCAGTCCCCGGGCTGTGCTGATCGGGACAAGCCATCCACGCCTTTTGTGGCACCAGCGCCTCTTGCTGAACTTACTCCACATTCTATAAGGAAAACTCAATTAAGTTTAAACGGATATAATGTTGGCGATAATCGGCGGTAGTGGGAGAACGTCCGCCTTTCAAGGAGAAGGTCGTGAGTTCAAATTCCCAAAGCGAGCACACACGTGCCAATGTGTTGAAAAAATATAGGTAGGTACGTATGTACTTATCACTAACCCACTGGCTGGTATGTTATCCAACAATCCGGACCGGGCCCATTACGATAAGGCCATAATCGTCCTCACAAAAGTGAGGGGAGACCCGTGCTATGCAGGGGGGCGATGTGGGTTGATGATGATGATAATGTATTAAAACAAAGATACATCCATAGTGGGAACTTACGTAAGTGATCACATATAACTCTGATTACTTTTCGTTCAGGACATTTGCTTTTGACGAATGATATTTCAGTCGCAAATGGATCTACTATTTCGACATATTGTGGCTCTTCATTCTTGCGTGCGGCGCTTGGATCTTCATCAGTTTCTTCACCATCCGGTACTACTTCGGCGGATATTGCTGCTCTGAAATAGAAATATAAGAGCTATCCAGTATTATCATTCGGAAACCCAATAGGCCGATCCATGATTATTATATGATGATCAACATAAACATAATAATATAAAATAGCCAAGCAGTGAGATTATTTATTTCTAATGTGAGTTTCTGTAGCTTACTTGAACGTAAGGGCCCGACAGAGTGATGTAGCTACGCTGGTTAGTGCCTTTTTGTCGTCTTCATATGGAGCAGCGCATATCTTCCCGTCACGCCCTCGTTCCGCCCAAACAGCATATCCGGCACGAGTTCTAATAGCTCCTAGAGTGGTCTCACTGTTTTCACGTCGCCACGATGCCAGGGAACGGGAGATCCACACTGAAATTTTTTCCGAGATCTAAATGTAAATTAGTTCTTACACAGCTGAAGGTAAGTGCATGTGAATGTGACTTCGAGCAAACCTTATTTGATTGGCGTTATGGATTATGCATGGTTGTACGGGCCACTTCTCACCAGAAGCAGAAGGGCCGAGTAGACTCATAGCAGTGGAAGCGTAATGGTCGTTACAATTTTTCCAAATGAAGTCTAACAAGGCTAATGAAGATATAAAATATAAATAGAACATACGGCATCCAGCTTCATCGCTTCCATCTGGACAGTCAGGCGTGCCATCGCAACGCAGATGTGTAGGCAGACAACGCGCGTGCAGCGCGCAGCGCAGCCCCGAGCCGCCGGCCGCCGCGCAGTGCGCGCACTCGCGCTCGTCGCGTGCGTCGGCGCAGTCCGGGACCCCGTCGCAGGCGCGCCGGGACAGCGCCAGCCGTTGCAAACCTCCTCGACAATCTAGAATAAATAGTGACAAATATAAGTATAATATAATAAAAGATTAATTTCTTATTGGATTTCGTGGGCACTTCGTAACTTATTTCTTGTTTTTGTAATTTTTTTATTAAATTACCTGGTTCCGTAGCACAAGAGCCCTGGCCAAAGTAATCCGGGAATCTAGAGCAGTCGAAATGTGGGCGTAGTCGATCGGGCAAGCGCGCGCCGCATCCCGCGTGGAAGGCGCGGCAGTAGGCTCGGCATGGACGCACCAGGTGGTCTCCGTCGCAGCGCGGCTGCAGCATCTGGCACACGAAGTCCTATCGATGGACAGTCATTAGATAATGAGAACTCGTAATTATTAAGCACGACAAACTTTGTCGGTGGGGTTAGCAAATTAGGCCTGGCCGCCTAAACGTTTGGTTGGAACGTGGTACCTAGGTACTTAACTAGATTTGCCACCTAGACTATGGTGATCAAGGAGTATTCTACACGTGATGTTGCAGTTTATATCTATATAAATATAAAAATGTTATGTTGGTTTGTGTATGCTTCAAAAACTCAAAAAGTTCTGCACCGACCGAGTTGAAATTTTAGCATGATATATAATCCGCATCAAGGATTGTTTTTATCTATTTTTTTCATCAGTGACATATCAGCGAATGTGCGAATGTGCCACAGCAAAGCGTGGCAGGGTACAGCTAGTTAGGTATAATTTAGGGAACGATTTACCAACGTCAGTCGAGGAAAACATGAAGAGCAAATTCTTCAGTAGGTTCTTCATAGGTTATTTTTGTCAGCAAAACAAGTAAGAATAAGGTGCCTACCTAGGCACAGTTAATTACACAATCACGACATGCAATATATAATTTAATTCTATAACAGGTCTAACACACTGGGATGGTGAAAGTTGCTTTATTAAAAAGTACCTGAGCAAGATGCGAACACTCCGCGTCGAGAAGCTCCCTGTAAGCTACCAAGTCCCGCATCAGGGCATCCCTGGAGGCGTGGCCCACCAAGTTCGGGTATGACGTGGAGTTGTACGGCAGGTTGCATAAAGACAGCGACACGGGCGAACATTCTCTCAGCTCTTCGATTACTTCGGCGGTTACAGGCTCCGTCGTCGGTGGCTCGCCTGGAGTCGTATCAGCCTCCTTCAGCTCTAACGAAGATATCATCGAGTTCTCCTGAAATTTCCGTTAATGGCTGATTTTGCAAAAGCACGCGATAATTACATGCAAAATTAAAAAGTAGTAGGTAATGCCACGAGTATCATGTTCTAAGATCGTGACAATTTTACCTATATTATCCAAGCCTTCACAACTTTCAGAACTTACAACACGCTTTCTCGTGTTGACAGGACATAACTACATACTTAAATGGTAATAATGGTAGGTAATCATGCCTGCTTGGTATCATATTATCTTCTTACGTAAGCTTTTATTTTGAGAATAAAATTCGTACTTACCTCGACATGTAATGTGTCTGGTAATGTAGTGAAGTGATCGAAGTAGACGGTGGGGTCGAGCAGCTCTCGTGAGAGCACGTTGGTCACTTCACCGGTACTTACTGCCGTGAATATGGGCTCGAATGATACTTCGAAATGGACGCGTGTGCCTTCTTCCACACTGAAAGGAAATATTAAGACTATTTAAGTTAGGTACCTATTGTACCTTCATCTTTGCTTGCATACATCGCAAGTCATTAAGAAATTAATAGAAAAAAGTAGTTTACTCATAAATAAAGCAAACACGCGCTTAACTTAATTTTTATCACTCATTATAATTTAAAATTAGGTAAGCATGAAAAATATTTTAACTGGGTAATAACAGTTAACACAGCCTCCATCTTACGTCATATATGATTCGCGTATGCGATATCTTTCATTGCATAACATGTTGTTAATTTATTTTTGTAGGAAACGACACAACTAGGTTCACCTCGATCACGTAACTCACTATAAGAACAAATCTGGCACAGTCGATATAAAAATCCATTGAATTTTCACAGTATTTCGTCTTCCGGTTTTTTATTCGGTACAATACGCTATCAAATTTTACTTAAGCGGAATTTATTAATTGTAGTATAGCCTTTGCATAAACCCTGAATATTTAGCTACCTATAAATTGTTTCAGCAATAACCTTTCTGGTAAACAGCAATTTTATTCGCTTAAATTGCTGTTCTGGTATTTGAGATTCAGCTCACGAAAGGAAAGGGCCGTAACATTTATAAGCATCGAGAACACAACCTTCAATGTGGATTACCTACTATCGTGATCCGCATAGAAAGCATCCGCTTCAACCGGGACACGTATTCGGTAGGAGCTTTCCCATGTTAACATGCACCGACTGAACATTACTTTAGTAGTTATAGACTATTGTTTGACATTTTATGCGCGCTGGAAAGTTGCAGTTCCGGATATCCCACTAGGAACGAGGCCAAAAGGTTCTTTAAAATGTCGATGACTGGACAAAGCGACGATAGGGAGTAAAGAAAGAAATCATCATCTGTGTCACCTGACTAACAAGTTTATATTCCACTAAGAGAAATAACATCCTTGATGCAAGGTCCGAGATGATATTTCTCACCTTTCAATAAAATGCTAGAGGTCATCGAGGTCACTTATACGTTTAACTAAAACTTGACCCTGATCCACCATTATTTATTCTGTCTCAACCGAAGCCGAGAACCAGAAATTCTCGATTTGTCTGGTGAGGTGCATCGTCCGTTATTAATCAGTCGTATAATTGCATAACCGTTTCACGTCGGATTTGCGTCATTTCAATTATAACTCGAGATGTTCGTGCAGCTTCGATTGCAGTGCTTTACTAAACGTAGCATGCACACGCTCCATCGCAAGCTCTGAGGCGAGAAAGTTCACTTTCTCCGATTATAACTATTGGCTGTTATTGCAGGAGCCGCCTCACTCAGATTGTTTATTCGTGTATCACATTTTGTATGAATCATCTGGTTAGGAACTTGGAAGCCGCCGTGTGTTATGTTCTCATGTGAATACCCTTGTTTATACCGGCTCTTATTTGAATGTAAATTAATTAGATTTCTAATATATTTATTAATTCAATCGTATCTTTTATATTGTTCAGAATCTGGGTATAACGGGAACATGGTCCTCGTAGTAGTAGAAAGTTCCTGATTCTCTAGCTACATAACGGAGAATCCTATAGGTTTGAGTCACGGTCTAGGTGACCGTTGGGCGATCGCTATATTTATATTTATTAATCATCAATGGCGGGTAACAGCTAGTTGATGTGTATATATAATACGTGATGGGAAAATAATGGTTGCCGCGTACGTGGGAAAGAGATTGGTGGTTTCCTATCTCGTCAAATAGCGTTGCCTACTAATATGGTATAAAGTACATACTTAGAGTAGATATGGCTACAGGTTTTCTTACCTATCCAGAGCTAAAATATCCGCCGATACAAAACATGATCGGAGTTCTGAGTTCTGATACAAGTCGTAAAGCGTTTGCTGCATTTCACCCTCTCGCGTGCGATTGCCCTTGGGCTGGAGTTCCTTGCCCTCGGCGTCCGGCCACGTGGACACCACGAACGAGCCGCGGAACGTCTGCCGGTTTAGGGGATCACCAAACAAGTACATATCTGCAACAAAGGAATATCTTTATATTATTATGACTCAACTCGAGGGTAAGACAAATTACAGAAACCGACGAGAATCGGACAAACCGCGAAACAAACATTCACAAGAAAACACCGTGTGGAGCTAGTCTAGCGGAAACAACAGCTTTTGTCTGACTTGCTACATGTGGCTATTAGCGCGGGCGTCTCATTTAGAGGTGATCAACTTTTGATTTTATTTATATTCCGCTCTACCACCAACTGAGTACAGTGGGGTTCAGTTTTCTACGTTTAACAATATGCTCCGAAATTTAGTTAAATAACAACCGAACAAAGAATTAAATGACGAATGGGATTCCCCATGTGTAATTATAATAAAAAAGAAAGCTGTTATTAGTTGTTAGAACATAAAAGTGTTCTGTGGATAACATGTTTGCTCTTCAGTTAAGATTGAGAAATCATAATATCTAATTTTAAACGTGGTGGGTACTGCGTGGTTTCGGCCTCAAGCACTCATTTATTTGTCGAAGTCTAATTAGAAACATAATTGAAATTTGATTACCAGCTCAAGGCTATGATTGGTGTCAATCTAGATCTGATAAATTGATACAGATAGGCTGCATCGTACACTTGTTGCGACGGCATCGGCATACGGCAGGCTGCAAGGCCGACCAGCCCGCTGGCCTTTGCGCAGGCAGTGACGGGCCAAATGTCGCCAGTCGACGAGAAACGCTCATATTTACCAACAAAGCATCTAAAATAATACTTCCAAAAGCTCATGACCGTGTTTTATTTAATGGTTTTGCGTAAATATGTAGCACATGAACTCTATTATGGCTCTATCGCGTAAGTACTTATACTTAGTTGCGGTTTCTGCATTAAAATGCTAATTTCATGCGAAATAAGTAACACATGGGGAAAAATGAATTAATAACGGCTTTTGCGTTGTTATATCTCAATTAATAGTATATAAACCAAAGCAAAACAAAGCATTTAGCTGTTACGAAATGTACTACAATACCCATATTAAGTAGGTAGATGATCCATCACCGTTGTAATTTTTTTAATGTTCTCTCTATTGTTCTTTAGAAAGAGTTATCAAACTATTATTATTTATTAAAGAATGTAGGTGTTACCACATTAGTATAAGTACCTTAGTAAATTTTATTACGTAAACTCATGTTGCTATGTAAACTGCACTTATCCAGTAGTTGGAGATCTCTGCCTCGGCGCAAGATTTAGCAACCGCAATTTAGATTCCAGGCGAGTGAGTAGTTTTACAATTTTATCATAGCAAAAGATTAAGAAACTCAAATTCCATTTATATCATACTTGCCGGGCGAGGTTGTAAAAGGACCGTACCAGTAATTATTTTAGGAAGTGAATGTTGAGCCCGATCATGCCGATCAAGGTACCATAGATGTACCTACTACCTAACTACTAGCACTTACTACTGAGAAACGCCTGAAATGGAGGCATTCTATTTCCCGATTGGTTACACTTTTACTTTTTAGTGGAAAGGAAAATTATATTCTATGTTGCAGTTGTTAAGCCGTTAAATTAGGAAATATCGGGTACGTTCACTACAGTGAAAAGTATCCTTCCATGACAAACGAAGACAATTTATTTATGAGATACAAACAATGCTTCGATTACATTCATAAGTATGCATGTAGGCAGTCGTCGTTAGTTATTTATTGTGACATGGGAAAGTACTTAATATGCAGTATAATGAAATGACACACCAGAAGCACAATAATAAATTTGTCATAACTTTGTATTGTAAGTAGTTTATCAAAAACTATCCGCCTTTACAAGTAGGAAATTTACCCAAAACATTAAAGATGACATCCAAGCTTTGCAACGAAGCGCTTTTAGCACACGTTACGCTGCACAATGTCTACAACAACGTTTAGCCTTCGCCCAATAAAGTGGTTAACCATAATAAATGATGCCGATACGCTTCACAAACGAGCTTTGAGGTCGGAAGCGTCGGAATCGGAATCCAGGGTCTTCATTTGTATTGATTTTAACGCTTTCGCTGCCCGCTCGTCGTACCTTTGACTGGCTATAATGTCGAGATATAGGTACTAACAAGTGGCACTAGCAACTCGTGAGTTTATTAGTTTAAATAAGTGGTACCAACGGCCTAGGTAGACGGCGACAGCGGTGAGCAGTAGTAGCACCAGAAGTGAGGCAAGTGCGGCGCAGCACCCACGGCATCGGCCGCTCAGCTTGCGCCGCGTGAACCGGATGTCGCTGCTCACTGACATGGTGGACTCCGGCGCCCGATGCCGCGCGCATCTCTGCTGCCCGTTCCGTGTCCATCCGTACCCAAGCTGTTGGCGGAAAAAGGACAGATTCAGAGATAATAGTGGTTTAGCGAAGATAAGATTATCGGGAAACATAGGCATCTATACTATCTGCTCAAGAATGACACAAAACGAGGAGAAAGCGAGAAAGTCTCCATTACATAGACAACTACATCTGAAAAGAAGAACTACAAAACACCTAAAGTATTCAAAGTAAAATTTTAATAACAATACGACTGATTCTAATTTTATTTGCCCAACCTTAACCTCTAGCAAAGAATACTAATATATTATCCTACTGTATAGATAAGTGCTTTGTACTGTTGTATCTATTTTAGGCACACATACGAATACGTTATGTCTTGGAAGTATTTGAACCATTCAACATAGCCCAAAAAGTAAGATATTTGTGCATCATGTAGGTACTTAAGGTACTTGTACTCGCATAGTTGCGAAGTGCGCCTAATTACCGTGCTGTTTTAGGACATAGTTCGGCGTGGAATTCGTGCTAGACCGTCACGTCACTGGCTAAACACAAAGCGACTCTTGAAGATTGAATGACACGCTTCATCTCCTTTTGTAATCAGTGCAGTAATGTCCGACACGTAAGCTTGGCAGTAATTCTTTGTAAGCCAATTACGTAAATAGATACGACACCACGTTACGTGGTAATCTTGGTATCTTTGCCCGACAACAGAAATTAGGTAAATTTACTATGCAATGTCAGTAATGGAGTCGGAGACTACGAATAAAACTTATACGGGTACCTAAATTAGCATATATTTGCGCTGCGCTGCCTCTATTGCTATTACCTACCGATAAAACCAATAGCTTTGTTTGTCTGTTCACTCTTTTAGAACGGACCTATCTAAGTATTCTCTAGGCTAATTTCCTGGTAAGGATTGCCACATCGCAATTCACTTGTATCTCCAGATCACCGCTCAAGCTTGACTTGATTTCCATTTCCTAACAAAGATAGAGAATGGGGTATTATTCGGGTAGGCACGAGTAAGAATGAATATATATATATATATAGTAAGAATGAATATGAATGTATATATATATATATATTAGCTGCGCCCCGCGGTTTCACCCGCGAATTCCAGTGCAAGAAAAAAGAAAAGGGCTGTTTTTAGGGTTTTCCCGGCAATTATTCGAATTTTTCTCACCTTTTGAACCTTCCCCAGACCTCCACGAACATTTCAAGACGAAGATAAGATAAATCCGTTCAGCCGTTCTTGAGTTTTAGCGAGACTATCGAAGAGCGATTGATTTTTATATATATATATAAAATAGTACAAGTAGCGTAGTTATAGCGTAGTTATTCTGGGACCATATATATATAATACCAGAATAACTACGAGTATTTATAGTGTGATATCGTTACACTCACAATATTTAATAAAGATTGATGGATAGAGATAGTATTGTCATAAGTAATTTGTTTGAAAAACAATAGAAAACTACTTTATTTTATAGCTTTAACTTTCTCCGATTGTTCGTATGATTTAGACGACTGGTAATTGTTATGCTTATCGATCTTATCGTTAGATTTTTTTATTTTCTAGCTTGCAAGTTTTCCTGTCATTATCATCATCACAATTCTCAGGCACATGCCTGTTTCCTCACGTTTCTTTTTTTCAGTGAAGTTTTACTTATGGTTAAGGCATTATATTTTGATATGTGCTTTTTTATGATACCTACCTATTTTTGTACTAACCTTTAGAGCTATCTAATAGTACCTACGCCTATAGTACGAGTACATTGTTAGTCTTTCTTTTTGGGACACGTAGAAATGTTCGTCTCTCTTTTAATTCAATTTGTATAAGTACCTAACGATAACTTGCCGTTGCTTGTTTCACCTACTTGGCTATTTTGTGTAATGTCGAAACGATACTGTTACTCTATCGATACCGATATTAGATAACAAAATGGCAAAATAATTTGTGTTGCGGCAACATAGACCGTTCCAAAGCTTTGTACTTTGAATGCATTTGGATGAGGAAATTGTTCCAACATCACGAGTATCCATATATACCTATAGTAACAAATTACTCGAAAGCAAAGCGTTGAGATTGTTTGTGGTTATTTGATTCATATGTGGTAGTGGTTGAGATCACTGTTAGTCGAAGCTATCTATAAGGTAGGTAGGTATAATTAAGAGGCCCGAGAAAAAACTTGATGATAGAATGTCTCGATTCTCAATTCTTGACGAAGAAGATACTCGTAGAAACGCACTTAACATTTTTATTTTCAATGCTACATTCAATCTTGTTTCTTTTAGTTCGTGTGTTCAATAAAGTTCCTAATAAGGAAGAAGACTGAGTTTAACCTTCAATTGATCTATAGAAGAATTAGAGTAGTTAGAGTCCATAATGCCAAATAAGTGTAGCGTGCATTGCCGAATCAGGCTCAAACAAATTACTAAACTTGGCTTCGGTGACATTGATCATTGTTTTATGCCATTTGTTTAAGTCTCTCGGGTACCTACTACCAATGATAGGAAAATAAAACAGACAAAGCCACATAAATTCACCTAAAAGTTAAGTTATTTAAATTTTACAACGTTCATAAAATAATTACGGCGGAGGTTCTAAGATTGTGTCGTGGGTAGGGCTGCTAGAGGCTAGAAAAGCGTGACAACACTGACATACAAATGGCATTTGGCAAACATGCAGAACAAAGAGAATATTTTGAAGCCTTTTCAACGGCTAGTTCCTTCACTCGTACTAACAAGGTCAAGTAATCTCTACAAAAAACTTTTGGTGTCGCAATTTGTCTGAGTAATCGATAGGGCACGGTTGTTAGGTATGGATATGATTTGTTTTGCTTCTTCTGGGTGTATGAACATAAATAATTATTGTTATGTATAAAATATTTTAATATTCATATTTCAGATCTATGATAATAGGTTGACGACAACAATAAAAGTATCTACAAGAGTACCCACTGGGCGATGGAAATTCCAAAGTTATCGCGTAGAATATCCCAGTTAGTAAGTATCAATTCATATATTTACCTAATTTCTACTACTTTAACTCCATCTTTCTATAAAACACAAATTAGGTAGAAGACATAATTAATTATACTTTATAATATAAGAATTAGGTGTACTTATAGGCAATTATTTTTCTTCTTCTAGCACAGGTTGGCGGATGGTTTAGATATCGGATTTTTTCTTTCTATCTGTCTGAAAAAGTGCTATGTGATTGTTTATTCATATTGTATCTATAGATCATAAATAGATAGCTAAACTACTAGGTACCTACATACGAGTAGATTACCTAAAATGCTGGTCCTAAGTTATTAGGATGTAGAATGGCTGAATAACTAACAAGTTGTACTTATCATTTCATAATTTTGACAATAAATAACTAGTAGCTCTATTAGTATTGAGTGGTCTTACGGAACGTAGTGCGTGTATTATGCGCAAGCGCAGCGTGCACTTGTCGCGACCTACATCCCGCGGCTCACGTTTTTGCCCGCGCCTCAAAAAACAACTCCGCCGCCATCGCTGCCTTTTCGCTATTTTCTAAGCTCTCTAGCGCTCGTGTTAACAATGCGGACGCCCTCACTTTCGTTGGGTACGTGCTCATTTCCAGATAATAGCGCTTACTTCACCAGCTAATTTAGCTAAAGGCAGTAAACATCGCCTGCGGCAAGATTAGCAAATGTTTCTAGTCAGGGTTTCACTGACATTTACTCATTTTGCTGTTAAATTACCTACTTACTTCAAGATTTAATTATAAGCTAACTTACCTACGTTACTTTTATAGGTATATAGGCGCGTAAAGTTTTTATTAATAGTTCTATGTAACTATATTATTATACCGACCTAGCCACCTACTACCCAAAGAGGTGGAATTGCATGTTTTCTTGTACCTACATACTTAAATATAAGATATGAGTAAAGTATGATTAAACCACTGAAGTCAAAGAAGCAGGAATGGTAGTACAAACAACTAATAATATGTTTCCCCCATACGCAGTCTGTAATTTTTGGTAGTAGATATCCAAGTTACGAGAAAACGTAGAAGCACTTCTGTGAGGGATATGATAATAAGCATGAAATTCAAGTGTTTCACGGTCTATTCGTAATTAATCGTGAATGGCGTCAAATGAACGAATACCTTCCGGTAAAAGCAACGATCACGGAGCAAAGAGGGGGTTTGATGTGAAAGCTAGTGAATTTGACAACCTGATTCTTTAATATGCATTAGTAGGTACGCACTTATGTGATTATAGAAATAGCCCCACTTATGTTATATTTTAAAGTCATTAGTGTGTCCACTTGGTAGCTATTCCAATATACTTACCTACTTTGCATTAAACAAACTCTCAGCATGACTCCCAGTCCCCCATAATTTATTGCCTTACACTCAAACCTACCGTCTATGTAGGTACAACTGTTAATTGTGATATAAACATAAAGAAATAGTACCAATTATACGCTAATTGTGAAATAAGTAATGCTTTTCTAGAGATATAGCACGCGCGCGTTGATGTCTTTTGTATGGGCATTAGCGCTGTAGCCGTAGCAGCTTTGCTACGACCCTAAGTAAAGTTAATAGCAAATAAATAGCCTTTTTAAAGTACTATTAATTACATTTGTCTATGTTTAATAATGATTGTTAGAAACATCCTAGCTACACAGATCCGTTGACTTATTATCGAACGATTCGCACGCACTTAGCTCGAAACTCGAAACCGAAGTCGTTATTTTTCTCTGGGGTCATCAAAGTCATCGTGGTCTAAAATGTAGGCACAGAAAGACAATTATTTGTTGCATGCGTGTCGAATGACACTCGTAATCAGATATGTAGCGCAGTCGCGGTTCCTGACAGACTGTTTTGAAATTAATACTCCAGCACTACATAAATACATTAAGTATGCAACTGCATGTATTCAAATCAAAGTTCACCCAGTTCTCAGTAATATAGACAGCACTTGAGTAAGCTAAGTAAACTGGTGCACTTCGATTTAAACTTTATATTATTTCGTAAACACTTCAGCATAATGTTTCGTAGAATTTGAAAGCAAAGCAAATAAATTGCAGTGGAGTGGAATAGAGATGAACTTCGTGACTAAGTCGACAATGCAGAAGGTCGTGAACTTTTAAAATTTGTTCACCTTGCTTGCTACAGGTTTTCATTTATATTCCTGCATACAGAGAGATTCAACTTATAAAACATGAACAGCGACTTGTTATTCAAATCAGTATCTCGATATGCTTACGAGTATACAAAATTAGACGACGGAAATTTCTAGGCTGAATAGTCAACATGTTTACCTATATCGTTGACACAAAGCTTTATTGCTTCTGTAACATTTTAAAGTAGGTAACTGGACCAACATATGGAAACTGTTTAATGTTGAGATATGACAAGAGCAATTGTGTATTTAGCCAAAAGTACAATGGTGTTAACTGAACATTTGCTGACGAGCGTCGTGACGAGTTTATTGTGGTCAAGTGGCGACCCGGATCACGGATGGCACAGCTACAAAGTACGTACCGAAGCCTCGCTCAGTGGTGCTGGCTGACACACTACCGCACCGTTACCTATTTACCGGATTACCGGCGATTTACCGAAACGCAATAACATCTTAATCTTACTGCTACGATGCCGGTACATAGCGTTACCTAAATTGCCTTTGCGCAGGTACCTGTCTAAGATAGCGGTCGTCAGCAACGTCGTCGTTCGTGTGGAAAATTGGAAGTGCTAGTAATTTTATTTTTTAACATATTTTCGACAAATCATCTAGGTACGTGATAAAAAAGGTGATGTAGTAAGCACTTATTAATACGAAGTTTTCGTTTTAATAACTTTACGAAATAGTCATTAAGTTTAGCTGTTAACAACATTAGCCTCATTTTGCAAATGTTCATGTTTTGGTGTCAAATACTTGCGATTCTAGACCACTAGTCTAGACTGGAATGTTCAAGGCGCCAGAAATATGGTGTTGAGATGAGGCAAGTTTGATCATTTTATTCGTGTGCCTTGGTACTTGGGAGGGGCAATCTCCAGCCAGTTGCAGCCTGGATTATGGCGATCACCTCCCGTAAGAAGTTTGTCAATTTGTAATCAATGATTTTATGTAGGATTTTAGGCAAAAAATCCATTGAAACCATTGATTCATTGTTTGATATTTAACATTTTTTTAAATGAATGAATTGTTTAGGTTATTATTTAATAATTGTAGATCCTCTCCTATAATATGCTAAAATAATCCCAACTTTAGTTATCCATACATTAATGGATTACTTCAAAACATTTGTACATACCAGTTACTTGGTAGTTTAGATCAATATCAATGTGAAGTAGGTAGATAACCGGTATCTTGACTACTTCCTGATTAATCCGTTCTCTAAGAGACCGACATTACTATCAATCACAAGAGACACGGACACAACACACTGAATAAAGCACTAACGAAATTAAGAAACAGTTATGCCAAATAAAAAGCTTGTTTATTTCCTGATCACGACGAATTCTGACTGGACACCTGCACACGCTTGGCAAGTTTTTGTATTTAGTTATACAACGTCGAACACACAGCTATTGTCAAAAAACTAAGGTAAGTACATAGCGTACTATGGTTATAATATTTTATGCTCTTCTAATTATTTGAGGAAAATGTTTACAAAACCTGCTCTAACGATTATTAGAGAACATTCATCAGATGTTTCCGGACAAAAATCGATTCGACACAGGATCTTAGAGAAAGCTAGGTTTGACCTCGAAGTTTCGTCGCCCAAGATTATACCAATACTACTAACTTCATTAGTATGCACTTGGTAGGCACCGTAGTGTTTAAAAATCAGAAAAGAGAAACTGGAACAAACAAAAGTTCGCCGTAATTTGTCACTAAGCAAAACATTATGACATTTGAAAACCAATCACATTTTCCTAATGCACAAAAAACTCCTAGCTCTGTGATTTTCTCTCGACGACGCCACAATAGATGGCAAAACACTATAATGGAGAAATGTTAATGAGGAGAAAGTGGATATTAAAATATAACTGTCACACGAATAAATGAGGTATCATATGAGACAATAATTAGTTTTAAGATCTCTCACTTCGCTAAAAACAAAACTAAGAATCGTATAGGTGCAATCATTCAGGTTTTATCAAACACGTATTAATAGCGAAGGTTAGCGTTCTTACCTCGGACTCCCAGGAGTCTTTTCCGCGCGATTTACTCTCCTTCATGTTTCCAGAGAACGTCATAGGACGATCCTTTGTTCCCACCGTTGCACTTGTCCACTTTGACCTTACGCACACAGCACGGTGAGTACACCGGCGTCCACTGTTCACAGATAAGGATGGTTTATTGATCAGCACTGTCGCTTTCTGTTACGTTTTGCCGGATCACTGAATGTAAGGTAAACATTGTGCGGAGACGCGGTGTGGTATCGCGCCGCACGCTCGCTTGCCGGCCGCGGACTGAGTCGTTTGTCTCGCGGTAACGGGCACGCACTACAGTTAACTTTCTCTCAACCCAGTCGCACTACCTAGGTAAGCGCCATCGAAAGTCGCCACCGGTACAGCCTCACGGGTCAAAGCCTTCATTAATATTCTCCAGAAACCAGAAAGATTTTTCATTGTCAAATTAGATTATTCTCGTTTATAGGAATTAAAACTATGTGTATGGTGAGATTTTTGTAGTGTGTTTGCGATCTTTTCTTGATCTAGTTAAAGAACATGCATTGTGAGCACGTGTAGGTCGGTGGGGGGTGCGATGCAAGCGTGACATGCGATATAGGAGGTGAAACAAAAACAATCCAGTATAAAACTTAATGTATAATCATGATATTTACACACTTACTTTATATAAAACAAGTAATTTTATGGCTATCAATATATACTTATACAACATGTCATTAATTTACAGAATATTAAAAATAAAAGCAACAGTATACAGATTACTGGAGATAGCAATTATAAACCGTAAAAGCACAAAATATACGCGTAATATTTTAATGGAAATAAAGAGATTCCATAATTTACATCATTATAAATTATATACAGAGGCAAATTTAAAAAAATAATGTTTATCGATATAATTCCTCGCTTAAATTTTTGGGTTACTATAAGTCGAACCCCAAAACTCGTATCAACCTTATTTATGAAAATATCTGAGCATTCTACCGAACTGCCTTACAAAATATAATTTGAAAAGTGGTTTAAAAGTTAAATATTGTCTAGGCTGCGCTTATCGTGCGCCTTTCGACGTAACGTGAAACAAAGTGCTGTAGACGAATGCTTAACGGCTTTCTAATAAACAAAGTAGAGGAAAATAACAATGCCATAATGCCCAAAATAGCACCATCAAGCATGAGAATGAAAGTGGCAGTTCGCTCACATAAACGTAGTCACGAACCTAAATAATACAAAAACACTAGAGTACGAATGGTATCACAATTTTATTGATAAAATATAAACAATGCCTTTACAATTCTATTTGTGATGTCTGATTTCGTTTACATTTTCCCCTCAAGGTGTAGATGTACGTAGACGTAGTTAGATGCAATGCGATGTTTCAGAGACGATATGGCGATCACTAGACGAGTACATATTGCTGGTACTAGGTGAGCTAGCTAAAAGAAATTTAGTTGAGCCTTAGATCTTTGGAAATCTGAACGTCTTACTCTTATTTATTATATATCGATAAACATCTACATTATTAACCTTAACATTAAATTGCAAATCTAACAAAATTGTTTAGAAAAATAAGTCATTATTTTGGCTTTCCACTTTATAATATAATGGAATGGTCTCAAGAATAACCATTTAACATTTTTGTAGCTCGCTTTCGTATTTTTGTATGTGTATTGTATCAATTACACGATTGGATTATTCACATTATAATATTGTGTTAATTATACAAAATAAATAATGTTAAATGATGATGCCAAGTCCATGATACCAAATTGACTTCAAATATTTGGCTACGCGTTAACGATAACGTTTTATTGCATTGAATCATGTTATCTACATCCATAACAATATTACTTCAAACGAGAACTGGTATCACTTCACTTCCGGAACACGTCACACAAAATGGCACCGCTACTGAACATTACATCGCTTTTATAAAAAAATATTTATAACCGATTCCTATCTATGAGTTTATACTAAGAAGAATTATCTATACATTAATGTAAAAAATGCTCTTAACACTAACTTCGAATAATTTCACAATTCAGCTCGAGAAGCCGATAGCGGTATTATTGCTCCTTTATGCTATCGATTCACTTTTAAAATACACTCTCGACGTGAAATGTACGCTCATCCCGCACCAATCACGGTCACCACAGGCGTTCTATTAACAGCTACAGTATTACAAGAACTTATCAAACTCAACCGTCCAGGGAGAAAGCACAGATTCCGTTTCCGAGGGCGGTTCTAATATGTTACAATCTACCTCAACAAACGTGCGCGTCATTTTGTATTTACAATACATTAAGTTGGAACTAGGCACGGCCTGTTGCAATGTCATAATATATTTTCTAATATGCATCGCCGCCGTGGACTAAGGTGATATTGCACGGTTCAACCAAATAGCCTACATTTAACGTACTTTGTTTAATTGGAAGAATAAAAGTCAAACAGCATAATACGCTTGTGCAGCGTAATATTTCCAGCAATAATCAGGACGACTGTTTCATTGAAATGTTAATGTATTTTGTTAATGTAGAGGTCATGTCTACGCGTACACCCTATGATTAAGGTATGTATGGGGACAACGTTCACTTCAGTCTTATCTAAGTAGAATCACGCTCGGAAATATAATCCTATTTCTTCTCCTGGATACAGTTGTCAAGGTTCTAGTTCGAAATCAAGTCCTCACGCTAGCCCTTGGCTAGAGAGTCGCGTGAATAACAATTTTGTTTCTGCCGAGAGCTCTGTTTGTCGTACAGGAGGGACATAATAAAACCTACCTATTCAACTCGTATTACATTGAGCTCGATATAATAGTATTTTCTGTGCCATTATAATAACAACAGCGTTCTATTAGTGCGTTTTTAATCACTGAGTGTTTCCCTGTACTTAGGAATCTCTTTACTGGACCAGTTGTCTTAGTGAAATATTCACAAACGCAAGTTCACGTCTACTCGGGTAAGTAATGATTATAAACAGTTAATTTTAGGACATAATTGATAATGGAATATTCATAAAATCACACTACGATAAATAATATTCACAAACAAACTTTTCATTTGACGGACGTTAAATACTTCAACAATTCAAAATTTAACAATTTCAATGACAAAATAGGTGGTATATTAGTGCAGCTTATATAATAGTGTAGTAAAAATTGAGCAAACCAAGGATTGTGCATTTACTTGAATTGGAAAGAGTATAAGAAAGGTGTAGTAGATCTGGAAGGAGTGGTACGTGTTACGCCGCCATGTTTATGACTTATTATTGTTATTCTGCACAGCATTTGGAAGCACTTTGGACGACGGGCTCATATTACATTACAATTTTGTTTAGCTCGAGTCCAATTACAAAATATTGTAGGTACCTATAGCAACAATCCAATATATCACCTATTTTTCTGATATACCAATAACTACCTAATAATAATCAAAGTCCTTATAAAAAGTAATAAAACAGTTATAATTAAAATACAGTTTGATTAAATACCTACATTTTGTTCTTTTGAAAATCTTATATTTAAGGATAACACATTGAAACTCAGTGGACTACTGAAATTACGCATTAACAAATGCAACTATCCGATGTTTATAAAGTTATACAATCGAGTAGAATATATAATATCAATGTAGTATCCGATGTAGCTCTGAATGCCAACAGTTTCAGCATAACATAACCATCGACGATTCAATCTGTTAATTAAAATTGTGACCATAAAATAAATACAATACAAACGTGTGAAATAAATAAATGTTAAATCGAATCTAGCTTAATGACTACCGAGCTACAGGCTAGCAAATACAAGAAAATAATCACATTAACGAACGAGTCTCACATATCAAATCGATTCACTCGCAACTATTACAATTTCACAGAGTTCGAAAGCGCATAATCTCCACCGCATAATCAGTATCACTAACCTTTCTCGAAGGTCAATTCAAAGAATGTATAGGTACGCTTAGAATAACGTCAACTTAACATAAAACGATACCGCAGCGATAATATTAATTGTACTCGGGAATAACTACGATACAATAACGGGTCGAGTTCAGAACGAGATCGCACTCGCGATGCGTTTACGGAAAGACGTAACGCAACTTTAGAATATTCAACACTTTACCAACGGGCCCGCGGGATCGGGCCCGGGTCGAAGTCAGTGCGGCGAGATCGCGAGCGCGGGCGCCGCCGGAGCGCCTCCGCCGGCCTCAGCCGCGCGTCGGGCTGGGGTGCCGCCGCGGCCGTCATGGTCTGTGGAATCTGCAACAGCACTAACGACTCAACAAAGGCCAATAACACACGTTGCAAACTGTCAGGCAAGTTACTGGGTCATTTAAAGCTATATTATGTACTGTGAGAGTAGCAGTTGGCCAATGGTACATTCTTTGTTTGTTTAGCTGGTAATACCAATGGATAAGATCGTGATTGGCCTGATAAATTTACAAGGGGATGAATATATTATAGACGTTAGAAAAATAAAGCTTCCTTTTGGATGGAAGAGAGAGACGCCGAAGGTTTACATGTCTTTATATTGTCTTTTTCCTTCGACCCCACTTTATTACTCCGTTACCAATCAAATGTCGAGGCGTATGTTCAAGCAATCCACATGTGAAGTGGTATGTGCGTACCTGGTGAGATGTTTGCTGTCCTCGTGTACTGCCATCTCTGAGCTTTTGAACTCGTTGAGCTCGCGCCTGATGGCCGCCTTGTCCCGCGGCGTCAACCGCGTCCACGGCTTGTCCGCGCGTCGGTCGTAATCATGCGCCTGCGCACCAAACAATCACATTAGAAAAATATAACGAATGTTTCCATATCTAAATTAAAAACGACTGAATACCAACCCAGAATAATAAATGTAAAGAAATAAGATCCCAAATATATTTTTCTGTAGATAAAGTTTAGGAAAGTATGGATTTTTTTTTTTGCAAAGTTTTCTGTGATTTGCTTTATCTGTGTGTTGCATTAATCAGTATAAACCAGATTGACACAACCTGAACAATAAGTAGTACATTAAAATACACGTTACATCATATCAACAGGTAGAAAAACTACGCACCTGCGTGACTTCAATGTAATCGCTGAATCGAATGATCTTTTTCTCTTTGAGTTCGTCGACGGTGGGTCGGAAACTGAGTTTGCGCAGCAGGTATCGTTTTTTCTCCTCCTTTTGCTTTTTCTCCTCGGCCGGCGACTGACCTACAAGTTTAGATAGCAACAGTAGTTTAATCATCATCGTCGATTTGACATAAAATTGCGAAAAAAAATTGTCAAAAAGGAAACATTGCGATAGAAACGTCGAACTTCAATAAGCACGAGCAATTCTTTAGACTGAGTAGAAAAAAAAAATGTGAGATCGCGGAATCCAGTAGTGAAGTGAAATTACTTTTGAGAATGTTCCTCTCGACGAGCTCCTCGGCAGTGGGCCGCATGGACAGGCGGCGGATGAGGCGGGCGCCGATGGCCTCCCACGACTCCTGCCGCTCGCACTCGCTCTGCACCACCAGAATGTTCCTGCGCACGAATACCCAACATAAACATCCTCTAGCTCCCTTCCACACGCGCGTTACTTTTCCCCCGCGGCGATCGCGACACTAACTACTTTTATCACCCGAGCGACGCCCGCGCGCCGCTTCCCGACCGGCGATATAAAATCCGTCGAGCTTACGCGGCACCGAAAATGTTTTCATTACATCCGATTAACACACGCACCTTGGCCGAATCCCAACTCCCGTAATCTAGGCCGGATTCGATTAATAAATTAGGGTTGTTCGACTGCTCATTGGCGTGAGCGATGCGCTATTGTCTTTAAAAAACTGTTTGGAAAAACACGAATTCGCGATGATAAAAAATGAGAGTCACGAGAGCGGCCGGTCGAAGTGTAACGATGCCATTGCCAAGAGCGAGCTCGCAAAAACAGGAACTAATAAACCGCCGATAACAATGAGTGTCCGTCGATGCTGACGAAAATAACACTCCCAGGCGTGCATTGTCGCCAGGCGGCGCGGCGCGGCGCGGCGCGGTGCAAGTCCGTGCCCATTACTATTACGGGCCGGTTGAATAATACGCTGCGACACTTACAAAACATTACGTGTAATTAGCGCTTTACTATGTTATTTTCATTAGTATGAATCAACAAGAATGCCCCGATACTACAGATGAGTACCGATCTGAATTTAGTACTGGAGCGCAAACAAGATATTGTCGAGTGACAACCCTCATAACTCAGGTGAACGTAGGTCATGACATTGACATCTTAAAGCTGTGATGTCATACTTAGAGAACGGGAAATAGTAAAGAGTTTGTGATTGTTTGTCTATCAAATGGGTTAAAAATTAACTTGCACTGAATTTTAAAAGTGCGGAAGCTATTTTGGTTTATTCGGACACTATATGGAGAAGCCATACGAACATAACAGATTGCAATCAATTTCATATAAATGCAAAAGTGTGTAGTTAAGTATGTGTGTTGTTATCACCACTTAGCTCCGAAACGGCTGAACGGATTTTGATTAAATTTGCTACTTTCATTAGGTCTATGTGGGTGAAACCGAGGGGTGTAGCTAGTTAGTATTTTCATTTGTGATGAGTACTATTTCTCTTACAATAGAACAGTTGGCCGTCGTCACGGATATCGTTTTGGCGAATTGTGTGACTCCCGTTGTTTCTACTATTTCCTGTTCATTTTCGTGCCAACCTGTCAATTACAGTTCTGAATCATCGGTGGTCTTTTCCCGGATCGCATGCTTAGCAAGACAATACAATTATACAATAGCCAAAAAAAACGTGTGAATTTGATACTAGACATTGAACTTTTTATATCTTTTGGTTAGTACAGTTGGCCTCAAAACGCACACGTCCTAGTTTCTAATTTAATTATACGCACGCAAAATTGTTTTTTTTTTGTATAATGGAAATTGACATTTTGGACGTTGGTGGCTGACTGTACTTACTTACTTTTATTAAATTGAGTCATATCGACATAAATGCAAAGATTTATTTAAAAAGTTGGAAATTGAGATAATTAGATAATCTTTAAAAAATCCAATAGTATTTTTAGTCTGTATTGCCATAACTGTATGATGTTCTCTTACGTATTAGTCAGTAATATTCGAAAGTGAACTATCGCTATTAAAACATGCTTTCCTGGTTTAAGTCATAGTAAGGGTAGATTTATCTACAGAATAATTGAAAAAGCCTTCTTCAAATCTCGGTAACTCATGCCCAGAAACATTGTATATAGGACTACAACTTGGTACAAAACCGAAGTACTATAATATTGTACCTGTTGATGAGTTCCTGTCGGTCGGGGCGCAGCGCCAGCTTGATGTTGAGGCTCTCCTTCCTCGCGAGCTTGGCGGCGACCCTCTCGGAATCGTTGGCGTAGTCCGAGTCGCGGTACTCGCCGCCGCCGCCGCCCTCCCAAGGACGCGCGTTTTCCTTGTTCTCCATCGCGTTGCCCACCCGCACCGGTCGACTGCTGTATGAGAAACTTTTGTTACCATCGGCCACTTTGCTTTTATGACTTTTCGTCTAGTTTTTTTTAACTATGCAGTTCCTTCTTTTCGTATAGCACATGAGGCGATTTGTAATATCAGCTACAGCGATTGTGTATATTTTTTTAACTTTATGCCTTTTTATATAACTTGGCCCATGAGCCACATTTTGTGGTATAACTAGGACGACTATATATCTTAGTTACAATTTGTATCAACAGCGATTAAAAATGACATTAGTTTGACCAACTGTGCTGTATAAACTTTTGACTTTAGCATGGCGCCACTATCTAAACAAAACTATCGGTGACATGAGAAGTTTTTTTCAATTGCCAAATTCAATGAGTATTTCCAATAGCAACCGGTTGCAACAAAGACGCATAATCGCCTAATAACTGAAACTGTTGTAGCACCTTATTTAATCGCAAGGTTTTATATCCAATAGCAGATATGTATAAATACTCGAATAGCGATTGTATGAGTACTTCAATACAAAATCTATAGACTTGTCTAAAATGCTTCGACCTTTGTGAAAAGGTCTATTATTTTCTTCACTGAAATAAGTCACCATTTGCTCAGCTTAAAGAAAATGTGTTATGAATTATGACAGCAGTACTTTAACTGCATTTTTTGATAACTATGTAGTTACAAAGTATGGCCGGCATTTCCAGTTAAGGTAGTGTGGAGCTGTGACAGTTTGAAGGTAGTTTGACACGACCTTGTTCTGTGTATGTGTGGTTATATTAACTGTACGTGTAAGTGCAAGTGAGACTCGCACGTGTCTTTAACTTAAACGTGCATTACATACTGTTTATGTTTTATGAACATCTAATATGAACCTAGTTCAGTTTAAACGGCCAACGAGAACTAACATCTAAAGATTTCGTAACATCAAGCTGAACATACAGACATTTAAAACTGAAAACATCTACACTCGTCTATAAAATATTTTAACAAGAATACATCCATCGAGTACGAACGTTTTCTCATAAACAATAATAAAACATTTACATGCAACATCGAACAACGATTACGATTACGGGTATGCTGTTGAGAATTACCTCCGTAGAGATAATGATATGGTTCATCGACATTGTTTATAGAGTGGATCGGTTCGATGTATAAACCTCGGAAAGCGTCACAGGGATCATTAGTTGCTAAATGCATCAATGCGTTGCAGTACAGAGACAGAGAGAGACAGTAGAGATGAGTGGAAGCGTGCAAGGCACGATGCGCGATGCGGGCGGTGGCGGTAGCGACAAGCGGACCGTCGACAGGTCTCTGGGCGATGGTCGACAACAACACAATGCGACTGTTACCATATTCGGATCCTCGGTTTAGGTGGCGGCCGCCTGCTCGCCGCCGCGTGATGGAAATAAACAATTTAACATGTTTCACTATCACGCCCACAAACCAATTGATATTTGCATGTATGGATATGCGGTCACTTTCAGTTTGAATGAATCCTTCGAGATGATGAAACGAAATGAACATATTAACGGTCGACGATGTATAAATAGTTTAGAAAATGCGGTACTAACACATACAAAGAGTAGGTATGGGTGTTGAAATTGTTATTGGTGATACACAAATGCTTAAAATAGCGAATGACTTTGCAAGACAAGTTATTCGGAATCAGACATTGCAATGTCCGGCTACTTGTAAGGGTGAAAGTATGCACACTTTTGCGCGATACAAACATTAACGAAAAATTCAAAAACGTTTCTTAGATGAAGTTTAATTTTAGAACTGAACCTGATATAAAAAGGAAAGTATGGAAGACATTATTTGCATTTCAAAATCAAACCGCGGAGATGCGTCGCAACTGTATGCTATAGAACTATACGTATGTGTGGCGTTTAGGATCAACGATAATCCACCAAATTATCTGTGGAGTAGAACGGGACGCTACCATCGATAATACTCAAACAAACACTGACAGCGAAGTTTTGGTTTTATC
This sequence comes from Campaea margaritaria, assembly GCA_912999815.1. Classification (NCBI taxonomy): domain Eukaryota; kingdom Metazoa; phylum Arthropoda; class Insecta; order Lepidoptera; family Geometridae; genus Campaea; species Campaea margaritaria. The sequence goes on from OU538792.1 coordinate 6,060,904, forward strand.
AGTTCCTTTTTTGTCACCTCCAACCATAGTAGAATCAAAAAGTAAGTAATCTTCATAGAACGCTACGGCTTGTATGTGTGCGTACCGCCAATACGCACGGATGAAACACGCACACAATTACAGTCATTACGACTGGGGCGTAGCCGCAGGCCCTTGGACTATTGTCTTTAACAACAACAACAAGCCGCCTTTGGCACCGTTCTATTAAAATAACTCACTTTTCTGTTTGTACTATGCCTCTACAGATAACTTGGTGCGCTGTCAATATGGATCCGATATTGTAGTGTCGATATAAGTAAAGGAGATACTGACAGAGATACTGACTTGAAGCTGGCATGGTGGTGGTCCTGCCGCGGCGCGAGCGGCGTGGCCATGGGCGTGTTGGCCGGGGAGGCGGAAGGCGCGGGCCGCTTCTTGAGCGCCGACTTCAGCGGCATGGCACCGAAGATCGGCTCCTTCGGCGGGATCTCCTCCACGCGCGACGTGTCTGCCAACACCAGCGGCTCTTCCTCCTCGTCTTGATCGTCCTCGTCTTCCGCTGCGAATGAGGAATTCATCACAAATCCGCTTACTGCTGTGCACTGCTGTCCATCACGGAGGCCAATCCGAATCACATAACTCCGAAATAATTCTCGAGCATATATGCTAGCAGACCACATTGAAAGGAGGCGCAAATGTAACGTACACTACTTGTACTTACATTGCACTTACACGGTAAAGCTTAAGTAAAACAGCCTTATTATTCTGGATGACTATTCCTTTGCATATGATAACTGAAAACAGACTGCGACTACGAATCACTACACAATAAACGACATTGTACTCGATCTGCATTCTGAATCTATGTTATTAGTAGGCGTGAGTGGAACCACGTGATATTATTAGGAAGTGAGGAATAATGTCAGAAATTCTACTTATTTGGCGCAGCTTCAAATCTCTGTAAGCCGGAATGAGAGGAACGCTATTAACAATCAGTTACATATGTTTTGTGACAACAGCATGTCAACAAATAAAACGGATTCATTAGGTTCATATAAGCCATTCGTTACGGCTGTACCTTATGTTATTAATAACTATGTTCGGTGCAAAAAATCACATTCTTCTTATTATTTCACATCTTAATCGTATCGTTTACTTTTTGTTAACTTTTCTTTCAATCGAACTCCTTTTCCTAAAAAAATAAACTTAAGCCTACTTCGAATGGATTAAGCTCGACAGCATTGACAGTTTAGTTGCCAACGGAGCAAAGAACAATAATAATAACGCGTCACGATTACATACAAAGATACTGACCTCTAAGTAGAATTCCCTATATTTAGGGAAACAGGAACTACGACTCCAATAGCAAAACCATGGAATATTAGAATTAGGAATTGTACCTTTACAGGAGGCTCCTGTCTTCCAAGGCTCCTGCTAAGTCGTCCTAGAGTTGTGTATTACTCACAGTCCGAAAGGGGAGGATGGTGCGCCGTCGCGTGCTGGTGCTGGTGCTGATGCTGGTGCTGGTGCTGATGTTGGTGCTGGTGCTGATGCTGCCGCTGGTGGTGGTGGCGCGTGGGGCTCGGCGAGCTGAACATGGGCGGCGGCGGGATGGGCCCGATCTCCGACACGGCGATGGGCGGCTCGGGCAGGTCCGACAGCATCAGCTGTTCGTCGCCCCCCACGCCGCCGCCGCCCTCGCTCACCGCCCCGTACCCGCCTACTGGAATACCATAACGGAACATAAGACACGAGAAAAAAATTATCTTCGGCTGTCTTGCCGGATCGTCAAAGGGTATTCTAGATCCGGTGGCAGAGTATGTTGGCATCATAAGTGCCATCTTAATATAGCCGTGTCATTAAAACATCAAGTTTCGAGTTGAGTTTTAGGAATCAATACCAGAATCAGTCAAGTGAGTATATCATAGACACATACTGATGATAAAACTGTTTTTTTTTAATCTACGATACACCCTTCATTGAAAAAACGTAAGCGTAATCCACAGATAATGTCTGCAGAAATTTAAACTTAAAACATTTACAAATTCTCAATAAATCCTACCCTAAAAACGCAAAATATAAAATAAAAACATTAAAGTTGTGTTAAAGAAAGATATTAAAGTATATTGATGTCATTTATTAACATTTAAAAATGGTCATAATCTTAAAGTACAGTAAATTTATGACAGCTTATCACTTTGCGAAGTTTTGAAGTAAACACACACTGCCAATTTCAGGAAAGGTTTGCCAAAATATTGTTCCTCATCTTTGCCAAAAAACTGACAAAGTTACACTGTGATACCAATATGGGAATTCCAAACTTGACGCGTCAGAAATTCACCATCGATTAATTTTATTTAAGATATATAATGAAAAAAATCTCGCCTCGATTTTATTTGGGTTCATCGTAGAAAGTGACGAAGCTGAAATAACATTTTCGGTTGTGCGCGATTTTCTTTAACCTTTTTTACTTGGTTACCTTTGTAATCTCTTCCACTCAGACGAGTCTATTCTATCATTTCTTTTTCATAAAATTACTAAAGCGATCATTTAGTTTTCTTTCTTGTTACTCTCGATTCAGTTGACTTTGTAAAAATGTAGGGACTGGTTCAGTCTGATAGTTTTACCGTAGTCAATCATTAGAGTTATATTGTATCAAATAAGTTCACATTAAGAGGAGAAGATATACCGGTTACGCAAGGTTGCACGTGTCAAACTTTTAAGATTTTTCATATATTTGCCGAAAAGTAATTCTGTCTCAGCATTGACTAAGAAGTAAAAAGCCTTCTCTACCGGTACAAATTTCCCGATATAATCTGTTAACATTATACGAATAAAATAATTTATATAGAGTGTCATCATCTATAATAAAAAGATCGAGGCAATCCTTGAGGCACTCATTCTAAATCACGTTTCTAAGTCACGTTCAATTAAAATAGTCTTTTTTGTTCAAAAAGATGAAGTGAAAATATATGGCGGATTTACCGCTATTATTAATTGAAGGCCTGTTTTTTATATTCAAAATTTTATATGTTTATTTACAGATTTCAATAAGCTAAAAGTGTGTTTTTTAGTTTATGCTTCTTTCGCGCAATACGAAGAACAGATTAAGATCATATTTTGCATAAAAATAGATAAATGACTGAGGAGTGACTTAAGTATTTATCTCTGAACAATGTAGAGTTCCGGCGACTTACCGACATCTCCTTGATAGCATACTCGTCTCGGTAGCTTGCCCGCTGTCAAGGAGTTGGGCCGCTCGGGCCTCATCATCTCGCCACCATTCTCCAATTTGTCTTTCTTTGGTTCTGTAAACAAAACAAATTTAAACGATAAAGATTGTTTACCATTAGCCGAGGGTCAATGTGTTGTCACGTTGTCACCCATTGTTCGTTTTTGGCAAGTGTTTCGACTTAAATTAGTCAGTAATTAACCGAAATGGAATTGGATATTGTAGCATCTGCGAATGCACCAGATGTGCATTACTTTGTGGAGTTTATATTCCCTGAAGGTTGCTGCCGTTGCTGGCTGCAATAAGTTTCCATTAGGAGCGTTGCAGCGCACAACATAAACATAGATAATAGGAAGTCACGTCAGCATAGATAGTAAGTTATAGGTGTGGGTGGGGATGGCGAGGATTCTAATAATAGGCGATAGACGAGTACGCTGTTCCATTCACCGGCTGTCGGCGTCGGCCTTGGCCCCATGGACCTACACTATTGACGCATCTCCGTAACTCAACGAGATATAATAACTAATGAACGTACATCAAAACACGCCTACATGACGCTCAATTGATAATCGTGAACGTTATTTTTATGTGTTTTTATGCGCGAAGAGTTGATTTCAGCGATGAAAGATTTAGTCGTCAGTTTACGCTGTTCCGTATTTATCCATCACATCAGAAACAGTGGCAGTATTCTTTTCACTTAAAAAAACAGCCATTAAATTTGCTTAAGCTAAACAACGCTACAAATTTGAGAGTGAAACTTAAGAAATTCACAATAAGTTTAAAACTACTAAAACCAGGTAGAGTTCCTCCAAGTTTGCTTGTGATTGGCTCAGATAGGAACTACAATGAGATAAACTGAGTATCTACTCAGGATAGAAGTAAATTAGGTCTCTTCGACCTTTCCCCCTTAAAACATTTCCTCCCAGTCAAGTCAAAGAAAAGCAATAAAACTCATTCTCAACCTGCCCCAATAGCTTAGGCAGCTCAATAATTTGCGAAACGAATCACAGCCGTCGAGCAAAAGTAATGGTTCAATCCACCTTCAGCGCTGCCATTAGACGGCGAATACCGTCGCCGGGCCCGGGTGAGGCAATAAGAGTTATGCCAGGTGCGCGCCAGGCAGCGCCAGGCTCGAGGTACAATTCGTGACCCGCTACAGCTAACATAGTCAAATGTATGGCGACATACATCACCGCCAATTACTTAGACACTTTCGACAACTCGCATGCAAATAAAACTTTGCCAAAGCTTGCCAGTGGACCTCTACATATAGGTACCTATAACAATCCTAAAGATTATTCTAAATTTATATTTCGACAGTTATAGCCTTGCATGACTCTTAATATCTGAATAATAGAACTCGGCGAACAAAGGGTTGCGTAAAATATAAGAATATGTTGAGTCGTAAATAGGTGAAATATAAGCTAAGGACCCAAGGTAATCCCGCAAAAAATAGATTCTGTTATTTCGGGAGAATATGGGACAGCGGATGAAACTATAGACGAGGAAAATCACCCTCAGGCTCTACACATTGGTTCTATTGTACCTAATATTTCCATTTGGGATAATGATTATACGACATGGAGCATAATGACTACACTTTGGACTACTTTTGATTTTGTTATTCTGTAGTCCAGAGTTGAGAGATACTTAAATGCTTCCTGTTATAAATGTCTTATAATAGTACGTTATAAACCCATTTCCGTCGCAGACTAATAAATTTGCGTCACTATAATCAAGTGTAACTAACCAGACAAGTTTATCGCAGAACTGTTGGAAGTTTGCAAACTACAAACTAGAGATAACGTAGCTGTTTGTGTAACAGAAAGAGGCGCCAAGCGAGACGTCTATCAAATTATACATTGAATAAGATTATTTCCCAGCTGCGACGAAGCCAAAATGAGGACAACCTAATATGCCTCCCAACAAGTGAGTTCAGAAGCTCGGGTGTGAGAGGATATTATACCGTCTGAGTATTATTCCTATCATGTATTAAGGCCGTCCTTAAAAAATCTCTATTTTGAATATTGTACATTTAGAGCAAAGTAGACAATGTTTTCAAATTCCATTAGAATACATACTTGTCATTTCGAGATATATTTCGTAATATAAAAATAATCTTCCATTAGTTTTTCTGATATCTCTATTACATAGTTAGTAGAGTATACAAAGAAATCTATTACCTACCTACACACAGTTACGTAGTATTATCCAGAAAATTTGATATAATATTTACTTTTACTAAAACATTTATCATTATCAAGGATGTTATGTTTCTGAAGGAAAATCCAATGGTTAGATCATTAGGTGGGTACATTATTCGTCTTGTTACGTGTTCTAGGAGAAATGGTTATTTAATATTTTAAGACAAAATGTCGTATCTCTATTTCTTTACACATCGCATCACAAAATGAATGATGGACGATATATTAATATTTTTTTTGGGCAACTCGAGAAAGAAAAATGTTTCCGAGAGTAGTGGCGTATTTAGGTTAAGTTGTTGTAACATTAGTTTGCTCTCAACTCACAATCAAAAGTAATCAATGCTACTCTCTTTTTAAAGCTTTAAAAATGCTTGGCACTTCTTGTGTACGGTGCTAACTAGGAACGTACGTATGCGTATATACGGCACGGTTTTATTTATTTATGGCACTCAATGAGAGGACCGTTTGCTTAAGTACTAAACGGCAAAGAGGGCCGTTCAATAAACGATAACCATAATTGTTATAATGGTAAAGGCCCACGCCGATGGTGGGTCGACCGACTCATCGTTTATTCTGGAAACGGCGGAGTGAGGATACTCTTGTTTGGCTACCCAAAGTTACGGCCTTCGAATTAATTAACGAGTAATATTTCGAATAATTAATTAGTGTAGTTATCCCTACTTGACGTTTACGAAGACAGAGTAGCAGCAGAAAAAAAACTTGAGCTATCTTACTACTACTAAGGTAAAAATATAACGTGAATTTGGTTAAAATTTTAATGAAAAGTCAAAGCATTTATTACTATACATGTTATGTCGAAAACGACACCTATGTGCTTTGGCTAACTATTTTCAAAATGTTCCTGAAACTGTATTACTTCGTAATGTTAGTGGAAGCAGAGTGTAAAAATGAGTGCGCTCGCGCGTTCCGTTCGCGTCCGGCACGAGTCGTCGATAAGGCCGGGAAGCGCCGGGAGCCGGGAACCCGATCGATGCGGCGCCCTTGGCCGAGCCGGCTTCGAGGACACCCGCCGCTGCAGCGTTACGCAACTCCACCTACACGTGTTTGCAATCTATTCCTCTCACCATGTCCTTTAATGTCATGTAGAAGCATGATCCCAGACAATTAGATCTCTAAGCGTAGCGTTTTGTAGACTAAAAGTCAAGAAGATTAAAGGAAGACCGCCTACACAAATGTTTACAAAGAGATTATACCAAAGAGCCCTTGGGCTGAAAACTTCAGCCGGGAATTTTACAAATAAATATTATATTAGGGCAATTTGGAAAACTTTGTTTCAAAGGGCAAAACGAAAATTATACGATCGATTCTGCAAATAAATGTGGTATATAGAGTTGCAAATTCAACAATGTGTCAAAAGCCGCAATTACTTACACAGTCGATAATGGATCAGAATTAACAATTCTACAAAAAATGGACACATGGATAGTTAACACTATCGTCATAGTTAATAACGAAATGACACATTATCTATTGCGTAGTGGTAATACGAAATGCTATGAGGTAATTAGGAAGTTATGCCAATAGCGGAGCATTCCCAGTGCGGTGCGAGTACCAGTAATAGCGACATACAATGTCAAGAGTACGCGCTGCCGAGGTGGTTCACGCAAGATGGCCGCGAGATCCACGTTCAACTTGCTCGTCACGTCGTCGTCGCGTAAAACGACAAGCTCTACAGCGCACAAACATACGGATTTGCTAAAAATAAATACCCCATATAAAAAAAGAAAACATTCACACACGCTTCAGGTATTTTTATTCGCGACTTTTAGACTGTTAGAGACGTATAAATTTTATACAGATTTGGAATCTATCACACGCCTACTTTTTTTCTTTCTGTATAAGCGATGCTTAGTAATGTAGTACCAAAATATTTATATTGGAACGGGACGATATAAATAGTGTGGTCGGACGTACAAATGAGTAAAACTCGGTCGGTATGCTTCAGCGGCTTCGGAAATAATGACGTTTCTTTTTTTTAATTCGGTGTGATGAATAGATATCTGAATCCGTAACGAGGACAATATAATCAGTGGAGCCGACAACTGGGTCGCACCGCACTGGCGCAGAGGAATTTGTGCGACTAAGATGAGAAACTGAGTGGTGACATTGACGAGAGCCACGTGGGCGGGCGGCGACGGGTGAGATAACATTTTGCTCATTATTTAATTTTACCTTCAACTTCATATTAAATAAGAAAGTAGCCGTCGAAGGTCGAAGGGAATACATTTTGTAGATTAGGATCCCATGTGGCGTAACCAGGTCCAGCCGGGCATTCCAGGCTTGCCTGAGGCATTGCGTGGAATTAAGCAAATATATTTGTGGATATTTCCGACATCAATATGTTTAGATCGCCATATTTGTATATGGTCCATCGTACATGACTTAAAAATCGTGCAGATCTATGGTTAAGTGAATGAGTAAAGTTTAACACAGGTAAATATATTCTAATTTAATAAAATATTGGAGTGGTATGATTGATTACAAACAAACGTTTATATCCATTGAGACATAAAATCAGTGAAAGCAAACAAAAGGTATAAATCATTTATTCTATTCGTTATCGGGCGGTAGTCCGGAGCCCGGAGGCGGCGGCGGTGGGTCAAGGGCGTCCCGTAGCCGCCGGGGCCGCCCTTCAGCCTTTTCACATTCCCTGAATTATAGCTTTGCCTTTGTACCAATTCCCGCACAATTACATGTGATGAGATTGCGCGCTTTCAGCTTCCCACATTTCCAAATCTGGCCAATAGCTTAGAGTAATAACCGTAAATAAGCAAAAGAAATACCTACGTACGTGCAGAGAGACCTAATTTTGTTACATAAAGACAATTATTCGTTTAACCGAGAACATTGCCAACATCCTGGCAATTATTGGAAAACGGATTCCTCTCACGTTCGCTTTCCAAGTAGATTTCCAAGATACCCAAAATGTCTAATAAGGCACATACGTACAAAGAGATTTTGACATGAGTTGCAAATTTAACCTTCGAGGTACTTACAACACGGTCACTAGGTACAGCATACTTAGATATTTGTTTGAGCTTCAAAAATACCCTTTCAAACACAATTGTGGCTACTTAAGTGATGACATGTAGGCTGTTATAGTTGTCTTTTGAAGATGCAAATTCCCGCACGTCAATAAATCTCAATTGTTCTTCAGAATAGATGATCGATAATTAGAGGAATTCAAATGTGCTTGTGAATAATCAATTCACGAAAGCGTTTTAATCGTAAAGAAATGAAATGAAAAGATGAATCCAATCCAACTGCAAGCAGGAAGCGCTGTCACAGTCCGCTACTTTATTTTTACTTTATTAGCAAGGTTTAAGGAAGACGGACGTCGTTATCGGGTGGAATGTAGTGATTGACATTCGCGGAGCAATTAAAGCGGCGTAGCGGCCGGCGCCGACGCTGACCGGCTCGGCCGGCGCAGCCGCAAATAGTTGCACAAGGCCACGGGACCACGACACGCCACTATCTGTTATTTATTGACATCTCCATCGGCGGCGCCACATGGCATGGAGCGACTTACCAAACATCCGCCTCTCCACGAGTTAATTACCAATCTGAGGTGGAGACATACATATCATCCGCTGCATCGATATATATTGAATATCGTGGAAAATTATCTTTGGCGCTTAATTTTCGTCTTTGTGCCAATAATACACTCATCAAAATAACTCTCAAAGTACACACGATACGCAGATATTAAAATTAACTTCCACGGTAAAAATAAAAACAAAAAGAGCGGTGAGGGAGTATAAAACCACGCACCTGACTATATAATAAATTCAAGATCCTTTCATATTATATACAATAAGGATGTAAATCCGATGTTAAATAATTAAATTTAATCTTAAAATATGTATTACATTTTCCTTCATCGTACTTAACCCCATTCAAAAGCATCACACATCTTCTTTTATGCCTACGTATGTTTTACGTTTCGTTCTTGCCTGTTTTACGGGTCGGGGATAGACGGTTTTGGTTAAGAGATCCTGGTGACTGATCCTGGCTCCTGTGCTCATGTTGCGTCGGACGTTTTGAAAACCGATATATTTATTAAACGCCACTCGGGGAGGCAATTATTTTGAAATAACACTAACTAAAAATTTTATAGAGCAGTATCAAAATAAATCATAGACTGCAACTGGTATTGCGTAGCACTCACCATCAAGCGAAAAAAAAATTTTTCGTAAACCTAGTAGTACTATCTATTCTGTGACCTAGTTATAAAAACGAATTGTATTTGTCATGTGATATTATGGTATCGTAGGTGATAATATAAAATAGGGTTAACACTTTAGTAGATGACAGTACTACGTTTATCCCTAGTATGTCACGCGTACGTTTGAAATATATGAAAACAAGAGATTCCACATGTGTGTAACACGCGACTGCGATAAATCGAGTTACATCCGACAAACAATTATACAGAATAAAATGTATTGTGATTGGGTGCAGCTGATACTGGGGAGGCGCAGCAGGGACCCACAGACACCAAAATATTAGAATTAATTTGAATAGTGCTTATTATATGGCTAACTTTTTAAAGAAGGCTAGTATAAAATTATAATTATAAAAAAAAAAGTTTTTAAAGTAAAAAGCACCTCACGCTTTGTTGCCATAAAATTGATTATTTTTCTACTTTTAAGTTCGGCTTGCTATAAAAGCGTGATTATTAGTTTTTTTATAATTAGCCTTTAATAAAAAGCACCCACTGCTTTTTTACCATGAAATTAATTATTTTTTAGTAGATAAGTATGATTTTATTATTGTATTTTCATTGGTCCTTGATAAGTATGCAAAGTTTCGATTTGATCCGACGTTTTGAAGTGGGTAAAAACCACGTTCCAAGATTCCGTTACATAGATACATACCAAGCTAATAGAAGCGTGTTAATTAACGTTTTAGGATAGCTTGATACAAAGAAGCAACCCGCCGAAACAATATCTCAAAAATTTAAATAATAAAGCCTCCTTTGAAATGTTCTCATATGAAAACATTTTACAACAATGCCTTTTTAAGTATGTACTCGAGTTAACCACACACAAGATTATTACTGCAAAGTTATGAAAGGCGGTGGCGCGTGGGCGGTTTAACCTCACCCGTACCTTTGGGTACGCTCACAATGAATATTTAGTGTTATTCGACAGAAACCACCTGCCTTTGCTGTAATTGGAATTTTCAATATTAAAAGTTGTCATTATAATACTGATTAAAACCGTTTCATAACCTGTCATAACATCGATCAAAGGAAATTATTATTTTCTAATGAAAACGTCTTTTGTGCAGTGGCTTTCTCTTTAACGATCATATTTTAATCATGGTTTTTCTTAAATAGCATAATTAAATCGAACATTATCACTAAATATGACGTACATTTTCTACTGTTCTAAGATATGTCAAAAGCGATGAAATACGTGTAAATACAGTTTCCGATTGAGATGTTATGAATGAAACATAGCTTAATTTATGAAGTTTGACCAATATGTGATGCAAGTAAGAGATGCACAGCACAATGCAACGAACGATGGGAACCGTGACATTGACATTGCAGAGTGTGTGCCGCTGGCAGCGGGCGAGGGGCTGGCGAGTGACGTCTCGACTAGAACCCTGGGATAGTGCAAAGTGGAAGCAATAGAGATGATTCAGGATGATGCAGCAGCAGGATTTCTGTGATGGTACCATTGGTGCGGGTGAAGAGCGCGAGGCTGGCCGAGTGGCGAGGAACGGGCGACTTGCGGCGCACGTAGTAGTGGTCGTGCCGCTGCGGCGGCGGCGGAGGCACGAAGGGCGGCGGCGGCGGCAGGCGCGCGGGCCTCCGCCTCGCGCCGCCCGCGAAGGCGTCCATGGCGGCGAGCGTGCCGACGTCGCTCATCCTCGCGGCGCGCTCGCGGCTGGAAGACTGCGGCCGCCGCACGATCGTTACTCCGCCCCGCAGCCCCCGGCACCGCGCGCGCTCTTCGATCGCCGCCCGCCCTCCGTTTTGCCGTTCGTCCGCCCACGCACTGCCTCGCTTTGTTTTGAATTTTTAATTTGTAGCCATTCATCTAGCACTCGTTTCGCGTTAAAAAAGAGATGCGCTTAGATTTTAGAGAGCGATGAACCGCAGATTGCAATTTTATCTTTATTGCATAATTTCTAAATGTAGTTACTCTACGACGACTGAGTCACTATGCGTGTTGGCGTGATGATTATTTATCGTACGTACGTAGCCATCGTTTTATAAACGTTCGTATGTTAATAATTACATCGTTATTGGGTAAAGATGACACAAATTTCACATTAGTGAGGTATTTTAAAAGAAATGATAATAAAAATGTTCTCAGCTTAATATTCACAATGATGTATGTTAGCTTTAAACATTAAGTGAGGTGTAAAACGAGTCTCTTCAGCAGTGCACCCGGCTATACCTCCGAGACCAGTCTAGCTTTATACTTGGCTAACTGAAACCTTAGGTCACTGACATCGCCTGTGTACATGAAAGCGTTGTAGAATATTCATCAGATACGGTAGATAGCCACTGGGAAGGTTCAACGGCACTTTGTGTCATGCTCAGCATTTTAAAATTACATTCAGGCACATATAAAATGTATACTTTTAATGTGAGAACATAAAAACCAAAAAATAATAAAAGTAGCGAATTAGGAAAAGTGCTGTCGTGTTTTTGTGTAAGCACGGTTATTTTCAGTTATTCATATTTATGCCGATTTACTTCTCCTTTACGATTTTCCTGCCCACATCATACGTTACTATTATCACCACATTAATCTTCAAAGTATGTTGCACAGTACATCTCACACACTTAAAGCCCAGATTTATTTGAGAGTAGGTTGGTGACGAGCTCACTCAATTAAGGTTTACTCGTTGCTACTCTCGGCACTCTGCTGACAAACATAGCTCGTGACTGTCCAAGCTTGACGAGTACCTTACCATTGGTCTTTTAAGTATTGGGTGAACACCAAGCAACGCCAAAAAAAACAAGAAACATGAATTGAATCTTCACTATTCTCGATTGGAATTTATTTTTTTACAGTACCCACAATGGTTGAGCCTTCAACACGAAAGAATAAGACAGCCATGTTGATAAGACTGTAAAACTTTTATATGATACTACTCCAAAGCGATGTTAACATAATAGCGAGCCAGCAACAGCATCGCGAACTTACTCGTGAATCACCCCTAATATTCATCATCATTACCGGCCCATATCCGCCCAATGCTGAGCATGGGTCTTACTCTCACTTCAGTCTCTATATAAAACGAACGTGAAACCACCCGTTAATGCCAGCCGGTTATTAGTTTAATTGAAATCATTAAAACCTTCCACGAAATCACAACTGAAAGAAAATAGATCCAATAATTTTCGAGACATTTTAGCACCAGTAGACAAAAAGCCTCTATTGATAACTGTATATTATAATTATATTATGCAGCGATACCATAATGCTTAAAAATACGCTGATGTGCTTGGGTGCTAACTCACCCATTTTAATCAACATGGTGGCCTTCACAGGGAGAATCAACTGACTGGTCCCAATAGTCACTCCCACACCCGGCATGAAGCCACTGAAACTCCGAATTAATTTTTGGCCGTTTCGTCCCTTCGGTGTAATTAAGGACAAATATAAAACAATGTTTGATATGTGTATCGTTTTATTCGAATTAGGTTAGCCAACATTAAATTATATTTTTATACAGCTTTCTATGAATAGATACAATCTTCTCGTAATGATATCAGAGTTCTGATCACCTACTTTCACCATCCTGCATATGTTCTATACCTCAGATTACGGCGGCTGGTCATGTTCTCATATTTTAGATATGCATTTTGGCAATGCAATCCGTGTACGAATTTATTTTTGATGCAGATGGTAAATACCTAGCCTTCGATGATAACTACTCATTGCCTGTGGAATTTGGAGCTTTCTCCTCGAGTGCACTGCTACATCTGGTACTCAATAGAAAATATCTTCGTACCAGCACTGTAACTGCAAATCAGTTCTCTCAGCAGTACTTATCAGACGTCAAAAGTGTTTCAATTCAATAAAACAATCCGTACGTATGTTTTGTAACCCCACAACTGGAAAAACAGTTTTAGAACTAAGATCAATACTATACCATTACATCAATGTAATAAAAGTGTGTTAAAAAATCATACTGTTCAGGAACATAATAACCGAGAGTAATTTTAAGTGCATGTGTCACGTGTGACATTTCATTGAACCGAGCATCACATTCTATATATAGATCGGTTGAATGGTGCTGAACTAAAATAAGAATGCATCGTTTCATTAATAACATTGTGGTTGGAGCGGATACCGGAGGTACGTCACGGAGTAAAGCTAAACAGTTGCTAGTCTCGTATGCTTTCTGCATCCCGTCTACATCACGGTTTCCCGCGCGTTTCTTACTCTGACGTCAATGAATGGGTACAATCAACTACATTCGTAGCCGCGTAAGTTTCATTAATTCCAGCTATTTATTTAGGATCAAGATTGCTAAACAGTTTTTAATCATGTTGTGAAAAAGAAAAACCAGACCTTGTTTAGAAACGTAGATTGTTAAACAGAGGTTAAATCTAAAAAAAAGTTATCATCCGTTATTTATTTCAGTGTTGAGGTGGTTTACCCAAAATCGTTATTAATCAACAAAGACCTTATTAACACGTTGACTGCAGAAAACACACCTGTTGTGTTTTTCATAACTTGCCACGAGTACGGCAAAACACAACCGTTGTTTGTTGTATGGGAAAACACTATGGCGCGTGCAGAGCCGCACCCGTGGCTAGACAAGCAAAACGGCTCAGCAGTCAAAGTGTTAACTAATTTCTTCTCGTCAATAAGCATCAACTCAGAAGCTATCATATTACAAGGGAACAGCAAAATGCTAACTTGATAGAAGCAGTCAACTTGCTTTTCTCTAATTAAAAATCTAACCCAGACCAATAAGTCAAATAAGGAAGGCATTTTCATACGTAAAGCCAAACACATTATGAGCACAAACTCATAAAGTCAATGCGTATTTATTACTAAAGTACACAAAGCAATAAGACAAATGAGTACTAAAAACAGTCACGCTCAATTTATTCAGTTAGACATATGAGTTAGAAATTTACGAGAGTGGCATTGTTTAAGAATTATTTGTTTAGGTACATACTTACATGAATTTAATTTGTCGCACAATAATAAACCAAAGTAGATTTATAACATGAAATTATGGAATTCAAACACAATTTTTCGATGAGACGATGCTCTTCTTTATATGTTTATTCAATACTATATAAACGTACACATGTTGTATGGCATTTTATGGAAGCTACGAAAAAACTACTTAACTCTGATATTCAAAAACTTCCACTACTGGTGCAAGAGTGCTGAATAACTCAACTGTAAAGTTTTGTGTTTGAAACACAACCATTCCAGAAGAAGAACCGACAAGAAGCACGGCATAAAGAAGGAATGCGCAGAAAAATTATGAATGATACTTCGGTCTGCGCTAGTATTCATGACGTGCACATTGTGAGGGCGGAGCGTTAAGTCGCACGACTAGTAATAAAATGCAGCCTTTTCCGCCCGGCTCTATGCGATCTAATAACGTTCATGAAAGCTGCTTTGGTGCTCAAGTGGAAAAGCGAGAATTTGTAAGCAATAATGCGCATTTCTCAAGCACGCGCATGTGGAAGCCTATCCGGTGTAAATAGGCGCTGCTTTAGTTGTTCACACGCAAGCGTGTACCAACAGCAAGAACTCACTCCACTGTAAATTAAGGTGTTTGGTTCGATGACAATGGCTGCTTAGAAGCCACGTACTTTTTTCAGCCTGAAGATATGTTAACAACAAGAAGTGACGAAGGAACATGTTTAGGAGTGTACGCACCTCTCAAGCAGGCGCACCCCATGATGTACCCCATCATGGACTGGCGCTGCGCGGGCTGCGCGCGCGTCTGCGGCGGCGGCGGCGGCGGCGGCACGCGCCTGCCGCGCGCCGGCGCTCGCGCCACCGCGCCTGCTTTACCCGCAACACTTTACCCTCCCGCGCCCGCACATGCACATTTGTACATCGTCAATCTTTATTCGACATCAAGATGTATCAGTCAGTCTTATTCCTAATCTAAGTGAATTCATATCAAATACTCTAGCAGTAATGTCAATTTGAACTGAATGCTAATTTAAACACTATTATCGTACATCTTTTAGCATCATTGTCAGCCGTAAAATAACAATCAGTCTTATCACAGAATTGTGCAATGTAGTTTTATGACTCCGGATACACAGTCGAAGGATTTCACTAAAAGTTCAGACGCTAGAGACCATACAGTTTATAACGGCACGTATATTTTGTTATTATTGTCCAATGTTTAGGCACATCACTGATGAATCAAGGTCAAGATATTTATAACACTGAATTCGTTAGCTTGAGGAAGTTGCAATGATGATAGGAATTGTTCACTTTCATAAAATGATGTATCCTACTGCTGCGACATGCATACATTATTTCACCCTAGGAGAAGACAGGGCCGGTCCGCGGTTGTCATAAATGTATCTTGATCATAAAACTTTCCAATACCCTTTAGTATGCAGTCAATCTTCCATTTTGTAATAATAAAATAAATAACGTGTCACGATCACTTACATTGATCCTGACCCCTAACTAGGAATGTATTTTTCTGTGCTCCTAATTTTGCAGGGCAAAACTGAACCGATAACAATGCAGTTTTTACTGTTTTTCAAGTCACATCGAAATCCATTCAGTGGAAACCGAACTAATGTTACAAAACTGTTTAGGCGACAGCGTGCCGGTATAGACCACCGACCACCAAACTCTGATCATCTGGTGGTCTATCTCTGTTTCACTAAGTTCTAGATGTTACCCGTGACTTAGTTCGAGAATCGCACATTGGTGATATTTTTTTGCAATCTAATAAACATCACCGTGAACGAAGTCACGGGTAACAGCTAGTACGGAATGGAACAGGCACAGAGCGTAACAACCTTTCCAAGAAGGTGCCGAGCAAAACGAGCCATAAGAATTAAGACTAAAATGCTAGCGATCTGACCTGGAACTTTTGAAGTGAATGTTCCCATAATTTCAAATTAACCTACGAAAATACTGTCTATTTAAATATACGTAGTAGTA
Source organism: Campaea margaritaria (assembly GCA_912999815.1). Taxonomy (NCBI): domain Eukaryota; kingdom Metazoa; phylum Arthropoda; class Insecta; order Lepidoptera; family Geometridae; genus Campaea; species Campaea margaritaria. The sequence goes on from OU538792.1 coordinate 6,077,478, forward strand.
AAAAGGAAAATGTAGAGTAGGTGGCAAGTGTGTTTATGGTACTACAAGCCGAGTTCAATTTGACGTAATTGAATGTTTGATGGTTCCAGTGGAGCCGAGTGGTCGAGGCCCGGGGGCTTCGGCTCGCAGACGGTGCACCGGTGGCGGTCGCGTGCCGCGCGCGGTCGATATCGCACGCAAACTTCCCGCCTCGCGACACACCGATCAAATAAGACTAGTTTCCAATATAAATGTTAAACGGAAAATATATTCTTGAAACGTCCAACTTGAATATTTCAGGAGCTTTCAATTTAAAATTTTCTTGTCTACGTCGAAATAGTTACCTAACCTAACCAACGACTTAAAAGAACTGAAGGTTATAAAGTAGGTCGGGTTTTATTGAACGGTGTGATTTTCAACAATATACCTAATATGTAGGTGGGTACAACCCAGTATATACATACTTATGTATGCTCTACATACTCCCCTTAATTTTGCCATAATATTATGTTGACCTAAAAATGGGGTAAAGACTATTATGATTATGACCTACGAGTACAGTAAGCCTCGCAGTGCTCTTAGTAACGAAATAACACAACTAACCAAGGCCCATCATAACCTGTATGTTGCAATGTTTTGGTGTAATTCAATAACATTGATTAATTCCTTTCAAAAAAGTAGAGTACCATCAACCAAGCTGTAGTCAAACTAATTCTTTTCCATTTACTTTGTAAAAGTGAGCCGACATAAATAATCACAACCGTATCAGTAACTCTTCGGCCGGTCAGAAACATTCGTCAATGCACCGGGTGAGGTGAGGTGAGCGGTAGGGTAAGGGGAACAGAAGTGCGGAATGCGGCACGGGAACCGGCGTGGTTGTGACAGGTGGTACGGCGAGGTGGGCAGGTAATCGAGTGAGGTTAGGACGAAGGAGGCAAGGGTAGCTTTGCGGCAGGTCGCGGGCCGGCGGGCGCGGGCGGGCGCGGGCGCGGGCGGACCGACACTGAGGCGCGCGCCGCGCCGCCGCCCCCGCGCAACGCCCCGCGGCCCGCAGCCCCGACCACTACCAACACGATCTAGACTTTCATAGCGACCCTCTCGTAGCTAGACCCCCTTGAATCTAATGATATTAGGTGGAACACCTTAACAACGCGCACACTTAGGAGATTGATCTCTCTTATACCCGTCCATGGTACAGAATGTAGCTGGGTACGATTGTGTTGCGTCAATGCAGCGCTGCCATTGTATGTCGGTGTGGGTTTGTGAGCTTAAGTTTATTGTGAACATTTTTTTGGTATAGTTTCTATTATAGGCTTAGTACTTAACTAGGGTTTAGGACATATTCCATTTAAGTAACATTCAAAGTCTAACTTTACTCTTTTATCTGTATTTATATGCAGTTTTGGTCTAGTTTTTTTTATTATTAAAATATGGATAAACTTAACGGCAACAAACATCTCATTTTCTAACTAACTTATAGATTGAACTTTTATGATATTCTCAAGCTCAAGTTAAATTTAGTTTAGAGTATGTATGTGGCGTTCTGCATAACTTTTAGCACAATCATGTTGATTTATCATCTCAGAATCTGCGCAATTCAATAAAATCGATAATCTTAACTCTTAACCTGACCTGAAAACCTTATAACCGAAATACCTAACAATATGATACAAAAGAGACCCTTCAGTCACCTTCGAAACATGACCCTATAAACGCAGCCAGAAACCACAAAATCTCACGACTCTGCGCAGCGAATTGAAAATTACAGAGTGCGAGAAAACAAGAGCAAACCGTGCTGAAAATCGCAATGTCAGCGACAGTGAGAAAAGACTAAAAGAGGACAAACAAAGGGACGCCTGAAATTGTCATTACAAATAGAGACAAGACACTCGTTCCTTGAATTCTAAACCAACCGGCGTCGTCGGCTGGATGACAAAGGGAAAGCTGAGCAGAGCCCTTACACAGCCTGAACTGAATCTACTCGTGAGTAGAAACTCGATGATGCTCACAATAGTGAAGTGTGTTTGATGCATGCTCAATGCGCTTTCAGCCGTTTGACGTTAGAACATCAGATTTTAAACGTAGTTTAACCATTTGCTTAGTTATTTTAACTAGGCATCGAAGAATTAGCCCTTAGGGCTGACTATTTCATCCATTGGCCCTTAAATATAGACAAATCGTATGAGTATTACGCGTATCACAATATTATTTACATGCCTAATCTTTGTTGGTTTGACGCAAGGAGCATTCAAGCCACGACGTCAGCATCTGTGTCAATTGATGATGGAGTGCGTGTTCATCTCACTGTCAATCAAGTTATTTAGGTCACATAATACGCTGTTTGATATCGATTTATTCACGTAATTTATTATGCTTATAATAAAATAACATTATGTAAGTAGGGCTATTTTATATGTACAATGTATATACTTACATAAAAATATTCCGTAGAACCCTGATACAGAATACTCTTCAATTCAAAAATCTCCTAATCGTAATAATCTATTCTCTTCATAATTGTTATTATTAATATTTTTAATTGTTCTTTTTTGTAGATAAATTCTGTTAATTATCACACATTATCACTATTTGTTATCATTATTAGTTTATTATCAATGGATTGATTTTGTGATTTTACAATAATTGATAAATAAAGAAATAAATGATAAATCAGTATATATACCAGATTACGAGTATATATAATAATATATAAATCTCAACGGAAAAATCTCTAATTTCAAACGCAATAACTCCACAGAAACCTCATTTGATTTCATGCCTGACGATGAAGCCACTGGCTAAAGCCATATTCAACATGGTTCATCTCATGTTCAATCAGTTATACAAATTCCGTCACGTATTGCGTTATTTAATATCCATGTTTTCACATGTGATAATGCCCTGTATCCAGGGAACCCCATGTCCCAACAAGTCAATGACGTCACCGGCTGAGCCAATGGCTGTCTGCGGCCAGTTAGGTCAACGGTCGGCGCCGTCCTGCCAGGGCCACAGAATAAATAACAGTACCTCCTTACGCCAGGACGCCGCTAATTCCTGCCACGCGTCACCGCTCCCGAAGCGCTTACGTTTGTGATACACGGACGACTTGTGCCGCGATTTTATCGCGCAAACTGGTTTTAGTCGTACTTCTGTGCGACTAGTTTTAAACGTGACTAGTCAATAGCCCTACCTTGATTGCCACACATCAAGAACTTCCCTACACGACTAAGGACGGACTGAGTCCAAATATACTGTCGATCCCTATTCCCTAGTAAGTATCCTGTCTAAATCTGGTATGATGTCAGCCGAATATCGTCAAAACACAATCTGTGTATTGTTATTATTGGTACATTATATTTTCCTTCCTATCAAGAAACATCTAACCGCCATTTAAAACGTTTAAGTAAAGCAATATTATGTTACTCTGTATATGGCTGTTACGCTCTTTATTATAAGTACTTCTGTATTATTACAATCGCTCGTGTGAAACAAGCATTATTTTATTAACTAATGCAAAACGTATAGCAACGCGTTTCCGCGTTATTAACGACAGTAAGGGAATACATGGCTGTCGCTAAATTAATTGGCTGGTAGCGGAAAGTTATGATCATGGCGTAATCGCATAATATTTATATGTGGGTAATATAAATTTAACACAGTGCGACAGAAACATGAAGTGAAAAAGTGAGCAGGGGAAACTCCAGCCTGTTTTTTTTATGTCTGTCAAAAACAATCTCCAGGATGAGACTTTAATTACTACTTCTTTAACAGTGGAATTTTGATAATGCAATATTATGAATACGTATGAATAGCATGATGTCATATAAAGATTAGATAATAAACGAGACGTACCTAGAACCTGTACCTGCACTTAAAAATACATTTAGATTAGAGTAATTATAACCCGTTTCTAACAATTACGTAATAAGTACTTGGTTAAGATGTGTGCCCACCATGTTTAAACGGAACCCTAGTGCTGTTACAACTGTGATTATCTGTCTATCACAGATCTATAGAGCCTAGACTAACTTAATTTAATTAATCATGCTGGGTATAAGTTGAATCAATAACATTATAAACTACTAATTTTAAAATACAAAGTTTACTTTTAATTCGTGCGGCGTTAAACAACGATAAAGCTTGATTATCGTCCGTCGAATAAGAGGCCGGATCGCATATAAATTACCCGAGGGATTCATAGCAATTTCGCAGGCGACAGTAATTTTGCGAATCGCCTTCGAGCAATGATATCTTGTTTTATGGTTCGGAGCCGAATTATGCATAAAATTAGACCTAGTAACGTTCAATGATAACATAAAGTATTTTTGTGTGAACCCTATTCGTGTTCAGGGTTGTGTGAGTGCTTACGTTACGATTATATTATAAGCTACAAGGCCCGGCCACGGTGTACGAAAGTTGTTACCGGCAAATTAACAATATCAGTAAAAATCTGTAAATTTAAAAGTTTTAAGGATGCTACGACACGACAATGAGGGGTTCTTGGGATATGTTCAAAAATTCAGCGTTGAAAATAGTTGAGTTTACACTTTTGGCGCTATTCGACAAGCCAAAAACATGTTCAATTTCAAATACATCAATATTCAGCAAATACTTAAATAATACATAAATTCATATTGAAGTATTTAGTGATGGTTTCTAGACTGACAAATGTTCAGTGCGCTATCTATCAAGCTAGCCCGAACTATTTGAATTTTAAATGTGTCCTTCAAAGAGTTTTTAACAAACGAGGTGAACAGAATCATTCGGACTGAATATTATTGGCTGATGTGCTAGGCTCGATCACATACCTAGTTCTCATTATACGAAACTCATCCAAACTCAAATGCAAGTTATGAAAAAAAAAAACGAAAGTTGGTGATTGAACTCCAACAATTGGGACCGATGACGTTAGCTTTCGTCATTGGTCGTATGAAACCTGACCGGAATCGTATAATCGTGCCTTAGGCCTCGGCAAGCGCGCTGGCTACTCATGTTGTATTGACAATTATTTAAAGGTAGCCATCAGGGCCGTCAGGTAACCTGTCAAGGCAGCGTGTAACTTTTGATAGAGCCTCTTTGAGCGCATGTTATTAAACTTAAATTTAATCAATCGCTCTCCACGCTTTCCGACGACGTTAACTGAGGGAATATCCAAAGACAACTTAATATATTCAAGCAGAGATGTGTAAATATGACTCAAGGGTCTCGGCGATGCTATTGGTAGTTTACGAGTCATCCCCATTTACAGTACGTACCACTAACTTATCTGTAGAGTTGAGCCCGCTCAATCCGCTTTGTAGCGCCCGCGCTTCAATTGAAAACTCAAACACTGCCAGCGAATTTCGACTAAGTTATGTTTAACCAATCAACGTTAAGTGTTTGAACTGCGGCCTTATTTTGTAACTCTAATGCAAATAAAACTGTAGTTAATTTGACATTTATGAAAGTAAAAACGTCAAAAAAAGTTCAGTTAAATTTTCGTTAGTGACGAAATAAAGCCTGCTTGGCTATCAGGGACTGCAAAGCTAACCGCGCTGTGATGGGCTAGACTTGCGCTACGCTGCGCTTTCGGCCTTCATCCTCGCAGTCTTTACAAACAGCGGCAGTAATATATCAATTCTTGCCACCTCTACAGATCAGACGAAGGTACTCATGACACACATCTCGGCTTCAGTAAATAACGAAGAGTTTGACTCACCAATGACGTTATTATTTTGATGGTGGTGGTGCGCGGCGGCGGCGGCGGCGACGGCGGCGGCGAGCGTGGCCTGCTGCTGCGCCAGCTGCGACGCGAGCTGCGCCTGCAGCGCGGCGTGCATGTTCGCGATGTTGCGTTCCTGCGCGCTCGGCCCGCCGCCGCCGCCGCCGCCTCCCGCCTCGCCGCGCGCCTCTTCGCCGCCGTACGTCGGAGACAACTCCTCATCTGCACAAATAACACACATATGTATACACTCATTGCCTCCCAAGTTTTTTTACGGTACAGATGTAACAAGGCGAACTTATTCGCAAGCACCAGCCTGCCTATAACAGTAGCAGTGCCACCCAGTATTTTACATTGCAAAATCTTTCACAACACTCCACTCGTCATATTCCTTAAGTCTCATATGCCCAGTAATTTTACTAGTAACAGTGGCCTTCAAAACAGAACACAGTAATGTTTGCACACTATTGCTTGGCGAATAAATATCTGGCAATAGTGCGGTTCATCCTCAGGCGGACTCTTGCAGAAGTGTCTTACCACAGCAAGCCTGTTGCAAACTAGTAATTTCGGTCCAACTAACAAAACGCATGAAAATAAGGGATGAAATGTTTGGAAAGATAAAACGCTATCAGGACTTGAACCTTCGAACAAATGCGCCAGTTCGTTTCAGTATAAAATGAAAATATCCCTCATCCACTTTAGCTGAGGTTCTCGCCTACCTCAGATCTGTAAGATCCTCTGTTTCCAAATAGCATTGTAGAGCAGCCCAACAACTGCACTATAATATAAAATTATAAATATTGAACTCAGAACTATAGCAAAACGCTTGCTCGTTCAAAATAATGTATGTAACTAGCTATTACACCACGTAAACCAAGCCACATATTTTTGTGAAATAGAGAAAGTTAATCTAAACCTAAAGCGAGAAATAAAATAAAGAAAGTAACCATTTCATTCTGTTTTGGATTCCAAATTATGTACTGCCTTTTACGTACACTACCAAAACTGTATAAAGGACCGCTCCTTTATAAAAGTTTTAATAAGGCTGTCCACACAATCTTACTTACTTTTCAAATGACTACGAGTACTTAATGAATAAGTTAACATGTATAATGTTTTTTAATGAAATTAGACAGATGCTGCCTGTCTGCCTGAAGTTACCATCTAGCCTATGGCCCTGGCAGTTTGTATGTCGTTACTTTACCAGGCGGATATTAGATAATATTCTACACTACATTAACCTAAAACTGCTATTTATTAATTTCACTGATATTAGAAAACTCTTTAGAAGGCGCAGGGCGAAGCCAGTTCGTTATTGAAACATAAATAGCTATGCTGCCAGTTTAATTATAGAAACAATCTATCTGCACCAATAGTATAATAAAATTGAAATGTGTGTGTATTTTTCCAAATAAATGTCACATTTTAATTTAGAACAACTTTTTACACGATGACCGATAAATTACCGTGTACTTTTTAACTGGCGGTCTGTCAGTCTGAATGTTTGTCTCGATTAGGCTCCGAAACGGCTCAACAGATTTTCATGGATTAAAACAGAAGTTTTAACTTAAACTTTCGTGTATATTTTATTTCGATATCTTGCTGGGCTCAGCAGATATGGATATAAATACTTGTAAGCGCAAATGTAATCGAGGGCTCAGTTTGTACAAAAATAAAAGACGGTCGAATTAGTTTGAACAAAACAATTTTATAGTCGCAAAATAACCCATACCCATAAGCTGCTATCAGTATCCGCTTAAAATTTACCGGGGCGAGATAGACAGTGTTTTAATAACACGTAAAATCCCAAGCACGCGTATGAGCACTCAGGAAGGAAAACAGGCGATATGAAGAGCCATTCGTTTTTTTAAGGTCAACATTGAAAACATTAAATTAGATAATACTGCACTTATTAATAGTTCTTGTACTGTAGAGACACGCTCCAATAATCTACCTATACGTAACACAGCTTAGATGTTGCCTTGGCTTTGTTAACTTAGTTCGCTAGAATAACACGAGTGGCCGCTGTATTACCGCCAATGGCGAGAAATTAAATAGAACCACGTCAATTAATAATTAAAAGTGCAATAGCTGACACTCTTGCATGCAGCTATTACCGACCTAACCCACTTTCCTGTTTTTTATCTACCGACTAGACGATTTGCACATGATGTGCGTGCACGGATCGGAACCATGAATACAAAATCCATAAAGAGTTACGTATATCTGCAGTGTTATGGTTTGGTCGTAATGGCGAGACTAGCTCATACCTATTACATAAATTTCCTCTTAGAAAGCAATACGAGATCTGCATGACTCTCAGAAATGTACGCCATCAGCTGCAATATTTGAAGAGAAAACTGACTCTTTGCTCGTAATGTATCGCATCTTTTATGTAATCTCATCAAACTGCCAACCTAAATAAAACTGTTTTAACAATACTACTAGTTTCATAGAGTGACTATTGTGAGTGTTCGAGTGAGTCACACACAGAATAACAATGGATTATGTTATGATTGCAAATGACCTGAATATAATTTAAATGACTTCGTCTAGATATAATCGTTTCAAAATATGTAATGTGAATTATATAAATGAACCATCGCTCTATTAAAAAAGTATGAGTTGTAGAGTTGAGCCCACTGTGCGTGCAGGACGCCCTCTGGCCTTACAGAGCGACGACCTGCGCAAGGAGGCCATTGAATGAGACGAACCGAACATGGTACCCATTGAAGCACATCAGACGCCTCTCTCCAGCACTCGACTAATATACGCTGTTCATGAAAATTATTGGCAGAATTATTGTCATTGTTAGATATAGAGGGAATCCTAGGTAGAAGTCCGGATCTATGTACATGCGACCGTGACACGTTACTACGTTACATGTGACGCGTTATTATTATTATTTTACTTACTGGCTTCGGGTACTGGCGTGACTGGACTTTCGGGCATAAGAATCCCTTTCTGCACCAACTCATCTCTGTTCGCTCGGACGGATATCTTCCTCTCTAATGCTGCAAAGAGGAGACACATTCAAATTAATTCAAGTAAAATATTGAAAATATTCTGTACAAAATCGGTGCTACAATGGATAATGATAATCTGTGCCATTTAATGACACTCCAAGCGTACTTTGTGCTGTTATATTTGAACGGTTCGTCGGCGTCGGACCCTTGTCAATGGTACATTAGTCCGCACTACCTGCCAATTTTTTGTCCACCTGTTTTTGCCATTAAAAATATATCATCCAGGTCAATAGACCCATTCCACACTGCGTGGCTTATTATTATGGTTTGTTGTTGTTAAGTTCATACGGCCTACGAGACGTAAGTTCAGTAAGTTGGTTGAGAGTCGACTGGGAAGCGTGAATTACTTGTTTCATACAAAATATAGTTACGTAACCATTAAAAATCTATAAGAGAGGTTGAAACCAAACTTTGTCGGAAAATTAAGTTTTATCTATCATAAACTTATTTTTGTTCGAAATTCCTTTTTGCAATAGGGTTTTATCTTAGTTCTGAAGCACAAAAAATACGTTTAACGTTTACGTTAAATCAAATTTATTTTGATCTGATCTGAATGGAAGTTTTTTTTTATTAGAGCTTAACTTAGTTCCTTTGCCGGAAAAGGTTGCTATCAAATGTTATATTTATTGCTTAGCTAATATGCGTTTAGATACTATATCCAAAACCAGTTAAGTAGTTTCCGCATTCAGAGTTCTCCAAACGAACCACCAAGCAGGCAAAACAGTTAAAAATCGATTTAGTGTTGTTAACAAAAGGTATGATTAGTTATTGGTAAACAGTCAACAGGACCTCAGGCGATCTGTATAGGAATTTTAACTTACTTCTAGAAGCTGCTTCGAACTTCTCAGATTTCTTTTTCCGTTTCCACTTCCACGGTTTGAACAGTCTGCCGAACGCGGAGAATTTTGACTTGGTCCGTTCAACGGGTGGCGTCCGCGCGCCTGACCCCAGACTATTCGTCCGTACCGCAGAACCATTCTGTTTCTTTGCTGCAAAGATAAAAAAACACTTTGTTAACAAAGAAAGCTATTTGAAGAAATGGATAGATATATATTGTTTTCGCAGGGGGTCGCCTTGCGGGACAGGCCACTAACATTCTCATTCCATCGTCATCACGAATCTGTCACATCAGTCTACCGCTAATCGTAGGCTCTCCAATTTCAATGAGCATGATCATCGCCTTCCCTTATCGTAATTTCTATCATCATTATCATCATATCGGCCCGTATCAACCCACTGTTGGGTATAGGGCTCCTCTCCTTCACGCCACCTATTCCGGTCCCGTGCAAGACGTATCTACTGCTAATTATACACAGCAACACTGAATACACTGCTGAAATTTCTATGACCCGCAATTATTATGAACTAATTTTGGTACTGGTCTAGGACCCTACTAAAAATCATAAGAATATTCACGCGCAAAAAGGTTCTTGGAAAATAGAGAATAATTTATCCATAAATCTAGAAACCGTGTTTTCAATGGGCTTTTACTTGCAAAACAATACTTATAAAACAGCAGCGTGTAACAAAGAATAACATCTGAAAGATATTCCCACGTCAATACAAAAATTGTTCCATAGTGGCATCAGTACCGGCGCAAATAGTAGTCGCACGTACACGGTGGATATATCCACACAATCAATGGCACCATTATGTCGAGAGTCTATTGTTGAAGACTGCCCGTACCTATCACAACACAATGCCAACGGGAACTACATACACACACACACACAAAAGAGAAATTTTCTCGTACGTCCCTACAAGATTCTTTGGACAGAATAGTTTTGAGCTCTGGTACAAAATATTCATAATTGATTTCATATAGGAGCTTAATTCATTGTTAATAACAAGAATAATATCAATATCACACATAATATACATTCTTAGTAAACTTGATATCCTGTTTGGCAGTTTTTCCAAAACTATACGATAGCGAGCTCTAAAATATTAAAGATTTAAGAAATATTTGTAAATCACACAAATCATTATTTAATGTGCTGCAAGTATTTCATGAAGTCGGCACAAAAGCCGCCATAAAATTCACACTCGAATCTCTTTAAAAGGTTTTACACTCCCACAATTTCACCGGCGCGAACAAGCAATATATTGCAATCTGTCTCGTGAAACACTGGATAGGATGATCGTAAGAAAGGCAGGACACGAGGCATGCATAACAAACCGCACCACGACTACATTGATATGCATGCGGCGTCAATATCATCGCCGGTCGAAATAACTTAAAGTTCAGTTTTCCAAGAAACACGGACGGACAAAACTTGGGCGGGATTAGCATACCAGATCTCTGGGCGGAATACAGGAGCAACTTAAGGAAATATGACATACGAAAGTTTTGGAAATACAAAATATATTGCTTGTCGTCGATTATAATAGCTTTTAATGCTGTTACAGGACTTACAGGGTTTTTCAATAGCTTATTTTTATCGTCTTTTAAACGTGTTGGGAAAAGCGGGCGGATAATGAAGATAAAAACAAATATATTCCTAAATACATTTCCATGGCCAGTTAAATATACAGACATATTATAAACCCAGTAAAGCGATAGTACATAAAAAAAATACACATTACGCCAGTAGATACACTTACGCCATAAAAATAATCAGTAAGTAGGTATTTTAGTTAAATTGTTTTGTACCTATCTACCATGCCGCAACTAACAGATAATTTATTCCATCCTATCATGTATACAATGACTAGTGTATAAAATATTTGTCGAAAGTACTTAGTATACTGACACACTGATAATACTGCCAGGTACGCACACAGTTTCCATACAACCATTAGTCTTATCAGAACGTTAACTACTGAAAGACGTAGGTAAAGGTAACAAATGACGACATCCAAAAATTTTAATTTAACATTAAACTTGTAAAGACCGTAACCATGCTAAAAAAGTCATCAAAACTACATAAGCTTTATGATATAAAAAATATGTTTTGATCACATTATGAACAATCATAGAATATAGCAGATCGAATATAGCAAGACGAACACACGATGAATCAATAGGTTCTTTCTATGCAGTGTGGCAATCGTAGTATGTGAATACTACTTACTCAATTGATTATAATTTACTACTAACATTGCTAACAAATGACTAACACTGTGTTTTATGTCCCACTACTATTCATACTCAAGCTCGATTGTAATCAGTTTCACATAATATATGACCACAAAATGGCAGAGACACAAGCTAAAGTTAAACAAGAGATGTACCTCATAGTTCGTATCCGAAGACCACAAAATACAAAATCCAACTATTAGAAACTAAGACTTCTATTCCTTTTATCTTTTTCAAGTATGATTTAGCAATACAACGAACAATACGCGTATGATCTAGCTAGACGAATCAGGAATGCCATTGAGTCTGCCCGAGGCATTGACAGTGGCGAAACAGTGCGATTCCCATTTTTTTTTGTTAACAAAGTGGATAAGCAGGTACCTTCTAGTTGATATCAAATGACTGATTAGCCGAGCTGTGAGGCCCGTGCCGTGAGTCATGGTTTGCCGTGTTGCGTCGCCTGCGCCCACACTACGGTGGCATTCTAATTTGTGAACATCAACGCGCTGAACGTCCTCAGTCCTCACACCTCACCTTGCCTATCAGCCTATGATGTCACGTACTGACATCCTTTTACCTTCTAGAACCGTGGCCTGTATTTTTGGTAATGTAAACATTATTTTGTTTGGGACCCACCTTTCGTAAGGTCTATGAATATGTACTATGATTCCATAAATGAAGGTGCCTAGGCAAATAAATATCACTAATGGGCAAATTAGTCTGCCAATGAAAACTAGTGAGATAAACAAAATAGTTCTCTCGTGTGATCAATTAAGCCAATCATGGGTAATTCGTATAATCTAACAACGTGCAAGGATGATAGACATTGACTCAACCTTTTTCCTTTGCGTAACCAATATAATTAATATGCTCCTCAAGTGTCACATCACATGCGGTAACAAAGAAACATTACTTAGTTACCGCCTCTATAACTATAAGCATTGTATGCACGTAAGTACACAAATATATAACAAACACTATAGCAAGCTGTAAACAGTCTGTTTGAGGAGTATCTCCAGATATGACCGCAGACTCCGACCTTTTGATTAGACCCACCACCGAAATAGACTAACGAAGTCTATTTGATCGTTGACAGCTTACGAAGATTTGATTGGGTCAATGGATATTTGCCTCTCACACCAGAATATTATAGGCACCAATTAAAGATACTACGAAAAGGATTAAGATAATTTCTGGGAAAACTTTAAACAGTCACGTTAATGGGTTATATAGGCATTTCGTTTAGATAGCTGCTGCGTTTAGAATGCTGATACAAAAATAAAAGTTCAAAATAATTTTCTTCAAAGAAAACTCATTCTCATTTGTCCGTTGGTTTTATTTACATGAAGAAAATTATGTTCTTTACGTGTTTAAATGTTTTCAAACGTATCTGTTTTAGCATACAATAAAATGTTTTGCGTACTTCATACACTGGCCAACAAGCTATTATGCATGTATATAATTTTTATAAAAGTAAATCAAACTTTTACATATTGTAAAAGTACTTATTGGGTACTTACTTGCATCACGGAAGACGATAGATAATCACTATAATATTGATATGCATTGTAATATGACTGATAAGCGGCTTTTTTAGCAGTAATGTTCCTACACGATATACCAAGTAAATGATTAAAGTAAACATACTTAGGAAAATAATAAGGTAACACATAACTGCATCAATAGTATTAGTTTTGATGGAAAGTCCAACGAAGCTTTCTATTCTATCAGTCGTGGAAGAAAGCGCACTGGGTACTATATTAGTCACCCTTGGATCACTTAGGCATCGGTATCCATTACAACCTTTTCAGTGAAATCGGGTGTTAATAAAAAAAAAATTTAATGAATTCTAAAACCTTCACCTAAATCAGCAATAAGAGATACCGTTATACTTGTAAACGTCAGTGTTGGTGAAAACGGCAATGTGACATCATCAAACCGTGAATAATGCTGCGGAGATAAATATCTCTGATTTGATCTTTTTTCATTACTACAAACAATGAAAACTTTCCCTGTATACCGCAGTTTCACCGAACCGATTAGAAATATGTAGTGCTCGTAGATACCGTGCAAAATTAGTCCACAAAAGCATGCTAATTCAGTACTTAGCACATTTGACACGTGCGGTTGTGTAAACCCCGAACTCGTTTACATGACAATTAACTCTTATACTCCTCTTGCAATTTTGAAATTAAAATAAGCGCTTTGTTTAGTTACAACATTAGTAGTAATAGATACCTACCAGTAGTATATACTGCAGCATCAACATAACAATCTGTACTCACGTTATATGTACGCAGCAGTATCCTATCAATGGTTCGATCGGATGATCAATGAACTTGATTGAACTGATTACTTTCATTCAAGACCAATTGTTAACTAAGCTGCTCCCTGTTCAAACTAAAATAGCAGTCATAAAATATGAAATATGAATATATATGGCATTTAGAAGAATACTGTATGTTTATTAATAGTAAACTTTGCTCATTATCTTTAGATCTAGCTGCAATTTGAAAAAAGAATAATATACCAACTACAAATTGCATTTACCAATAATATCGACGTGCTCATTAAAATTCTACATTGTAGAGCTACGAGTGGAGTCGCTTACATACACCTGACCTTACAAATGACCCCACCGAGGCTGAGCTGTCAGCAAGATTTCCTAGTTAAGGTGGTACCCGAGCAAAATTAGTAGCTCAATGAAGGTCGATACAAATATCTAACGAAATCCCACTGGAAACATGTCCGTATAAGTAGGCCTGCAAAAAGGCTGTATTGACTATCCATGTGAATAGAATTATAAGCATCTATCGATGCAGGTGCTTGATTGAAATAAAAAGTCGTGTATACGTTGTTTTATTAGACCTATCAATTATATAGTACATGTCATAAATTAAAGTTATGCCCTAAAATTGCATTAATTTTCAGTGCATACGCTTCATATATCTTTAGTTTAATGTAGTGAAACATGAAAAGAAATTTTGAAACGATCAATTTGACAGTATGGGATATAGGGGCTGAACTTTCTATAATTTTTTTATTTATTTCAATTAATGAGAGGATAGATTTTATTGTGGCCAAAACGAGCAGTTTCCTGCCTTAAGCCTAAGGTTAATTCCGTGATCCAGTCGGCCATGATCGGAAACTTGGTAGCATTGTTCAAGCGCGTTGATCGACGAAGAAAGGTTTATAAACTCTAATCGTCGTCAATTTGACTGTCATCAACCCAGTGCAATTTTTAGACGTTTTTAATGTATACAACAAAAATATACATTTAATGCTGTAATATTTACATGGTAACATAGAAGTGGTTCTGACTAGGATAACCACACGGCAAAATACGAATTAAATATAATATTTCTTCCAGTGTCGCATAAAAATATACCATTACACACAGGGGTTGGGTAAATGTAATAAAACCCAGGTGCTAAAAGTAGACAAGTATCGTGACTAGCGCAAAACCACTCCTGCGGGTAGCGTGATGGTGATATCATTATCGTATAATCATAGGAAACGAATATAATAACGATCTAATTAATCAATGTAACTACAGTGGTGTCTAACAGTAAGATACATTACTCGTCAAGGTATTTTTAATACTCATTGTGTCCATAACTTTAAATAAAAGTACTGGCAATTACTCTTCTCTGAATAATTTTAATTGCAAATTAACTCCTCCATGCATTTAAATTAAATAATAGCGACTTCTAATAACAACTCTTCAGTGAACACTCAATGCGTGGAATTTAAACGTGCATTGCAGACTAAGACCAAGTACATTGCTTGCACGAATCTTTGATTTCGCAAAGCTATTGTTAGGAATGCGGCTCGGGTGTGTGAGACAAAAATGGAAGGGAGACTGACCGGCGACTGCAGCCACCTCCTTCGCCCCGACATGCAGGAAGTCGGTGAGAGACAAGGAGCTGGCGATCAACTGCCTGCGCTCCTGGAAATCGAGTTGGTCGAGGCTGCTAGTCCTGGTCCCGCGCACCGCCTGGACGGGCGCGCTCAGCGACATGTCAACTACGCGTCGCCATATCGTACACACCACATATTCGGTAACGAAACAACACTAGACACACTGTCAAACACCAAACAAAGGCACACGAGATGTGAAACCGGCGTTAACAAAATCACTCACGTTTTCATAGCGAAGTGCCTGCGCCGCGAGGGACGCTCAACGGCAAACTGGCGCGCAGGCCGACGGCGACGCGGGGCAGGGTGGGGGCTCGCCTGCCTGCCTCTGTCGCTCCTGCATGTTGCAATGCACCCAACCAACTCGTATCGGACGGAGAGCCGCGGCGAGACGGCTGACGGCTCTCCGCCTTCACATCGACGCTGAAACGCGCGAGGGAGGACAACACGGCGCCCGCGGCTACCCGGGAATCAGCCGCAACGCCTGACGTTTTGTGCTTCTTGTTTTGTTTTATTTCTCGAATGCAGAGACATCATACTGGTCTTTTGAATTAATAAACTGTACAAGAACCCGACCCGGCAGAATCATTGAGTGGCAAAAACTTAAACAATTCATTATCTGACATTTCAACCGCATGGTATTTTCGAAGAGGTACAGGTAAGTACTTCGGAGTCGCTTCTTGAAAAATAACGTGTTTTTCTGTATTAGTTTTAATCAACTCGTTGTGTATACGGTTTTAAAATCGAAGTTATAAACATTTATTGCGATGGATCCATGCAATATAAGTAAATACAATACTTACAAAAATACTTAACACAAGCCACAGAATGCTCAAACAGAATAAAACTTTGTAAGCAGCATTCCTAATTATACTTGTTTTGTCAAAGCAAAATTAATTAAGAGTTCTAAGGCTAGGACTAACAGCCTCCATTTAGACGGAAGATGAGTGAGTCACATCACATGCAGAGAGCATACTCACATCGTCATAGAAGATGTTTGTTAACAGTTAGTTTCTTATCTCTTAACTACTGATACGGTCGCTAATAAGCGTAGTAAATGAGTATCCAAAGCAGCTTAGAAGAAGGCAATCATAGTACTGTGAGGAGCCGAAAAAAATGCTTGTGACGACCTGCGATGCTAAGACCCGCGGTTGCGTCTAGCCATCCCTATAATAAAAGTAGATGTGTACTAATGCCGTTACTATTTGTCGGTTCACAGGTTGACATCTATCTGGGCTAGATCTATATTGCCATAGATACAAATACATTGTGTCCTTTACCACCTCGATTGACTCAATTCATGACTTCGTGTCACTATTTTTGAAGTAGTTTCTTCCTATTCTCGTTTGTAATAAAAAATATTCCGATTTTAGTTTTACTTATATTTTTCTTCACAATACCGTTTCATGTATTAACATTCTCATTTTAATTTGCTCTACCAGTCTTGCCGGATATCGTTTATGCATGATCTAATCACTCTGCCACTCAATGCCACTTCAGTCATTGAAATGAGCCCAAAAAATACATAACTTCTCATAATTTTCAGTTTTGATATGACATAGGAATTTTTAGGCATTAAGAGTTTGCCAAAGAATTCCAAAGCGATCAAACAAAAATAGTAGGCTCATACACGCTTCGCATTACAAAATTACGAAACTACAGCCGGATCTCAGAGATAAGGTGCGTATTCACGTATGAAGTTTTCCTCGATTGATAGGAAGTCCGTCGTGTTTGTATGCGGTTGAAACAAAATGTATGAGTTTATTATAACACTGTTATAGGCATTGGAAATAATGACACTTGGAATTTGCGAATTCTCAGAAAAACAACCGGAATAGTCGTATAATATATTCTTCGTTCAACCATTGTGCCCAGTGAAGGGAAATTTTAGCTGAAATGTGATGTCGTTAAAATTAAAAGGCGCCCTACTTAAAAAGCTCTACAAACTATCGAACAAACATACAAACTAGGCAAAACAAGAACTATTCAACAAAACCGATGATCAGGCACTAGTAGAGGCGAATCCCTGAAAGGATAGTTAAGAAAATGCGCCAAAACTTCTTGTTGACGAACACAACGCCTGGGAAATGTAAGCACTGTAACGAATAGTTTCACATTACATCTTGTCAGTTCTTTCAACCCGTATAACTCTTCCTGGAAACTTTATTACGATTGACTACTTTCAATACCTAATAAATATAATGATCGTTATTTACTTACTATCATATCCTTCTTCTACCTCTAAAACCCCCGAATCGCTCCGCGTATCATCATCTATGGGCCTGTGCCGCGCTTTCTTTCTATCCATATTCCAAGTCTCATGTCCGTTCACATCACAACACTTCAAGTTCCCATTGTGTAAAATAACTCTCGTGTCTAAATAGATCGGAACGCGAATTAAAACTGTGAGATATTACAGTCACCAAGATTAGATAGTAAAGCATTGATAGTGAGTTGACGACTTATCAAAGTGTGTTCCCATTGGTACCTGTTCTCTTCGTTCATTTCTTGTAATGTATAATCAGTACAGTTGCTAGCAAGGTCAATAGTTTCAGTGAAGGAATTAATATCTAAAACAACTCAAATTGAGGCAAGTGAAAATTACGGTAGATTATCTCTACGTGCGAGAAATATTTTTCAGAATATCTGACGTAATCTTATCCTATCGACTTTCGACCTTTTGTCTACATCAAACGATAGCTGGGGTTTGCAATAGTTTGAATGCCTATTAAAATTAAATTTGATCGATTTACCTATAACGTACCGTACCTGTAACGTAAAAAGTGATTACCCAAGTGATTTTTTTCTGAACAACTACTACCAAAACAGAAAGTTTGGTTAATATTATTTTAGTTGTAAACATGACAATCTTATCATGGATAATGGATTGTAGATTCATATACTTAGTTAAGTGTACCTACTACATCATCGTCACTTAACACTAGGTGAGACAGTGATCAAATCTATAAACCTTGCCTAAGCATAATCTACACTTACAACCGTGCTACGCCATGCCATGCTACCCGACTACGGCGAAGCAAAGAGAAGGGTTATGATTTTACTAAATTAATATTTTATTTAAAGTAAAATGTAAATTCAAATGTTTGTACAAATAGTTTCTAATAACGTAAATGTCCAAGTAATATTTACATTCCTAGTATTTACTGACTTTTAATTCCTACTGAAATTAAGGTATGAGTAATCTACACAATATAGCTTAGTTGTCGAGACAATAATCATACAGTTACATTTAAAACTAATTGTAACCTGCGACTTCGTTCACGCAGGAGTAGTTGGACAAATACATATATTTATATTCATATCGTTTGAACCCTGCAAAATATAGAAATGGATCATACACAAAAATGTAAGTTAAGATTCTTATTTTAATTCCTGAAATTATCATTGCAATCCATCGAGCGGTTTCGAAGTTTATTCGAGACAAACGAATGAACGAAAGGCAACGAGTCAACATTCTGAAACGGTTATTTGGGCGTCGTATAAATAGCAGTTTTCACTTTAATTTTTGTGATTTGTATTAAAAACACAGACAGACACTACAATTTAACTATTAGTATAGAAGATAAAAGTCTATAATGGGTACTATTTGTATTAATCCATACTCATATTTGTTTAAGTGCACCAAGCCGTAATATTCTCGTAGTTACATGGTTCTAATGTGGTCGAAAAAGTACATAGACGCAAAATTAAACTATTGTAAAATTAACCATGTTCTGGTCAACTATTATCTGCGTACAATGAGCGTAATTTTCAGCGCATCATAAAAACGTGTAATTTCAACCAGATGCATGGTGAAGCTACTATAGAATTCAAAAATAATTATTTCAATGTCGATGGTGTAAAAACGGTGTCTGCTCGAATGGACACAGTGCACATCAATGGCTTAAATGGACGTCGGGGACATGGCGAGATTAACCGTGTAGACATTATTTATTAATAGGCGCCTGGTACCCTAGAAAATAAGCGAACCATATTTTCACGCTACGGCCCTACGTAGCGTTAAATGCACGCAGTGAAGCCTGAATTTAAGAACAATATACGCATCAAACGTCTAAAAATAACTACAAACTATACATGGCTACAAATTAGGTTTATTAGTCGATCTGATTTCTACGAATCCTACGTTTTTAACGGAAATCAGGCAACACTAAAAATTATATATCAACAATGCTAGGCGGTAAACACTGGCGCGTCCTAGGATATTGATTTATAAATCTCATGCTTGGGCAATCCGACATTCCGACGCCACTATAGTTACTCGCCGGACCATCGCGGCTATCCTATTTCGCACGTTTACGACCACAAATAGATAACCAGAAAAATATATGAACAGAAATGCTGTAAAATATAATACGTGACTAAAAATAACGACATAAATGACATGAGTAGGTAAAAAAATCGTTCACGTATAAGGTAGATTGAAGAGAGTAGAATATGATGTTACGGATGATTAATAGGAAAATTTAAATTAAAATAATGGTAAGCAATCAATTCCGAGCGGATAAGAATAATAATTACTTTTATGGTTCACAAAGGCAAATACGAGCAGTGGTCACGCTCACCTCTGGTGTATACGGGGAAGTCTCCGTCGGAGCGGCTGTGGGTGAGCATGGGTCCGTAGCACCGCCACGGCGGCCTGTCGCGCGGCGCGCGGCCCTCCACGGCCGTTCACCTACGCCAGCCCATCAGCACGTAAGCGCGGCACAAAGCCCTACATCTAGCTGCAGAAGGAGCGAGGACGCTAGCACGCGGACACACGTCAACTCGTCGACGGCGGCGCCACAGAAGCCAGCCCGCCGACCTGTGTCGCCGACGGACGCTGCGCATCCCACGCGCGCATCTCTCACCCTTCCTTTTTTCTCCGGGCGCGCTCGTGACGGATCACGCGGGAGCTTTTCAAGAGCTTTTCGTGAATTGTCAATGCCCCAATCACATGCCAATTAAGGGCGATTTTTTTCAATCCGTGCATATATCTACTGACTGAATGATTTGTATGCTTTTCCACATTGTGTGGTGAAAAGATAAAAAGTTTATCTTTTAAAAATAGGTAGTAACTAGCTACGTAACAACTATAAGTTAGTAAGTAGGTAGTTAGTATTTATTAATTTCTTTAAAATTAATCAGTATTAGTCGAAAATATCAGAGACACCCATTTCATGGTAATAAAGCAAAGTTTACGCTTGATTATCTCATGCATGTGAATATACGGTGAGCGTGCGTTCCCAGATTAGAACAGCTCATACTTATAACTGGAACACTTTTTCTAATTGCTCTTCATGCATAAGTTTCGTTTGATGATCATAGGGAGCATTAGGAGCAAGTGTACCCTTCGTTCTGATAATTGTCTACCCCTATGGAGTAATACGTAGTTACCCTTAGGTATGCCGAATCCTCACGAAAGTGAGGGGAGACCCGTGCTCAGCAGTGGGCCGATATGGGTTGATGATGATGATGAATGCAGTTGCAGAGATCAAGGTGACCCCCTCAATGTACTTCTCTAAGCGCTCTGTGTTCAGAAATACTTCTGCCATGCAGATTGCGAGGGTTCTCTTTTGACTGTCTTGAGACATTGGTGTGTGGATGACGACAATGACAACCTCCACGAGATCTCTTAATATTCGAGACTTATCCGAAATGTTTATTTTTGTTTCGCATTCCCGATAGTTTCAGATGTACGGTAGTGAATATACGTAAAACCCCTAGATTCTATCAAACCGCTGATTTGCATATAAGCATTCCCGCTCACGCTTGTGAGGGGCTCATGTGTACGTGACTTATGAAACCTAGTAATGGAGATTACTCGTGACTCTTAGCATTAAGTAAACATTATTGTTATCATACCATATAAGTATTTATACCTACCCATTGGAATTATACAGGTACTTACTTACCTACTTAATAAGTACTTTGAGAGTGAGATGTCAGTAAACCTGAACCACAACCACAGAATTCAATATAATAGTACTAGTTATAAGGGACAATTAGTCAACTTTACAAATAAATCCTAATTCACAGATGTAATATACAACTCTTATCTGATTTGTAGTCATATTTGACTATTAAATATTATATACATGTAAGTATTGACATCATTGCTCCTTCTTTGCTTTTATATACTAACTAATTACACTATTGGTTTGGACAATTTTCACGGCTGGGCCGATTTTGAGGGAATACAGATGCTATGTACAGTATAAGAACAAAATTCTTATCCTGAACTAATTCTAAATTCTTAACACATTAAGATCCAACATTTCATAATTTTCAACATGGGTGAAGTTGTAGCAGCTAGATTCAAATAAAGATACATCTCGATACTCACTCAAGTCCCCATTGGCAGTTGCAGAGTCAAATGGTATTGATAAATTGCGGCTTCCCTTGCCCACTGGAAGTGCATCCAAGTTTGTTTTCTCTTCTGGTGTACCTACATGAATAAATATTGTACTTAAATAACACCCAACAATCACATTGTATGGCTTACAACTTAGTAGGATTCTCTGTGTCATGGATGATGATTCTAGTTTTAACATGGCATGTATAATTAGATTCCACGCAGATATAGTTTCACAATATCCAGACATCAAACAGGCTAATGAGTATACTTCTATGCATTTCAAATATGTGTCCTGTAACTGGAAACAAA